>VDFB02353493.1:290832780-291439010 GCA_007258455.2 Sequoia sempervirens
GTACAGTTAATAATGCATAAATAAAACACAAAATAAATTGTTCATTTGTTAAATCCAAAGTAAAGAAAAATATGAATCGCAAACATATCATGAGAAAATTTGGTATCATGAGCATATTTGGTATATATCACTTGAAAAAAGGTTCATCAATTAAAATTTCTTTAAATACATAAATTACAAACATATCATGAGCATATTTGGTATATATCACTTGAAAATATTTAGCATGTAACTAGATGTGTGTGCTAGATCATGATATCACTTGCTAGATCACCACTAAATGTGCATCAATATGTGGATCCTTTAATAAAATGAGTACTATAAAACATAGAAAGAGAAACATCATGAGCTTGATATATACCTAAATGTGTATATCACCAAGTATAATTTGTGCATGTAATCAATTCAAGTGAACCTAAGACATGTGCCAACCTAATGCAAGAGCATGGGAAAACTTGGACAACATGTAAGAAATTTAATTAATAATTAAAAAGGAAATGGACTTGGATAGAGACTCAGTTAGTGTATGCCATGTAGGTGAGGTTGAGGAGAAAAATCTAAGGGAAAAAACATAAATTAATCATACAAATTATGAGTGTCTAGAGAAGGATGAGACAATCTTGATGAACTTTGAATCTAGCATGAAACTACCACTTCATCTCATTTGTTCAAATCTTGGATTCATGTGTACATTGTTTCAAACCTAAGGAGTTTGATTTAGGGGCACAATAGGTTGGATAACCTGAACATTATATAAAAGGATCTAGGGTGAACACATGAGAGTAGATCATGCTACAAGGAAGAAGTTAAATGCACAAGAACAAGGTATGGAACCCACACATGAGAAATAAATGAAAAGTAGAGAAGAGAAGAGGTGCAAGGGAAAACATGATTGTGCACATGCATAAAGCTAGTTTTCCCTAGATGGATAGGATAGTATAATGAAACTCACGAGGGGGGAAAGGCATGATGCCTCTAATTTAAATACATCATAATAAAATACTTATATGATGTGAAAGAGAGAAAACATGATATATTGCCTATGAAAAGGTATATATCAATGAAAGGATAATGTGTAAAGGGGAAGGTATGATTCCTTAAATGCAAGGATGTGAAAAATAAAATAACACTATGTTAAGGAGGAAGAATTAATGACCTAAAATGTAAGGATATAACCATATAAGCATAAGATGTAAAGGGATAGAGACATGAGATGCAACATGATGAAGGTAATAATATGTAATGGAATGCATGAAGCCCTCTACTCTATGTGGTAACTCTAAAAGTGTTACATGAACATAAATAGGATCAAATAAAATAATCAATAGTCAAAGAATAATGTGGAAAAACATGAGAATTTAAGTATCACAATATGCATGAAAATGTAAGAATTAATGAGGCAACATGAGAAACCAAAATTATAAGACAAGGATCATAAAACCTTGAGTACTAAACAAAATTCTAATAAGCATAAGCATGCAAAACATAAATAGAAAAATAATATGTAAAAGATAAGTCCAAGTTGGAAATAAAAGTAAAGGAAAAGGTAAATAAAACATAGGCATAAGGAGGATGTACACAAGAATATGAGGAAATATTTCAAGAAAATAAATTGGAAACTAAAATGACTCCAAGTAGGGAAGATAAGAATTCCCAACCAAATATAAAAGATAAAATAAGTGTGAAAATCACGAAAAACAAGGTTTATTAAAAAATCTAAAATATAATAAAAGGTATATGGAAGAATGGGTGAGGGGGGTCACAATATACATGACATAGAAAAAAAAGTAAAAAAGTGAAAATGATACCAAGAAGAAGTGACATAAAAAATCATAACACATGTTTGAGTTTGTTTGTGTCAAAATGTAATACAAAAGGTATCTTTGCATCATCCCCATGCTAACTAGGAATATGAAAACATTCATAAAGCGAAGAAAAAGAATGGAAGAACATAGAATTGGTGATCAATAATAATGAATACTAAGAATTTAATTCATATATATCTCATATTAGGTGGTTTCTCTTTGTCATGGGTAAGCTCGATATCATCATGTAATGTAAGAAAAGATGATGAAGCATGAATGTGCATACATGATCTAGGCTAACAAAATAATCATCAATTTGCATATTCCAAGCATCATAAAAGGTATATGTCTAAACAAATTTATTGATAGGTCTCACATGAGCTATGGGAGAATGATGATCATGTGAAACACATCATAATGTATAAAATAAGTGTAAGGAAAATCAGATGCAGAAACAATTCTCCTAACGTCAATACCTAAGGGAAGAATGCAGATATACTTTTAAATTTTTCAATTACAGTCCAATTAAGATACACATGAAAGAGATTACTAAAACAGAGTAATAGAAAATCACACATGAACACCAGATATACGTGGAAAAACCCTTACGGGAGAAAAACCCACCACACCAAGAGAAATCACTTTGTATTATAGTAATGGAGATTACATACAAATGTCAGACTTATCTTTTTGATGTCTGTTTACAGTAGCATTTACCATGAACAATCTTGTATAGGAACCTTCAAGTTACAGTCTTTACAGATTAGAAAACATTTACTAATCATACAACCATCTAGCAATCCGTCGATACAAAAATTGATCAGAATCTGCAATCACCGAGTATAACCATGTCGATCTCTGTCTGGCAAGCTTCCTCACAAAACCGTCACAACGAACAATCTTCCAATTATTTAGATTCGGCTTCTATTGGTCCACGAGACTCCACATAGGATGGTCAAACAATCAACAGAGTTTCAAGCTTTGTTGGCATCTTGGTGAGACATTAACAGTGTCTCCCCGATGCCCAAAAGCTTCATATCGATGTCGCCAAGATTTATCAATATCGCCAAGATGTTCTATCGAGCTTTCATGTGTTACACCGAAACACCAAGTAGTCAGCAAGACCTATCGCTTTCGCCAGGAGATCAGAGCAAGGTCCAAAAATATCATAGATGTGAGTTTACCATTCGGCAAGAGTATCATTCTTCGCTAGGACCTCACACCGAGTCATCAAGGGTTATACCGAAGTCACATATTATACCGAGCTCCAAAGGATAGTCGGCAAGACTTAACACCTTCGCCGAGAGATCTTATCGAACACATATATGTTACACAGATGACCAACATTCGCTAAGAGTTATACTGAAGACCCTTCATCATTGGCGAGACTCACCAAAGTCGTTGGGACTTCTTATCGAAACCATCGTGCTACATCGAGACCATTAGTCGCCATGAGTCTTACCGAGAATAGACTTCAACATCGGCGAGACATAAACACATCGCCAAGACATCATAACGAAACAGTCATTGTTACTCCGATGAACCCAAGTGCATTCCCGTTGGTGAGACTTTATCTATTTGCTGGGGCATCATAGCGAGAACCCTTTAGTTATCCCAAAGACTTCAATACAAAACACACTGTCGGCGAGACTTTAACACATAGCCCAGACTTCTTCCCGAACGAAGCCTTTCGGCCAAGGGTCTCAACGATAAGTGATAGAATGGCCTGTCGGCCAAAGATCTCCATGGGTGGTAAGAGCTCACCCTAGATACTTCTTGTCACAGCGATATGATCCTTCGGTGAGACAAAAGCTAGGTCACAGTGACCTGTACAAATCACAATGTATCAAAGCTGCTAGTCAGCCAGACATGATGGATGATATACCGAATTTTCTCCAGAAGAGGTTACAGCCTATGATGATTGAGGCATATATTTCCAACAATCTCCTACTTGACGAAGATCACACAGGCACCTCCAGAGCACAACAAAACTTTACTGAAAATCATGGGCACTAAGGCCCATTGAACTGACACACCACTGGAACTTGTCTGTGCTCACTGGCTTTATCAATGAATCTGCAACATTCTCCAGAGTATTAACCTTCTCCAAACTGACCTTTCCATCCTCCACCATATCTCGTACAAAGTGGCACTGTACATCTATATGTTTCGTCCTGGCATGGAAAGTAGGATTCTTTTCCAGACAAATTGCACTCTGACTGTCATAGAAAATAGTTATTTCCCCTGCATCAAAACTAATGTTAGAACACAAACATTTTAACCAAACTGCTTCTTTACAAGCATGAGTAGCTGCCATGTATTCAGCCTCTGTAGTGGACAAAGCGACTACAACCTGCCACTTACTCATCCAACTCACTGCACCACCTTTTTCAACAAAGTACTCAAGCTGGGACATATAAATTTCTTCTTCAAGATCACCATGAAGAAATGTTGTCTTCACATCCATATGTTCAACCTCTAAGTCATACATTGTTGCAAGTGACAAAAGAAATCTAATAGATGTCAGCTTAGCTACAAGAGAAAATATTTCCCCATAATCAATTCCCTCTACCTGGGAATAACCCTTTGCAACCAATCTTGCCTTATATTTTTCAACACTTCCATCCAGACCAATCTTCTTTTTGAATACCCATTTGCAGCCCACAACTTTTATGCCTTTAGGTAATGACACCAAACTCCAGGTTTCATTCTTTTCTAATGATTCCATTTCTTCATTCATGGCTTCCAACCAAGAGTCTAAATCAGACATTTTAAATGCCTCCTTTATAGTCCTAGGCTCATCAGTGCTAGAAATTAAAGCATAGGTACAAGTAGAATCTATCAAAGAGAAACCATACCTATCTGGTTGTTTTCTTTTCACAAAGCGACCTCCCACTTGTCAGGCTAAGGTTCTTCTTCTTCTTCTTCTAACTTTAGAATTACTTGAGCCTCCTTAGCTCTGTGTTCATTTTGAATTTCAATTCCTCTTTTCTCCTGAGTAGAGGAATTCCAACCATATCCCTCATTGTTTTCTACTTTGTCTTTGACTCAGATCCAAGGTAGGGGTTGGGTTTCCAACTCAATGAAGATTACACCCCTGCTAGAGCACAACCTTCTTTGTATCATCAAGATTCCAAAGCTTGTATCATCCCTTTTTATGACAAACACTATAGCCAATAAAATACATTTGATAGCCTTGTTCTCCAATTTAGGTATTTTCACATCTGGCACATGAGCATATGCCTCACTGCCAAAACCATGAATATGTCTTAAAGAGGGCTTCTTACCAGACCACGCTTCCAAAGGTGTTTTCTCAACAAGAGCAGAATTTGGAGAACGATTAATTAGGTAACATGCAATAGATATAGCATCAGCCCATAACTTCTCCTCCAAGCCAGCACTACTCATATACTGCGCCTTCCATCACTATCCTATTGAACCTCTCTACAACTCCATTCTGTTGTGGAGTATAAGGTGTAGTCTTATATCTTTTAATACCATGGTCTTTGCAATACCTCTCGAATTCATCAGAATAGAATTCACCGCCATTATCAGTCCTTAAGCATTTTATTTTTCTACCAGTCTAATTTTCAACAAGGTTCTTAAATTCCTTAAATCGGCTGAACACTTTTGATTTACATTTCAAAAAATAAACAAATGCTCTTCTTGAATAATCATCAATGAACGACACATAGTATCTTGACTTAGACAAAGAAGAAACATCCACTAGACCAAATACATCAGAATGGATATAATCTAGCAAACCGGAAGATTTATGAGCACTGGAATAAAATGAAACACGATTCTGCTTTCCATATATACAATGCTCACATAATTCAAATTCAAGGTTACAATCTTCAAGCCCCTCAACCAGGTTTTTGTTCTTCAAGGTTTTTAAACCTTTCTCTCCTACGTGGCCTAGTCTATGATGCCAAAGCATAGTCTTCTCTGCTGGAAGTCTTACTTCCATTGAGTTTACATAATTAGGGACATTTCCCTCTTTACCTCCATGAGTGGCTTTCTGTGACTTTACAGAGACATTGTTACATTCAACAACATGTGCATCCAGCTTGTACAGGGTACCAATTCGAGCACCTCTAGCCAACACCATTGAACCTCTAGTCATCTTGAAGCCATTTCTAGAGAACGTGACTTGTACTCCAATAGCATTCAACATACTTACAAAAAGTAAGTTTTGAGCCAGACCTGGTATATGCATTACATTATTGATTCCCTTCATTCTGCCATCGGGGAATTGGATTCTGACTCTTCCACGGCCAACAATCTCTAAAGTTGAATCACTTGCCAAGTGCACCTTTCCACCATCGTATTCTTCATACTTTGTGAACCATTCTCTATGAGATGTCATGTGGAAAGATGCTCCAGAATCAATCAGCCAAACATCATCTGATGCCTGTGTAGCCAAGGTTGCAATGAAGGCGTCTCCATCACTGTGAGAAGAATCATTTTCAAAAGAATACTTCTTCTTCTTCTTCTTCTCCTCTTTACAATCCTTTTGGACATGACCACGTTGCCCACAGTTCCAGCACTTCACCTTGGACTTCTTGCCAGGAGACTTTGATCTCCCCTCTGATTTCTATTTGGACTTCTTGTCCTTCTTCTTGCCTTTCTCTTTTGACCTTCCTCTAACAGCAAGGGCCTCCTTCACCATCTCAGAAGATTTCCTTCTCATTTCTTCTGATAGCAAAGAACCAACAACATCTTCCATCTTGAAACTGGATGTTGTACTCCCAATAGCCATCACCAGATGATCCCATGAGTCTAGCAAAGAACACAATAATAGCATACAACGATCCTCTTCTTCAGTCTTCACACCAATAGATGTTAATTGAGCAAGCAACATGTTAAATGCATTCAAATGATTAGCTACAGACCCTCCTTCCTGCATTCTCAAAGAGTACAGCTTCTTCCTCAGGGACAGTTTATTCACCAAGGACTTCCCCTAATAAATAGATGCCAGTCTCTTCCACAAGCAAGATGTAGTCTTCTCTTCATGCACATTGAGAAGAATGGATTCTGCCAAGCAGAGCCTTATCAACCCCTTAGACTTTCTATCTGCTAGGTTCCAATCTTCTTGCTTCATGCCTATAGGTTTCACTCTAGACACAGCAATCCAAAGATCGCTATCCACTAAGAGATCCTCCATTTTGAGTTTCCACAACTCAAAGTTGCTACCATTGAACTTCTCTATTTCAATCTTTCCAGATGTGCTAGCCATCTCAATCTGTAATTAGAAATTGAAAAAATTCTACAGGACTCCCACTGAACAGAATTGACACAAAAAACCCAACGTACCCACAAGGATAGTTCACAACTGGCCATGCTCTGAAACCACTTGTAAGGAAAATTAGATGCGGAAAAAATTCTCCTAACGTCAATACTTAAGGGAAGAATGGAGATATACTTTTAAATTTTTCAATTACAATCCAATTAAGATGCACATGAAAGAGATTACTGAAATAGAGTAATAGACAATCACACATGAACACCAGATATACATGGGAAAACCCTTACGGGAGAAAAACCCACCACACCAAGAGAAATCACTTTGTATTACAGTAATGGAGATTACATACAAATTTCAGACTTATCTTTCTGATGTATGTTTACAGTAGCATTTACCATGAACAATCTTGTATAGGAACCTTCAAGTTATAGTCTTTACAGATTAGAAAACATTTAATGATCATACAATCATCCAGCAATCCGTTGATACAAAAACTGATTAGAATCTGCAATCACCGAGTATAACCATGTCGATCTCTATCTATCGAGCTTCCTCACAGAACCGTCACAATGAACAATCTTCCAACTATTCAGATTCGGCTTCTCCTATTAGTCCATGAGACTCCACATAGGACGGTCAAACAGTCAACAGAGTTTCAAGCTTTGTTGGCATCTTGGTGAGACATTAACAGTGTCTCCCTGATGCCCAAAAGCTTCATATCGATGTCACCAAGAGTTATCGTTATCGCCAAGATTTTCTATCGAGCTTTCATGTGTTACACCGAAACACCAAGCAGTCGGCGAGCCCTATCGCTTTCGCTAGGAGATCATAGCGAGGTCCAAAAGTCTCATAGATGTGAGTTTACCATTCGGCAAGAGTATCATTCTTCGCCAGGACCTCACGCCGAGTCATCAAGGGTTATACCGAAGTCACATGTTATACCGAGCTCCAAAGGATAGTCGGCAAGACTTAACACCTTCACCAAGAGATCTTATCGAACACACATATGTTACACCAATGACCACTGTTCGCTAAGAGTTATACCAAAGACCCTTCATCATCGACGAGACTCACCAAAGTCACTGGGACTTCTTATCGAAACCATCATGCTACACCAAGACCATTAGTCACCATGAGTCTTACCAAGAATAGACTTCAACATCGGCGAGACATAAACACATCGCCGAGACATCATAACGAAACAATCATTGTTACTCTGATGAACCCAAGTGCATTCCTGTCGGTGAGACTTTAACACATCACCCAGACTTCTTCCCGAATGAAGCCTTTCAACCAAGGGTCTTAACGATAAGCGATAGAATGGGTTGTCGGCCAAAGATCTCCATGGGCGGTAAGAGGTCACCCCAAATACTTCTTGTCATAGCAATATGATCCTTCGGTGAGACAAAAGCTAGGTCACAACAACCTATACAAATCATAATGTATCAAAGCTGCTAGTCAGCCAGACATGATGGATGTCATACCGACTTTTCTCCAGTAGAGGTTACAGTCTGTGATGATTGAGGCGTATATTTCCAACAATAAGGAAGGATATAAAAAGAACATGTGGATTTATGGACATATCTAATCATCATGACATGTAGAAGGAATTTATCATCATAAGATGTAACAATTTCATGTATGAATTTAAGGGAGAAGTAGCTTTGAATCACATAATACATTTAATGATTATATGAAACACACTAGGTGAAGTTAAACATATTTTTACAAATTTTATAGTAGAAGTTTGTAGGTGCACTTGAATGATCCAAAATTGTGGCTCTTTGTACATGTGTACACCATAACCTAATAGCCCTAGTTCTCAAGAATATTCAAATGAAAAATAGTGAAAACAAAGTTCAAATGCACTCATGAAAAGAGTGACATAATCAATTATAAGTTGAAGATCAATGTACCTTCAAAAATAGCTCTCCTATTGTCTAAATATGTTTTCTTTTATTGAAATAAGTCTTGTAAATTGTTGAAATAAACCTTCTTTTGTCGAAATAAGCCTTCTTTTTGTTGAAATAAGCCTTTGTCGAAATATGCCTTCCTTTGTATTTTACCGAGTTTTCTTGAGTTGAAAAATAAAAAATAAAATATTTATATGGACAGTTTTCGACCTAAACAAATTCGATCGACCACCTGTCGGTCGGTCATGTTTCATTCAAGCAAGTTCCGGTCGAGAGGGTTTCGGCTAAAACCTGCTCGACTGAAACCGATCTGATCAAACATATCTAGTTGGCTTCCTACTTGGCAACCAACTTACCTTTTTTCAAAGTTTTTTAAAACATTCAACTTTAATAGAGTGTTTCTTCAGTCAAAATATTTTTTCTATAAAAAAGAAAAATACCCTTTTGTAGAGCTCGGAGTGGTGAATCCAAATATGTAATTTTTTTAATATATTGATTAGTTTTAATATATTTTATTTTTTAAATAATGCAAGTAGGTTGTTAAATTTAAAAAAGAGGTTGATTAGAAATTAAAAGAAAAATAGTAAAACATATTAAAATAATTTAAAAAATATATGGTGTACTAGAGGAGAGAGCCCTCTTCAAAAGGGTATAATTTGTTTTTTGAAAATGATTAAAAAAATAGAAAATAGTTGATGTCTGATGAAAACTATCAAATTATGACAAGTTTGACTTTAAAACATTATTACGAGAAAAATATACATCAAAATTTGATTTTTTTCCATGCACTAGATATTGAAGTTACCTCTTTAGAGAAAAAAAATTCAAGGAAAAATGATTTTTTTTTCAATTTATTATTGATGTCTCGTGAACGTCATTTTTTCTAAAATTTTCAGCATTCCAAAATATGTTCTTAAATTGATAAAAAAATAATGGAAAACATTTTTTTTTAAATCTGAAAAATTATAGGAAATAAACTTTATCAAAAGTTCTACATTTCATTAGTTTACATCATTTTGAAATTCAAAACATAAAGACCACTTTTATGTGGTTGAAGTTCAATTTTTTTTTTTTTGTTGGTTGATTCCTTTATAAAGTGTGACACAGGTTTGTGCTTTTACCCTGGGCTTCTTTATGCCTTATTTGGCCTTATTTTGCACCCACAAGCCTTAATTAATGTATCTTCCAATGATAATCCCAACACACATCAAGTGACCAATCTAAAATTAATGATTTTGGATTGTATGGCCCAGATTTAGTGATCTAGGACTCATATGCCACCTTGGGCATATGGGTCCCACCTAGGTTTCGGGGCCCCGATATGGATTTCACATTAAACTAAGCATTTCTTGAAAAATATGCCTCAAGCTTAGCCTAATGGGACTCATACGTCACAACTAGTGTATGAGTCTCGCTTAGCTTAGACCTAAATTAAATTTAAATTCTTGGCAGGATTTTATTCTCCTAGATCTGATGTCAGCTTGTAGTGTTGTAATTTCAAGAAATTTGGCATAAACAAGTATAAATACAAGGTTATTTCACTCATTTTCACCTAACAAGCTTACAAGTCATCAAGTTATCAAGTTATCATAAGAGAACTTACACAAGAGTTTACAAGAGCATTCAAGAGCGATTATCAAGCATTTTGGAGCATTATTCAAGTATCAAGCATCATGTCAAAGTCATCATGCATCATATTTTTTTTTAGCTAACATTTATGATGTAGGGTTTTATGATTCAAGCAAGCATTCAAATCAAGATCCATATCATTCAATCAAGAGTCAAGATCTACATCCATTGTAGCCATTACATACAAGATTGTAGCCTTTTGTTCCTAGGGTTTGGTGAGTTGCAACATATCATTTTTTTCATTCATCATTCCTCCTTTCTATTTCATTTCATTTCAAGGTTTGATTACCAAAATGAGGTTTGACCAAAGCAAACTCATATCCACTAACAAAACAACATTTTCCCTCTCTTAGTGTGTGATTTGCAGATTTAGCTTGAAGAAACATCGAAGAACAAGATTGGAAGAAGTTGTCAAGTTTGCAAAGTTGTCAAAGTTGCCACCTTGTTTAGAAGATCACTAAAAGACACCTACAAAGAAGAATTCAAAATTTCAAATCCAAAAATTAGGTTGAGGAGGAAGCACAGAGATAGGAGAGTAGATTTAGATCTTGACCTTCCAAAAAATCTAAGTAGGACTAATGCACCACTTCTAGCATATGAGTCCCAATACAAGGCTTTTTCCATATTTTAGGAGTTCCAGATTTACCACTCCTAGATTTATGTTCCTACCTATAAACCCTAATCTGGGACTAATTTCAGACCTTGTTCCAAGCTTCTACAAGTTTTCAGGTGCACCTCTCTAATTTCTCAGTTTACTGTTCTAATTTGTATTCATTTCTAGGACATTCATTTGAGTTTTACATAACATTAGGTTTTGTCATTAGATCTTGCATGTTACTAGTCTTTCCAGGCCCTAGCTTGGTGGTGAACCCCCTTTTAGTCTTTAATCATACCCTAGGACAACCTTTAGCAGATCTCTTTCCATCAGTCCATCCTTGGATTGAGATCTTTAGGGTTTCCTTGAATGATACTAAGTGAGATAGGTCCCTACCCCTAGTGTTCCATCTCCTAAAAAGTGGAGCACCCTATTTCCTTATTTTCACCTTGAAAAATATATATTCAATAAGAATTGATTACTAAGAAACAAAAGGTTTCTTAAAAGCACATACTTTTATATAAAAAAATATTTAACTCTAACACTTTTAGAAAAAAGAAAGAAGTAATGGGAGAAAGTGATAATAGCAAGAAATGTGAGAAAAAATACATGGTTATATAGGGGAAAGTCCAAATTATTGTCAACATGACACAATAAATATAGGAAGACAAGGCCCCCATAATGATATTTTAATGGTATGCTTGAACTATAGAGGCTACCCTTGGAGGAGGGGTGGGTCCTAGTTTGAGGCTCATAAAAAAATATGTAAGGAAAGCTTAGGTGCGGAACAAACTCTCCTAATGCCAAAACCTCAGGGAAGAATGCAGATATGACTTTAAATTTTACAATTATAGTTCAATAAGATACACATGTAAAGAATTAATAGAAAAGGGAAATGAACACATACACAATTAGACACCAGATTTACGTGGGAAAACCCTTATGGGAGAAAAACCCACCACACCAAGAAAAGCCTCTTTGTATTATAGTAAAAAAAATTACATACAGAGTACAAACTTCACTTTCTGATGTCAATTTTACAGCAGCAACATTCACTGATCAATCTCCTATAGAACATTAATCTCACAATGCTCTCAGACGCATACAATGAATCCACTCAGATCAATCTGTGTTTAATATTGAACATAAATCTCCATCAACCAAACCCCTCAACTATCATCCATTATAGAGTATATCTCATTCTACTCACAGTCTGTTGATCTTCCACACAGGAACAGTCGCAACTATTCAACTTCCAATGGTTCACATTTTGCTTCTCTCATTGGCTCAGAAAGTACCATGTAGGAAAGACGTTTGGTCAAAGAAGTTCAAATGGAATCGCATGTCGGTGAGACACTAGACTGTGTCTCCCCAATACCAAAATACCCGATCACATAGCTATCGGCAAGAGGTTACACTGAAATTTGTAAACAAATCCATCGGCGAGACTTCCACTCTCGACAAGAGTTCATACTGACTGCAAACCCGTCAGCCAAGAGTCTCCCCGATGATCACCATCCGCCAATGACACGTGTTCACTACTCATTCATTTCCAGAGAATCAAGCTGGGAATTTACAATATTCTCAACGAGTCTCCTGGAATACCAAGTGGTCCCCACATCTGTCGGCTTAAGTTAGGAAAATCTCGAACACTGCGACATAGAAGGAGATCACCTTGTCGGAGAAAACAAAAACTTAGTAACTTCGCGACAAGTTCCAAGGTTATAGAAAACACCGATGCCGCGACAATGAAGGAAGTCGGTCAGTCAAAAAATTCTATAACTTCCAAACTCTGCGAAAAGGTTCCAAAGTTCAGGATATGGGCGATAGGCCGATAAAGAAGACCAATAAAGGGTAACTCTGCCAAGTCTTAACAAAGATACAAGCCAGCAAGTTGAGGCACCATTTTCAACAAAAGAAAGGCATCATTGTTCTTGTTGAAATGCATGAGCATGAGGGTTGTGGAGTGAAATTTTTTGAAGGTTATAAAAAATCTCACTTTGGAATGAGATAATGAAAAGTAGCAAGGGACATGTGGGTGTGACAATCGTTCTAAGGAAGCATGAGAAGGAATCACAAAAGTGGAAAAGGACTCAAATAACCAATACATATGGATAATAATAACATATTATAAATCTACTATTTGTCTTACAACATGTTAATTTTCCTCATATGGCTCTAAACAATACAAGAAAAGGAACCTAGATAAGTAAGATCCATCTGAAGATTTAGAAAAGGACATAGTAGAGTATTATGCCAAGTTTGAGCTCATTCTAATTGGTAAATTTAATGCAAGAACAAAAAATAACCAAGTGTTATTCCTTAGAAGGTAAGATGGTTTAAATAAAAACTAATTATTGTTAGTGGAAGAAGAGAATCATAAATGGGAAGGGTTGTCTCTAGACAAAAAGGGAGGCACATTTCATAATGTGGAGTTAAATTATTAGGGATATACAACCTTCATGATTTGATTTTATGTAACAACATAAGGGCATGACCAATCTCAAGAAAAATTAAATGCCAAGCTTACAATGGGAAAATTGTGGTGGATTAAATCATTTTTTTGTAGAGTATTATGTCAAGGATAATGGTGGTTGAGATAAAAAGTTTCCCTATAGAAATGAAATCTAATAATAGCCTTGCATAAATAAATATTAGTATCCAAAATGGTTGCTAATAGAGGATTAGTCTTTAGATAAGTAAAAAATTAAATTCCTAAGGAAAAATCATTATGACCAATAAGAATCAATACTCTTTTAAGGCAATTCTTGAAAAAAAAAAAATATAGGAAATAAAAGATACTAGAAACTCCAACAAAAATAAGAAAATAATAAGCCAAGATAAATTTATGGAAATAATACACAAATTGCTTGTAGCATGCAAAAGAACTAGATCCAAAAGAAGTATTAAAAATAATTTCTAGCAAACCCATGGTATGATTAAAAGAGTAAGGCAACAAGAAGAAATTTTAAAATCTTAAGAAGGGAAAAGGCAAGAAAAAAGCTATATAAAAAATTAGTGAGATAAAGAAAAGGAAGACTATATGAAAGAAGGAATGAGCTAATTTCCCTAAGAAAGCATAATCCTAGAGGTTTTTGGATGGAATTGCAACAAGATAGAGAAAACAATAAGAATAGTATCATAGATGTCTAATGGCTATATTATGCAAAAATGTTGTATGCAAGAGACCAAAACAAAGACCCCCCTTGGTAATTAGCACTAGTAATAAAATTAATAGTTTTCATTCACTTAACCGTGTCAAAGAAGCATACTCATGCACCCTTTCCCACATGCATTGTTACTTATAAGATCCCTTTCCACTCAAGAATACCTCATAGTGTAAGGACCCACCATAATTTATTATGAGTATACTCTCAAATACAATATGTGGGTAGATTCCTTGCCAAAAACTACAAGGATGGGTGTTGAGCAAATGAATTCCAAAGATGCTATGTTTACATCATCAACCTTAGCCAATGTCCTCTAGGTGCGTTCTAAAATGGAGATATAGAGATATCTACCATAAAAGCTACAATGGGCATATATCATAGTAATCTTGAGAGAAGTGAATAGATAATACAATTATTAGTACCTCATGGCCAAGAACAAGATCTTGTTACATGAATACATACAACTTATGAGGTATTTTATCATGTCTAATAGAAATATATTATAAACAGTTTTTTAAACTCTAAGAGAGCCATTAATTGACTAGTTGACAATAGAGGTTGAAAGTGTTTTAATTGTTGCTCTCCATAATATCCACAAGAATATATATACGAACAAACTTCTATATTGTGACATTATTAGATTATATAGGGGACTAGAAGTTTTCTAGACTACATGATATTTGTCAAGGTGTTGAGAATAGAGACATATACTCTTCAATTCTCTTATAAACATGGTGATAAGTATAATTGATCCTAAGCAAAGATTATCAAGTCATCTAGTTCCCCTTCTTCTAACTCAAAGGAAGAGTAGATAAATATGTGCTAGCCCTTGGTCTAAATAGCTATTCTCATTTTTTACCACTTTGTAGATTTAACATGAAAATAACTTCATCAAACCAGAAAAAAAACTTAACTGGCTCTTTTCTCTTGTAGAGGAGGAGAAATATACATTTTTATTGTATTGGTAAACTTAAACATCAAACTAGTTAGTCAATCGTAATTTTACACATTATCAATGGGCAAAAGTAGTAAACAATTTTTAAATTCATAAAAATTTAACTATAAGAGTTGAACAGTTTGATGGTCATATATTAGGAACCTAATTTTTTTAAACACTTGCTTGTTAAGGCAAAAGCTATGGAAGAATCGGGACACTTAAATAAACAGACAAAGAACAGAGCTGCCAGGAAATAGCCGTAAGTACGATATTGACTCGTCAGAAATTTAATATTCTTCCATTATTTTGTTAATTGTTATGTTTTTTTGTCTACCTTGTAGTATTTTCTTATTAAATAGTTCAGAGATTTATCAAGCTTACATATTCGCATCCGAAGAGTAGCCTTTAACAAAAAAAACAAGGTAAAGTAAGCAAGAAAATTCCAGTAATGGACTTGGCCGAATTTTGGATAGCGGGAGAACCGAGACATCCCATAGAGGATTTCTCTCGTTGGACGAGTGAAACTGTGAAACCCTCACCGTCTCAGACGGTTGGATTTCCAGATGTTTACGACTGGATATGCAATCTCTGCGTGAGTACACAGAGCTATAAATACCTTCCGCTACATGTTTATCCTAGCAAAGAAGGTTCACTTCTCCTTGGGGCCGAATTTACAGCTTATAAGAAAGTCTCTCTCTTTCTTTCGTCGGATTTTGATAAGCTTTTTGATCTTGGAATGTGCTCTACTGGGTTTGTTGGAGAAGAATCACGTCAACAGAACACGTTTCGTGTCTTCTCGAACATGTGCGCCCGTGTGTATTTCAAAGACTTCTGCGCAGATCTCGAGAAGCTCGAGAAAATGGACATCCAGCTAGGCACAATTGAATCTACCAAATACAAGCAAGCATTTAACTCTCTCTTTTCAGTTGCTTGCTATTCTTTTCTTGTGCATTCCAAGTTTGAAATCTCCGATAGTGAAGTGCAGAAATTGCCATGTCATAGAGCAGAGGATGTTCTGTCAATCATAGTACCTGGATTTCCAGATGTTTACGACTGGATATGCCGTCTCGACTGGGAGAGATCAGAGAGTTATGAATATCTTCCGCTAAACGTTCATCCTGGCAAAGCAGGTTCACTTTTCCTTGGCGCCGAATTTAGAGACTGTAACAAAGTGTGTTTCTTTCTTTCGTCGGGTTTTGATAAGCTTTTTGATCTTGGAATGTGCTCTACTGGGTTTGATGGAGAAGAATCACATCAAAAGAACACGTTTCCGGTATTCTCGAACATGTATGTACGTGTTTATTTCAAAGCGTTCGACCCAGATATTGTGGAGCTCGATCAAATGGACATCCAACTGGGCACAATTGAATCTACCAAATACAAGCAAGCATTTAACTCTCTCTTTTCAGTTGCTTGCTATTATTTTCTTGTGCATTCCAGGTTTGAAATCTTCGAAAGTGAAGTACAGAAATTGCCATGTCATAGAGCAGAGGATGTTCTGTCAATCATAGGACCTGGATATCCAGACGTTTACGACTGGATATGCCGTCTCGACTGGGGGAGATCAGAGAGGTATGAATACCTTCCGCTAAACGTTCATCCTGGCAAAGCAGGTTCACTTTTCGTTGGCGCCGAATTTACAGACTGTAACAGAGTGTCTCTCTTTCTTTCGTCGGGTTTTCATAAGCTTTTTGATCTTGGAATGTGCTCTACTGGGTTTGATGGAGAAGAATCACATCAAAAGAACACGTTTCGGGTATTCTCGAACATGTATGCACGTGTGTATTTCAAAGCGTTCGACCCAGATATTGTGGAGCTCGAGCAAATGGACATTCAGCTGGGCACAATTGAATCTACCAAATACATGCAAGCATTTAACTCTCTCTTTTCAGTTGCTTGCTATTCTTTTCTAGTGCAGTCCACATTTGAAATCTCTGAAAGTGAAATGCAGAAATTGCCATGTCATAGAACAGAGGATATTCTGTCAATCATAGGACCTGGTGCAACTAATCATCTGCTGCGGTGCTTGTCTACCGATTTCACTTACAAGTGCGTACACGGCAAGAGTAATAATAAAGGGGGAAATGGGTTGAGGATATCCTATAGCAGTTCAAGTCTTGGGGGATTTTGGATCATCAACAGCTACTGTCCAATGTTGTTAATGTCCAGAACGAGCAAGGGGCAGATTGCTAATCAAATCACCAGCGATAAGCAACTCTCTAACGCATTGAGTTACCAGCAGCTGCAATGTATCCTTCAGTTCCGCCATGCGGTTAAGATCTACAGAGACTTTATTGAAGTGAGGCTGCAAATCGATAATGTTGGATGCGATGTGATTCGACTACATCCGCCACACGAGCCAATTCCAACAAGCCTTGAAGATGAGCGGCATTTTCCAGCAAAGATATGTATAACTATTGGGCCACAGGTTGAATCGCATGTCCACTCTGTCTCATTGAGCAAATCGTCGCACAACCCCGTCACAGGTATTGAGAGAGGGAAAACCATGGAGGCCGCGTTTGAACCGCCCAAGTACCCGGGCTTGAAGGTTTCCAAAGCAACGACTATCCAAACTAGTATCAAGAGTTGGGTCTTTGAGCAATCCTATGTCAACAGGCCGCATGTAACTCTTGACTGGACTTTGTATGATAGCATTACTGGAAAGGCTGTGTCTAATTACAAGCCTCAAAGATTTTCAGTCTTCAATTCCAAGACTTGGTCCGGCGATAGGTATTCCAAAGCTTGTAGAGCTTTCACAGCTCAAGGAGGGGTGATGTTTGCAGGAGATGAGTATGGACAGCCCATAACATGGAGGCTCAGCAGAGATTTAGAAGGACAAACCGTGAACTGGGTTGTGAAAGGTGACATCTGCTTGGCCTACTTCCCCAATACTTACAGATCTGGACATTTTGAAATTGCAAATCACCAGTTTTGCCAACTGGTTCAATTTCCACTGGTACAATCCACACCCAACTGAGCATTTTCCCAGTAAACGAAAGAAGGGGTTTACTTCTTCATGGGTAAGCTTGCTTTTTCATTTCAAGATTCAATTGAAGAGCTTACATATATTACTCATTGTATGCGTCTACGAGAAATAATACTTTGAAGTATAAGTTCTTATACTATTCAGAGTATATATCCATGTATTTTTCATACAGCCAGGATGTTGCAGAGCTTTGTTTGTCAATAAAGAGACAAAAACTTGACTCTTACCACGCTCTGAGCTCTAATCAAAACATTTCACGACAGGAAACATATAAACAGCGACAGATCTAAAAATTTGTTGCTATGAAGTCTCTCATAGAAGAGATAAAAGGCCAAATTTCTGACGTTCCTTGCCCTGCATATGCATGTATACCTCAGTTCAAAATGTTTGATATATATTATTTTCCTGAAGTTAATGTGAGCAACAATAAGGAGGTTTGTTTAGTGTCCATTATTCTGGAAGAAGAATGAAAAAATTAGGAGTAATACAATCTGAACATTTGTGCTTCTGCTTATACAATGTTCTCAAATGTTCACAAAAATGCTCTTCATTTTTTTCCAGGCAATAAATTCAGGTGAACTTCAAACTCAATTTCAAGTCTTGAAATATTTTTTGAAATTATATCTGACGTTTTAATCAATTCCTTTTTATTTTTAAAAAACTGTATCAAGTTATATAAATATGGTTTCATTAAATTTAATTGTTTAATCTCAACAGTTTTATGGAGTTTCGTTCAAGGTAATTGACAAATATAAACTTTATATTAGCTTTAGGTTTTGTAACCCTGAGATATAAATGTCCTGTTTTCAATAAATTTGTGGCTTCTTTTAACAATTTCTGTGCATCAAAGTGGTGTTTCAAAGGTTCAAGTCTTCAGAACAAATTAATGGGACTTAAAAGCAGAGTTTTCTACGAGTTTATTTAACTCAACTTTTCTATAAAATCTAATGAGATTTGGTGTAGTGTTCTTTTCAACTATTAATTCTTTTAACAATTAAATGTCCTGTTTTCAATAAATTTGTGGCTTCTTTTAACAATTTCTGTGCATCAAAGAGGTGTTTCAAAGGTTTAAGTCTTTAGAACAAATTCATGGGACTTAAAAGCAGAGTTTTCTACAAATTTATTTAACTCAACTTTTCTATAAAATCTAATGAGATTTGATGTAGTGTTCTTTTCAACTATTACTTTCAGGATTGATTTTCTTCAATGTTCATGATTGGTCTTATCGGATTCAGCTGCTATTGTCATGTTTTTTCCTGCTGTAGTAGTTAATTTTGATTTATGTATTCCCTGTTGGGACTGTTCTTAGTCTGCTGTAGTTTTTGTGTTTAGTTTTCACTGCTGTTTATACAGCTGTTGTCATCTATTGCTGCCTTATAACTGTTGAAGTTGTTTTAGTTGTTGCTGGTTCGTCTCTTCGTACTTTTTCTGCAGTTTAATACTGCAACCTCTTTGTAATTTGCATAGTTTCAATACAAAAAAAAAAAAAAACTATAAATTCTTTTGCTTGTTGAGCGATCTAGACGAGGAATCTCCTTGTGCATTAGAGATTATTGAGTTCATATTTAAAAAATTTCTTATTTTTAAGCATTAACTATTCTATACCTATGTAACCTACGGAGTGTTCCCTGCACTTGTTGACTCCATCCCTCACCGTAAACATTTCGTAACTGGTTGGATAGGCCAGAAACATAGTAGGAAATGTTCGGGGACGGCCCGGGATTGGACTCGTGTTGTACGGTATATCATTAAGCTGGTCGTAATAAACATCTAAAATTGTGGGCCACGCGTAAAAATGAGTGGATATAGATTACGATACTATCTACAAAACCGCGTGAAAAAGCGTGGGCAAGACCGACGACTTGGTCCATCATAGAGTGCAAATGGTAGACGGCTCCATCTAGGTTTCGTGACTGAGTCCCGGATAAGACGATCCCACTATCCCAATAATGGAGTGGGAAAATTGGACTACTCTTTATTTAGTGGAAAATCCTATCGCTTGAAAAGTTTCTACAAATCCTATTGGTTCACCATTTTGGGTGGAAACGGATTGATTAGGGAAGCGTTTCGCTTTCTCGACATATCAGAACTTCCATGTTTTGGTATGATCTCATAGATAGAATTTGAAAAAGGTTTACTTATTGGATTACCAAAGCATTAGTAGGTATAAAACTCTTGGCACTCATTCATGTGTAATATTACTAGCAATTGCACCTTGGTGTGCAATGGGTACGTCGAAGAGGTCTGGAAGGTCAATTAGGGAAAATTTTGGTTTTTTTTTTTTTGCATATTTTGTAGTACATGAGGTCAGTTGGTAGGTCATTTAGAAATTGATGTTGTTTGTGCAAAAAAAGTTTCAATGGAGAAGTGATAGATTTAAATTAACTATGCATCCTCTTAAATGGATCCAAACATGACTAAAACAAAACCTCTAAATAGGAAGATAATCAATCTCCATTACCAACATGCTCACGTTATGTTTGCAATAGAGAGAGGGGGAAATAGAGGGGGGGAGAGGGATATAAAGATGGAAATATAGAGGGGTAAGGAGATAGAGATAAAGAGGAAGATAGATATGGAGATGGAGATGGAGATGCATATGGAAAGAGGGATATTAGGAGAGGGAGAGGGAGAGATAAAGAGAGATAGAGATGGAACAAACAAATATATAGAGAGGGAGAGAGAGGGAGAGAATGAGAGAGGGATAGATATATGGGTAGAGAGAGATGGAGAGAGAGATTGAGAGGTAAATAGATATAGATATGGAGGTCTAGGAAGAGAGAGAGAGAGAGAGAGAGAGAGAGATGAATGGATAGCGAGAGGGAGACATGTCTAGAGATAGAGGGGGAGAGAGGGAGAGAGAGGGAGAGAATGAGAGAGGGATAGATATATGGGTAGAGAGAGATGGAGAGATAGAGATTGAGAGGTAAATAGATATAGATATGGAGGTCTAGGAAGAGGAAGAGGGAGAGGGAGAGAGAGATGAATGGATAGAGAGAGGGAGACATGTCTACAAGATAGAGGGGGGGAGAGGAAGATAGAGGTAGAGATGAATATAGGAGAGAGGAAGAGGGAGAGAAATAGATAGAGAGAGATAAATATATAGAGATAAGGAGATAGAGGGAGAGTTAGAGAAGAAGAGAGAGAGATATAGAGGAAGAGATAGAGATAAGGAGATATAGAGAGAGGGGGAGAGGGAGAGACAGAAAAATAAATAGAAGTATAGAAAGAAAAATAGAAATAGAGAGAGGAAGAGAGAAATAGGGAGAGAGAGACAGGGAGAGACAAAGATATATGTGAATAAAAAGAGAGAGATAGAGATGTATGGGAAGAGAAAGGGAGAGGAGAGGTAGAGGTAGAGAGATAGATAGGGGATAGGTAGGGAGTGAGGGAGGGAGAGATGAGGGGAGATAAAGAGAGAGATAGATAGAGTAAGGGAGAGATATATGTAGAGGAGGGAGAGAGAGAAGAGGGGGAGACATGGAGAGAGATGGGTATAGAGGGAGAGATAACTCAGTATAAAGAGAGGGAGAGGTAGACATAATGAGATATAGATAAAGGGAGAGAAAGGGAGAGAGATATGTAGAGGAGGGAGAGAGAGAAGAGGGGGAGGCATGGAGAGAGATGGGTATAGAGGGAGAGGTAGAGATAATGAGATATAGATAAAGAGGGGGAGGGAAAGATGAGGAGATAAAGATAAAGGGGGCAAGAGTGAGAGATAAGGAGATAGAGATAAGAGATAGAGAGAGAGGTATAGAGAGAGAGGGAGAGAGATGAAGATGTTGGAAATAGGATGCCATTTATTTGCAATCCTAAACATATTTCATGTATCTCCTAAGTCCTTGAAAAGTGTTCCCCAACACTAGGATTAGAAAGAGATTAAGTTCGAATGAAATGAATATGTAAATTGACATTTGTAATTATTCCTAAATAATAGGAACATGTGGGGATGCCCAAGAAGAGCTCCTACAAAATAGGAGCGCATGGGGAGCCCACATGGAAGGTGGAACCCACCTTGCTTAAGTTAATTATTTGGAGGATTGATAACACTTCAATAATGCATGTTTAGATCCTACAAGTTAGGGATTGATATTTACATGAGTGGAGTTCAGGTCAATTCAGTTCAATTCAGTTCAGTTTAGTTTAGTTCAGTTCAGATATGGTTCAATTATCTTCAATTGCATGTAGTTAGTTTGAGTTGAATGCTAGTTGACTTCAGTTCACTTGAGTTGCATGATTAATGACTTTAGTTGCATGATAGATAATAGGTGGATACATTCAATTAAGTGGGGATGATCAATCATTGATATTTACATGAGTGGAGTTGAGTTTAGTATCAATTCAGTTCAATTCAGTATCAGTTTAGTTCAGTTTAGTTCAGTTCAGTTTAGTTTAGTTCAATTCAGTTATGGTTTAGTTATCTTCAGTTGCATGTAGTTAGTTTGAGTTGAATGCTAGCTGACTTCAGTTGACTTGAGTTGCATGACAGATAATAGGTGGATACATTCAGTTAATTGGGGATGATCAATCATGCATAATGTTTGCATGAATTGGTGGAGAGATATGTTTCAGTTAACTAAGATTGACTTGGACCCACCTTGGGCGCCCAAGTTGGCATCTTTGAGTTAACACCTTTTGCATGAGAAGATATTTACAAGGCTCAGTTAAGTGGGCCCATTCTTGGGTGCCAACTTTGAGGTGATACTTGCAAGATATTTTCTTGACCAGAGTTCAATTAAGTGTTGAATTTGGGGTGCCTAAATTGAGGAGACTTTGGTTTTGACTTCATGTTACAGTGTGGAACTCTACTTACAATCTAGACATAGATTTTTGAGAGGAGCTTTATGCTCTTGTATTTGATAACTCTTAAGTTTACATGCTCATAAATTGTCTATTTATTGCAGCAATTGCATCAAATTTTATTGCAAGTTAGCAGGTATAGCTTGTGCATGTGTGAGGGTTTGAAACATGGAATGAGATGTGTGGATTCATACTTGGTCACATGGATAGTTTGTGTTGTAGAAAGTGTATGAGAGTTTTGTGCAGGTTGTGAAGAAGGATTGTTGAAGGAAAGGAAGCATATCAATCAAGGATTGATACAATATTATTGTAATCTTGTTCTAAGGTTAAATAATACAAGCACTATTGATTCTGGTGAATTTTTTCCCGAAAGGGTTTCTCCACGTATATGCTATGTCACTTCTATCTTCTTGTCTCATTATTCTATAATCTTCTGTATCTTTCTACAATTGGTAAAATTGATTTAAACAAATTAATCATACACAAAGAATTGTGACAAAGAACACTTAATTAAATCTATAGTCACACAGGTTTAAAAAGTTTTAAGCTACAATTTCACATTCATTTTCAATGAAAGAGGGGTAAGATAGAGTGATATATATATAGGGAGGGAGAAATAAGGAGTGTGTGTATATGAGAGAGAGATATGGAGAGAGATGGGGACGAAGATAGATATCTAAATAGATAGAGAGGGAGGGAGAGGAGGGAAAGGAAGGGAGAGAAATAGAGAAAGGAGAGAGGATAAGTAGAGATATATAAAGAGTGGGTGATAGTGAGAGGGAAAGAAAGTGAGAGATAGAGATAGAAAGAGGGAGAGATAGAGAGATAACAATCACACTTTGGAATGCAATGAGTATTTCAAATAGGTGTGGTAGGTCAATTAGAATTATTTTCTCCATTACCAATAGTATCATGTTATATTTGCAATAGGGAGAGAGGGAGAGATAGGAATAGAAAGAGGGAGAGATAGAGGGGGGAAGAGTGAGAGAGAGAGGGGTAAGGAGATAGAGATAGCTTGCTAAAGATAATAATAAGATAGAGATAGGAAGTGGTATATAGAGATATATGTGGAGAGAGGGAGAGATATAGAGGTAGAGTGATGGAGAGGTAACGAGATAGAGATAGATGAAAAAATGGAAGAAGAAATATGGAGAGATAGAGGGGTGAACCCACAATAATGGGTTACAATTATTTAGACGAAGGGAAATTAGAAATGTGCATTAAAAATCAATAGAGTGGTTTTAATGAAGGGGGTTCATTAGAAGCCCCCCCCTCCTTCTAATGAAGGCGGGATTTGAATGAACCCCCACCGATTCATGGAGATATTAAAGTTTCTAAATTGAAAAAAAAAACATAGGCTTCATTTGAACCATTCCTTCACTCGAATACCTTATTTTCCTCTCTAATTTTAGAGAGATGCCCTATTTTTCCCTCTAAAATTTCAGAGACAAAATTAATCTAGGTCTTTTTCGTGGGCAAGGTTATTTTCACAGGATTTTTAGCTAACAGGGCGAGGTCATTACTGGTGCTTTCAAGAACTAGGAATTTTTTCTGGTGCTTTCAGCAAGGTCATTTATGGTGATTTTAGAACTGGGCATTTATGCAATATACATGCATCAAGGTAAGACTGACTATGAGATTGTAAAATAGAACAAAATTTCTAGCGCTTTTATGCAATAGACATGCGTGGTGATTCATGTGTGCAATTTTATCCTTTGAGGCTCTGAATGAATGGTTAGCATTACGATTATGTACAATTATTCTTGGATTGTGATTTGCTTATGACTTTTTTATTTTACAATTTTTTGTGTGACAAGCTTTGTTGTGAATGTACACTATAATCATTTACTTGTAACCAAGAAGATCCCCATTTACAATGCAAATTCATTTTTATATTCTCCCTCTACTATTGGTAATGGCTTCTTGAAAATATTAGAAACCTTTTCATCGATCCCTTCTATTCTCTAATTGAACCCAAATTAAAATTCATGGTATTTGCCAAGTCATTAGACCCTTGCATATTTGAAGCAGTTAATAAATTTGACTTGCTCCTTGGATACATTCCCAAATTAAAATTTGTGGTATTTTCCAAGTTATTAGACCCTTGCATTTTTGAAGTAGTTAATAAATTTGACCTGCTCCTTGGATACATTCCGGTTTCAGTAATCACACCAATTTATTGTGCCTGGAATTTCCACTCAACTTTCCACTATTGAAACATTAATTTTATTTGACTTTATATTATGACTACAATGTGTGTCCCAAGTAAAATGTATGCCCTACAAAGAATTCAAGCAGAAATGAGAAATCTCCCAACTCATATGGCTGATATTGATATCATATCATGTTTCAACCCTTCAAATTATATATGCACACTAGCAACAAAGAACATGCATCAATTTTGATAGTTCAAGTCAAGCTAAAATGTTAAAAACATTTGAAATAGGAAAATGATATCAAAATAATATAGTCGGCCTGCACAGAGACCTGCCAAAAGCAAGTCAAGTCAAGTTATCAATTATTATATAAGAAGCATGTTTAATGAAAAGAGAAAATACAAAGCAAATTTTATAGAAGATAATAGAGATGCTACTTCACTGTGCATTGCTATTTAGAAACTATGCAATTCATCCATGTGCCTTATTTTTTTACTTCCTAACAAGAGTAGACCAAAAAGATATAGGATTGATAAATATCAACTTATTAAACTTTATATGCAAAGGCATTCAATCTCTCTATTAGTGCCTCAATTTTTCATGGTTTGTCTAGTGTTCTTTGGTGAACAAATTTTGTCTTTATAACCAACATACTTGACTATCAAAATTTGCAAGGATCTAGAATGCCCCCCAAAATTTTGCATCTGCAAAGCTTAGCTTTCTTGCATTCTATTTTAGGATTAAATAGTTGAGCATACAAATATCAACAAATATCGAAACCCTCTTTGATTGTGTGGCACCCTACAAATCAGTAACTCATTCTATTATTCACATGTTTTTTAAACAGCTTCATGTCCCTTCATGCCTCAAACACCTACTATTAAGGTCTACTTGTTCCATATGTACATTTTATATATATGCAGGTATTATATATATGTACATGTAGACATGCACATATTTATGTGTATTGAAGATGTGTAGATAAGTATCTACACACATATAAATACATCTATATACATAGTAATTGTATTAAGACATTTCATCAAATGGGCTCAAAACTAAATGAGATTGACATGAGTATACAAATTTCACCATCACAAATATATATGTATGTATATATGTGTGTAGATGTTATATATATGTACATATAGACATTGCACATTTTTATATATATAGTGAAGATCTATAGATAAATATCTACACACACATGTACATACATCTATATACATATGTAATTATATTAAGACATTCCATCAAATGGGCCCAAAACTAAATGGATAGATAGAGATCTAGGGAGAGGGAGAGACAAAGAGATATATATTTAGATTCCTAGGAAGAGGGAGAGGTGGAGAGAGATGGATAGATAGAGAGAGGGAGAAGGAGAAAAATATATAGATAGATAGAGGTAGAGGGAGAGATAAAGATATAGAGAGATAGGATATATATAGGGAGAGATAGAGAGGAGGAGATAGAGAGGAAGAGGGAGAGGGAGAGATAGTGAGAGACATAGATGGTGTGATAGTGTGATAGAGAGATAGAGATATAAGGAGATATAGAGAGGGGAGAGGGAGAGAGATAAATAGAGAGAAACTTAGAGATAGAAAAATAGAGATGGAGAGAGGGAGATAGAAAGCGAGAGAGATAGAGATATATGGGAAGAGAAAGAAAGAGATAGAGATATATGGAAAGAGAAATAGAGAGATATAGATATATGGGAAGAGAAAGGGAGAATGAGGTAGAGATAGAGATAGACAGATAGATAGTGGGCATAAGGAGGGAGCAAGGGAGAGAGAGAAAGGGGGAAGAAATAGGTAGAGGAGAAAGAGAGAGAAAATGGAGGATCTAGATGGAGAGAGATATGAAGAGAGGGAGAGAGAGAGAGAGAGAGAGAAGAAGAAGGGGAGAGAGGGAGAGATAGCTAAATATATAGAGAGGGAGAGGGAGAGGAGAGTTATAGTTAGAGGGCGATATAGATAGATAGAGGGGGATAGAGAAAGAGATAGATGGATAGAGAGAGAGAGGTACAAAAATATATGGATAGGAAGAGATAAAGAGAAGAGTGAGATAGAAATAGAGAGATAGAGATATAGAGTATGAGAGGTTGAGTGAAAAAGAGAGAAAGAGAGAGAGATTGATCTAGTATATCTTCTTCATCACTTCTCTTGTTTTCACTTTTTCTCCCACATAATAATCTACCCCTAACATGGGCTAGTGATGATTTGTGGAGGAGACAACAATATGTGAAAAATTCCTTGAGCAATAGGAGGCGGCATAAAAAAGGCTTAACACTTTGCTTCTCACAGATGATGTTGAAATGGGTTCGACTCCTCACAAGGGGAGAGCGGTGAGGGTAGAGAATGGAACAACAACATGAGGACTCTTGTTGCCCATGCCTCCCAAGATGATGGGAATGAGAATGCACTTTCCAGAATCCTAAATGTACAAAGCTACATTCAATATATGTGACTACTTAATAATATATTGTGAATTGAAATCATAAACTTTATAAAATATATTTATTTATATTATTTAAAAAATGCTACATGCAAATAGGTGAAATGCATTGATTATGACTTTATGACTACTTGCCTGATTTGAAAGTTTTATTAAAAATTATCTCATGAGTATCTAATAATTAAATTATTACATGTAATTGTTAATTTGGCAGACAAATAAAATCATTACACTTTATCTTTCAATGTTTACCTCTCTCACATGATCGATAGACTATCTAAGAATAGCCAACTCCAAACTATAAATAAATGATGCTAAGATTAGTAAAAAATCAAAAATAACAAACTCATAATATCTTCTTATTTTTGAAATTGATAATAAACTGTTTTTAATGAAGGGTAAAAATATCTTTTTTCTAAAACACAGTAATTGTTAGTGTAATTAATTATTTATTACACTAGCATAAGTTAACTTAGGTCTTGCATAATTTAGTCCTAGGTTGCATTATTAGATAAATCATTTAATAATGGGGTAATTCCCCCTTCCTTGTTTGTAGGAGATAAGATTCCTTCTAGAAGATGAGTTGTCCTTCTAGAACTTATCTCTATCTTTTTATCATTTTCTAGGTAGGGTTCACATGTTGTCACATGTTAGATCATGACACATGGAAATATCATATTGCATTTTGCATCTCTTTCATGCCTATATATTCAAGGCATTTTGTACATTTATAATCATCTCATATTCAATTTGGAATTTTTGCATCTTAATGATAGCATGATATTTCTGCCATTTCTCTCTTGTGGAAGTTATTTTGTCTTGCAGGTGATTCTAGGGTGTTTGAGGAGTTCACATAAACTCCTACAGTAATTAATAAAACACTATTTTCCCAAAAAATTTCCACCTATTAAAAATTTTATACTTCCCGCTGAAAACTTTGGTTTGTTTTTCCATCAATAAAAACATAAATTTTCAAAAGAAATTCAATACAATTCTAATGATTTTTTTTATCCTTATTCACTCTAGCGTTATTCACTTATGTTTCCTAGGTCAGCATTTTGTCTTGACCTGACTTCCATGTTTTCTTTGTTGATTGGGTGATGATCTTTTCTGGGTTGGGTTTCATAGTTTACTACTTATCCAATTTTTCTAATGGTACAATTTTCTCCAAACATCCCCATAGCTTTTAAATGAGCAAGGGAAAATTTTGTTGTTTTTTTTTTTTTTTTAAAGTTGAATCTTCTAATGGGTTGTGAGGGTGTGTGGTTGGTAGGTATTATGCAAAGCAATTCATGTGTCATGTCTCTGCCACCACATTTTGCATGCATGTAGGGAGC
This sequence comes from Sequoia sempervirens, assembly GCA_007258455.2. Classification (NCBI taxonomy): domain Eukaryota; kingdom Viridiplantae; phylum Streptophyta; class Pinopsida; order Cupressales; family Cupressaceae; genus Sequoia; species Sequoia sempervirens. The sequence continues at coordinate 290,861,811 of VDFB02353493.1, forward strand.
TCAATAATCTAGTAGCTCTAAAACATTGATATTTTTAGATCTACTTTTTATTTATTGTGAATAGATTGAAGCAGCAATCGTGGTGAGATTGTCCTACAATCTCTGCCGATTTTTTCTTATCAACATTGTCCACTACATAAGACTGTCTGTGCAAAATATTGAGCTAAGTCACTTGCCATGGTTTGAGCAAGTTTTTTTGTGTGAATCTGCACACAGCCAGATCATTTCTAGTTGTTTTTTTATTTTGTTCTAAAACAATTATGTTGTTATCATCTAAATGAAGATGGTTTGATAGCTCTGGGAACGATTACTTTTACAACATCAGTAGTAGCTGGTATCCATTCAATACCGGTGGGTTCTATATTACCATCCTAATCCATTACAATCTTAGCCTAATGAAAATTTATGTGGGTTTTGCTTCATATTAGACTTGCATGTTGTTGGCTGATTTTAATGCTATCAACATCTTCAAGCACTTTTTGGATTCATGTGGCAACAATGTTGCTGCCGCAATCAAAATTTTGAATGAATTATAGTTAGCATCGAACAAGAGAGATTCCTCTTCGTGTGGAATAACCTCTTCTAGTGTTTTACACTCCTCCAAACTCTTCCTCATCGGTATTGACTTTTCACTTCTACAATTTGGTGAGTTGCAGCCTGAATATAAGTTTCTTCCCCAATTTGGCGAGCTGCAACCTGAAAATTGTTGGGTTCGGTGAAGCCCAAATATTCTAATTTAAATGACAATTTCTCTCACATTCTAAACAAATGTTTTTTTTGTAATAACTTCTTTTTGGCATGTATTCACTAATTTAGAAGTTGACCGTTTTGATAGATTTTTCCATTTTGGAGATGAGACCAAAATTATAAAGTTGTTGCTACTTGAATATGTAATTCATTTAGAATTAATAAAAGTGAGATAATCCCTATTGAAAGTGGACGTAGCCATTATTGGGTGAACCACTATAAATATCGTGTTCTTCTGTGTTATTTAAATCTTTTAATTTATGTTATTTTTCTGCAATTTCTTCTTTCATTTGCTTCTGCAATTTTTATCAACAATTGGTATTAGAGCCTGGTGGAGAAGCTCGGTGCTAGAAATTGATGAAGAATTTCTAGAGCCATGGACGATGCAAACAAATGGAAGATTGAAAAGTTTGCAGGTCAAAATTTTGGTCTGTAGAAGGTGCAAATGGAGTCGTTACTCATCAAGCAAGATATCTCAAATGCATTGGCTGGAAAAGCCAAAGGGAAAGGTTCTTTATCATATGAATATTGGGAGAAACTGGACAAGGAAGCAAGAGCAACCATTTTTCTTTCGTTGTCCAACAATGTTTTATTTAATGTTTCAACTTAGAAGACAATGCAGGAGTTGTGGGATAAACTCTCTTCAATGTACAAGATGGCATCGACTTCGAATAAGGTATTCATTATGAAAAATTTATATAATTTGAAAATGTGAGAAGGTGGGATTATGTCGAATCATTTAAATGAATTCAATGCATTAGTCACCAAGTTGATTTCTATGGGCATTAATTTAGATGATGAAATCAAGTCAATTTTATCACTGTGTTCTTTACTGAACAGTTGGGAAGGCATGGTGATGGAAGTTAGCACTTCGGTGGCTGCCAAAAGTAAATTAAAATTTGATGATGTTGTAGCCACTCTTCTCAGTGAAGACATGTGGAGAAAAAATCAGGAACCCTCATTCAATGATGCATTAACTGTTGTAAGTACTGGAAATAGAGGTAGAAGTAAATAAATATGCAAAAATAATAATAGAAAAAGGTCAAAATATGCACATAGATCGAAGTCCAGAGGTAGAAATGGTGCATGTTGGTTTTGTGGCAAACTGAGTCACACAAAAAAGAATTGTTGGAATTATAAAAAGGCATAGGACAAAGTCAACAATAATGAAGCAAACAGTGTAGCTAAAAAAGATGATGGTGTTTTGGTTTTGGCTGCTGGTGACATGAATACAGATTTGTGGGTGCTTGACTCTGGTGCTTCTTTCCATGCTACTTCATGCCGGGAGGCTTTTACAAATTTCAAATAAGGTACATTTGGTAAGGTTTTTCTTGGTGACAATAAAGAATGTGCAATCGTACGTAAGGGTGATATAATTTTGCATTTGAAAAATGGAAATAAATGGATTTTGAAGGATGTGAGATATGTTCCATTGTTGAAACAAAATTTAATATTAGCGAGCTAGCTTATTGCTTGTGGGTGTAATATTAAATTTTCTTTAGATACTTGGAAAGTAACCAAGGGAGTTTTGGTGCTTGCAAAGGGAAAAAAGTTGGATAATCTTTATATTTTAGAATTCCATGGTGAAGTGGGAGTTACAATGATAGTTGTGGACAACAGTTCAAAAATTTGGCATAAGAGGCTCAAGCATATGAGCAAGAAAGGGCTTGAAGTTATCCTTCAACAGGATCAACTTCTAGGCTTAAAATTGATTGATTTGGAGTTATGTGAGCATTGCCTTTATGGAAAATAGAGCTAGACCAACTTCTTGAGGATAGGCCATGATAAAAAAACTACTCCTTTGGAACTTGTGTACTCAGACGTTTTTAGTCCCACAGAGGTAACATCTTTTGGAGGTACAAATTATTTTGTTACTTTCCTTGATGATTGCATTCACAAAGTTTGGATTTATATGTTAAATAGAAAATCAGAAGTGTTTTCAAAATTTAAAAATTTTAAGGCTCTTGTTGAAAACCAGATTGGGCATAAAATTAAATGCCTTAAAACTGATAATGGGGGAGAGTTTTGCTCTTCAAAGTTTGACAATTTTTGTACAGATAATGGCATTCACAAAATTCAAGTGGTTTCGTTCAACCCTTAGGAAAATGGTGCAACTGAGAGGTTGAATAAGATGATTCTTGAGAGAGCTTGGTGTATGCTCTCCAATGCAAATTTGGGGAAAGAGTTTTGGGAAAAAGCATGTAATACTGCAATTTATTTAATCAATCATGCTCCTTCATCTCATTTGGATTTCGATATCCTAGAGAAGAGAGGGCTTGGGAAAAAAAATTCTTATCATCACTTGTGTGTGTTTGGTTATGAATCATTTGTGCAGATTCCTAAGGAGCATCGAACTAAGCTTGATTTCAAATCAAAGAGGTGCATATTTCTAGGATATGGAGAGGATCAATTTGGTTTTAGGCTATGGGATCCCATCTCCAAAAAGATTATTCACAGTCGGGATGTCGTGTTTAATGAGAAAAATTTTCCAGGTTTGCAACCACAAGGCACATCTTCAAATGCATATTTAGATGTTGATATATTTAACAATGGCAATGTCAAGAAAACCTCTATTTCATTTTCCTAGCCGTTAATAATTTATGTGCATCCATCACATATTATTTCACAGCCAAATGTTGAAATGTAGACTTTAAATGCTCATTCGTAGCCCTCATATGTTTACTCATCGCCTTCTATAATCCCTGCCCAATCGCTTAATGACCCTTCTTCAAGTGTTGGTGCCCCTCCTTCAACTCTTGCACACTATTCATATGGTAGTTTGCAACTATTTCAAAGTCATACGTTGTCTTCAATTGCCTCTAACCAGACCTCTATTGCTAATGTGCCTCCTTCACATTTGTTGTTGCCTCCATGATGCCTCTAGAACATGGAGTAGAACCTTCAAAAGTTAATGCAGATCCTAATAAAATTACTTTGTTGCCTTCTTCACTTGGTGCGTAGCCTTCTCAAAATGATGTGTCACCTTTCATTGGTGATATGCCTCATTTGAACTTATTGCTACCATGTCAATAGTTAGAGCAGCCTCCACATTATCACACGCAACCTTTGTTTGGTGATTCACAGCCTCTTAAACCAATTCCCACGCGGCCTATAGAGACAAGAAATGTCTCTTCTACTCCTTTTGAAAGTGCAATGGGGCAAGCAAAGACTATTTTACAGAATTTAAATGAACGAAATTTGGAATCTAGGAAGAGTTTGAGTTCGTTGCAACAGGGAGACATAGAAAGGCAGAGTATTGGAGGCAATATGCAGGAATAGAGTAATAAGCAACAATGATGTAGGAGCATCCAGGGGTGTAGAGCAATCTTGCATCACCCAAAAAAAATTGTTTTCTTTATTTTCTTTAGTTGTTTTGAGTCCCATGATGGCACTTCAGGGGTATAAGATTGTTAGGCGTCAAAAATAGCGAAAAAAGTGAACTTACTATTTTTAATAAGTTGGCCTAAATGGGCTCGTATGGATGTGAAAATTTACCCCAAGGAGCAGAGCAGAAAAACATTTCTGGTCATGAAAGAATCACCTTAATACCTTGCACGGTTTGGGAGAAATTAAAGTTTTCGTCCCCAAAAATTTCTCCAATATAGCTTCAAATTCAGATATCAAACTTTAGAGGCCCCAAAACAGCTCAAAAGGTGGCCGAACCAACTAACAATTGGTTGCAAGTCATAGAGCTCGTTGAGAGCTTTCCGATGACATGCAATGAAAGCAAATCGGACACCTAGATCAAAAGTTATGGCCCCGTGAACTTTGTCCTCTAAAAAGTGGATTTCTTAAAAAATTCTTCCTAGGGTAGAAATCAAATGGCGGGACTTTTGGTGCCAAAACAAAAGGGGAAATTTGTACTTTCTAGAACATTCTAGGGAGGTTATTGGGGAAAATAAAAAAGGTTAAGTGGGGGTTGTAGAAGGTGGCCTTGATAGTGCAAATTGTGGCTTCGAATAGTAGAAGTTATTTTCTGAGTTGATTTTGTTGTAATGAATCAATCCCATGAGGCTATAGCATGTAAGCTTTGAATCTATAATTTCATTTTCTGAAAAATAATTGAAAGTGAATCATTTTCCTGTCTCGCATCTTCTGTGTTGTTATTTGTTGTTGTGATTTCTGTGGGTTTTTGGCGGTGTGACTCTCATCAAGTGGTATCAGAGCAGGAGTTCCCAAGCCTATAACAGAGTGTGAAATGTGAGGCAGTTGTAGCAGGACCTGTGAGTGTAGGTTGAATTCAAGATGCCTCTCAGAAATGCCCAGTATGGAAAAGGTGGAGGCCGAGGTGGAGAAGGTCCACCTAGAGATGAAATCATAGCCCTTAGAAGGTAGTTAAAAACCTTGCAACAAGAAGTTTGAAAAAGACATGTGCAACGAGACAGAGATGACAGTGAAGACAAAACAAAAGAGGAAATGGAAGAGGAAGAGTAGGGTGCAATGGATCCTAGAGAAAGAAGATTGTTGCGAGTGATCTCAAGCATTGGGAAGAGACCTAAAATGGAGGTTTCAACTTTTAGTGGAAATCTGAATCCTAAAGAATTGATTGATTGGATCAATGACATGGAGGAATTTTTCGAGTTTGAGGAGATTGTAGATCCTCATAGAGTGAGGTTTGCAAAGATAAAATTGAAAAGTCACCTCAGTATATGGTGGAAAGAGGTCCAGTTAGAAAGAGGAAGACAAGGGAAAGATCAAATTTCCAGATGGGACAAAATGGTGTCAAAATTGAAGAAACAATTTATTCCAGTCGATTACAAATTGGAGCTGCTCAAGAAGATGCAAAGTTTGAGGCAAGGGACAAGGATGGTGAAAGAATACACAGAGGAATTTCACAAGGTCCTGATTCGGACATGACATTCTAAGGTGAATAAAGAGAAATTTGCTTGTTATATTAACGGGTTGAATCCAAGCATATAGGAAGAATTGGCACTGGTAAGAATGACCACCATTAAGGATGCTTATTAGTTTTCTCTGAAGGTTGAAGAACAACTAAACAAGAGGTTTGAGAACAAACAACGAGGTGTAGGCCATGGAGGAAAGACTGGTGGACTATCATATGGAGGTCGAAATGAAGATCAAAAGAAGGGTGAAGGCTCCAGTAGCGACCAAAACCAGAAAGGAGATAACACCTACCATCCTCGTGATCAAAATAATGGAGACCAAAGAGGAAGGGGAACATCTAGATGAGGACCGAGAAGAGGAGGATTTTGTGGAACCTGTTTCCAGTGTGGAGAAGGACATAGAACCTATGAGTGTCCTCAACATCAAGGAAGGGCAAATAGAAGACCCAAGGGTAATGCATGAGTTGCACATGTTGATGAAGATGTTGAGTCTTCACATTCTGAAGATGCAGAAAGAGGAGAGGTTCTTGTTACTAGAAGAGCCTTGCTGAATGAGGAGAATGAGCCAACTCAAAGGAAGAATTTGTTTCACACTAGATGTAAGTGTGAAGGTAAAGTTTGCAATGTTATTATTGATGGAGGTAGTACTGATAACCTTGTTTCAGAAGAAATGGTTAGTAAGTTGGTTGGAGAGAAGAAGGCATTTGAACCCATATCGGATTGCTTGGTTGCAGAAGGACCATAGAGCCTTTGTAAATGAAAAATTTATGGTAAAGTTCAAGATTGGAAATTACCATGATGAGTTTTTGTGTGATATTATGCCTATGGAAGTTTGTCATATGTTGTTAGGTAGACCATGGCAGTTTGATCGATGAGCAATACACGATGGAAATGCCAACACCTATTCTTTGACAAAGGATGGGGTTCGTCATAAGTTGAATCCCTTGAAGGAGGCAAAGGAAAAGGTATGTAGTAATGCAAGAATTTTTTTGGTTGATGGAAGAAATTTTCTAGAAGCTATGAAGCATGAACATATGTGTTTTTCATTGATTCCTAGAGTTGATCAAGAAGATGCTACTGAGGTACCTGTAGAGGTTTCAGATTTGTTGAATGAGTTTCAAGCTATTATTTCTGATAATGTACTTGAAGGTTTTCCTCTTGTAAGAAAGATTAGTCATCAAATGGACCTAATTCCTAGAGCCAATTTGTCAAATAAGGCAGCTCATTGTATGACTCCAACAGAGAATGAAGAGTTGAACAGACAAGTGCAAGAGTTGTTCCAGAAGGGATTGATCAGAGAGAGTTGATTCCATGTACAGTACCTGTAGTACTAGCACCAAAGAAGGATGGGGAATGGCAGATGTGTACAGATTCTAGAGCCATCAATAAGATCACCATCAAGTACAAATTCCCCTTACCAAGAATGGATGACATTATGGATAGTTTGAGTGGATCTGAGTACTTCACGAAGATATATTTGAAGAGTGGATATCACCAGATCCAGATTAGAGAAGGAGATGAAAGGAAGACAACCTTCAAAACCAAGGAGGGCTTATACGAGTGGTTAGTCATGCCTTTTGGGCTAACCAATGCACCGAGCACATTTATGCGACTTATGAATGAGGTATTGAAAGAATTTTTAGGAAAATTTGTTATTGTTTACTTGGATGATATTTTTTTTTTTAGTAAGACATTGGAGGAGCACTTGATGCATATCCGAAGAGTTTTTGAGAAGCTAAAGGAGGAGAAGTTGATTAATTTGAAGAAATGTAGTTTTGTGAAGAGAGAGTTGGTGTATCTAGGATTTGTTGTCTTGGTAGAGGGTCTTAAAATGTATCCAAAGAAGGTGAGGGCTATCATTGAATGGCCTACCCCGAGGATTGTTACAGAGGTAAGATCATTTCATGGTCTAGCAAGTTTTTACAAAAAAATTATTAAAAATTTAAGTAGTATTTGTGCACCTCTAACTGCAGCGATGAGAGGGGATAGAAAAGAGTTTAAGTGGACCATAGGAGTAGCCAAAAATTTTGACATGTTGAAGAAAGTTACTGAGCAACCTATTTTGGCACTTCCAGATTTCAATAAGGTTTCTCAGGTAGATTGTGATGCTAGTGGCACTGCCATAGGAGTTGTTTTGAGTCAAGAAGGTAAGCCTCTTGCTTATTTTAGTGAGAAGTTAAATGATGCGAAGAAGAAATATTTTTTCTATGATCAAGAGTTTTATAATATAGTTCAAGCTTTGAAGAAATGGAGACACTATTTGTTTCCAAAAGAATTTGTTTTATATACTGACCACCAGGCTTTGCAGTATCTCAATAGTCAAGGAAAGTTGAATCAAAGGCACTTAAAATGGGTTGAGTTTTTGGAGAGTTATACTTTTGTTTTGAAGCACAGGAGTGGAAGGTGAAACAGAGTTGTAGATGCCTTAAGTAGAAGGAAAAATTTGTTGATAGAGACAAATGTAGAGGTTCTTGGGTTAAATGAACTCAAGAGTTTGTATCCAGAAGATCTAGACTTTGCAGAAGCTTGGAAGGATTGTTTGGAACCTGTTACATTGGATAGGATGAGATGGTTGGATTTCCTAATCCAAGATGGGATGTTGTTTAGAGGAAGCTAATTGTGGATTCCAAGGAGTTCTATGAGAGAGAAACTAATCAAGGAGAAGCATAGTGGAGGATTGGTTGGACATTTTGGTCGAGATAAGACCATTGCTCTTGTCAATGAGAATTATTATTGGAAATAGTTACAACAAGATGTGAAGAAGTTTGTACAAAGTTGCAAAGTATGTCAGATGGCAAAAGGAACAAGTCAAAATACTAGATTGTATCAGCCATTACCTGTACCTAAGAGGCCATGGGAGGATATTAGCATGGATTTTATTCTTGGATTTCTAAGGACACAGAGAGGGCATGATTCCATATTTGTGGTGGTGGATAGATTTTCAAAGATGGCACACTTCATTCTGTGTCATAAGACCAGTGATGCTATTCATGTTGCAGAGTTGTTTTTCAAAGAGGTGGTGAGACTACATGGTCTACCAAAGAGTATAGTTTCAGAAAAAGATACCAAATTTGTTGGTTATTTCTAGAAGACATTATGGAAGAAGTTGAAGACAGATTTGAAGTTCAGTTCTACACACCATCCACAGATTGATGGAAAAACAGAGGTGGTGAATAGGAGTTTGGGAAACCTACTAAGATGCTTAGTTGGAGATAAGCCCAAGGGATGGGATTTGATTATACCACAGGCAGAATTTTCTTACAACAATTATGTCAATAGGAGCACTGGTAAATCACCATTCTAGTTTGTATATGGGAGTAGTCCAAGGACTGCTTCTGAACTGAGAAAGATGGATAAGGGGGAAAAGAGTAGTGTTGAGGCTGAAGATTTTGCTGAGCACTTGAAGAATTTGCATGAAGAAGTGAAGAAACACATCAACAAGATGAACTCTCAATATAAGGCTCAGGCAAATCAGAAAAGGAGGTATAAGGAGTTCCAGGTAGGAGATGAAGTCATGGTTCATTTGCGAAAGGAAAGGTTTCTAGTTGGTACATACAAGTTAAAGATGAAGAAGTTTGGACCATGCAAGATCCTAAAAAAAACATGATTCAGGAAATGCTTATGAGGTAGAGTTACCTATAGGAATAAACATTTCTCCTATGTTCAATGTTGCTAATTTGATAGAGTATCATGAAGGTGATATAGAGGATATTCTGATAAGTGAAAAGTTGAAAATTCCAACACCTACTTGAGAGAAGGAAGAGATAGAAGAAATTTTGGATATTCGTGTGGGTAGAAGTACAAGGAATAGGCAATATGCAAAGTACTTGGTGAAATGGAGAGAAAGGAATTTTGAATATTCATCACAGTTGTCTGAGGTTGAGGTTAACCATCTTGGTCTCCCTCTAACTCCTGAGAAGTGACAGGGTCACTTTTCAAATTACTCTGGGTGTCTAATGTAGGAGCATCCAGCAGTGTAGGGAAATTTTGCATCACCCAAAAAAAATTGTTTTCTTTATTTTCTTTAGTTGTTTTGAGTTCCATGATGGCACTTGCGGGGTATAAGACTATCAGGCATCAAAAATAGCAAAAAATGGGCAATTACTATTTTTAATAAGTCGGCCTAAATGGGCTCATATGGACGTGAAAATTTACTCCAAGGAGTAGAGCAGAAAAACATTTTTGGTCGTGAAAGAATCACCTCAATACCCTACATGGTTTGGGAGAAATTAAAGTTTGTCTTAGAAAATTTCTCCAATACAAGTTCAAATTCAAATATCAAACTTTAGAGGCCCTGAAACAACTCAAAAGGTAGCTGATTTGACTTAAGATTGGTTTCTATGTCGTAGAGCTCATCGAGAGATTTATGACGATATGCAATAATAGCGAATCAGACACCCGAATCAAAATTTATGGCCCTGCGAAGTTTATCCTCTAAAAAGTGGATTTCTTAAAAATTTCTTCCTAGGCCAGAAATCAAATGGTGAGACTTTTGGTGCCAAAAAAAAGGGGGAAATTTATACTTTCTAGAACATTCTAGGGAGGTTATTGGGGAAAATAAAAAGGGTTAAGTGGGGGTTGTAGAAGGTGGCCTTGATAGTGCAGATTGTGGCTCTGAAAAGTAGAATTTCTTTTTTGAGTTGATTTTGTTGTAATGAATCAAGCCCATGAGGCTATAGCATTTAATATTTCAATCTACAATTTCATTTTTTGAAAAATAATTGAAAGTGAATCATTTTCTTGTCTCGCATCTTCTGTATTGCTATTTTTTGTTGTGATTTTTGTGGGTTTTTGGCGGTGTGGCCCTCATCAAACATGATAGTATACAAAGGTAGCGTAATGAAGAAAATATAGAAAAACAAGGAAATATGTAGCCAAAATAGAGTCCTCAGTTAAGGAGGTCTACTTGAGAGTAGAAACCTCTATTGAAATTTGATGACTAAGAATTATTTCTCTCTGATGAGGCAAAGCCTACAACTTTTAAACAAGCTTACAAAGATGCAAATTTAGTGAAATGGATGGAGGCGATGAATGAAGAAATGGAGTCTTTGCATGCAAATAAAACATGGGATTTGGTTCCTCTTTCCCCAAATCAAAAACCTCTGAAGAATAAATGGGTATATCATTTGAAAGAGGAAGACAAAGGTAATAAATGTTACAGGGCTAGATTGGTTGTGAAGGGTTTTGCTCAACAAAAAGGAATTGATTTTAATGATATATTTTCACTAGTTGTAAAAATGCACACCATTTGAGTAGTGTTAGGATTGGCAGTTGTGTGGGACCTTGAACTTGAGAAACTAGATGTCAAAACAACTTTTCTTCAAGGATATATTGAAGAGAAATTATATATGGAGCAACTTGAAGGTTTTGTACAGCAGGGTCAAGAACATTTATATTGCAGATTGAAGAGGAGTTTGTATGGGCTCAAGCAAGCCTCGACGCAGTGGTACCTTAAGTTTGATAGCTTCATGACTCGGAAATATTTCACCTGTTGTGAATCAGACACATGTTTTTATTACAAGAAGCTTGCTAATGGTGAGTTTGTTATTCTTTTACTCTATGTTGATGATATGTTGGTTGTTGGCTCTAGTGTGAGGATTGTTCATGAGTTGAAGCAACATTTATTTCAACATTTTTCCATGAAAGATTTAGGGGCAACAAAGAGGATTCTTGGGATGAATATAATCAAGGATAAAAATAAGAGAGAAATCAGATTATCTCAAGAAAAATATATTCTTAAAATCTTAGATAGGTTTAATATGAAGAATTCCAAGTCCGTTAGTACTCCTTTGGCTGATCATTTTCACTTATCCTCAGCTATGTGTCCTAAAATAGAAGAGGATCAAGAACACATGAAGGGTTTTCCATATTCATCAGCATTTTTCAATCTCATGTATGCCATGATTTGTACTCGTCTAAATATTGCCCATGTAGTGGCAGTTGTGAGTAGATTTATGAGTAATACGGGTAAATCACATTGGCAGGAAGTATAGTGGATCTTTAGGTACTTGAAAGGTACTTCCAATTCTGTTTTATGTTTCGATGGTAAGGAAACTCACCTACGAGGTTATGTTGATTCAAATATGGCTGGATATTTGGATAAATGGTGTTCTACTACCGGTTATGTGTTTACTTTTGTCGGGGCAGTGATAAGTTGGGTTTCTCGGTTGCAGCAGGTAGTTGCACTTTCTTCTACCGAGGCTGAATATATTGTTATCACTAAAGGAGAAAAGGAAATGATATGGTTGCAACGGTTGTTAAGTGAATTATGGTTTAAGCTATCAGTTTTTACTTTTTTTGTGTGATAGAAATAGTGTTATTCACTTGGCCAAGAATTCTCCTTTTCACAATCTGAGAAAGCATATAGAGCTGCGATATCATTTTATTCATGTTATTGATGAAGGTAAGTTGTGGGTGGATAAAATTGACACGAAGTTAAATCCAGCTGATATGTTGATGAAGTTAGTACCTAGGGAGAAGTTTGAATTCTGTAGAGCTTCTCTCGAACTTGTCTAGCTCTGACAATAAACCTATAGTGGGGGGATATCTATGAGTAGCTATTTGGTCTTCAAGTGGGAGATTGTTGGGTTCGGTGAAGCCCAAATATTCTAATTTAAATGGTAGTTTCTCTCACATTTGAAACAAATTCCTTTTTTGTAATAACTTCTTTTTGGCATGCATTCGCCAATTTAGAAGTTGACCATTTTGATGGATTTTTTCTAGTTTGGAGATGAGACCAAAATTATAAAGTTGTTGCTCCTTGAATATGTAATTCATTCAAAATTAATAAAAGTGAGATAATCCCTGTTGAAAGTGGACATAGCCATTATTGGGCAAACCACTATAAATATCATGTTCTTCTTCTGTGTTATTTAAATCTTTTAATTTCTGTTCTTTTTCTGCAATTTCTTGTTTCATTTGCTTTTGCATTTTTTATCAACAAAAATAAGTTCTAGACGGTCGAAAAGGGTTTCCTGTTGCTAATGGCTATTTCTAAGTTGTTTCTAAGCCATTTCAAATGTTTTACGGTCAAAATGGGTTTACAAGCGCATTCTATCTACTTATTTTGTTAGCTTATCTATTGAAATGAATTCCCAACCCATTTCTTTCATTAGGCTACCTATTCCCTCAGATTTGCTTGTCTAAAATTTTGTGTTGCTGACTAAACTATTTGTGTGGCATGAAAATTGTCCCTATGTTGATGAGCCTAGTTTTTGGTCTAGTCTTGGTTAGAACCTATAGTCTATTTTCTCATAGATTTCATGGACTTTAATTCTTAAGTCTTGGTATTAGCATAATTTTTCCCTCAAACCATTGAAATTTGATATTACCCTATCTCTGCAGTTTTAATGATATTTGGCATAATATGTGGGTCATCTATATTGATTTTGCATGTGATTAATGAATGTTTCTTAGAGTCGTTATAGATGTGCAGTTATTATGCATACTGACCTTGACATGTAGATTTAATATGCCAAGTTGAGGAAGACACTGCCAACTGGGCATGTAGCATAACGTCCAGCTAAGAAATCGCTCCAAGTCAAAGGCAACCGACAAAAAAGATTCTTCTTGCAACTAAATGTAACCACCTTGCAGTGGACCTTAATGATCAAGCATGCATGTGTGTTACTCCTATGCTAGATCTATGCTTGACTTGCATGTTTGAACAGATTCCATGCATGCGTAACCACCATCACTCTAGTTTCCCCTGTTTTCCATAAATGACGTCTTCCTAGTCGCGGGGTTGACTGCCTTGTTTAGCTATAGTATAAATAATGATTTGATGCTCCTTCTTTAGGAGGTTGCACAATTTGACATTGTACTCTCATTCTCCAATTTCAATAATACAAATACATTACTCTTTGTATGCATGATTTATAGTGAATAAAATAATGTTATGAGTTCGAGTATCTGAGTTCTTGTTAGTTTAGAGGATACTTATCCAAGGGGGCCCACTTGGTGAGTAATCCATGTTCTTAGCTTAGCATTAGTTTAGTATTACTTGTTGTTTAGTACTTAGTTAGAAATCTATCATCAACTGTTCTTACAGCCACTAGAATTTCATTCTATGACTGTTCCTACAGCCAAAAGAAATAGAGTAGTCTTCTGTTTGTTGCTCATATTTTCATTCTTGCTCTACATTTCAAGTTGGTTGATATTTAGCATTTGCTTCATTTCCTTTTTAGCAATTTACTTTCAGTATTGTGTTTCTTAGTTGTAGAGTGCAATGACTACTTGAGCCCCTAGTGCACATACTATGCTGACCCATTTCAAGTTCACATCCCTGGGTTGACAAGTTAAATGCACCTTCATGATGATTGAATAGCTATTCAGGTTAGATGTCCAGTCTCTGAATCATAGTTGTAAAGTCTTAGTTATGAAATCATTGTAGGAGGCCAACATTTTTGGTGTCGTTGCCAAGGATGGTGTCAAGCTAGGAAATCTTTTAGAGTCATTGGTAGTTTTTCTTGCTGTAATGTTTCTGGAAGTTGTTCTTAGCATATCCTCACTTAGGAAGTAATGAACCCCCTAATTCTTTAACAATTTTGTGTGTGAGCTGACTGATAGTGAGTGATACCACATCCATAGAGGAAGGAGAAGGGATGCTTATGGGATATTTCTTCCTAACAATCCTCATCCATTTCAGCTAGTTGAGTACTAGAATCTACCAGAAGACGAGGAAGAAGAAGATCCACACCCCTTTGCTGATACATATCCTAATCTAACTAGCTTTGAAGTCTCCTTGGAAGATCAAAATCAGCTTGAGAACCCCTTTGTCTTAGAACCACATCAAGTAGGCATGGCTGATGCAAATAGGAATATACAAAACCAACCAACTTTTCCTTTCCCCATTTCCCATCAAAATGAAGTTGACAACATAAAGAACATTCCTACCTCAATACTCCCCAAGTTTTATGGACTTGCAACAGAAGATCCTCATACCTTCTTATTTGATTTTGACATACTCTGCAGGAGTTATGATTACACAACGGATGCCCATAGGCTTAAGTTATTTCCCACCACTTTGAAAGATTTTGCATTAAGATGGTTCATGAACCTATGCAAGGATACTGTGGAAACTTGGGAAACATGAAGGCAAAATTCCTTGAGAAGTACAAGGAATACTATAAGGGTAGTGACATGAGAGGAGGTGACATTTTCAGGATGCAACAGAAGGAAGATGAGAGCCTAGAAGATTACATTGCAAGGTTCCCATTTTTCCTGCAAAAGTCCCCACACCATGCACTTAATGAGGAATCACAAAAGTTTCTTCTCCTCAGAGGCATCAATGATAGCTGCACTGATGCTTTGGACCCTGTGGCAGGAGGAGATATATCCCAAGTTCCTTGGGAGGATATCAAGAAGATATGCCAAAATTACTCTAGGGTAGCTTCAAAGAAAAGGAGAGCTTATTAATTTTCCAAGGGTAAGTCAACTATTGGTGGAGTTTCAAGAATGGAGACTACTCATTTGCTGGTAGACTTCAAGCAAGATATTATCAACAATCTAGCTACTCGGCTAGATACATTTCAGGCCAAAAAGAAGAAAGAAGAGGTAGAGATGATGTTGACAAAGTATTTTCCTCATTGCAAACAAAAGAAGGACTGCAGATGTAAGATGGTAGTTAACCTAGAAAGCGGACAAATTTCACCCGAGTTCAAGCCAATTCAAATTGAAGAAGACCAAGTCTACTATGTTGCACAAAGGAAGCCTTGGGCTCCAAGACAAGGTATGCCACCAAATCCACTATCTTATGTTGGGCCATATTTTAACTCTTATTCATCTGGTAACCAATGGCAACCCCCATATCCACCCAGTTATGGAGGATATCCACCACAGCCTTGGAGTAACCCTCCAAATACATGGACTAGTCATCAAAGTTCTCCACCTCAATGGCAGCAACCTCAGTGGTAGTAATTTCAGGGGCACTGGCAACCACTTCCAAGAAATTGGCAGCAAACAAATCAATGTAGAAGAGGACAATAATGGCCTACCCAAACAACTAGTTACATGCAACCACCCTCTCAGCCCCAACAACTTTTTCTAATGCCTCCACCTACTAATCCAAGCTCAAATGCATGTAAACCAACTCAGCTACTAGCTCAGCCCACACTCAATCCTAATAACAAACCACAACAATAGCCTGCATACTCTACTGATTCAAATCCATTCCCTGCATATGCTATGAGTGTAGGTGACATCCATTTGCATTCAAGAAATACTCTATCAGGCCCTCCCAAGCCAATTATCATTGAACTTCCCGTGGAAGAGGAGGAGGATCCTCTAAATGATTTTATTCAGCCAAGGGCACCTAACAATCCTGAACCAGTTCAAGCCAGGTAGACTAAACAAGAACCACCATACCCTCATAGATTGGAAGTTGCCAAAGAGAGAAGAAGAGGATACCTGCCAAAGAGAAAGAAGAAGAGGATACCACCTTTGACATGCATCCTAGATCAACTAAAGCATATATGTGTTCAGATACCCCTATTTCAGGCCATAAATGATGTTTCAATCTACGACAAAGCTATCAAGGAGGCTTGTCTTAAGAAGCCAGGAAGGAAGAAGAGAGACCCAACTATAGTTCATGTGGTGGGCTAGCTAGCTGATATCATGGTAGGAAAAGTGACAATTCCCAAATATAATGACCCAGGCAGTCCTATAGTAGCAGTTGTCATAAACGAGATCTAAGTGAAGAATGCTCTGATTGATTTAGGGGTAGAAATCAATGTGATGACCAAATACATCCTACAACAACTAAACATTGCAAATATGAGATCTACTTCTACTATCCTGCAACTTGCTGATAGCTCTACTATTAAGCTTGATGGTGTAATGGAGGACCTTGTGGTAGTTCTAGACTCCTGAGAATACCCAGTATATTTTATGATTCTTTCTCCTAAGGCTACATTAGGCGGGTATCCCATCATTCTTGGAAGGCCTTGGTTGGAAACTACAGATGCATACATTGGATGTTGGTCAGGTGACATGACCATTTCAAATGGAAGAAGTACTAGTTTTTTTTTCTTTATCCACCTGCTCAGCCATCTCATGATGAAAAAGATTTTGTATGGCCACAAGTTAGTGAAGAGTCCAAGGAAGTTAATTCTATGGCGCAGCTTATGATGCTAGGAAAAATCTATTTCATGCAGCTCCAAGATGAGGATGAGGTGTTAGCTAATCTCATTCAGAACCATTATGAAGTGGAGGAAGCATCATCTTCTACTTCGGTCAATACACTTCTGTCTGCTCTTCCTGTAGCCACTATTCCTACAGATATTCTTCTTGCAACCACTCTTCCTACTGTAGACATCCAAATTTGACCACTTCCACATGGTCAAACTCATCTATTTTATCTATTTTTTCAATATTAATTAAATGATTTATTTAATTAATATTCCACCTCTCTTCCTAAAGTCCCTAAAGTATTTAATTTAACAATTAAATACTTTACCTTACACCTTTTCCTCTCTAAATTAAATAAACATATCAATTTATTTAATTTAGTCATTTGACCTTTTTGAATAAAATCAATTTTAAATTCTTTTTTTTTCTCTCTTCTTGTCACATCGTCCATAATCTTCTTCTATTCTTAATTAATCCATGTTTAGGATGTGCACACCCTTAATCATGATTAATGTCACATCCTCCAACTTTTTCCACTTGCTTCTAATCTTTTATTATTTTTCTTAATCATGTATTTGCACAACCTTAATCTAATCCCCTGTTATATTTAGCATATCTTTTTTGGTCAACCTTCACATTTTCCACATTTGGCATTGACCCTCTCCCCCATGTGAATTTTTAATTCACATTTATTCATCCAAGACTCCTCTCTTCCCCATGTGAATTTTTAATTCACATTTATCCTTCCAAGACTCTCCTTATTCCCATGCAAAGTTCTAGAACCTTTGACTTGTCACATCACTCACATGTGCCAAAGTCTTCTAGAACTTTTGACTTGTCACATCACTCACATGTGTCAAAATACCACCTTTTGGGAACCTTGTCTTATCCACAAGATCTTCCCAATCATGTGAATTTTTAATTTACATTTATATCTCCAACTACTTTCCTCTTTCCCATGGAAATTCTTGAGGAATACTAAAATTCCTCAAATGTCACTTTGATTCTCACTTGGGAACAAGAAGTTCCTTTTTGAGGAAATATTCTCATCTCCCGAGGTACTTTCAAAGTACTTTTCCTTCCTCCACATCACTTGTACCCTTGTCATCTCACCTTTCCCTTTGGACACTTCACCCTCCACATGGCAAGATGTGAGGGCTTGTGAGTCCTCAAATCACCATAGCCCTCCATCTTGGCCATGGTGGCTCAATCCTAACCATTGAATTCTATAGATAATTCAATTTATTCTATAAATACCCCCCTCTTTCCTTCATTAAGTGAACTTATGCATCTTGTAGCAAACTTATGCTCTTAAGCCATTCAAGCCATTTAAAAAATTATCAAGCAATTTCTTACATTCAAGCCATTTTCCATACTTGCCTTCATTCCATTATCATGGCATACTTAGTCTAGATCTCATCCCACCTTGCATCCATTTCTCATCACAATTTCCATCCAAGGAACACATATTTCAAGCTACATCAAGGGCCAACCAAGGAGATTAGCACCAACAAGGAAGGTATAACCATTCTCATTTCACCTTTCTTTTGTTTGCGTTTTACTTAGGCTAATCATTGAGGTGGTCTTGTATTTTTATTTTGCATTTTTTAGTTAGTTTTGCATATTTAGATAGTAAAACACTTGCACACATTTCTGGTATGCTCGGTGGGACCCACAGATGGGTCTTTTTTAGTTTCACGTTTGCTATTTTTTTGACTTTTTGCAGGTTAAGGACAGAAAGAGGCGTACCTGCCCCTATAGAGGGATGAACCTACCCACAAATAGGTGAACCCACCCTTCAAACAGGTGAACCTGCCTTGTAGGGTCACCCTTCTGAGCATCAAAATTTGTTTTTAAGCTTGTTTACTAACTATTTTTTGCAGAGGGGCATACCTACCTTTGTTAGAGGTCAAACAGTAATCAAAACTCAATTTTTTAGCCTATTTACTAACTGTTTTCTACAAAGGGGTGTACCTACCCTTACAGAGGGTCGTACCTGCCCTTGTCAGAAGTCAAATAGTAGTCAAAACTTAGCTTTTTAGCATATTTACTAAGTGTTTTCTATAGAGGGGCGTACCTACCCTTGTCAGAGGTCAAACAACAATCAAAACTCAATTTTTTAGCTATTTTCTGCAAAGGGGCGTACCTTCCCTTGTCAAAGGTCAAACAATAATCAAAACTCAGTTTTTTAGCTTATTTTCTCACTTTTTTCTACAGAGGGGCGAACTTTCCCTGAATAGAGACTTTTGCAAGGTAAAAAATAGTGTGTAATTCTTATTTTCAGTTTCTATTTTCGATTGTTTTCGATTATTATTGGCCCTAACTTATTTTGTTGGCATCTATGTTAGCTTTTCTAACATTTGTGCAGCTCTTAATGCTTATTGAAGACCAATATATAAAACTACTAACACATTTGTTGTAGGACGAGAGGACCAAGATTTCTAGTTAGTTGTTTGCTTTGTCATTTTCTTTAATATCTAGGCACATAGTCTAAGTAGGGGAGTCAAAACTTTGTTTGTTATGTTTGTAGCTAAGCTATTGACATATCCAATCCCCTTGTGCCATTTGGAAATCATGGGTGAAGAGAAATTGTAGCTTACCTAAGTCATTTGTGTTACCCAAGGGGGTGTTATACCATTCAATCTTTCCCCTTGCACTTCGTGTGAGCCTAGGGAGTAGCCAAAAATGGTTAGCATTCTCTTCTTAGTGGGACTTGCTAGGGAGTTTCATCACCCCAAGGAATGATTCCAACCACGCATACCAGCAGGGTATATAAAGGGGGGAGAGCCAAAGTTGTACCCCAATCCAGTCATGTCGTGTCTAGCAGAGCGTCGAAGCTAGGGTGATACCTAGATAAGATGTGAATAGTTGGTCTGAGCCTTTCAGTATCTCGTTGGGGTTCCTGACTCATGCTTGTGATGGGCTAGTGTTCATGCTTGTGCCTCACGTACCGAGTGTATATCAAGAACTCCCTAGATCGCCTTGTTTAGCCTAGATTAGAGAACTGTGTCAGCCATACCTTTAACACTAATCATAGGATTGTGTTGTCTAAATTGTCTTCTTGTGTAAAACTAGTGAATTTTTGTCAAGTCAGCCTTATTGCTTGTTGTTTGCTATGTTTTTGGTCCTTGCCATAGCTGTTTTTACTTAAGTCAAATTAAAGTTTCCTGTAGAGGTGCGAACCTACCCTCTAAAGTGGCGTACCTGCCCTCTAAAGGGGCGGACCTACCCTCTACATCAACTTTTTTCAACTTTCTTTTGGCTAGAATTGTCAATATTTTTACCAAACAAGCGAACCTGCCCTCTAAAGGGGTGTACCTTCCCTCTAAATGGTTGTACCTTCCCTCTAAATGGGCATACCTACCCTCTAAGGATGCATACCTACCCTCTAAAGGGGCATACCTGCCCTCCAAATAGTCAATTTCACCTTTCGTTTGGTCATTCCGAGTACCCGTTTATCCATTCTAAGTACCCGTTTATCCATTCTGAGTACTCGTTTATCCATTCTGAACATTTGTCTCAGGTTTTGAGTGCCTGTTTTCCCATTCTGACAACTTGTTTATCCTTTCCAAACTCCCATTTCATCATTTGAGGAAGTCGTTTCGCTGTTTAGGGAACTCATTTCATCATTCAGGGAATCTGTCTCATTGTTTAAGTATCTTGTTTCACTATTCGGGGAACTCGTTCCATCATCTAGTAAGTCCATTTCATCGCTTGTTAGACTCGTTTGCCCAGTTCAGAGAGTCAAATAGTTGGGGAACTAAAACCTTGTTTGTTGTGATCTAAACACTTTCATCCTCTTTCATCCACTCGTAATTTATCATTTTCACTTTCCAAAGGTCATTCCTTTATCACCCACATCATATAGGAAATCTTAAAGCATCTCTAGGTTGCATCATTCATCATCATTCTCTTGATCCAAGTCCCCTAAACCTTGTTTTAAAAGTTATTATTTGAATTGACCTAGGCATCTGAATCCGATTGTTATCATACACATCAGTCATTCTCTTTGGCCCAATCAATAAACTTCTATCTTACGGTGGATTCGGTGTTGTAAGTCATCATCCTCGGCCCAATCAATCCATTTCCATCTAAAGGTGGATTCGGTGTTGTGATCCTCTAATCTTTCCTTCAATCCTATCAGCCAACGCCTTAAGTTACCTAGGGTAATTTCCCAACCAAGTTTAGAATCCCTTACATCATCCATCATCTAATCTTGTCAGTTGTTTCATCAAATGATCCTGATCTATCATCCTATCCTATCCAATCATCCAATCAATCCTTATCCAATCAATCCTATCTCAATCATATCCAATCATCCAATTTTAATCCTATCCAATCCAAACATCTAATCAACCCTTATCCAAATTATCAATCCTTTCAATCCAATCTAATCCTATCCAACCATCCAATCAATCTTATCCAATTGTTTAATCAACACTTATCTAATCATCCGATCTCATCATCCCATCAATCAATCTTCCAATTATCATTTAGATCATCCTTGCATCTCAGTCCACCTAGTAGTTTTTCATTTTCATGCCCGTTCAAACTAGATCACAAACTAGGAAGCAAATGGCACAACAAGGTTAAGGTTCCCAGTTGAACATCCCTCAAGATCCTAATAATGAGGCAAACATCCCTCAAGATCCTAACAATGAGGCAAACATCCCTCAAGATCCCAAAAATGGTTTGAACACCTCTCAGGATCCTAACAATAGTGTAAACATCCCTCAAGACCCTCATAACGGTGCTTTGTCACAATCTAACACTGACAGTCATAATACTTCACTACCTAGTGACGAAAACATGATCAATCAACCTAAAGTCACCATCAATGAATGCCTAAGCAATCCCACTAACATTCAGATGACATATCACCTCCTCGATGAGCATGGGGATAAAATAATCACCACTCTACTCATGAAGGGAGTCAAACCACCATCTAGTTTTGACATGTCACAGTACACCAACACCCAACCCCCTCCAGTGTATCAAGACCCACAGAATGTTCCCAGAAATTCCTATGTTCATGAGGGTACACCTATAGATAACTGGTATCATCCTAAGTTTGGGAATGCTATGATACATCAAGTTACAAATTATCCTCCCATTTCATTTGCTGCTCCTACCGCACCATCTGATCCTTATGATCCCTATGCCTATGGTATGCCACAAAGCATCCCATTTGCTCTGCCACTCCCACCTCATTATCCTGATCAACAACCAATCAACGTTGGGGGAAATCCTTTTCTCGTACTGACACTACCAGGACCTATACACACAAATCTCTTACTGCCCCCTCAAAATCAAACCATTGCTTCATAGGCACCGCCACAACATGCAAATATCCCCTCGCAAGAAACACCACAACATATTGTTGTCATTTCAATCCCCACACAACAACATCATCAACAACCCCCGCAACAAAATGTTTCAATCCCGCAATAGAATGTGCTATAACAAAATTTTTTGAATCCACAATAGCATACTGTCACTCATATACAATCTCATCATCAGGCAACACAAATTGTATCACACCCTCAATAATCACCTCATGGTGCTTCTATAGCAGTCCCACAACAACACATCCCATCTCACCCTCCTTATCAACAATCATATACGCATGTTCCTACACAAACACAACATAATCCTCTCGTGCAATATCTCTACCATCCATCCAACACATACACTACTTATGCTAAACTAAATATTCATGTGGCCTCTCAAAATCCACCACGGGCACAACTGCCTCCTTACAAAAATTCCCTATGATTGCACGCCAACCCATATCAACAATAGTCTAATCCACAACAGCCTTCATATGTCACACCACAACCCAATGTCACATATAATTATCAAACCAATCCCTATTATTCTCAGCAACAACCTTTACACCAATAGGGTGCCTCATCCACATCTTACACACAACAACATTCCATCAACATTATCAGCAACAACCACCTTATCAACAAGGGGCATCCATTTCATCATACTACCAAGCTCCTCACAATACTCCATCCATTTCATATTATCAACAACAACCACCTCAGCAATAGGTACCCTTTGCCTCTTATTACCAAAATTTTTCATCATCCTATCTGCCTTACATTAATCCACAACCCACCTATGTTAATCAATATCAACCTACACCCTCATATGATCGCAATGCTTTCATCCCATATTCATCACATCAATATCCACCCAATCTGTCTAATCCAACTCCACCTGTCAATAAATAGCTGGAGGAAATTAAAGCTTCATTAAAAGACCTACAAGCAGGTACGTCCAAAAAATCCTTCAAGTTTGAGGAAAATTTCCCATATCTGTTTGATTCTTTGATTTCACTTGTCCCCTTTCCAAAGCATTTCAAGATACCCAAGTTCAACAAGTATACGAGAACTAAAGATCCAAAAGCCCATCTACAGGAGTTCTATGCACAATGTCAAGATGTCCAACATAATGACAATTATCTCCTGCGCTTGTTCCCCAGAAGCTTAGGAGGCCTGGTTCATGGGTCTCAAGAAGGGAACAGTTTCTTCCTTTGTGGATCTTTATGAATAGTTTGTCAAACAATTTTCCTTTAATTTAGAGGACATTGACACTCTAGACCTCTTGAAGGAGAGGCGATGTGATGGAGAAACTTTTGTTAAATACCTAAAAAGGTGGTGAGCTGTAGCGAGTCGTATGAAGTCACCTCCCAGCGAGAAAGAAATGGTCACCCTTTTTGTGGCTAATTCCCATATCAAACTAGCACATGCTCTTAATCTTCATTGTGTCACTACCTTCACAGAGGTTATCAAAAAGGGCCCCATCATTGAAAGAGCACTTGCCACTAAAGGAAACTTAAATTGTACAACTCAGATAAAGACAAGTCATCCGGTGACAAATCCTGTTACTGGATTAAGAACACGAATGCAGTCAATGATGGCGTCACTGAAACTAAACATGTTCAAGTGACCATTACCTCCTAGAGAATACAACCATCCATATCTATGCCACAAGGGGCACCTCGACCCCCTCAACAATCAAATCAAGGGAACAGTAAACATCAATACACTCAATTAGGAGAACCCTTGAGCATTGTATTCAATAGGTTATTACAGGTCAATTACCCAATTACATATCCTGTGACCAAGCCACCTGATAAATCCAAGCCTAAACCAGCTTGGTTTAAAGAGAATGAATATTGTGAGTTTCACAAGATTAAATGACATACCTTAAATAAGTTTCACAGTTTGAAAATGTACATCCAAGATCTTATAGATCAAGGAGATATCCATGTGGATGCCAACTAGGCCTCGTCATCCAATGCTCAGTTAAAAATATATCAAAATACTTTCCCCAAGCATAACCAAGGTCCTAGCACATCCAACACAAATTCTAGCCCTAGTAACAATAACAACTAGGATAACAACACTAATAATATCACCTACAAGAATGTCTTGCTTAACTATGAGACTCTCATCACGCATATTGGGAAAGTAGAACCGCATGTGTCTATGATACATGTCAAAGGAAAAGAGCCTCAATGTGTTGATACCACTCACTACACTCGCATTACTGTCCCTGGAGCCTTAGCATCAGCCCCATCACCTCGTATGAGCTCTCAATATAATATCCTTAGCCATCTAGGAAAGACCGCAATGCAAATATCTATCCTAGATTTGCTAGTCTTCTCCTATATATCAAGAAATCTTGATGAAAGCTTTACATGATGCTTGTGTCCCCAATGACATTGACCCTACACAATTTCAAGCTCTGGTAGGACACCTTTCATCAACTTACCAACTAGGTTTCAGTCAAAACGACATGCCTACCATCAACTCCAATCACAATCGACCCCTCCATATAGAGGTTCTAGTCGCTTGACATAAAGTAAAGAGAGTCTTGATAGACAATGAATCTTCTCTCAATCTTTGTACATTAAAATTCATAAAGCAAGTAGGATATACCCACGTTGATTTAAGCAAATAGATCATCACCATAAAGGCTTATGATAATGTAGAAAGGGATTCTGAAGGGGTTATTGAGCTTCCAATTCAAGTTGGCCTGGTTATACAATACACTACTTGTCATGTCCTTGATCTAGACCTCCCTTACAATCTTCTTCTCATCTGGCCATGGATCCATTCCATGCAAGCCATTTTGTCTACCTATCATCAATGCTTGAAGTTCTCGTTTAATGGAATGAAGTTATGATACAAGCTGATCCCCAGCCATTTGAATACTGTCTTTCACTCAAAGCTTCTTTCCCTCATTCCCATTATTTTCTAGGAGTAGAAATGGGACCACCACCAACATCCTCATCTAATCCATCATCCAATTCATCACCCACCACCTCATCTACTTCGTCTTCTATATCTGATTCCACTATCACCAAGGTCTAGATCATCGACAAGGGATGATGTGTACTTCTTTGAACGTGGAAACCATGCCACCCTCACCACACACATATGGTCAACCCTCCGAGCCTGCACCGAAGGAAGTTCAAAAGACATTCACCTTAGCTCCAAAAATGTGGGAGTCAACACCTATGTATCTTCCATGTTACCACAATATACGCCTGAAGATGATATAAGTCAGTGGATATATCATGAAGAACCTGAACCTACTCCCCCTTTATAGGAATATTTTCAAGAGATGTATCCTTGGCCCTCTAAGTACACTGAGAAACACAATTTTTAAGGGGGAGGTCTTGGTCCAAAAGAGCTAGGAAGAAAGCAGCCAATTGACACTTTTGTACACCCAAAGAATTTAGGCTTAGCCTATGACAAAAATAAAAAGGGTCACGTAGCATCGACTAGTACTTCTAACAACATCAATGTAGACGATGGTCTTTTGGAAGATATACTAGAGGAAGAGTGTATCATACACATGTACAATGATGTAGATCAAATAGACCTATCCTCCATGTTCGAATGCCTATCTATTTGCACCATCATCCTTTCCCTTCGCCATCCCGAACTCATAGATTGTGACCTACGTGAAAGCACACCTATCAACTCACTTACCTCAATGGATACCTATGTACACCTCATGGGATTGGGGGAAGATGAACACCCTAGTCACAAAAATAAGAAAAAAAAAATCCAAAAGGGTCACCTAGTGAAAACCTCCTTGAGGCACTTCTTAACTCATAAAAAGTTAAAAAAAGGACGTATCTAATAGTGAAAACCTTGGTGAGGTACTAGAAGATGGGGATGTTCATCTTCCCCTTGTGGGAACACAATGGTCTGAGTGATCATCTATCCTGATAGAGGAAACACAAGAAGTAAATTTGGGAACTGAAGAGGATCCCAAAATCACCTATGTAGCCAAGGCATTATCAGAAGAAGAGTATTCTACTAGCTCCAAGCTCCTTAAGGAAAGTAAGATCAATTTTGCATGGGAATATTCAAACATTCCTAGGTTAGACCTTCCCCTGGCAGTACACCATCTAGATGTCCATCTTGATGCAAAACTAGTTAAGTAGAAGCTTTGCAAAATGCACCCGCAAGTTGCTCTATTGGTCAAGAAAGAATTGGAGAAGTTGTTGGAAGCCAAATTTATAAGACCCATTGACTACTCCAAGTGGATCTCCAACATCGTGCCAGTAGCCAAACCCAATGGGGATGTCAGAATATGTAAAGAATTTCATGACCTCAACAAGGCTTGTCCTAAAGATGACTTTCCTTTGCCAAACATAGATATGTTGGTTGATTTAACTATAGGACACAAGATGTTGTCCCTCATGGATGGATTTTTTGGATACAATTAGATCAATATTGCACCTAAGGACCAACATAAGACAACCTTCACTACACCTTGGGGTACATTTTCCTATAATGTCATGCCTTTCAGTCTTAAGAATGCAGGGGTAACCTACCAACGCACAATGACCATAATCTTTCATGATCTTATCCAAATCATCATGGAAGACTATGTTGATGATTTGTTAGGAAAATACAAAACCAAATCAGAACACCCTATAGTCTTAAGAAAGATTTTTGAGCATCAAGAGCACTACAAGTTGTGCCTCAATCCGAAAAAGTGTGTGTTTGGGGTTACGTCAGGAAAGTTGTTGGGCTTTATTGTCTCCAGGAGAGGTATAGAAGTAGATCTGGCCAAGGTCAAAGCAATTATGGATATTCCTCCACCTCATAATCTGAAATAGTTAAGGAGTCTCTAGGGTAAGCTACATTCCATCAAAAGATTCATAGCACAATTAGCTGACAAGTGTCAACCATTCACCCATCTCTTGAAAAATAATACATCCTTCAAGTGGGATCCTATGTGTCAACAATGTTTTGACAAGATTAAGGAGTACTTCACTCACCCTCTCGTCCTTATGCCCCCAATCCTGGGGAAGCCACTCTTATTGTACATCTCAGCTACTTTAGTGGCACCAGGGGCACTACTGGAACAACATGATGAGTCATCTAGAGAATGAGTGATCTACTATATTAGTCAAACCTTAGTTGGCTATGAGTTCAACTACTCTTCAATAGAGAAGGATTTCCTAGCCGTAGTTTTATGTTCATAGAAGATTATACATTACATGCTCAGTCATCCCATTAAATTAATACCAAAATTTGACCCGCTTAATTATTTGCTATCCAAAACAACTTTAATTGGCCGAATGGCTAAATGGGTCATGTTGCTAAGCAAGTTTGATATAGAATATGTGGACTGCAAAGCTATTAAAGGATAGGTGATAGCAGATCAATTAGTCGATGCTCCCCTGGTTGTTGTACATCCTTTGGTGATGAAATTTCCTGATGAAGAGTTCTTTACAGTAGTAGAAGCCACCACATGGACACTATATTTTGATGGATCATACACACATAACAGATCAGGGGTAGGCATCCTGTTTGTCACCCCCCAAGGTGATTTCATCTTGAAGTCATTCATACTATCCTTTCCATGCACAAACAATATAGATGAATATGAAGCTCTCCTCACTGGCCTTAGAATCACAATCAAATGGAATATCACTTACTTAAGGGTCTTCGATGATTCACAACTAGTCATAAAATAGGTCAATGATATGTTTTTAATAAAGGATGAGAAATTGTTACCTTATAAACTCATGGTTGATGATTTCAAGAAGTCTTTTCACCTCTATTCAGTTTGACCAGATCCCCAAAATATAGAACAAAGCTACTGATGCAATGACTACAATTGGTTCCTTAATTGACATTCCCAAGGATAAGATAGAGTGTGAATTCCTGGTTGAACAAATTTTAATCCCTACATATGATGTCCCTAAGACTAAGATGGTGTGCAAAATCATAGGTCTTGCCTCCCCATGGTATCATGAGATCTATGCTTATCTTCGCAACAACATCCTACCCGCTGACCTTACCCGCAATCAATGCAAATCATTCATCCAATGTACATCACATTACACCATCGTAGGTGATACTCTTTATCATCGTGGATATGATGGAACTCTTCTTTGGTGTCTAAATGAGGCTGAAGCTCACACAACGTTAACATAAGTACATAGTGGTGTTTGTGGGGCTCACTCAAACGACATAGCCTTAGCAAAGAAGATTCTTAGGGCTGGTTACTATTGGCCTAAATTGAAGCATGACTCTTGTGACTTTGTGAAGAAATACTTACCTTGCCAGCAACATGTGGACCTAATACATGCTCCTGCTCAAGATCTGCAACCTATCATAGCACCATGGCCTTTTTCTCAATGGGGTTTCAATTTAGTTGGCAAGATATATCCTCCATCCTTCGATGGCCACACCTTCATTATCACTGCCACTAAGTACTTCACTAAATGGGTGGAAGCCATACCACTCTCCCAGATAATGGGTACTCAAGTATCCAAATTTATCCTTTACCATATTATCTATAGATATGGCATCCCCTCCACCATCATTTCTGATAATGGTAAACCATTCAAAAACCACACTATAAAAGAGGTATGTGACACCTTCCATATCCAGCATCGATGGTCCATGCCCTATTACCCTCAAGGTAATGGACAGGCGGAAGCCACTAACAAAAATTTAATCAAAATATTGAAAAAGGTTGTCAACAGTATTGATCATGATTGGCACCTCCACATCCACCCTTTCCCTTTGGGCTTATCACTCATCCATCCGCACTCCCACTGGCACCACCCCATATTCCCTTGTTTATGGTGTTGAAGCAATCTTGCTGATTGAATTTAAGATCCCATATCTAAGAATATCTTTGAAGAATCTCATCACTGAAGAAGACTCGTGGGTTGCTTGCCTCGCTCAATTGGAGCTCCTAAATGAAAAGAGGATAAAATCTTACAATCACCTTCAGGCGTATTAGAATCGTCTCAAGAGAAGTAACAACAAGAAAGTCCATCCCCACCAATTTAACATTGGAGATCTAGTTCTTAAAGAGAATTAGCATACCCAACAGGACCGAGACAAGAAGGGAAAGTTTGAATGGTTGGGTCCTTATGTTATTACAACAAAGTATGGATCAGGGGCATACCACCTTGCCACACCTGAAGGAGAGCCCCTCAAAGATCCTATCAACATCATGCACCTATAGAGGTTTTATACCTAAATCCGCTGGGGTATCCTATCCTACCAAAATTAGAAAAAATACAAAAAAAATCAAAAATCCAAAAAATCCAAAAAATTGTAAAGAGAAATAAATTTGTCCTATGGTGAAAACCACCCTTGGTGGTGCCTTGGATAAGTACGGTTGGTGAAAACTTGGTAACAAGCATCATCCGTAGAGAGCTTAATCATTATCTACCTTGTGTCCTAGTTGTTGCATGTCTCCATCCATCCCATCCTCACATCCAATTCCTAACATCCTATCCTATCACTTCAAATCTCATCCTTGGCCACTTGGTGCATTTTGATTGAGCATTGGATGATCATCAACTATCCATAATCCTAATCTTTTTCATCCTAATTTGAGCTTATGTCGGTTTCATGTCATCATCTAGGGTCCTTCATCTTGTCAGTTTCATCTAGCTCCCATCTTGTCCTATCAGTCCTTTTGTTCTTTGTCAAACTATGTTGCCCCTACACTTTCATGTAGGCAAGGCTGATCATTTGATCTGCCCCCCAAGCATTTTGACCTGCTTATTTCGGTCATCCATCATCTATCTCTATCGTCCACTTTTCGCTCTTATCCATGGTCAGTCATCATTTGTCTTTTCTGAACTACGTTGCCCCTGCGCTTTCACATAGGCAAGGTTGATCATTTGATCCTCCCCTAGGGAATTTGTCAGTTGGGTCTTTCGTCATCCATCATTGGTATCCATTGTCCTCCTTTTGCTTTTATCCATGATCTTTTCTTGAACTATGAGGTCTTTGCACTTTCACGTAGGCAAGGCTAATCTTTGATCAGACCTCAAGCCCCTAGGTCTTTTGGATGTGTCAGTCATGTGTTAGTCTTTTGTCTTGTCTCTTGTGTCATGTTGTCAAATGTGTCCCTATCTAGCTGGTTCTTCACAAACAAGATCCTCTAGTATCAAATATGATTAGTGTCAAATATCCTACGTCATGTGGGTCATCTTAGTTTAGTATCCATCATCAGTCTCAATAGAATGCATCCTTCCTAATAGACCTTATCAATCCCATCCGTCCTCTCGATCCTATGGAAAAGGATGTTTGAAATTTATTGTGGTCTTTTGATGCTTTTGGCTTTTGTTTATTGTTTGAGCTCCATAGTACAACTAGTCAAGGTCACCATAATCTATCATATTATGGAGTGTTTTGATGAGTTAACATAGGGGCATATCTTGATCGTTTATTGTTGTTGTCTGCTGGGTTGTCCCACGTAGTACCCACCAGGATCTCTGAGATCTTGTGTTACATTGGGGCATCCCTTTGTGCTTGTGGTTATCCCAATGGCTGGCCCGACCAAAAGTATTTGTTACTTTGGGGTGTTGGGATAACCTTGTATGTTGTGTTTGTTTTATGCATTAGATGCTAACTTGCCTCGGTTTCATACACCTTGGCACTTGGTGTCTTATGCTATAGCAAAAATCAGTGTTCCGGAGATGGAAAATTAAATTAGGATTGTTTTTCATAGTCAATTCTATTGCATTCATCCCTATCCATTAACCTATGATTTTGGTTGTGCAAATATTCACCTTCTCTCTCCCGTTCTTAGGATATCAATGGTTTTCAACAGGTGCAATTTCACACCATTTACCCACATTCCCATGTAAGTCCTTATTAACACTTATGATTAGGTTCCATTATAGGTTAATCATATTTGGTTATTCTAAGCATCTTAGATTCATTTTCACATCCATACACATTAATTTATACCATTAACATGCATCACCACCTGCATCACAAAATGTTAAAGTCCATATCCATCATACATAAAATCATAAAACATACATCACATCCTGCATTATACACATTAGTTGCATCCATATAAGTATCAATATATAACATCATAAACATAATTACATCATCATGACCACCCATCATAAAATCATAAACATACACATATGCATAAATAGAATCATCTATCATGCACATAACATGGTGTCAATAAGGGTTGTCATATATCATATAAATATCAAAATCAAATGTCCATCACATAGTCCATAATAATGGTCATCAATATCATCAAAATATATATCCATCGTATACATCATAATCACAAAATAAAGTACAAGTACAAGGATCTTAATCAAATACTCTGTACTATCCACCCTGCACCTATCAAAATCTAGTATCCTATCATATACCAAAAGAGCTACCATGTCTGACCTCTGTGGGGAGTCAGGTACTGGCCCTCTACGAGGGAGGGTCCCCTATGAATCACTGTACCCTCAGGTCTGTGTCCCTAGTGACTAGGATGGCATGGGAATTTGTGGAGCCTATCAGACAAAATGAAACATGTGTTGTGTTGGATCTAGAACCGAATGTTGATAAGAAATCATCCAGTAGGTCACCTCTCTCATGTACTCATCTCTCTCCCTAGCCTAATACCTGGTGGCATTCCACTCATACCTATATCTGTCTTGATCTCTACTAATGGCTCCCCTCTCCTGTGTCCATGCATCCTATGCCAACCTTAGCTGATCTCTCTCTGTGTCAAGCTGTGACACCTACTCTATGGCCCTATCCCTCTCATCCTACATCTGTGCCTGCATAGCTTGCATTTGTTCCTACATAGCCTATATTTGTGCCTGCAATCTTTGCAACTCAAGCCTTGTCTTGCCCCCCTCACCATGTGTTACCTATGCCTGACCCTATGCCACATCTCTCTCTGTAATCTCTGCCTGAGCCACTACTGCATCCCTCTCCCCCTATAGGGTCTGCATCTATCTTTGTACAACATCCCTCTCCTCATGCATCACTTGTACCTGTGTCTGTGCTTTGTCTCTCTCACCCCGAAGGGCCTACACCTCTGCATGTATCATGTCCCTCTCTCTCTACACACTCTCTAACCGGGCCTCTACTACCTCCACCCTCACCCTCGCATCCCCAAGTTTTGTCTCTATCATAGACACCCTATCCTGGAGCTCAGTCCTCTCCCTCAGCAGCCCTGTCACCTGTACCATCAACTCCTCCATCTCCCTCTCACCCTACTGCCGACCCTCTACTAAGATCTGATCTGTTGCCCCTCTGGGCTCCTGCTGTCTCATGGCCTATGCTATAGTCATCATTGCTTGTAGTCTATTTTGATCCTAGGTCACCCTAGCTAGCTCACCACGTACTTCCTACACCTCTTTTGGCAGATCATCTCTCTCGCTCTCTGTGTCATGTACCTATGAGGTCAGGTGATCAACAATGAAACCATAATCCATTTGTCCCTCTACCTGAACTCTGTGCACCTCAGTCTCTACAACCCTTAGCCTTTTCTCTATCATTTGTAGCCTCGCCTAGACCCCCTTCAACAATACAATAGGGTCCTCAGCTTGTACACCTGATACCATCGCCAATGGTTCCACCTTGAGAACATCAACATCCATAGCATCCTCCTGAGACTCACACTCCTCAGCCCTAGTTGCCACCTGAACTCTCCTCGGCTGTACCCTCCTCCCCACCCTCATATGTCATCCTACAAATCTCACCTCCCCCTCAGGCTCATCTCTCTCCTCACTCATCCCCATCTCTGGCTCATAGGGATCCTGCTTAGCTCCGATCTCCACCTAGGCCCTCCTTGTCGCCCTCCCTGGCTATCCTACAACCCTTGTCCCCTCCTCCCCCACCTCCATCCCTACCTCATCATGCTCATGCTCGGCCCTTCTCTCCACCCGAGCTCTCCTCAGTTGTCCTCTACTCCCTGCCCTCATCTGCTATCCCACAGCTCCCGCCTCCACCTTAGGCACATCCAACATCTCCACCTTCGGCCCTCTCCCATCCCCTTGCTGCCCCACTATCCCTACCTCCTCCTCATTGATCCTCACTCTAAGCCTCCTCTACTATCTCCTCCTCCTCCTCCTCCTCCTCCTCTTTGGTTGTCTTGTGGCCTCGACCTCACCCTATCCTCCATCCTGCTATCCTACAACCCCCGCATCCTCCTACTGCCCTACTCCCCCAGCTACCTCCTATCCTCTCCTCTACTGTCCCCTCCTCCCTCTCCTCTCACCGGCCAATCCTCGCTCATCCTCTAACCTAGATCCTAATTCCCCCACAATGGGCTCCTTAGGTGTAATCCTCTCCCACCGATGGTTGCAGAACCACCTGTCATATCACTTTGTCATCCCTACATCTACCTCCCCAATGACCTTCCCTAGGTAGGGAACTAGATGTAATGTATCTCAGTGCCCTCTGGAAAAACTCGGCAAAATTGGGTCTCCCCATGGCCGCACTCGGGTAAGCTTCTAAAACATGTCTAGAGCCTGTGAGATATCCTGTACAATCTCAAACTATCTAGCCACTCTGTCTAGCCTGTATGCCTCCACTATGCATGGATCCCTCCCAACTAAAAAGCATCTAGCCATGAAATAGTCTCATTGTCTCCCCTCATCCTTCCTCCAGCTCATAAATCGCCGAAACATGTATGGTCATTACACTATGTGCTCCTCTCATAGGTCGTCCAAAGTCCTCCATCTGTCTAGATCCCCTGACCCCCATGATGCAAAACCCAACCCTCATCTTGATCATACCACCAAGCTACAGGTGTTGTCTCATCCACCTATCCTGCCCTCACCACTCCTGGCCTAGCAATACTAATGTGTTCCCATACCCATACCTGCAACAACATCACATGTGTCATGCTAAGTACCTCTCGAAAATATATGGCATGCATGTCTATGTAAAAATGTGCTAATACACATGTACCCCATGAAAACTTCGCCTCCCTCACCTTGACAATGTGTCAAATCATGTCCATAAACCTCAAGTTGTAGAAGCACTTGCTCTGGTCTGGAAATAGTAGTCCACCGATCAACCCACATAGATATAGTGGTAATGGTGGTACCCTCAATGACAAGCATCGGTCCACATCCAACCTCCCCCTCTGTACATGTAGGTCATCTCACCCAAACAACACCCACACGGTGTGGTCCAGCTCCTCCCCCTTCCAGGTCATCACACTCACCAAATGGCCTGCTATGGGTAGCCTCAAAATCCACCATACATCTTCTAATGTCATTTTCATCTCCCTTGTCAGAAGATGGAATGTCGATGTCTCTAAACTCCATCGCTCTATCAATGCTGTCAGCATAGCTCAATGCGCTCTAATTGTCGGGTATCCTAATAGATGAAGAAATCATGCCTGCTCCAAAGCATGGTGATCTGCTCCAGTCATGGCCGACGTCATCACTGCCAACACCTCTGAATGCCTCTCACGTGTCTGCAGTGAGTCAAAACTCTGCATCCATACGGTACCACCTATCAATCTGTTTATCTTTTTTATCCCTTTCTTCTTTTCTTTCTCTCTTTGCCCTGGGAAATCATTTTACTAATTTTTCTTCTTTCCTACTTCTAGCCCATCTTCCTCCTCCCCCAAGGTTCCCCCCCTGGTGTTGGAAAAATCTGCCCCTGGCTTGGAGTGGACCTGCCCCAACTCGATGGGTGAGCTCGCCCCTCGCCCAGGGTAAACCCGCCTAGTCCCGGGGCGGATCCACCCCAAGCTCGAGGCAAGCCCACTCGAGCCTGGGGTGACCTCGCCTCGGGCTCAGGCGAGCTCGCTCGAGCCAAGGGCATACCTACCCTGACCTGGGGTGGAACCGCCCCGATGTGGGGCAAATCTACCCTCCCTTGGGCAGACCTGCCCGACGTGGGGCAGACCCACCCTCCCTTGGGCAGACCCGCACCTCCTAGGGTGATCCCGCCCTAGGAGAGGGGTGGACCCGCCCTTCTTGGGGTTAACCCACCCGAGAAAGGGGCGAATCTGCCCTTCTTGGGGTGAGCCTGCCCTGCTCCTCTTACGAGATTCACCCAAATATGGACATACTTCCCTCCCTTTTGTCCCCTCTGCCTGTCTGGGTATTTTTTTTAATTTTTGGGGTGCCTTTACCCTCTGGTTGGGAAAATTCACCCCCTCCCTTCCCATGCCTCTAACTGGTGGTTTTTCCTACCCACTTAGTGAAATCCAAATTTTGCCCCCAACCCATTTTTCTAAACTAACCCAAAAACAAAACCCAGATATTCAAATAAGCCTAAACATTAAACAATACATCAAAAATTCTTAAAAATCACAAAAGGGGGTTTTGAACCTAACTTGGTGTGGAATTGCACACTCACGAAAAAGCCTTCGTACCTCATCCCCCCAGTGGATAATGTCTGAGTCATAGTCCTCTGGCATCTTGTCTCCTTGTCTCCTTCCTCTCCTCTTCTCTCTCTCACTCAACTGCCAGGTGTGCAAATGAGGAGTTGTAATTTCTCAAATTACCTTATATAACTTTTCCCTCCATTTTTAACCTTTTTTAAGTTAAGGGTATTTTTACCTTTTATTTAACCTTCTTTTAATTCAACTAATCCTCTAACTTTCTGGGCCCACCATTTGCAAACCGTGTGTTTATTTTACTCCGTTCAAAATCGAAACCTGCCTAGTTTTTTGAGCTCTATCCAACCGTGTCTTCAATTTCTTCCTATCGAGAAGTCACCTGAGGCCCCTTTTTCTTCCCCTACCACCCTCTTGAGGGGCCATACCCTACCATTTTCCCCATTCCTTCGTCATGATCATTCACTCACAAAATTGAGGCATCTCCCTTCATTTCCCTCTGTTTGGGTAGCTCACACAACTCCTCCCACACTAGGGCATCATTTTCTAGTCGCTTCCTCCGTAAGGTCATCTGCATTTTCTTTTCTTCAAAACACTATTATTCTAATAATATTTCGAGGAGAAAAATGTAGACATCCAAATTTGACCACTTCCACATGGTCAAACTCATCTATTTTATCTATTTTTTCAATATTAATTAAATGATTTATTTAATTAATATTCCACCTCTCTTTCTAAAGTCCCTACTTTACCTTACACCTTTTTATCTCTAAATTAAATAAGCATATCAATTTATTTAATTTAGTCATTTGACCTTTTTGAATAAAATCAATTTTAAATTCTTTTTTTTTCTCTCTTCTTGTCACATCCTCTATAATCCTCTTCTAATTTGGATTAATTTAATTAATCTATGATTAGAATATGCACACTCTTAATTAGGATTAATGTCACATCCTCCAACTTTTTCCACTTGCTTCTAATTTTTTATTGTTTTTCTTAATCATGAATTTGCACAACCTTAATCTAATCCCTTTGTTATATTTAGCATACCTTTTTTTGTCAACCTTCACATTTTCCACATTTGGCATTGACCCTCTCCCCCATGTGAATTTTTAATTCACATTTATCCTTCCAAGACTCTCCTTATTCCCATGCAAAGTTCTAGAAACTTTGACTTGTCACATCACTCACATGTGTCAAAATCCCACCTTTTGGGAACCTTGTCTTATCCACAAGATCTTCCCAATCATGTGAATTTTTAATTCACATTTATTTCTTCAACTACTTTCCTCTTCTCCATGGATATTGTTGAGGAATACTAAAATTTCTCAAATGTCACTTTCATTCTCACTTGAGGACAAGAAACTCCTTTTTGAGGAAATCTTCTCATCTCCCAAGGTACTTTCAAAGTACTTGTCCTTCCTCCATATCACTTGTACCCTTGCCATCTCACCTTACCCTTTGGACACTTCACCCTCCACATGGTAAGATGTGAGGGTTTGTGAGTCCTCAACTCACCATAGCCCTCCATCTTGGCCATGGTGACTCAATCCTGACCGTTGAATTCTCTAGAGAATTCAATTTATTCTATAAATACCCCTCTCTTTCCTTTATTAAGTGACCTTATGCATTTTGTAGCAAACTTATGCTCTTAAGCCATTCAATCCATTCAAACCATCATCAAGAAATTTCTTGCATTCAAGCCATTTTGCATACTTGCCTTCATTCCATTATCATGGCATACTTAGTCTAGATCTCATCCCACCTTGCTTCTATTTCTCATCACAATTGTCATTGAAGGAGCACATATTTCAAGCTACATCAAGGGCCAACCAAGGAGATCAACACCAACAAGGAAGGTATAACCATTCTCATTTCACCTTTATTTTGTTTGTGTTTTACTTAGGCTAATCATTGAGGTGGTCTTGTATTTTTGTTTTGCATTTTTTAGTTAGTTTTGCATATTTATATAGAAAAACACTTGCACACACCTGCAGCCACTGTTCCTGCAGACATACTTCCTACAACAATAGGTATGTTCCATACATTGTTTCCATATGAATTAAAGGTACCATGTATTAATGAAGCATCCATGATAGAGTTAACTACACAAGTCTAGGTATTAGAAGGAAAATATCTAAATGTTAATAGTAATTTAATGAAGAAAAGAAACTGTTATTGGAAAACCTATTAAGGTCCCATCAGCGTGCATTTGCATGGGATTATCATGATAAGAAGGGACTGGATCCTAAACTCTATACCCACAAAATTTATATCAGAGATGATTGCACTCCAGTAAGACAAACTCAAAGAAGGATTAACCTTGCACTAAGAGAGATTGTGAAAGGAGAACTATAGAAATTGTTAGATGCAAGATTTATCTACCCCATTTGAGATAGTCAGTGGGTATCTCCATTAGTGATTGTGACCAAGAAAGGAGGGAAATTGTGAGTTTTTATTGATTATAGAGAACTTAATGCTGCCACCAAGAAGGATCACTTTCCTTTACCCTTCATTGATCAAGTTTTGGACACACTTGTAGGAAAACAATATTTCTCTTTTCTAGATGAATTCAACGGCTACAACCAGATCCAAATTGCACTAGAAGACTAGGAGAAGACCACATTTACCTATCCATGGGGGACCTATGCCTATTCGGTACTCCCATTCGGCTTGTGCAATACACATGCATCTTTCTAGAGGGTAGTCATTGGCATATTCTCAGACATTTCTCATGACTGCATGGAGATTTATATGGACGACTTCACCACTTATGGTGTTGATTTTGATCAAGCATTAGAGAATATCAAGAGATTCCTACAGAGATGTGAGGATCAAAATTTATTTTTAAATAGTTAAAAGTGTTTCATAATGATGCAAGAGGGTGTAGTTCTTGGCTGGACTACATCTCTCACAAGGGAATTCAAGTAGATCCTACAAAAATTGAGGCAATCAAAAATCTTCCTACACCTGCAAAACATAAGGATGTTAGAATTTTCTTGGGTCATACAGGATATTATAGGTGATTCATCAAGGATTTCAACAAGGTAGCAACACCATTGTATACCTTTCTCACTAAAGATGTTGAATTTCAATGGACTGAAGCTTGTGACAAGGAATTTTCTAACTTGAAGGCAACTTTGACTCATGCTCCTATACTCAAGGGACCCAGTTGGGAGCTTCCTTTCCACATCCACACTGATGCATCAGATTATGCTATATGAGCAGTCTTAGGACAGAAAGAGGGAGCTGTTGAAAATACTATTTACTTTGTCAGCAAAAATTTGCAAGGAGCTGAATTCAATTATACAGTGATAGAGAAAGAGATGATAGCAGTAATCTATGCATTGAACAAATTCAGACATTACATAACGGGCTACCAAATATTTGTGCACACTGATCATGTAGCCATTAGGTATCTCATGAATAAACCTTTGATCAAAGGTAGATTGGAAATATGGTTATTGTTGATGCAGGAGTTTGATATAACCATTGTGGATAAGCCAAGGAAGGCTAATGTTGTTGTAAATTTTCTTTCAAGGATAACTACATCAGAAGACAATCAGCCTATAGATGACTCTTTTCCTGATGAGCATCTATTCTCTCTTAGTGTACAAATACCTTGGTATGCTGACATAGAAAATTACTTGGTTATAGGTAGAGTTCATTCTCACTTATCCCCAAAAGAGAAAAGGGCACTCATTGAAAAATATTTTCCTTTCTCTTGGATTGGTGGTTGTTTGTTTTATACTGGACCTGACCATGTTATGAGAAGATGTGTGAGAGAAGATGAAACATATGAAATTTTGCATGTATGTCACAATGAACCATGTGGAGGACACTTTGTAACCAAGAGGACAACAATGAAGGTTTTGAACACAGGGTATTACTAGCCAACACTCCACAAGGATGTAGGAAGGTATACCAGAAAATGTGACAGATGTCAAAGAATGGGCAGACCAACTAGATCTGATGAGATGCCACTTTTCTCTCAAATAGTAATCACCCCCTTTGACAAGTGGGGATTGGATTTTGTAGGACCAATTGACCCTCCATTAAATGGTAAGTCTTATATATTGGTATGCACTGATTATGTAACAAAATGGGTAGAAGTTAAGGCCATGAAGCATGCAAGAGATAACAAGGTTGCAGAGTTTCTTTATGAGGAGATTTTCACAAGATATGGAGTTCCAAGAGAAATAGTGACTGATTAAGGGCCACAATTTGCATAAACTCTTGTTGCAGTACTAGTGAATGAGTACAATATAAGGTACAAAAAGTCTATTCCTTATCACCCCTAGGCTAATGGCCAAGTTGAAGTGACAAATAAAGAGATTGAAGTCATTTTGACTAAAATAGTAGCTATCCATAAGAAAGATTGGGAAAACATATTACCAGAAGTTGTTTGGGCCTATAGGACAACATGGAAAACAACTATAGGCTTCACCCCATTTGAGTTACTATATGGAAAGACAACTATGATGCCAATTGAATTTGAACATAAAACTCTGTGAACTATAATGGATTTAGGGATGGATATTTTTGAAGCTCAGAGAAAAAGAATCATGCAGCTAAATGCTTTGGATGAGATAAGAAGAGCAACCCTGCAGCATGCAGAAGTGGTGCAGAATCAACGAATCAAGTGACATGACAAATTTATTAAGGACAAGAAGTTCAAACTAGGAGATTGGGCTTTCCTCTATGATTCAAGATACTAGGACAATGCAGGAAAATTGCAGACAAGGTGGCTAGGACCATACGAAGTTGCTAAGGTATTTCCTAATGGAGTTGTTCAACTCACCACCATTGACCCTGTCAAGTTCAAATTACTTGTCAATGGTCATCGCCTCATATTATACCATAAACCAGCTTCTAAAGAAGAGTTCTTGTAACAATTCAACCAACACTCAAAGCTTCCTACAGCCAAAGGAAGTGGACCTAATATCCCTCCTTCAGCCTAATTGAGGTACGTACTTTTCATAATAAAGACTTTCACTTACATGGAAGTCCATTTATCCATCATCCGCCCATCCACCCATCCATCACCACCTTTATCTCTCTTCCATCACTTCATTCCACCTCACCTCATTCCACCTCATCTTCATTTATTGCTCAATTCATTTTCCAACAAGGAAAGCATTACTTTATCCGCAATCTTTGCAGCAAATCTTCACACATTTAGGTATGTGCATATTAATTGCTATCTTTAATCATCTTTTAAGTGTGTTCATTTAATCACTATACGTCATTATAGGTATTCACATAAATGCCATCATTGCTTGTCAATCGCCACTCCCATCTCACATGTGTGGACA
The DNA here is from genome assembly GCA_007258455.2 of Sequoia sempervirens. Lineage (NCBI taxonomy): Eukaryota > Viridiplantae > Streptophyta > Pinopsida > Cupressales > Cupressaceae > Sequoia > Sequoia sempervirens. The sequence goes on from VDFB02353493.1 coordinate 290,902,477, forward strand.
CATGTCCAAATTTAGGTTTGGGGGAGGGGAACAAAAAATATGCAAATATTTTGTGAACTTATTGTCCATGTGTCAAATCATATTAGGTTGCATCAGAAATTTTAAAATCAGCTAATTTGAAATTTGAATGGAAGAGGTCCTACAACATGAGCAAGAGGTCCTGCAACAACAACCAGAATCAGAGCGGGAGTTCCTACAACCACAACAAGAACAAGAGTCCCTGCAACAAAAGGAAGATGAAAAAACACCCTTACAACCAGAGATAATAGGACAGTCCAAGTCCATGCAAATAGTGCCATATGAGGAGCCACCATAAAAAAAAGACTAGTAGGAATTCATAATCCTCCTAGTTTTACAGTACATGTAGCAATTTTGAATTTATGGAGAGAAATACAAAGAAGGGAGGAAGAATAGAAAAAGGTAAAAACAACAGCAAAGGAGGAAACCGTGAGGAGATGTTTATCCTACAGATGGAATAGCTTGACAGATGAGCTGAAACAAGCTGAGCCTCATTCCATCCACAATTATGCTGCAACATTAAAAAGAATTGAGAAACATATTCAGATTGGGAGAACTCAGGGATGACATTGGCTTCCCCTAACTTTTCAGCCACCCATGCTCATGTGGCCAGTGCCAAATTCCATACTCTACCAATATGACATTGCTGCAGAGAGGCAAAGATGGAATAGGCTTGACATATTGGGAGGATTCTATTGGGACCTTGACTCATGTACTATAGCCACTAATGTTGTACAACTCCTAGTTGCAAATTTCAGAACTTTGACCGAGTAGAAGAATAACTCTTCCCCTATTGAAGGACTGACAAAATGTTAGGTTGGGGGGAGTGCTGAGCCTAGTTTTTGGTCTAGTCTTGGGTAGAACCTATAGTCTATTTTCTCATAGATGTCATAGAATTTAATGCTTAAGTGTTGGTATTGGCATAATGTTTCCCTCGAACCATTGACATTTGATATTACCCTATCTCTGCAAGCTTTAATGATATCTGGCATAATATGTGGGTCATCTATATTGATTTTGCATGTGATTAATGAATGTTTCTTAGAGTGGTTATAGATGTGCAGTTATTATGCATACTGACCTTGACATGCAGATTTAATACACCAAGTTGAGAAAGACACTGCCAGCTGGGCATGCACCATAACGTCCAACTGAGAAATCGCTCCAAGTCAAAGGAAACCGACAAAAAAGATTATTCATACAACTGAATGTAACCGCCTTGTAGTGGACCTTAATGATCGAGCATGCATGGGAATTACTGTTGTGTTGGATTTGCGCTTGACTTGCATGTCTAACCAGATTCCATGCATGCGTAACCACCATCAATCCACTTTCCCCTGTTTTCCCTAAATGGCATCCTCCTAGTCGTGGAGTTGACTACCTTGTTTAGTTGTAGTATAAATAATGATTTGATGCTCCTTCTTTAGGAGATTGCACGATTTGACATTGTCCTCTCATTCTCTAGTTTCAATAATATAGATAAATTACTCTTTGAATGCATGATTTATAGTGAATAAAATAAAGTTCTGAGTTCGAGCATATGAGTTCTTGTTAGTTTAGAGGATACTTATCCAATGGGGTCCACTTGGTGAGTAATCTGTCTTCTTAGCTTAACATTAGTTTAGTATTACTTTTTGTTTAGTACTTAGTTATAAATTTGGCATCGACTATTCCTGCAACCACTAGAATTCCATTTTGTGATTGTTCCTACAGCCAAAGCAAATAGAGTAGTCTCCTGTTTGTTGCTCATATTTTCATTCTTTTTCTACATTTCAAGTTGTTGGTTGATATTCAACATCTTCTTCATTTCCTTTTTAGCAATTTACTTTCAGTATTGTATTTCTTAGCTGTAGAGTGCAATGACTACTTGAGCCCCTAGTGCACATACTATGCTGACCCATTTCAATTTCACGTCCTTGGGTTGACAAGTTAAATGCACCTTCATGATGATTGAATAACTATTCAGGTTATATGTCTAGTCTTTGAATCATGGCTGTAAAGGCTTAGTTATGAAATCATTGTAGGAGGCTGACATATGCCAACTAGATTTATGTTGTCTAAGCCGTTTCAAATAGCTGCATTGAAGTTTGAACAAAAATCTATCCATTCTAACCGTTTTCGAGAAAGTAGAAGTTGTATGGGAGTGGTGTCAATAGAGAGGTTGTATGTCCATTTTTTAAGCATGCAAAAGAGTTCAACATGGAGTTAAGTGGAATTAATTATGGGTTTAATTAATTTCAGGATTCGTGGATGCCTTGATCCATATAAAAAATTTATATTAAATCTAAAATTTTGAAAATGTGTGTGTATATATATATATGAAAATATATATTTATATTAAAAAATTGTTTCTTATATGCAAATTCTAAATGTTACGTTTCTCGTCACACTGTCATTTCCGTTGTGGTTTCCATTTCTTGTTTCTGGTAACATAGGTCAACAGGCCGCATGTAAATCTTGACTGGACTCTGTATGATAGCATTACTGGAAAGGCGGTGTCTAATTACAAGCCTCAAAGATTTTCAGTCTTTAACTCCAAGACTTGGTCTGGTGATAGGTATTCCAAAGCTTGTAGAGCTTTCATAGCTCAAGGAGGGGTGATGTTTGCAAGAGACGAGTATGGACAACCCATAACATGGAGGCTCAAAAGAGATTTAGAAGGACAAACAGTGAACTGGGTTGTGAAAGGTGACGTTTGCTTGGCCTATTTCCCCAATACTTACAGATCTGCACATTTTGAAATTGCAAATCACCAGTTTTTCCAACTGGTACAATCCACATCCAACTGAGCCCTTTCCAAGTAAACGAAAGAAGGGGTTTTCTTCTTCATGGGTAAGCTTGTTTTTTAATTTCATTTCAGACATATATTACTTATTGTATGCGTCTACCAGAAATAATAATATTGAGAGTATATCTCTCTTGTATTGTTTATATAGCTGGGATGTTGTAGAACATTGCTTGTCAATAAATAGACAAAAATAAGGTTAGTTTCGTGTCTAATTATTCTGCAAGAAGAATGAAAAAATTAGGAGTAATACAATTTGGACATTGTTGTGCTACTGCTTATATAAAATTCTCAAATTTGTTGTGACCATCAAAGTCCACAAAATGCTCTTCAATTTTTTTAGGTGAACTTCAAACTCAATTTCAAGTATTACAATATTTTTTCAGATTACATCTAACTTTTTAACAAAATTTATTTTTATTTATAAAAAAACATGTTTCCTTTTAATTTTAAGAAGTCATATAAATATGTTTCAATACATTTAATTGATAAATATAAAAATTATATTAGCTTTAATTTTTGTAACCCTGAGGTATAAATGTCCTATTTTCAATAGATTTTGTGACATCTTTAACAATTTCTATGCATCAAAAAGATGATTCAAAGGTTCAAGTTCTTGGGAAAAATTCATGAGCCTTAAAACAAATTTCTTAAGAGTTTATATAACTCAATTTTTCTTTGTTGGAGTGTTCTTTTAAACTATCAATTTGCATTGATGATGAGTTTATCTTTTTCATGTTAAACGATCTAGACCAACAATTCCCTTGTCCATTAGAGATTATTTACTTCATATTTAAATTTCAACTTAGAATGAGCTATTCTATACCTATGTATCCTACGGAGCATTCCTTGTATTTGTTGACACCACCCTCACCAAAAACATTTCGTAACTGCGGGTATGGATCAGGAACATCCCATTCCATCTTCACCCTTTCAGGAATCGAAAAGAAATAAATATAAAATAGGAGGAAATGTTCGGGGATGACAAGGGGAGGCCCCTACAGCCCAGGAGTAGACTCTTGTTTTACAGTATATCATAAAGCTAGTAGTAATTAAGATTCTGAAATGGCGGGTCACGCGTAAAAATGAGTGGAAAAAGAGCTGGGAAGACCGACGACTTGGTCCATAATATAGTGCACATAGTAGACAACTCTAGCTATTTCAAGATGTGCCTTGGCAACATTAAACCCTGTTAAGATGGTCCCATTGTCCCAATAATGGACTGGAAAGATTAGGCTACTCTTTATATAGTGGAAAATTCTATCGCTTGTAAAGATTCTGCATTTCCTACTTTGAAGTTTGCTCATTACAATGGAAAATCCTATTTTTGGATTGATCTTTTGCTTTTCAAGTCACACTTTCTACATTTTGGTATGTTTTGATTGATAGAATAAGGTTAGTTATTGGATGGAATAATTATGTTCAAAAGTTTTGGCAGCAAGGTTTCATATTTGTAAATTGAAAAAAACTTAAAAGAGATTTTTTTGGATTATTAGTGAAGAACATCACAGTTTTTATTGTATGTCTTAGGATTTCTATTGCTTGTCTCATAATTTAGGAAGTTATAGTTTTATCTCCATCCATAGACAAGGCATGGCTCTACATGTTAGATGGATTATAGAAAATTTTAGAGAGTAACAAAGCTTAGAAAATTCTTGTCAAGTATTGCATCAATTTTGATGTGTTTTTAAATCATTTGGCTTTAAAGGGTTTGGACTTTGGTGCTCTTTTCACCATGTGGGAAATTGTCAAAATATAGGACACTTTTGTTATCAAGAATATATGGAAAAATTAGGGAACTATTAAGCCTTGGCTTCGTTGGGTAAGAAATGACTTTTGAAATGGCCTTTCTCTTAATCTACAATTTGTTTGGTGGACTCTAATTTATTCTTGTCAAGATCATCCACTAGATAAAATGTCACGGATCCATGCCTTCAAATTCTTTAAGAGAGACATTCATGTGTTGCTAGATTCCATCAATAGGTCCACCAAGAATTTTTTTTCTTGACCTAAATTCAAATTGAAATTCAAGCTTACAAACCAAGACCACTAGAACTTTCAATTTGTGCTTAATGCTATACCTCCCTAGATGGTTCATAAAATTGGGGTTAATTCTCTTACACCTTACCCAAAGGACTATAAATGATACTTGGATATACCATTTCAAAATTATAAGTTGTGTAAAGGTTATTTGTGACTATTTCCCAATTTTCTTATGGTGGGTCAACTAAATCTTCAGTGGAAAATTTAGTCCACTATTAGGATTTGGTAATGTCAGTCGATTCCAATGTATTTGGTCAATAGTTTTGGAGCTTAAGTTGGCTCAAATTTCCTAATGCATTCTTTATGAAGGTCTTCCAAGTTGGGTGGTTTTTTTTCTCATATTTGTATTCCCAATCTCCATTTTCCATTTTGTGGATAAATGGACGACTCCAATCACCTTTTCTTGTTATCTTAAAACTCAAGAAGCTTATAATTAGATTCATGATTTCTTCAAGTCTTTTAGACTAGCTCTTTTCTCTTGGCACATGGATTTACTTGGACATTAGCCTTCTCCCACACAAAAATAGCAAGATTTGGCATGATTTTGGATGGAAATTTTCTTTAGTTGTAATAACCTAACGAAAATCATATTTTGGGTTTATAAATTTCTAGTTTAAATATTTACCCAAAATTAGTAAAAAACCTAGAATTTACTCTTTTGTCTTTAGAAAATAATGTGAAGCCATAATTGTCATTCATGGAATAATACAATGATTAAATCATGCAATGTTGTTATAACCACCAAGGTTCAAGACTTGATGGACCATTGTAATCACAGGCAGTATGCCCTCATTGATCCATTGTGCTCATGGGTTTGAACCTTTGTGTTGAAGTTGTTGGCATTCATGCTAATGGCTTCACACTCCAAACCCTTGCTAGGTCATTGTGCTCATGAGTTGTGTGATCTTGCTAGGCTATTGTGCTTGTGAACTTTGACTCTTCATGTTAATGTAGTGCATTCATACCGAAGATGAGGTCCCCCATCTATGACCTTGATTTGGACCAGGCTAAAAAAAATCATGTTACAAATTAAAAGATATGAAACCCTAATCTAAAAAATTATTTTCTCCCTCATTATCTTTGCACTCAATGGTATCTTGATTAAATTTGAGTTTACAAGAGTGTAAAAGAAGCTACAAAGCATTTATTATATAGATCAGTCTTTATACATTAACCCAAAATGGTCCTTTCCATTTACACTTTGATATTAAACAATCATATTGTCAAATGGATTCACAATGATGTGAAATATCTTACAAAGCATTTTCTATTTATATAAAACTCTGAATATCTTGAATATACTATGATAACATCGAAAACAACTATTGATACCGTCACAACAAAAAAATTAAAAAGTGAAAAAAAAACTTAACAAAGTTTCAAATCCTACAAAAAAAAAAAAAAAATTCAAATTATATTTATTTTAATCAAATTCCTTTTTATCTATGAAAAATCATATTTTGTTTTAATCTTAAAAAACTATATAAATATCTCATTGAAAATTTAATATCCAGATTTCAATTTATTTTAAATCTTAACTACAGGGATAGGCCAGAAACATCGCCTGTCATCCTCGCCCTTTCAGAAATCGGAAAGAAATACATAGAAAACAAGAGATATATCATAAAATAAAACTGGTCGTAATAAAGATTCTAAAATGCCGGTCCACGCGTTAAAATGAATGTATTTAGATTGCGTACTATTCACGATACCGCGCGAAAAAAGCACGGGAAGACCGCGACTTGGTCCGTAAGATTGTGATTTGAGTGTGAAAGTTATCCGAAAGATGTGGTTTGAGAGTGGGTCTCACCAATATGACCAAACCACACTTGTTTTGTAGAGAACATGTTGTCTTTCATGGTATATAACCACGCCCACATGTTATCCACTTTCTTCTACTATTTTTGAATAAAAAATATGTAGGCAGAAGCTTATCTCCCTAAGACATGATAACATAATACCCCATGCCCCATACATAAGATTGATGAATGGACTTTGACAAACATTTAGGCACATACTGTTTCTAGTGTCGTCACTATTTCATTGTTGGAAAAACATGGCACATCAACATGTTTTAAATTTCTCTATTTGGAAAGTTAAAAAAGCACAAAATGTTGTCATTTTTGACATTCGTATTTTGGAGGTTGTTGGGGTGCAGGAAGGGAGTTGCAAGCGTCCGGGGGTCGAAGCAGAGCAGCCTCTCCCTACGAAAATGTGTGTGACAGACATAGGGAGCTAGCTAGTAGGTATGTATATCTACCAAAAATATATGTCATTTTTCCATTTGGCCTAGGGATTGTGAAGAATTGAACAGATATTCATTGATGGGTTTCCAAGGGTTTTCCTTGCAAAAGAGGTTTTCATTTGATATGTAGAGTTGTTTATATGCTTTTTTGTTGAAGGTCTTTTAATTTTGCGATTTTAATGTTCACTCCAAAACTTATTGAGGAAGCAAAATGAAATAATTGACAATCAATTGGGGAAATCCAACCTGCATTTATTTTCTGCAATTGAAATAGTTATGGAATAACGTTTAGAGAAACCAGAAGTGACACAAAATATATAACCAAGTTGGACAAAACAATGTGGGTTCTACAATTAAATTATATATTTTGAAAGCCACATAAAGTGCATAACGTCGCCATTTTTGACATTCACATTTTGAAGGTTGTTGGGGAGCTCAGAAGGGACTTGTAGGTGTTCAAAGGCCAAAGCAGAGTGACTATTCTCTCTACCAAAAGTGCATGTGACAGGCACAAGAAGCTAGCTAGAAGGTATGTATATCTTCCAAAAATATATGTCATTTTGCCATCATGCCTAGGGACTGTGAAGAATTGAATAGGTATTCATTGTGAAAAGGGGTATCATTTATGGGTTTGCAAGGGTTTTCCTTGTGAAAAGGGGTTTTCATTTGGTTCGGTGTGTAGAGGGTTTTACAACATTGTGTGGGTTGGAGGTTTCATAAATTATCTACTCACCACCCATTGTCTTTTTCAACCTGAAATTATACTATGCATGTATATTTAGATCATATGAAGAAATTGAAATGCAATTTTTACTCTACCTAATACTTGTTATAAATTTTGAAGGTTCCTTTCATTACATTCACACTGTTTAAAGAACAAAAAGTTTTCAAGAGATTCATATTGTTTTGTAAAATTTCAGGTTGCAAAACACTAGGTGTTATGAATCTTGTAACACACATTATGTTTTAAAACCCTTTATAAGTAACCTAATTGGTTAGTCACCCCTCACCTCAATTTGGTCTATTTTATGATTGTCTTGAAAACCTTTTGTTTTGTAGATAGTAAGAATGTAATAAAATTGGAAAACATTGGGTGCTTTGAAACCTGCAACCCAAATAGTGTTGTAAAACCCTATACGTGTAACAACCCAATTGGTTAGTCACCCTTCAGTTCAATTTGGTTAGTTTTATGTATCCCCCATATGCAACTCTTCCTTGTGCTCTCCACCACCTAGCTTTGAACATACAAAATGAAATAAATAACAACCCACATTGTGTTTTCCAACTGGTAATTGTATTCTGCATTTACTTTTCAATCATATGAAGAAATTGAAATGCAATTTTTAGTCTAAGAGTTGATATAAATTTTGAAGGTGAACTTCATTACATTCTTACTGTCTACAGAACTTTAAAGGTTTTCATTACAATCATGTTGTCTATATATAAATGCATATTGGAAAACATTGGGTGTTATGAAACCTGCAACCCCCATACTATTGTAAAACCCTCTACATGTAAATACCGAATTGGATAGAGTTTTGAATGTCTTGAATAATTTTATGTTTCTTTGCAATCACTTTTTTCCTAGCTTTGAGAGTGTGTTTATGATTAGAGAATGCATTTTTTTCTTTTAACAAGTTCTTTACAAAACTTGTCTACCTTTTCAAATAAGACTTTCATACATGTCTCCATCCAATTGATTCTCTTTTTCTGCACTTACATATGATATTGCTTTTCCCTTATCACCTATTTCCACTTGTATTTGTTCCATGGAATTCTTAATTTCAAGAATCTTTCAAATAATTTATTCAACTGCACTTATAGCATCATCTCTCACTTTCTTTTCCTACACAAATTCATGTGTAATACAAAACCTCTTGAGTTTATCCACTTCTGCATTGTCATTTTCCCATTGCACATACTACACACACCTTCCTCAACTTCTCAAAAGAAGGAATAATCTCTTCAGTCAATACACTATCTATCTCATTCACTTTGGTCTGCTTCTTTTCAAGTGTTACTACAATATATTATTTTTTCATTTCATGCATTCTAACCTAATTGAACAAAGAGGTGAATAGCCAACTAGGATATTACATGTAGAGAGTTCTACAACAGTATGTGGGTTGCAAGTTTTATAACACCTAATGTTTTCCAACCTACAAGGATACAAAAAGATATTAATGTAATTAAAACCTTTTTGTTATTTACACAACAAGAGTGTAATGAAAGGCACCTTCAATATTTACCGTTTATGTAATTTAAACTTTTATAAGTTGTACAATAGCATGTTTCACTTTTGATCTTTGAATATGCTTTATAAGATCATTATTGCTAAATTGAACATTTCTTAATTTAGCCTCGAGGTCCGTGATATCAACCTTCAACTTTTGAACTCCTTCATATTCATGCAGACACTCATTTTCTAATCTCTCCATGTGCCCTCCTTCATAAGCAACACCTTCCATTGTTGTCTTTATTTTCTCAACTTCCTGTCTTTTAGATTGCAGCTCTCTCTGAACAACATTAATTAACATCCTTTTCTTTTGATGATAAAATCTTCTTCTTATCTTTTAGTTCCTTTTCTAAGTTGTTAATTGTAGTCTTCAGTTGTTTTGATTCAATTTTGGCACTTTCAACTATTGATTTTGCATCTGCAAGTTGACCATCCACACATTTTTCCCCACCCCCACTGCTCTTACATGTTAACACCCCCTGCTATTCCTTTTCATGATCTTCTAACTTCTTTTTCATATCTTTTACTTAAAGATTTGGAGCAGTTTCTCCCTCATTATCCCTTAGAAAAACAACATGCATTTCTTAGATAGAGTTTTCAATGTCTTGAATAATTTTATGTAGCTTTGCAACCACTTTTTTCTCAGCTTTGAGAGTGTCTTTCTGATTAGAGAATGTTGGAAGAATTTCATTGATGATGCTTGGTAACATGAGCATGGAAGGTACATAACAATGTGTTGCAGTGTTGTCAACAGTGTAACTCATATAAACATTTTGGTTGTAGATCATTTTGATCAGTTCTAATAGGTTTTTGAGGTGTTGAGGAAGACATTTTTGTTAGTTGGTTTGGTCTGGTAAAGATAGGTGTAAAGAGAAATTGACTAAGTGTCAATTTTACATGCATACAAGTGTTATAAAGAGCCAGTTTTGGGTTTGCACCACTTTGAAAATAAAGATTTCACTCTGCGCTTCTAACATAATTTTGGTGGATGTTAGATGTATCTAATTCCAAGTTTTCATCAGGTTTTGGCAAGTGGTTTGATAAATATGAGTAACAGAAGTTTGGATTGGCAAATTACAGCAATTTTTTGTACTCTGCAATTGTGTGGGAGATTTTGTATGACTCCATAGATGAGTGTTTAGTGTTGTTCTTTTGAGGATAAGTTGTCAGATGGCAGTAGAGTGTGAATTCTCATTGGCAACTAGTTTTGAGGTACATGTGTCGAGATGTGGATACACAGCTAAAGGTTTTTGCTTTTAGGTCTTATGCAGAGCCGACTTAATATGTTTAAAGGTATGTGAAGGTTAAGTAAGTATTGTGGTCTTATATGGGATCAATTATAGGTCCATACCAACCTATTACAAGTTGTTTTGAGATTTGAATTGTGTTGCATTGTATGTATGAAATTTTTGAAGTCAACAAGTTATATTTTGGGTGTTACATCTAATTATACTGACCTAATTGATGTTACACTTAATGCGGATATATATGCTAGATTGTTTTTTAGTATTTTGATGGATTGTATGTAATATGTGGTGATATGATGTGAATTTGATCAAAGCAGTGCAAAGTTAAGTTCTGAATGTTAAGTTGAAGATCGGATCTATGTGAATGAAGAGAAAGGCAGAGTGTTGAATCAAAAATAGATAAAGATTGTTATTGTGGTTCAATGGAACTGCAATTCATGCATATGTCAGATGCAATTGTAACAATTCAAAATAGGTTGTGAGCCACCATCTCTCTTCTATCTTTTTCTCTATGGACAGTGAGTCCATCTATAGTGAGAATTTCTGTAAAAATACTATAACTGGTTATAATATATTGTGAGCTAACCCTCACTGTGGTTTTTCCCATTTTGGGTTTTCCGTGTAAAAATCTTGGTGTTCATGTGTTATGTGATGTTGTGAATATTTCATGCTTTCTTTCCTTACTGCAATTGAATATGTATTATTGATTGGATGTTTAATGTTTGAATGGTTTAATAAAATATTGATTCACCCCCCCTCTCAGTATTTTGGGTGTTAAAAAATTGGTATCAAATTCTAGTTCCTTGGAAGGAGCCTAACCACTTTGGGAAGGTCTTGGAGTTTGAACACATGGCTAATAGGAAAATTCCTATTCCTTCGGAAGAGATTTTGAAAGTTGGATTTATAGAAGAAGATTTCATGCTTGACAAATATGGAGAACTCAAAGTTTCCCTTGAAGATCTTGAAAAGACTGAAGATAAAAATAGAGATATGAAAGAAAACATTAAAGGAGCAAATGAATACATCAAAAAATTGAGAGAGAAAATCAAGAAGCTCAGAGAAAGGCATAAGGAAGTCAGTGAGAAATTAAAGCAAGAAAATGAATCCATCATTGGTTTGAAAGTGAAAGTTGAAGAAAATAAAAGAATTGAAGAATGCTTAAATACAATGATGAAAAGAAAATTTGATGAATGCATAAGGCTTGAACAAGAAGTGGTAAACCTAAGGTTAGATCTGGAGAAAGCGAGAAGTCATGAAGAAAAATTTAAAATGAGTGCTACAAAGCTTGATGAAATGATTTCAAACCATAAAGGCTCTAAAGACGAAGAATGCTTGGGGTTTGAGATAGGAGAAAGTTCAAAGTTGGACCAGACATCAAATACAGAAAAGATGATTGAAGATAAGAAGAACAATGGAAAGAAAATCTAGAATCAAAGAAATGAAACCAAAAGATCACCAACAAGACAACCAAATGTACAAAGGTACCCATCCTTCAATTGTTTTTGTTACTCTTGCAATAAATTTGGACATAAGGCAATGGAATGTAGAAGCAAAATGAATCAAAATGTTCCATCCTTTTTTGGTCAATGTTTTACATGCAAAAGATTTGGTCATAGAGAAAGTGAATGCAAAATTCAAATGATGAATGGCTATAATAATGGTAGAACTATTCAATCTTTCAATGGTTATTGTTATACATGCTATAGATTTGGACACAAAGTTAATCAATGTAGATCTAGAGTGAATGGAAGGAATACTATTCAGAAGAATATCGCATGTAACGATTGCAATAGACCTGGACACACTACCAAGTTTTGCAGAAGTAGAAATACAAGGAAGGATAATCTGATAAAAATGAATGAACCAGTTAAAAAGGTTGATCTAGTGGAAGTAAAGAAGGAAATGGAAAATATTTGGAGAAAGAAGGTAGAGATAGAAGACAAGGGAGAATCTGTACCATCCTCCCATGCAGATGTTTCCTCCAGAAACTAAGCTAAGAGCTTTGGCTTAGGGGGAGCTTTAATCGATATCTTTTGTCCCTTGCCAAAGAGGAGGTGTTGATGCCTCAGCACGAAGATATATGATATAGATCAACATTTTTGATCTATTGGTGAATATTGTGGAAGAAAATATGATAATGTGGAATTTTGCAAAGCTTCAGAAGTTGATGGTGCATACAAGTAAAGGGTTGCTAGCTTTATTGGTTTGAAGCATTCAATGAAAAATTAGGTCAAATCAATGGATTATAAGTGATTTCACTAAGGAAAATTAATTTCAAAAAGCATTCGAGAAGGAGCAGAGCAGTGAGGAGAGAATTCAAAGTGTTCAAGGTAAATTATGAATTAGTGCATCGAAACCCTAATTTGGCAAGCGATATAAAAGGTATTTATATTCTCCATTTTTCCATAGTTTCACAAAGTACATTATTTTAAGACAATTTGAACACATTTGAAATGGCTACACCAAGGGTAATTGAAGTTATAGAGAAACCACAACCGAATTTTAAGAAATATCCCATGAAATCAATAGAAGATGACTCGTTAGACACATTTTCATGCATTCCTTATGGGGTTTTACCAATTGAGGATATTAGGATCTACATTCATTGCAGGACAGAAGAATTTAATCATTCTAATTTAGGGGATTTGTGGAATAATGAGCTTACTAGAGAAGACTTCACCCTAAAGCCAAAATTTTAAAACCTAGTCGCAAAGAAACTAGATGTATGGAAAGGTTCCCTATTTTTTTTTTTGATGACAAATGGGTTAGGATGGCACTTAACAGAATGCATGATAAGTTTATTTGGACATATATGCCTCACATGATAACTAAGGAAGGGAAGTTACTAGGTTTTACTCCACCGAACTAGTTCCAATGCTAAAATCTATCAAGAATGCAATGGTTATGGATTAGAAACCCAACTATGAGAGATGCAACTATGATGATTGGCTATAAAGTTTATTTCACAAAAAAGGATAATTTTGTATCTACCACCACAATCAATGTGGCATATGAGATGGTCGAGAATGGTGTAGACTATGATCTTTGTTAGTTGCTTAGGCAACAACTAATGGAGAATTTGAAGTAGACTAAGGAAAAGAAATATGTATTCAACTATGGGACTTTGGTAGTATGTTTACTCTTCTAGTTTCTAAAGCAACTACTTGAAACTCAGAATGTGGCATGGCTAAGAGGCAGACCTATTTCATATTAGATAAAAGACTATATGTTTGGACTTAGAGATGAGAAGGCACAAGATAATTCTCTTGCTGCTTTCTTTACAATATTTCAAAAGAGAATGCATGAAAGGGACAAGATCCCTAGGAAGAAAAATATCACAATGATATCACATTTCTAGTGTCTACAAATGATTGTATGATGGAACCAGTATAACCAAGGACAATATGGACCCCTGCACTTGGATATGAGATTAATGAACAAGAAATAACTATCTATGTTGAATTTTTGTTGAAGAGCCTAACGGATGAAACAAAAGCAAGGTACGGGACATATGAGGAAAAGTATATGGAGTTTCACATGGAGCAAACAAAGCCACAGATCAAGAAGAATGTGGATAAGATGATTGATTTCTATGAAAAATAAATGGACCTCTCTAAAGAAAGAGTTCAGTGGGAAAGATAAAAAGCTAAGGCAGACTTAAGTGTTGCAGAAGCATCTGGGAGCTCAAGGAGATTTGGTTGGATATCTACCAATCCTCCTTTTGTTCAGAAGTCCTACAGGACAAGGAAACTCACTGGAGAAAAGAGAAAGACTACTGCAATCCCTTCAATAAAGGATAAATCTCCTCTGATAGTGCAAACTACAAGCACCAGGAAGAAGAAAACTTCCATTGTTGCACCACCTGATGCCCCAACCAAGAGAAGAATTAAGTAGAAAGCTACAAGAGAGAAGGGTATAGGCATAAATGTTGCAGAAGAAGAAGAGGAGTTGAAAGAAGAGGGACCACCATTGGTCTAGAGAAGGAGTTGTGAGGCTTCACAAGGTGAAGTAAGCACCAAAAGAAGAAGAGTTGGCATCATAGACACTGAGAGTGAAGAGGAGATCAAAAAAGAAAGGGAAGCATTCAAGATCCATATGAGAGAAAAGAAGAAGGAAGCCAAGAAGGCTTCTCCAAAGAAGAAGAATGTAGAAGCAAAGAAGACTCCAGTTAAAGGTAAAGAAAAAGAATGAAAGAAAAAAGAACGGGTAAGGGCTCATTCTCCTATGAAATTAAAGGCATTGTTCAATAGATTTTGCAAAATGAAATGTTGGGAGAGATCGTAGATTTATGCAAGGATGGAGATGAGGTAGACAAGGCTACCATCATTGAAGTTATAGTCAAATACATAGTTTTCCTTGAGGTGGACATGTGGAACATAAAGAAGCATGTACGTGAAGATTTGTGGAACATTTTGTTAAAGAGAAGAGAAGAAGCTATAAAAGAACATGAAAGGATAAAATAAGAAGCCTTGGAAAGAGTGAGTGCTCCTTTATTTGAGGATGAAAGAGCCACATTGGCCACTATATTTAGCAAGGATCTAAGGACCAAAAAAAGGGTAACAACCCTTATAGGAAAAGATAAAGATGCCAATTAAAGAATCTGGAAGGAAAGGAATGAAAAAGCTGAGGAGATAGCTTAGAAGCTCAAAATAATACCAACAAATGAAGAAGGAATAAATGTGGAAACTAATGCTTCAGAACCAAATGTAGAAGGAGAGATGTAGACAGATGATGCTCAACAAGAGCATGTTGTAAATGAAGAAGTTGGACTCGACAACATTCCTCTGGAAGTGGAGGACATGACAAAAAAATATGTTGAAGAGGAAATTATTGAAGAAGGCATTGCAAAGGAAAAAACCTTCACTCTTCCTCCGACACAAGAAGTTACTCCTCTGATTATCACTGAAAAAACTACAGAGGATGAAAACAATGATAATAAGGTTGATGAGGAGAAAGAAGAAGAGCTTGAGAATGAAAATGAAGATAAGACTAAGAATGCATCCAAAGATGCACAAGTAGAAAAGGAAAATCCAATAGACTCCAAAATTTTTGAAGAGAAAGGAAAGGCTATAGAGATAACTAAGTTTTCAGGTGAATCCTCCAGCTCCTTCAGAGATCCCTTGAAAAATATTTTAAGTATGTAGCCTAAGTTCCAACCAGTTGTATCTTCACAACTATTGCAATAGTTGATGCATCAAGGCAATGTTGAGTTGGATAAAATCACTCCCATCCAAAGCTACAATTGGGAGATATGTTTCATGCATCCGCAAGAAAAGAAATCATAGAGGCACACCAAAAAAGTAGACAATTGATTGAAGAAGCAGTAAAGGCTTTACAAGAGGTCGTACCCAGTGTGAATATAGACACGTCTATATCTGTTATGGAGAACTTAAGACTGCTAATTTTTTAGAGTTATCATGCATTAGCTAATAATTAATTACTCTTTAATTGATTATTAGTCTAATTTATGCTCATGCACTTAAGATAAACTTAGGAGTGCTTTTATGATTTTAGGGTTTTTCTCCTATATAGCACTCAACCCTCATTGTAATTATTGTCTTGAGCTTTCATATCTTCTTGATAGTCTCTTGCTTCTGTAGCTTTTTCTTGTTGAGGAATATAGCATATATTATTTGTAGATCTCTTATGTGGAAGGTGTATTTATTTTTTGTTTGATCCAGTGGCTCGTGGTTTTGTGGCTTTTCACAATTCTAACATAGTATTAGAGAAAAACCCTAAATTGAGTTCTTTATTCAGTTAACTAAGTGCTTTTTCGTTAACTAAAGTGAGAGAGGAGATTGAATCAAGAAGAGCATTGATATGTGTAATGTATTAACCTGAATGGTTCTAAATATAATTATTACAATGAATGTGCAAGCTTTATAAAAGCATGCAAAGGCAAACCCTAGATGAGGATTTGACTAGATAGTGACAAGTGTTCTAATCTCATGCAATGAGACAACTTGTCCTATATTTAATTCAAACTAATAATAAAAAAGCACTCCTAAGTTTAGCTTAAGTAAATAAAGTAATAAGGGACTTAATAATTAATTAATGATTCATTAATTATCAAGTGATTATCTTGACTACTCTAACAAGACACTTGCAAAAAAATAGTCCATTTTTTTATTTTTTGTTGTACAATAAATCACAAGCATTGTACCTAAACACTTGGAGGAGAATTTTTTTTCTTAGACTACTAAAATTGGTAGACCACCACATTTGGAGGTAGTTTTGCTAAATTTGGCGGAGGAGTTCTTTTTTTCCCTACTCATCCCCTCTCTATTGGGTTTCTCATTTTTGCACCCTATCTTCCATAAGCCATATCTCAGTCGTATGACGATAATTTCCATTGCAATTTTTTTAAAACAGGGTAGAATTTTGAGTTCTTCATTGTGGTGTGGGTGGTTTCCATTTTTGGCTTTTGGTTTTTTCTAGAATTCAGTTTTCTCAATGTTGTTGTTTAGTTCTTATTTTGGAGACTTTGATGGGCCATATCTTTTGCATCTGGACTCCTTTTTTGGGTGCCATTTTTTTTAAAGTGCATGTTTTTTATGTACTTCGTCATGGTACTACCAATTTCCTCTTTTTCTATCAGAGAATTGTTTTTTCAGCATGTAGTCCTTTTTTGGACATTATGGGATCCCATTGTATGCATTATTATTATGTAAATGCACTGAAATAAAGTTCCTCAAAATTATGATGTATGTATTATTGGGATCTTGCACATCTCTTTGTTCCTTATTGTACTCACACTATGCTATAAAGTTCCATGGAGGTTTGATGTTTTTCCTTTATTTTCCATCATAACTGTGTCAAGTGAGTGTCCCTTCCATGACAACAACCTCATGCGTGTGTGCCTTTTCAGCATTATGGGGGGGTTTCTATTGTTGGTGTTAATGCTTCTTTGGTTTTGCAGTTTGAGTGAGCTATGTATATAGTATTTGTTCTTGTGTACTTTCATATGTAGTGGCTGCATTTCGATGAGATGGATAACTTACCATATGGACACTCTTGCATTCCTATTTTTATAGGCAACCTTCCATTTTCACATCATTAGTTCTTCATAATTTTGGCGCCTTTTCCATCTATATCTTCGAGTTCCAAGAGTTTTCCTTTGTTTTCCATCTAATTCAAGTAGTATCATTGGGGGAACTCATGCAAATTCTTGTCTTCTTGATCCTAATCATCATTTGTTTCAATGAAGGTTCTTTTTTTGGTATTATAACAATCATTCTTCGACAAAGTTTGTAGTTTCTTCATGCTTCATTAGTGTTATTTTGTTCATCCTTTGTTCCTATCTTTTGGGACAACTTTGTGTTGGAGGCTTCTTCAGTCCTTCACTTGTATTTCTCTCTTTTGGAGAGGATTTTTCTCCCACAAGGTTTTTCTCCTTTTCTCTAGTTTTGAGAGATCTTTTTTCATACATGGGTAACTTACCAAGCCTTGTTTGTCGGGACCCATCATGCATTCTTTCTTTTTAGAGCTTTTAGCTACTCCATAAGTTCATCTTTAGGGGGGGTGTTAGAGTTATCATGCATTAGATAATAATTAATTACTCTTTAATTGATTATTAGTCTAATTTATGCTCATGCATTTAAGGTAAACTCAGGAGTGCTTTCATGCTTTTAGGGTTTTTCTCCTATATAGCACTCAACCCTCATTGCAATTATTGTCTCGAGCTTTCATATCTTCTTGATAGTCTCTTGCTTTTGTAGTTTTTTCTTGTTGAGGAATATAGCATATATTATTTTCAGATCTCTTGCATGGAAGGTGTATTTGTTTGTTGTTTGATCCTATGGCTCGTGGTTTTGTGGATTTTCACAATTCTAACATAATTGACTCATTTAAAGTTTATGCATCCAGATTGAAGGAAGAAGAAGAGAAGGAAGATGAGAAAAAGATAACTGATTAGAGGATGTTGGAAATGACAGAGAAATGTGCAATTGCACATAATAAGTTTTTAGAGTTATTAAAAGATGTTGAAGGATGTGTTGATGAGGTGAAGGCTCTATATCAGTATGGAATGAAGTGGCTTAGGGCCACATAGAGCATAAGGAAGGAGCAAACTCTATTGAGTCAAAAATTGGTGTTTCCTCAAGTACCTATGATCTAGAACTCGACCTAATTGGTGTAACAAGAAATGCAATTGAAGATATGCACAAGAAATTCTTTCAACTACAAGCATATAAAGAACACATTATTTTGTAGTTTGGAGAGGTAAGGGATCTGGTCAATCCTAAATTGTTACTCATTTCAAAAGCTCTCTTGAGTGCAAACAAGGCCAAAGAGATGAATCTAGTACCTTCCACTCCAGAAGAGGGAGAAGAGTTATTGTTGGAGTTTGAAATGCAGAGTAGGCTACTTGTGGAAGCAAAAGAGAATGGGAAAATGGAAGGAAAGCATGAGAAGACCACTTGAAGAAGTTGTAGGCCTCAACCACCTCTGGTTGTCTTATTTCCTATATTTTTATGTATTTCCAATATTTCAATTTAGATTCTTTATACATATGCAAATCATAAAATGATGTTTTTAGTATAGCTTTTGGGTTTTTGCTCTGGTATATGACTCAAGGGGAGTCAATCTACTTTTTTCAGTTTGTATATATGCTTAAGGGGGAGCTCTAGTGAAAGATTTCACATTTTGTATAGACGCCATTTCCCCTTATGTCAAAGGGGGGGGTATATTGAAGTATGATTTGGAGATTTTGGTGCATGTTACCATCAATGAAAAAGAGGGAGATTGTTGGAAAAATGTCATTAATGATGCTTGGTAACATGAGCATGGAAGTTACATAACCATGTGTTGCATTTTTGTAATTCATGTCAACATTGTAACTCATATGAATATTTTGGTTGCAGCTCATTTGATCAGTTCTAATAGGTTTTTGAGGTGTTGAGGAAGACATTTTTGTCAGTTGGTTTGGTTCGGTAAAGATGGGTGTAAAGGGAAATTGGCTAAGTATCAATTATATGTATACAAGTGTTACAAAGAGCTAGTTTTTGGGTCCACATCACTCTACAAATTAAGATTTCACTCTGGTCTTCTAACATAATTTTGATGGATGTTAGATGTATCTGATTCCAAGTTTTCATCAAGTTTTGGCAAGTGATTTAAGAGATATGAGTAACAGAAGTTCACACTTGAAAATTACAGTGATTTTCTATATAGTGCAATTGTGTGGGAGATTCTACATGGCTCCGCAAATAAGTGTTTAGTGTTGCAATTTTGAGGATAAGTTGATAGATGGAAATAGAGTGTGAATTCTTGTCGGCATCTAGTTTTGAGGTCCATGTGTCGAGATGTGGATACATAGTTGAAGGTTTTTGCTTTTAGGTCTTATGTGGAGCTAACCTAATATATTTGAAGGTATGTGAAGGCTAAGTAAGTATTGCAATCTTATATGGGATCAATTATAGGTCCATGCCAACCTATTACAAGTTGTTTTGAGATTTGAATTGTGGCATGTTGTATGTATGAAATTTTTAGATCCAACAAGTTATATTTTGGGTGTTACACTAATTAGGCCAACCTAATTGATGTTACACTTAATGCGGATATATATGTTGGACTGTTTTTAGTATTTTGATGGATGGTATGTAATATATTGTGATATGATGTGAATTTGATCAAAGCATTGCAAAGTTAAGTTGCAAATATTAAGTTGAAGATCGGATATGTGTGAATGAAGAGCAAGAAAAAATGTTGAATTAGAAACATATAAAGATTGTTATTGTGCTTCAATGGAACTGTAATTCATGCATATGTCATATGTAATTGTAATAGTTCAAAATAGGTTGTGAGATACCATCTCTCTTCTATCTTTTTCTCTGTGGATAGTGATTCCACTTGGACAACGATTCCACCTATAGTGAGCATTTCTATGAATATTCTATAACCAATTATAATATATTGTGAGCTAACCCTCACCGTGGTTTTTCCCATTTTGGGTAACTTTCCACGTAAAAATATTGGTGTTCATGTGTTATGTGATGTTGTGACTATTTCATGCTTTCTTTCCTTATTGTAGTTGAATATGCATTAGTGATTGGATGTTTAATGTTTGAATGGTTTAAGATAATACCGATTCACCCCCCAGTATTATGGGTGATCAACAAAGAATGCAATTGTTTCTTTTTAATAAGTTGTTTACAAAACTTGTCTACCTTTTCATGTAAGATTTTCATGTCTCCACCCAAATGATTCTCTTTCTACACTGACATTTGATATTGACTTCTCATTTTCATCTATTTTCAATTCTATGTGTTTTGTGGAATTATTATGTTCAAGAATCTTCGACTTTGTTTGTTCAACTCCACATATAGCATCATTTATCACTTTCCTTGCTTGCATAAATTCATATGCAATACAAAACCTCTTGATTTTTTCCACTTTTTTATTGCCCTTTTTCTATTGCACATACTGGACACACACCCTCCTCAACTTCTCAAGAGTAGGAACAATCTCTTCAGTCAATACATTATCTATCTCATTCACTTTGGTCTGCTTCTTTTCAAGTGTTTTTCAGAGCATATTCCTTTTTCATTTCATGCATTCTAGTACTGACTGCTCCAGTTCTACATTGCCATTTTCCCACTGCACATACTACACATGCTCCTTCATCAACTTCTCAAGAGCAAGAAGAATCTCTTCAATCAATACATTATCTATCTCTTTCACTTTAGTCTGCTTTTATTCAAGTGTTTTCAGAGAAGGATCCTTTTTCATTTCATGCATTCTAGTACCTATTGCTCTAGTTTTTCATTTCCATTTTCCCAATGCACATACTACACATGCACCTTCCACGAATTCTTAAGAGTAGGGAGAATGTCTTCACTCAATATATTATTTATCTCATTCACTTTGGTCTGCTTCTTTTCAAGTGTTTTTAAAGAAGATTCCTTTTTTATTTCATGCATTCTAGTACTTGTTGCCTCTAGTTTTGAAATATGGATAATGCATATACATTTCAAGATACAACCTAAAAAATCCTAAAGAATACTATTCTAACCCACATCTATATTTTGATCTATCATACTTTCTAAGTTCCAATCATATGAAGAAATTGAAATGCATTATTTACTCTAACTAACAGTTATAAATTTTGAAGGTGAACTTCATTACATTCTTACTGTCTACAAAAAAAAGGTTTTCATTACATTCATACTATCTATATATAATTTCATGTTGGAAAACAATGGGTGTCTAACCAAATTGAGCCAAGGGGTGACAAATCAATTTGGTTGTTACTATGTTAACCGCAAAAGGTTTTGATTACATTCATACTATTTTGTAAAATTGCAAGTTGCAAAAAAATTGGTGTTATTAAATCTACAACCAATCTATTGTTGTAAAACCCTCTACACATAACAACCCAATTGGTTAGTCACCCCTCAATTGAATTTGGTTAGTTTTATGTATTCCCCACCTGCAACTCCTCCCAATGCTCTCCACCCTTTAGCTTTGAGCATGCAAAATGAAATAAATCATAACACAAAGTGTTTTCAAACCTACAATTATTTTGTGTGTTATCATATTTAAACACATCTTCTCGAAAAATAATACTTATTACAATTAAAATGTATATCTTACTCATGTTAGCCTCCAATGCCCATGGGTGCACAAAATTCAGAGAAAGGGATAGCTTCTCATGCAAGCCACCAATTCAACAAGTTTTATGGTGAAACTCCTACCCACAACACTGACTACTAGCAAAATGCAAGAAACACAATCTGATGGCACCATTATCTCCTTGTTTCCATTGTCGTAACATTTCCTCCCATTTTCCAATTTCATCACTTTTACCCCCATCTTGCCAAGCCCTGCACTATGCTATTACATCATGTTATGTATGTATCTATGTATATTTTTATACATTTTTGTATTTTATCATGCCTTTGATATGTGTTCTTGTAGTGAGAATGGCCACTCTTTTTTGGTCAATCAAGGTGATCACCAAGGTTTTCATTGACTTATTAACCTTTATTCTTGCATAATCGATGAATTCCATGACTTGTAACCAATGTGTCTTGCAATATTCTATATTTTCCATTTGTCTATACAAGTTATGGTTCAATTTACAATATCATTGAACAATGGCTATGATACCAATATTCAACATTTAGGTGTTCATTAAGAAACATGGGTTTTAAATAGGAGTTTGATAGTGGTACCTAGTATCCTTCTTGTCTATCTTCTCTGCCCTTATTGATTATTGAAAGTTATGGCCTCTTTCATATTCTTTTACTGATGCACTATACAAGTCCAAGTACATTTTCACTGATTCTTTGTTCTACTTAACCTATAAAACTCTGTATGTCATAACATTGACCATGGTTTGTGATTTGTGTGTATGATGATGCATGGTTATCTTTAGTCAATGCATGCAAGCACAATTAACTAAGAATAGAAAACATCTTCCATTTGTATTGTTCAAGATTATCAAACTTCTTGTGATATTGTGATGCTTGTATCTTTGTGGAGTTTTGGAGACTATAATTGAACTAAAAAAAAAATGATAAATAAATCATTAGTAGATAGAAAATTTGGAATTTTTAGATATCAATTTGTGTGCTTGGAAAGGATTGATACATAGAAAATTTCATGTGGCAATACACAATTTGTTTTTCATAATTTAATTATCTTTACTATAGATGCATCTATTATCCCTAAAAAATGCATGTCAGAGGCATGATAAGATAAAAAAATGTATTTAAACACATTTTTTTTGGCATATAGAGATACATGATGGTACTCACTAACAACACATGCCTAAATTTCCATCAGTGTCCATCTGTCAATCTTATCTCGTAATGATGCCATTGTATGGGGGACAGGGAATTATGTTAATGTCTAAGACATGTGTTTTTGTAGGGAGATTAGCTTCTTCCCTTTACTACCAATACAATAAAAAATTAGAAAAAAACATGTCAAGAGAGATGAGTGTTTCATATATCTGAATGAGCATTCAGTTCTTCACAATTCTAACAGAATGAAAAAATGGCAGATATAATTACTAATATATATTACTACTGTTATCGATAGGTTAAATTGAAAATTAAATTCCCATTGTACAATTTAATATGTTTGTTTATTATTTGTACAAGCTGGCATGTTGTATTCAACACAACATAAAATCAAATATTGGTGAAATTTGAAATAAAATGAATTCTTTGTAGCACCAAATTTCTTCAATTTTCCTATTTAATCTATCGCTAACACTTGTCTTCCTTCCAGGTGGATGATATAGGTGAATAAAAAAAATTGAATAAAATAAGGCTAGGTGGATTTAGAAGGACACTTCAAGAGGTGTGAAGCATTTGCACTAAATATAGGCGATTTTATCTCTCATAGCTTGAATTACAAGTGTATTGGACAATTAAATTTCTAAAATTTATTTTTCATTTAGAAGTTTTGATTTATTTATAGATGAGATGCTTACTATGAGGAAAGCAAACAATTTGTAGTTTAATTTAAATAAAATAAGTGTTACATTATTGTGTACCTATTATATCCCAAAATTTTATGTGGAGGATGTTTCCTCCTTGAAGTGTGGTCCTCGTGTTACATGGGAAATGCTCAAAACACCATTGAATAATGATATTGCATCATTTTAATTATCTTCCTCATAATTGATTTGTGTTTTCTAATTATACATTTTATATAATATATTGCATTATTTTCCCATGAAAATCATTAAAATATCTAAATATGAGGATTTTTTATAGTTCAATCAAATTAACAAAGTGCAAAAAAAAAAGGTGAATGAAATTTGAATTGTGAGGCAGATTCATCTAAAGAAATAATTAAAAAAATTCTCATATCTTTTCCAACAAGAGTGATATAGAATGGTTGAAAGCAGTGTTGAATGAAGTATTTATTATGCTCCTTATCATCACTAATATAAAATGCATGTGGTCTTACAAGTAATTGTACTCCTATGATATTGATTTTCCAACTAGAAGCTTTGCATTGTGCCAATGTGTTGTATAAATGTCAATGAATGAGCCTACAAATATATGGAATACAACTTAAGTCATTGATTACCATATATCAAATCATGTACAATATTTATAGAAAAAATGCTCTAGATATATTTATATTAAGTTTTGTTGTTTATGATTCTTGGTGAATTCCAAAACTTTTATTTTGAAAAGAGGATGAATCAAATTTCCCTTTCTAAATACGCCTTCAACTATTCATCTCATAATGTAGAATTTTTGAAAAAAATGTATAAAATATATATGGTGGTGATCCCACCACCTAATGACATCACCTAGATTGAATACAAATTGCTACAACTATTGGTTTGAACAAATTGAATCATTGATGGTTAATTTTAGGATAATTTCTCCAACATTACATTGGTATGCTTTATCTCCCAAAATAGAATAGGAACCTTTGGATCCTTGGTAATTAGATCAGATATATTTGTAAAAGTATAATATTTATCATTTTACTTTAGAGTAATTATCCATCAAAATTATGTACCTTTGTTTAGTTGTAAAGCATCTTTTCATAGTTGGGTTTCATAAGGTTGTGATTAAGGAACATTGTTATTGGTATTGGTATTACTCTATATAATATACCATACAAAATGCTAAGGTGAGGCCATAATAACATAGAAATGGCCATTAGGCTTCCCAAATTTTGTATTGGGAATTGTTGTTCTATAAACACAATGTTTTCTGCAATGTAGAAGTCTCTTTACAAATGTGAGTATTCCTTCTTGCCCATTTTGGATCTTTATAAACACGATGTGTTGTCAAGTGTACAAACTCTTATACCATGTGCTCTCCCTGCACTGTGAAGTGTGTACTATGAAGACTATGTATTGATGATTAATAGAGGTCACCTTCAATCAGAAATGTGCTATTTTATAAAATAGAAACCCATCTATACATTTGCACATTTGTATTTCATGACAAAGCTTGGGTATAAGTAAAGATAGGCTTCAAAACACAATGTGCTTTGCAACCTGTACTACACAACATTCACCACTATCAACATGTTTATTCATTATTATCATTAATGGCAATAAATTGGTGTTCTTGCTATTTGTAATGTGCAGCTAAATATACAAACTTAAAAACCATAAGGGGTTGGGTATGTTGTAACGTGGAGGTTGACAAATACAATGTGCTATGAAGCATGCATTTTTTATATCACACAAGTTGTGCAGGTTTAAGTGTCTACCTTGAAGCTTGGTCTATGCCATTAAGTGCAGTTGACAAATGACATGTTTCCAAAACTCCTATTTGTGTGAGGACATTCATAAATCAACACGTAACAATCGAATTGGTTAGTCACCCATGAGCTTAATTTGGACAGTTTTCCTAATTTGTGATAGTTTTGGAGTGAAAATTAAAATTTAAAAATTTAAAAACCCTCAACATTAAAGCACATAAACAACTTTGCATATCAAATGAAAACCCCTTTTTGCAAGGAAAACCCTTGGGAACACCTCAATGAATACCTCTTCAATTCTTCGCAATCCCTAGGTAGAATGGCAAAATGGAATATATTTCTAGCAAATATACATACCTACTAGCTAGTTTCCTACGCTTTGTCACATGTTTTTTGGTAGGGAGAGTGGTCACTTTTCTTTGGCCTCTAAACACTTACAACTCCCTTCTGAGCTCCCCAGTAACCTCCAAAATGTGAATGTCAAAAATGGGGACGTTTTGGGCTTTTTTGGCTTTCAAAACAAATAATTTTAAAAAAAATTGATGATTATGATGCATATGACATGTGTTTTTGTAGGGAGAATAGCCTCATCCAGTGGCCACTCTGCTTCTTCCTCCCAACGCCTACAACTCCCTTCTGAGCTTGTGGGATTTTTGTGGCTTTCAAAACAAACAATTTTAAAATATTGTGATGATTATGATGCATTTGATGAGAATTTTTGTAGGGAGAATAGCCTCATGCAACTTGTCAATAAAAAAATACTAAAATCAAGTTATTATCCTTAAAAATACATATCTTAGACATGATAACTTAATCAGACATGTCTTATTCCTAGAAAGGGACATTACATTATCATGTCTAAGACGTGGTTTTGTAGGGAGCTTAGCTCCTGTCATTGGACGCAGATTTTCTCCCTACAAGAACGCATGTCATAGGCATCATAACATACAAAAATACATTAAAAAATGCATAGTAACATAAACAACATGATGGGACAACATATTGTGAGGCCCGCCAAGACAAGGGATAAAAGTGATGAATTTGGTAGATGGGAGGAAATGTTATGGCGATCGAAACAAGGAGATAATGGTGTCATCAGGTATTATTTCTCGTATTTTTCCGGCAATCAATGTTGTGGTAGGAGTTTCACCATAAAAATTTCTAGATCGATAGATTCCATGAGAAGCTATCCTTTTTAGTGAATTTTGTGCACCCGTGGGCAATAGAGGCTAACATGGGTAAGACCTGTGTTCTAAATTGTAATAAGTATTATTTTCAAGAAGATGTGTTTAAATATGATAATGTACAAAATAATTGCAAGTTGGAAAACACTGTGTGTTGTGATATTTTTTATTCTACATGTTGAAAGCTAAAAGTTAGAGAGTGGGGGGTGGAGTTTCAAGTGGGGGGTACATAAAACTATCCAAATTCACCCAAGGGGTGAGTAACCAACTGGGTTGTTACTTGTAAATGGTTTTAAAATAGTATGTGGGTTGTAGGTTTCATAACACCTAGTGTTTTCCAACCTGCAACTATACATAGACAGTATGAATGTAATGAAAAGCTTTTGTTATTTACACAATAACAACCCAATTGGTTAGTCACCCCTCAACTCAATTTGGTTAGTCACCTAGTGTTTTCCAACCTACAAATTTATTGATAGTCTAAATGTCTTCAAAACCTTTTGTTTCGTAGACAGTAAGAATGTAATGAAGTTCAACTTCAAAATATATAACAACTCTAAGTTATAGTAAATATTGGATTTCAATATCTTCATATGATTGAAACAAAAAAAATGCATAAAATAATTGGAGATTGGAAAAAACAATGTGGGTTTTGAGTTATTTCATTTTGCATGTTTAAATCTAAAGGTTTGAGAGCACAGGGAGGAGTTACAGGTGAGGGATACATAAAACTAACCAAATTGAGCTGAGGGATGACTAACCAATTGGGTTGTTATGTGTAGAGGGTTTTACAACACTATGTGGGTTGCAGGTTTCATAACACCTAGATTTTTCCAATTTTATTACATTATTACTATCTAAAAAACAAAGGTCTCTCAAGAAAACCATAAAATAGAGCAAATCGAGGTGAGGGGTGACTAAGCAATTGGCTTATTACATGTTCAAGGTTTTAAAATAGTACGTGGGTTGCAGGTTTTATAACACCCAATGTTTTCCAACCTGCAATTTTATAAAATAGTATGAATGTAAGGAAAACCTTTTCTTATTTACATAGTAGGAATATAATGAAAGACACCATCAAAATTTACCACAACTTTTAGTTATAGTAAAAATTGCAATTCAGTATCTTCATGTGAGGACATTCATAAATCAACACGTAACAATTGAATTGGTTAGTCACCCATGAGCTTAATTTGGTCAGTTTTCCTAATTTGTGATAGTTTTGGAGTGAAAATTAAAATTTAAAAATTTAAAAACCCTCAACATTAAAGCACATAAAAAACTTTGCATATCAAATGAAAACCCTTGGGAATACCTCAATGAATACCCATTCAATTCTTCACAATCCCTAGGTAGAACGGAAAAATGGAATATATTTCTAGCAAATATACATACCTACTAGCTAGTTTCCTACGCTTGTCACATGTATTTTGGTAGGGAGAGTGGTCACTTTTCTTTGGCCTCTAAACACCTACAACTCCCTTCTGAGCTCCCAGTAACCTCCAAAATGTGAATGTCGAAAATGGGGACGTTTTGGGCTTTTTTGGCTTTCAAAACAAATAATTTTAAAAAAAATTGATGATTATGATGCATATGACGTGTTTTTGTAGAGAGAATAGCCTCATCCAGTGGCCACTCTGCTTCTTCCTCCCAACGCCTACAACTCCCTTATGAGCTTGTGGGATTTTTGTGGCTTTCAAAACAAACAATTTTAAAATATTATGATGATTATGATGCATTTGATGAGAATTTTTGTAGGGAGAATAGCCTCATGCAACTTGTCAATAAAAAATACTAAAATCAAGTTATTATCCTTAAAAACACATATCTTAGACATGATAACATAATCAGACATGTCTTATCCCTAAAAAGGGGCATTACATTATCATATCTAAGACGTGGTTTTGTAGGGAGATTAGCTCTTTTCATTGGACGCGGATTTTCTCCCTACAAGAACGCATGTCAGAGGCATCATAACATACAAAAATACATTAAAAATGCATAGTAACATAAACAACATGATGGGACAACATATTGTGAGGCCCGCCAAGATAGGGGATAAAAGTGATGAATTTGGTAGATGGGAGGAAATGTTATGGCAATCGAAACATGGAGATAATGGTGCCGTCAGGTATTATTTCTCGTATTTTTCCAACAATCAACGTTGTGGTAGGAGTTTCACCATAAATTTTTTTGGATCAATAGATTCCATGAGAAGCTATCCTTTTCAGTGAATTTTGTGCACCTGTGGGTAGTAGAGGCTAACGTGAGTAAGACCTATGTTCTAAATTGTAATAAGTATTATTTTCAAGAAGATGTGTTTACATATGATAATGTACAAAATAATTGCAAGTTGGAAAACATTGTGTTGTGATATTTTTTATTCTACATGTTGAAAGCTAAAATTTAGAGAGCATGGGGTGGAGTTGCAAGTGGGGGGTACATAAAAATATCCAAATTCACCCAAGGGTTGAGTAACCAATTGGGTTGTTACTTGTAAATGGTTTTAAAACAGTATGTGGGTTGTAGGTTTCATAACACCTAGTGTTTTCCAACCTGCAACTATACATAGACAGTATGAATGTAATGAAAAGATTTTTTTATTTACACAGTAACAACCCAATTGGTTAGTCATGCCTCAGCTCAATTTGGTTAGTCACCTAGTGTTTTCCAACCTACAAATTTATTGATAGTATGAATGTCTTCAAAACCTTTTGTTTCATAGATAGTAAGAATGTAATGAAGTTCAACTTCAAAATATATAACTCCTCTAAGTTATAGTAAATATTGGATTTCAATATCTTCATATGATTGAAACAAAAAAATGCATAAAATAATTGGAGATTGGAAAAAACAATGTGGGTTTTGAGTTATTTCATTTTGCATGTTTAACGTTTGAGAGCACATGTATGAGTTACAGGTGAGGGATACATAAAACTAACCAAATTGAGCTTAGGGATGACTAACCAATTGGGTTGTTATGTGTAGAAGGTTTTACAACACTATGTGGGTTGTAGGTTTCATAACACCTAGATTTTTCCAATTTTATTACATTATTACTATCTAAAAAACAAAGGTCTCTCAAGAAAATCATAAAATAGAGCAAATTGAGGTGAGGGGTGACTAAGCAATTGGCTTATTACATGTTCAAGGTTTTAAAATAGTATGTGGGTTGCAGGTTTTATAACACCCAATGTTTTCCAACCTACAATTTTATAAAATAGTATGAATGTAAGGAAAACCTTTCCTTATTTACATAGTAGGAATATAATGAAAGACACCATCAAAATTTACCACAACTTTTAGTTACAGTAAAAATTGTAATTCAGTATCTTCATATGATCAAAAAATAATTGTATGTTGGAAAAAAAATAGTGAGTTGTGAGTTATTTCATTCTATAGGTGGGGGGAATACATACTTGAAACCAAATCAAGCTAAGGGGTGACTAACCAATTTGGTTGTTACGTGTATAGGGTTTTAAAACCGTATATGAGTTGCAGGTTTCATAACACCATCTATTTTCCAACCTGCAATTTTTTTGACAATATGAATATATTGAAAACCTTTTGTTATTTAGACAGTATGAATGCAATGAAAGGCACCTTGAAAATTTATAACAACTGTTACTTAGAGTAAAATTTTTATTTCAATTTCCTCATATGATTGAAAAAAGATATGCTTGATTACAACAAATAGTGCAATAAATTTTGGAACTTTAACTATCCGTAACACTTGCAACTTTTTTACATTTTACAAACAACCAACGATGCATCCTTTAAGAGAAAAAGTGCTTCGTACTATGAAGAATGTTGTTGAGGTGGCCAATGCACTTGAAAAGGTGTGTAGTGTGGATCTCCTTCAGGATGGCCGCATTCGATAGACATGTGGGTATGATCCGCTAACTAAAAGATGCATTCAAATGTTTAATTTTAATCCCCTAACACAAATATTTATGATGTTGACTGGAAAGTGGGAATGTTTTATTCAGGATGTAGGAAAGGTTGTACAAAGGACCTCTCCTCATTTTAGGAGAATGTTGAACATTGAGGAAACAACGTGTTCGATAATTAATTGTGAACTTCCCAATACTCTTTCCTTGCAATCTGTCAATTAGAATGCTTTACAATTTCATTTAGAAAAATTCAGTTTTGTTACGAATAAATGATTTTGATACTATATTGTTCATTCGGTTTAGGTCGATAATTGGGGAGACAATCATGCTCATGTCTCAGTCCATGACGAAGAGGAAGGGGATGAGCCTAGTGATTATGGGGATGTAGAGGGTGACCCTAATTATGAGGAGGGTGTGAATGAAGCACGGGGTGATGCAGAGGATGATAAGGTAGATATAATAATTCAATTATTGCATCGTTTGGTTGTGTGTATATGTTGTGCATTCAATTTATTTTAATATCAAATATGGTAAGCTATTTTATTTTTCAAATTTGTTGTGCAAGTTGTTGCTCATCGCATAAAAGGATGGGTGGGTGGAAGATCTATATATTACTATACATATGGTTCATGTGCCACTGTTGGAGGGAAAAAATATTGGGATTGGAGAATTCTCAACATGCATAGAATGGTGGACCACCACCTTCCTTTTATGATGCCATGAAAGTGTGGCCAAAGTGCGATGGGGGGACAACAAAAATGCCAACCTCCTCCCCCTGACAAGTTAAAAATGTATCTTCAAAAGAAGGAGAATAATATGGAGTACCAAATGAAGCTATGGTATAATATGCAAAGAAGGTGTGTTATTGAAAGGGTCTGCACAACGTGTGGTAAAAAAAAATTCCTTCAACTTCCTCACAAAGAAAAGGAGGAGGTGAAAGTTGCAATGCGTTCATACAACACTAAGGAGAGGAGGGAGGAAAGAAGGAAAAAATATTGATCTTGTAAGAGAGAAAGAGAATGGAGGAAATGGTAATGTGGAATTGAATTGTTAAATCTAAATTTTGGTTGGTTCATTTTTTCTATTTTGATGCATACAAGGTTCACGTAATGTTAACACACATGACATGACAGGGTGATGGTCAACAAGTGAATGTTGGCCCCAAGCAGGGTACTATTGATTTGGAAGATGAAGAACTGACCACGAAAGCATAAGATGATTTTGTTCCTCCCAACCCTTTGTATAACATTGAGAAGAAGATGGAGCATAGACAGTCAAAAGTTTCAAGGCTCCTTCAGAGGAAGAAACTAGAAGAAATGGTGATTTTGAAATCTACTATTTAATGTGTGTTTTAATTATTTCAATGAATTGGTTGCATGCATTCGAATTTGATGTGATGTTTCAGTTCCTTCCATTATAGGGCAAGGATGAACAATGAAGTAGTGAGCGTGAGCAGGGTAGTGTCTAATTGGGACAAGAAAATGTGCCTCAACAGGGAAGCAAAGAAGAAAGGGTGCCTAGGGAGGGGAGCAAACAAGTGACTGATGAATCAGTAAGTATCTATTTTGATTAAATATTGAATAAGGGTAGAGATTATGTTATGAAAATTTTAAGGAATTTCACATTTATGTACTAAGATGATGATAATCCTATTTCTTGACTTCAAGCAAAGAAGTAGAAAAGCAGTAGTGAAACATTGCATTCCTATGAGTTCACAAATTTGAAGTGTGTTATATCCTTTCCTTATGTACATATATTATTGGAAATGATAGTTTGAAATTGATATGTTTGTGTATGTATCTCGTGTTGTCAAATTTCTGGCATGTATTGCACAATAATAATGTATGTATCAAAAAATGAGATTTCTTTGTACATTATGAGCTTATTTAGATTTGGCTATAATTTTCCTATTGGAAGAATGAAGAAGAAGCCCTCTAGCATGTTATCATTGATGCCAACATTGGTTTGTGACATTTTTTCTATCTAGTAAACAATGATTTAGGTAGTCTAATCTGGTAATTTGGTCCAAAAATTTTCATATCATAAGATTGACCTGTGCAGTTTTAATATGTTGGTCAGAACTATTAATTGCAGTTATGGACAAGTTTTCAGTGATTTTGGGTGAATAGGCTAAGAGATATAAATGACAGAAAATCAGCATATAGGAATTGTATATTCTTCTGGCTGACATGATTAAGTGGTGTTCACTTCGTTGGTGATTAAAAAATTCTTTATTAGGTCCAGGCTATCCTAATTTATGTCTTGCACATTTTATTTTGAGCACCAAAGATGTTTCTATTTTGAGCCGAAAAGCTATTTTGAATCGAGTATGTTTACATCTAATTAGGCCAACCTAATTGATGTATGTTGGTATATATACACATGAAACATTTTTGTATTAAGAGCACAGAGACATAAGATGTATGTGTGTTATGTGAAAATTACAAGTAGTGATGTGCAACAATGTGATATTGAGTGAAGTTGTTGATAGTTGTTGTGAACCTACAAACCGATGTAGGATTTTGTTTTCTAGATCTTGAATGGAAATAAACTCAGCACACAAAAGGTGTATTTCATTAGTTCATCCTTTTGGAAGTGAGCCACACTCTTTTGTAATCATTTTAGGTTGTGAGCCTTTCAAGGACAGTGTGTCCTGGAAGTGTGTCGTGTAATATCTTATGACTAGTTATAATATATTGTGAGCTAATACTCACTGTGGTTTTTCCCATTCTAGGTTTTCCACATAAAATCTTGGTGTTCATGTGTCATGTGATGTTATGATTCATTTCATGTTTTTGTTTATAACTAGATATGTTTTTAATTATTAAATGGTTAGTAGTTAAATGGTTTAGTAGAATATTGATTCACCCCCCCTCTTAATATTCTGGGTGTTCAACAATTGGTATTAGAGCTTGGTTCCTTTTGAAAATTTTAACAGCTTAAGGAAGATCTTGAAGTTTGAACACATGGCTGATAAAAGGTATCATGTTCCTTCAGAAGATATCTCTACAACTAAATAACTCCATGTTGCTCTTGATGATTTGGAAAAAATTGAAAATGAGAAAGAAACTCTAAGGGAGAACTTAAAAGAAGCAAATAAATGCATCAGGAAACTAAGAGAGAAAATCAAGAATTTCAAGGAAAGGCATAGAGAAGTCAATGACCAGTTGAAGAAAGCAAATGAAGACATCACTAGACTAAAGGTGCAAGTGGAATAACAGAAAAGAATTGAAGACTGTCAGAAAGATGAAAATTAGAGCAGGATTGATGAATGTACAAAGCTTGAAGAAGAAGTAGTAACCCTAAAGTCTGACCTAGAGAAAGCAAGGGCTCATGAGAAAAAATTCAAAACAAGTTCTACAATGCTTGATGAGTTGATTTCATTTTAGAAACCCTCTAAGGACAAAGGTGGTTTGGGACTTGAAGAAGGACAAAGCTCAAAGGAAAATCAGACTCCTAACAAAGTTGACAATCAAAGGAAGACTCAAGGAAATGGTAGACAGATCAAGAATCAAAGAAGAAATACTGAAAGGATTCCTATCAGACAACCTAATGCTCAAAGGTACCCATCTTTCAATGGTATTTTTTTTTCATGCAATAAATTTGGTCATAGAGCAACATAATGTAGAAATAGAATGAATCAGAATGTTGGATTCTTTTTTGGACAATGTTTTGTTTGCAATAAATTTGGACATAGAGCTGCTGAGTGTAGAAGTTAGATAATGATGATGAATAGCTTCAATATTGGTAGAATGATTCAATATTTTCAAGGATATTGCTACACATGTAATAAATTTGGAGATAAAGCTAACTAGTGCAAATCAAGGTTAAATAAAAACTAGTTTGGTTAGAAAATTTTTGTGTGCTACACCTGCAACAAACCAGGACATATTTCAAAATTTCGCAGAAGCAAGAATGGGAAGAAATCTAATCCAGAACAAAGGAATAAAACTGTGAATAAAGTGGATCCCAGTGAAGTTAAAAAGGAAATGGAGAAAAATTGGAAGAAAAAGGAAGAACCTGAGAATAAGGATGAATCAAATGCATCTGTATCTAAATCTGGTGCATATACTTCTTGTAAAAACTAAACCCAGTAGTGAATTTAGGGGGAGAAATTACAAAGAAATCTTATAAAACCCCAATATAAAAGGTTTCAAGCAATGACACAAAGATACATGATGTGAAATTTCATTCTAAAGATATTGAAAAAGTTTTTGGCGGGAAATATGCACTTTTGGATATTTGTGGAGCATTTTAGTATTTACAGTGTATTCATAAGGTGTTTATCAGCTTTTTGTGAGTGGAATGCAATAAATGTGAAATTAAGGCAAATAGTTAAGGCATAAAGTAAAAATTCAAGTCAAGATAAATCACTTTTACATATTCAAAAGAAAGCAGAGCGAGCTGAAGTGATTTGAAGGTGATTCAAAGTATCTGGCATCAAACCCTAGTTTTTGTCGAAGCTTGAAAAAGGTATTTATAGCTATCTATACTCTATGGATTCTAAATAGAAGTAATTTCCATAAGTTTATAAAAAGAGAATTGAAGGAAAAATGGCCACTCCCACCGTGGTTGAAGTTTTTAAGAGACCCCGACCAAACTTCAAAAGGTTTTCATGGAAGGTTTATGAAATGGACCCCATGAGTGCATTTTCACAAATTCTGAGTAGTGTCTTACCCACAGAGGATACTAGAACCTACATTCATATGAAATTGGAAGAATTTGACCATCAGGTGCTCAAGGATCAATGGACAAAGGAGCTAGTTGGAGACAATTCCTTGGTGAAGCCAGAATATGAAAATTTGTATGAAAGAAGTTAGATGTATGGAATTGGTTCCTATACTTTTGCAGTGAAATGGATGCAAATTTTATAAGGATGGCACTTAGTAGAGTGCACGATAAATTTGTGTGGACAAGTATAGCTAGAGTAATTACTAAGGAAGTGATTAAAGTTGTAACTAGTCTCTATGACATTGGACTTGTACCAGTGCTAAAAGTTGTGAAGAATGATGTGGTCATGAAACTAACTAGTGCCACATATTATGGGAGAGCACTGACAACCAAACCCATTACAAACCCTATTGTGAGATATGTTGCAGTCATGATTGGTCAGAAAATAGAATTTACCAACAAAGGCAATTCGATGTCTACAACTACAATTTATGTTGCATATGGCATGGTGGTTAATGGAAGGGATTATAATTTGTGTGAGTTGCTTCGACAACAACTTATAGATAACCTACACCGAACTAAGATAAAGAAGTATGCATTCAAGTTTGGTACATTGGTGGTTTGTCTTCTATTCTACTTTCTGAGAGAGCTACCTGGAAGGGAAAATATTATATGGAATCACAACAGACTGGTGACACATCAAATCTTTGAACATTTATATAGCCTTGGAGACTTCAAAGCGCATAATGATGCTTTGACTACATTTTTTATAGTTTTTAGAACATGTATGAAAGAGATAGAGTTCTAAGGAGCTTAGTAAATAAATATGCAAAGGAGATAACTTTTCTTGTGTCCACTAATAAGTGCATCATAGAGGTGGTAGAACCTAGAACTCTATGAATAGAGCCTCTATGTTATGAGATTGATGAGAAAATAGTTGAGGGCCTCATTGAAATGTTGCTAAGCAGTCCTAAGGATCCCACTCTACCCTGTCATGGTACATATGAAGAGAATTCTACCGAAGTGAATTTAGAAACTTCAACTCCTCAAAGGGATAAAAGAGTAAATAAAAATTTTGAGGAATTTTTTCAAATGCATTCACTTTCTAAGGATAATGTTGAAAGGCTAAGGGAAGTTGCTGATGAAAAGAGGGTCAGATCAGCTAAAGTGTCCTCTAGGCCTAGAAGATTAGGAAGAGCATCTTCCACCACTACCTCTACATTACCTAAAACACTTGGTACAGTGAAAGAAGTAAAAGGAAAGAAGGTAGAGCACAATAACCCCGCAACAGTTAATGCAGCTGCTTCCTCTGGACCCAACACCAGAGCTTCTAAGAAGAGAAGTGTACCCCCTGTTGCACCATCTGCCCCCAAAAAAATGATAAAACAAAAGGCTAATAGGAAGAGAAACCTGAGTGATGTTGTGCAAGAAGAAATTGGCCTAGGTTTGAAAGAAGAAAGATAGTTGAAGAGGAATAGAAGAACCAGTCACAGTGCCTCCACTAGCAATGAAGATATCTCACATGTGACTGGAACAGAAAATATTATGGATTCATTTGGTGAAGAGGAAATAGAGGATGAAGATAATGCTTTCAAAATTCACGTGCATGAGAAGAAGAGAGAAGAAGGTATATCAAAACCTATGGAGGGCATGCCCAGCTCACCTCTAGTAATTGATCATCCACCTCTAAAGATGAAAGCTTTAGTAAATAATATGATAGAATCTGAGGATTTGCTAGCTAATACTAAGTTATTTGATGAAGTTAATAAAGAGGATAAGGAAACAATTGTAAATGCTTTCATTCAATACATGGTTATTTTTAATGAGAATATGGAAACTATAAGGAAGAAGGTGACTGACAATGTATGGGAAGATTTAGTACAAAGAAGGCATGAAGCTGTAATTGTTGATGACAAAATGAAATTTGATGCCTTGAACACATATGGATCCTCCTTACCTGAGGAAGATGTTGCTACCTTGTTAAATGAATGTTCTAATTTTTTTAGGGTCAAACAGAGAGTCACTTTTCTAATGACTAAAGAGAAAGATAGTACTAAAAAATTGAGGCAAGAGACTCTTGATACAGTGAGGGAAATGGTGAAGAATTATGGGATGATAACTAGTTCTCCATCTCATACAACTCAAGCACAGGAGTTCGCTAATATTATAGAAGTAAAGGATCATCTTGTTTTGGAAAATGTTGGTGAAACACATGTTTCTTCAAAGACATCTACTCCTCTGCATGATACAAAGGAAACAACCAGTAAACACACTAAAGATCAACATAAAAATGATATTGGTAATAGTCCAAAAGAACACCATGAGAATACCAAAAGTAATGAAGAAGAAGACAAGGGTGAATATGAAGGAAACAAAGATGAAAAGGGTAATGATGGAAAAGATGGCGAAGACAAGAGGGGGGGAGAAAAGAAAGACAAACCATCAGAAAAACCATCGAAAGAAGAAGAGGAAAAGAAAGAAGAAAACAAGGAAGAAATAAGGGTTGGAAGAAGTGAAGAAGAATCCCCTAAGACCATTGAGCCATCAAATTCATTTGGAGAATCATTTGGAAGTACTCTTAAGGGTCTACTAAAAAAGAAAACAAGAATTTATCCTCTACTATCACCTCAGTTGATTCAACTTCCGTCGCATCTAGGCTATGTGGATCTAAGTAAGATGTCACCCATAGAAAGGATAAAGATTTGTGGTACTTTTCTTAACTTTGAAACACAAGAAATTGAACATACCTATCAAAGATGGACTGAATTGGTAAATTAAGCTATTAAGGCTTTGTAAGAGACAACCCCTGGTGCTACAATTGATGATTCCTTAGCGCCTATTGAAAACTTAAAGTTCTTGGTTGATTCTATCAAAGAATATACATCTAACCTTAAGATACAAAATGAGAAAGAGGCACTTTCAAGTCTTCTAGAGAAAAGGTTACCGATTCTACAGGATAAATGTGCAACTGCACATAGCAAGGTGTTGCAAATTCTAAAACAAGTAAAGGATTGTGAAGAGGAAGTCCAGATACTATCTGTATATTGCATGTGGTGGCCTAATGCCACTCGAGGCATTAAAGACTTAATGGACTCAATAGAGTCTCAACTTGTCAGTGCCTTCAGAACCTACAAGATTGCAGATGATAGAAATTATACTATTTGGACTTCTATTGTAGACTTGTAGAGAAATTTTTTCACCTTACAAAGGAAAAAAGAAGACATAATGAGGTGGTTTGGACAACTTGGAGATTTGGTAATGTCCAAACACATTCTTATATCAAGTGCCTTGGTGGATGTAGAGAAACTAGACAAGATAAATCTTAATCCATACAGTCTGGAAGAAGAAGATTGCTTAGTAGAACTGGAATCATTGCACAAAGAACTTGTCAGAGCAAAGCAAAAATGGGATGATGGAAAACCTGCTTGGGAAGCTATTCTCAAGGAATGACAAGGTGCTCTGAGTTCTAGTTAAATGTTTCTTATATTTTTCTTTGTTGTTTTTGCAAGTTCATCATTGGTATGCCCTTTGTCCTTGATGTCAAAGGGGGAGAAGGTTTTGTGTGGTGAAGAGTCTATGTAGGGAGAAAAGAATGTTGTGAAGAAATTTTTGGTTTTAGAGAAGTTATGTGTTTTGTATATATCTAAAAGGGGGAGTTGAGTTTGCACAATTTTGGTTTTGGAGTGTGAATACAACCCTTTTGCTTCATTTTTGTCACATGTTGCCATCAATGAAAAAGGAGGTAATTTTGGAAGAATGAAGTGTAAGTGTGGAATAAGTAAATAGTAAATAACACTTCTTAATAAGACATTATATCAAAGATTCAACAATTAAACTAGTTTAAAGCAAGAATCTATTGAAAGCATCATATTGTTCCCTATCTCTAAAGATTTATCAAGAAACGGGGCTCTCAGATTTGGTAAGCATTGTGACTATTAAAATGCCAATCTAGAGAATGAGATGCTACTAAAATGCAATGATGTAATCTTGTATGATGATTTCTAGATTAAAAGGAAACTACTGTAATCTAAATTGACATGAAATTTGATAAAAGAAGCTACAGTAAAACTAAGATGCAACCATGATTATGATTCTACTGATGCTATGATTGCTATTGCTATTGCTAAGATGCTTGATTGCTTGATTGCTATTCCTGCAAAATAAGTTTGCACAAAGATGGGATTCAGGATTCTATTTCTTGTAGAAGCAAGCTTTATTTATAGATTTACGACAATAATTTTGTGAAGGGGCAACACAACAAAGGTTTGGATTTGATCTAGAGGATTCAATGGTAAGAGATGAAGAAGCTTGAGCTGATCATGGGAATGGTTTCTCCCCATGAAAAC
This sequence comes from Sequoia sempervirens, assembly GCA_007258455.2. NCBI lineage: Eukaryota > Viridiplantae > Streptophyta > Pinopsida > Cupressales > Cupressaceae > Sequoia > Sequoia sempervirens. Next base: position 290,942,331 of record VDFB02353493.1, read on the forward strand.
ATTAGGCCAGATGATAGGAAGAATTAGAGGAAGGAGATTGAGATATTGATTTCCAATTTGTCTCCACAGCTTTCCCATGAATGCCAGTTGAATTAATTAGATATGAAATATCAAATTTTATTGGTGAGTGAATAGAGGAAATTGCCTTTATGCCTTCATTTGAATTTTTGGATTTATTCAAATTTAGCAAAAAGAAGATATTTAATTAAATGAAACAAATATTTGACATTTGCTTATTTAATAAAAAAGGATATGATAATTAAATAAAAACTTTAGGATATCTTTATTTAATTAAGAGGAAACATGATTAGATAATTAAAAAATACCAACTATTGAAGTTTCTTATTTAATTAAGATAGAATAAATGAATAAATATAGAAGAAAGAATAATGATAATAATTAAATAAAACCAAATATTTAAATTTGTTTATTTAATTAAGAGGGAATAATAGAAGAATTAAAAGTGAACTATATAAATAAATATTTCTATTTATTTAATAGTAGAGGAAATTAAGGTTAACTAACCAAATAATTAATATTTAATTAATTATATTCTCCAGACCATTTTTAGGTGTATACATTTTGCCCCTCTTTGAAGTGATGTGTTTACGCATTGCTTCAAAGAAAATTTTGTTGTTGCTGGTAGTATCGACGAAAACTTTTCAGTATGCCCGAGACGTTGGTTTTGTTGTGATGATGAATATATGCCCCCTCGGGAGATAAATCGATGAATTTTTTTATTTTATGACTTTTTGGAAATTTTCAATTTTTTTATGATTTTCTAATGATTTGATAAAGATTTTCAATTTCAATGATGCAAAATTGATTTATCTCCCGAAAAAGAAGATTGAGCTTTCCAGATTAATTAATTGATTAATTGATGCCTTATGTTGCCTCCTTGTGTTTGATGTTTGATGCTTGCATTCAACCAATTGATTGATTTGATGATAGGATGATGATTGACCTCGTGATAGGCGAGGATCAATGATAGGATGATGATGATTGACCTCATGATAGGTGAGGATAAATGATAGAATGATGATGATTGACCTCATGATAGGTGAGGATCAATTATAGATTGATGATTGACCTCATGCTAGGCGAGGTTCAATGATAGCTTGATAATTGACCTTATGATAGGTGAGGATCAAATGATAGATTGATTGATAGGCTTATTGATATTGATTGATAAGCTTACTGATTTGTGATATGTTATGATCATAGGAGGATTTTAAAGTTCTTCCCAAAGATGTGGGACATGATTCCACATCTGGTGTAGGTTGATATAGATGTCATCAGTCGATGTGGAAAATCTATAATGCAGATGCAAAACTAATATGAATGCAATATAATTTAACCATGCAAATTTACATATGCAAGCATTGAAATCTTAACAATACTTTTATTGTGCTTTGTATCATCATAGAGCTTTAAAAATATTGAAAGTGAGTACAAGCATCAATGGTATAATTTAGACCATGATGACCTGAGTACTACTTCCATGATTTTTGATATTGCAAGTTAACACAAGCATCTAGGTATAATTAAACCGAGATGACCTGAGAATTTCTTACGTAAACAGAAAAGAATCAATCACTTTCCTATGCGAATCAGAATGTCATCCATGATACTTTGTAGAGCACTTCCCGTGACAATTCACACAGTAGTTATGATTAATTCACAGACAACAGATAAAGAAAATACCATTCTCCTTCCTAGCTTCTCTAGTTCAATACATCATCGAGTTGCTCCAAAGAAACAATAACAAAGATCAAAGTACAACATATCCAACCTTTGCTTAAAGTATTTCAATCATTATTCAGATTAGATCATCCATCCTGATTTGATTTTATGATGTTTTTTGTGATTTTCTAAGATTTGGACCATAAAGACCTATCCTAGGGGCCTCAGGGGCTGATCAAATATTAGCCTTTCCTACGTTATACACAGAGACCACGTAGTTCGACTAGACAACTCTATTTTTGACTTTTTGACTAATTTTTGACCTATTTTTGGATTTTGATATGATATGGATGTTTGATGCATTTTTTATGGTGATTGGTGTTCAATGTTGGGTTGTGTTTTGATCATTGTTGTTGTTGTGGTGTCATAGTGCTATTTTTCCATTTGATTAAGCTCAAGTTTATTGCCCCCCAGTGAGGTCCAGATTTTTCCCCCAAGCTAGGGTGGGACATGTCCACTCGTAATGATATGATAATGGATGTAAAGAGATGGTGAAAGTAACAACCATGACATGTGTCCAATAGATAGAAAAGATTATTTAAATCACAAATAGTGCCTATTTCCAAGTTTTCACTACATGTTTTTATTGCACTTTTTCAATCCTTTTTATTTTTTTGTATTTTTTGTATTTTTTTGTATTTTTTTGTTTTTTCAGATTTTTTTATTTTTATTTTTTCAGGATATTTAAGATGAAATGAGATGATATGACTGATTGAAGGAACAAGTTTCCCTACAATAGGGGTAATGCAACCATGGATAAATGATAAATCAAAATGAAAGATTCACTACAAAACATGTCACACAAGCAACATATCTCTTGTCAAAAGATGATAATGGTTGATTGATTAAGATGCCAGGAATGATTGATTCCATAAGGCATGATGATGATAAGTACTTAAGATCACTAATTTCCTCTAAGTACGATAATATTGATGATTGTTGATGATTGATTGATAAAAGATATGAGGATTGGATAATGTTTTACAGCTAGGCTCAAATATTATTTGCATGATAAGATTCAAGGTTGCAAAGGGACATGATGACATGGATTTTGATAAGCTAGGAGATATGGAATAGAAGAAAGAAATGATAAAAATAATGAATAGGATGATCAAGATCAACTAGATAAGATACAAACACAAGGACCAATTATTTTTCCCCTATTCCTCATCAAGACCAAGGAAAGGAAGAAAGGATGTATTTAGTAAGAATGATGGAATATGGATAAGATGAAAGATATGGTATGGAAGATATGGATAAAGTGTATAGGATAAGATATATGATGTTAAAGAAGATCCTTAACCTTGTCAAGATAAAAGGTGGAAATGTAAGGAATGAGCATAGAAAGGCTAATGACAATGAATGATAAGATGGACGAAACTTGTCCCTAAGTGTAGAGTGCAAGAGGAATATGGAAGATAGGATATGGATGATAGGGAAATGGAGGAAGGACTTAAGCATCAAGTTTAAAAACCAAATATCCCTCTAATAAACCATGGAAATGGGAATTAGACTCCTAAATGTTGGTAGATTAATGATATGATGGAAGAATCTAAGGACTTATGCAAAGGTTTGGATTAAAGGAGAATGATGAGGGATGAATGTTGGATAATGGATAGGAGGTTGGAAGGGCTGTTGATGGATAGATGGAAAGGATGGAAAGATCAACGTTGGCACACACCTTGAAGGGTGGTGGAGTGATGGAGGAAAAATGGATTTGGAAGGTGATAGGTTATTAGATGGAAAATTGAAGGAAGCTTTTGGATTAGCAAATTTGGATTCCAATTTAGATTTTATTGCTTCTATGAGACTGTTAGGAATCCACATGACTTTTGACTTTGATTTTTTCTTTGTGGGCCTTTGTGGCCTTTGACATTTTTCTTTTTGATTTAGGGACCTTTGTGGTCTTTGAAAATTTCCTTTTTTCTTTGATGAGCCTTTGTGGCCTTTTCTATTTTTTTTATATTTTGGATAAAATTTTCTTTTAATTTTCAATGTCTCTTTGAGGAGACATGTTGATCCTTTGATACATGTGGATTTCGATATAGAAGCTTTTGATATTTGGCACCCAAATTGTTTTCAAGAGCAATGGGAGGGGTGGATTGAGATGAATGATATGGAGGTATTAGGGATGAGTTAATGTGGGTAGGATTTTGAAAGGGCATCAAGTATGTGTGCCTTTGTTGTTCTTGAGAAATAGGATATGTACCCAGGATAGAGGGAAGGTCTGATGGACTAGGATGAGGACCTAGGATAGATGGAAGATTTGATGAACTAGGAAACTTAGGCATATAATCAAGGATATGGTGATATGGGTTTCTTTGAACAGAAAGGGGTTCTAGGATACCTTGTTCATGAAGGCCTAATCCTTTTCCTTCGTAATTCATACTTTGACACATTCATTTACCAATGGGATATGTATTGATTGTGAAACAAGATGCAAGTCCATTTTGTAAAGGATATGATATGGATGAGAGGATAGGTGTTGGAAGTAAACCGGAATGGATAAAGGTGGAGGATCCCAATTTATAGGTGTGGGGTTCATGGATAGCTTGAATAGGTGTGATAGGCTCTTTACATGGGGATGATGGGGTGTTTTGATCTTGACTTGGAAAAGGATTATGAAGTGGTATGAAAGGCATATCTTGATCATGAGAAGGATAAACATATTCATGGGATGAAAGGGTATCTTTGAATGGAAGCATATCTTGATATTGATGAGGAAGGGAATCATGAGCTTTTGTAGAAAGCATGTCTTGATCATTAGTTGGTAAGAAATCATTAGATAGGATGGAAGAAATAGCATGATCTTGTGATGCAATAGACTCATGAGATGGTATGGATTGGTTAGATGATGTGGAAGAAGAACTTGGAAGGATACTTGTCTCTTGGTATGGAAGGGAATTATTTTGGATGAAAAGTGAAAGGAGGGGATCATCATAATATTCTTGAGAGATGGGATCTTGATCAAAGATTGGAAGAATTTGTGAAATTTTGATATCATTGGATGGAGTGGAAAGAATATTTTGATCTTGATGTGTAGGGGAGTCTATGCTAGCATGCTTTGGATTGTGAGATTGACATGAATCATTGGATGTTGAAGATATGATAGAAGAGGATGATTGGATGGAATTGTTAACTTGAGTGAATGAATCTTGAGGTTTATTTTGGCTTATGGTGGATGGAGATAAATGCATGACATGATAGGATTGCTCAATATCATTTTTGTTTGAGGACTTAGATTTGGGCTTATTGAACTTTTGTAAAAATTCAAAGACATTGAACTTGGATGATGTAATTTTTGGTGAAGAAGGTCTCATGTTCATTGTTTGGTCAAGAGGATATGGGTAGATTTCTGGCAGCATATATCTTTCTATGGTTTCTCTTTGTATGTCTTGGAATTGTTGTTGAAGGTTTTCCATCTGCTGAGTTAAAGCATTCAATTGATCCTCATCTATTTCAGCCATGGTGGTTTGAGTTTCAATTTCTTGTTCTTTGGAATTTTAGTCTTTGTGACCTTGTTAAAATGGACATACGAACGTTATTGTTTTCAATAAACTTTTGATCTTAGTTTTGGTATAGTGTCAAGGATATTAACTTAAGTCAAATAGAATGATATATTCTATTGATTAGACTAAGTTGATAAGTTTGATTATACGGTTTCGTTTCTTTGATTTAGGATGACTGATCCTGAAACTTAACTTACTAATCAAATGTGTTTGATTGAGACACTTTTGGATGGTAGATCTTGGTTTTATTTAAACAAATTCAATTGTAAAGTCCAGTTTATGCAGGTTTAAGACTCTATTTTGATTTAGGAAAGTTTATGTTCTAATAAAAATCCAAATTTTGATGTTAACTGTCTGATAGGGGTTTCCAATAGCTTTTTGTTTTCTTGTTTTCTTTGTGTTTTTTTAGGATGATCTTATCTGAATTAATGTTTTGAAAACACAACAAGCATTTGTAAAATAGTTGTTTGTAAGTCCCAGAATCTAAACAATAAGTGTATGTTCAAGAATCAAATATGATCCTCCTTGATTTCCACTGGTTTTTAACAAAGAAATACACTTCAAGAAGACTCACTCTTAAGGTCAAAAAGGTCATCGTTATACTCAATAGCCCACATCTTAAAATTGTGTCGACTCACATAGCCGTGTCACCCCCTAGAGGGCGCCTGTGTTTTTTTCTTTTCCAGGCATGTACTCAAAGTTATATATCTCGATCCCTTGAGAAAACGGTCCTTAGAAATTATATGGTGAGTGTCTTGGGGGAAGATTCTTCCCTCCCCTTGCACTGCGAGTATTACAATGTCTGGTCACTGACTCAACTAGATTCTACACTATGATTCATAAATAGGGTTTCTGTTCAAAGCGGCAAATGATAAACTCCCTCAGGAGGCCTCCCAATCTTTAGAACAAAGATTTTTGGGGATGGTTATCTTGCACACTTCCGATAAATGTGGGTTTCCCCAGATTCATTTTTATTTTATAGTGGGTTGGAAAACCTAGCTTTGGTTGTTCCCACTCAGGTCATTCCTGTAGGGTGAGTACTTTTTCCCACTATGGCAGGCCTTCTAAAGGATTTAACAAAGCATAAAGTGCATTAAATTAAAATATGAGTTTGGCATTTTGATCACCCAGTTAAGGGGAGAGCATAGACCTATCACCGCACAATCACAATAAATAATGTTCAGTTTTAAAGCCCAAATGACAATTTGCTATTCTATGTGAATATATTGCTTCACAAAAGACATGATGGTAATTTTAACTAAAATAGCAAATTTATGATGACTACCCTAGGATTGGTGTATTTTAATCCAAATGACTACCCTAGGATTGGTTCATTTTAGTCCAAATGGCTACCCTAGGATTGGTTCATTTTAATCCAAATCCAAAAACCAGTGAGTTTCTAATGTTCTTTTTAACGAACTTTGACAAAGCTTGTGTAGATGGTTAATTTTAAGCCCAAAGTAATGATAGTTGGTCCTAAAGCATTAATGAAAAATAACATATGATGGGTTATTTTCCCATTAGTGTTTGAAAGCACTATTACAACAGATATCAAATGTTTTTTCTTTCACTTCAATGCTCCATGTTCCTCTTAAAACCTACAATAAATGCTCAAAATGTTAGATGAGATCAAGAAATAAGAAGATATAAGGGTTAGATGAATGATTAAACATAAAAACCCTAAAACTTAGACCAAGTTACAATGTGATTTGAATTTAAATGTAAAATTGAAACTTCTAACTCTACAAAAAGTGAGAAATACCTACACCATTCCATAAATTATGAAATTCAACCCCATTTCAAAAAAAAAAAAGTTTCAAAAAAGACCTCCGTATGACCAAGATATGACCATTTTAAAATTGACTGTCAACAGAGGTCAGAAGTGCTACAGAATTCATCAGAAGTGCTACTTCATTAAAAGCGCTAAAACAGAGGTCAGAAGTGCTACATAATTTATTAGAAGCACTACTTCATTAAAAGCACTAAAACAGAGGTTAGAAGCACTAAAGTATCTGGTAGATGTGCTGAAATAGTCAGAAGGGCTAAAACTTTCGGTGGATGCGCTCCAAAATCCCTCGATCACACTAAAAGAAAACACGCTTGAATCCTGTACGAACACTTTTTAGAAAAAAATGTTAAAATGTGGGGTTAGGGCCCCACGGTGGGCGCCAAAATGTAAGTGTGGAATAAGTAAATAGTAAATAACACTTCTTAATAGGACATTATATCAAAGATTCAACAATTAAACTAGTTTAAAGCAAGAATCTATTGAAAGGTCATATTGTTCCCTATCTCTAAAGATTTATCAAGTCATGGGGTTCTCAGATTTGGTAAGCATTGTGACTGTTAAAATGCCAATCTAGAGAATGAGATGCTACTAAAATGCAATGATTTAATCTTGTATGATGATTTCTAGATTAAAAGGAAACTACTGTAATCTAAATTGACATGAAATCCGATAAAAGAAGCTACAATAAAACTAAGATGAAACCATGATTATGATTCTACTAATGCTATGATTGCTATTGCTATTGATAATATTGCTATTGCTAAGATGCTTGATTGCTTGATTGCTTGATTGCTATTCTTGTATAATAAGTTTGCACAAAGAATATGGGATTCAAGATTCTATTTCCTGTAGAAGAAGGTTGTATTTATAGATTTACGACAACAATTTTGTGAAGGGGCAGCACAACAAAGGATTGGATTTGATCTGGAGGATTCAATGGTAAGAGATGAAGAAGCTTGAGCTGATCATGGGAATGGTTTCTCCCCATGAAAACATCAGTCCAGATGATAGGAAGAATCAGAGGAAGGAGATTGAGAGATTGATTTCCAATTTGTCTCCAATTTGTCTCCACAACTTTCCCATGAATGCCAATTGAATTAATTAGATATGAAATATCTAATTTTATTCGTGAGAGAATAGAGGAAATTGCCTTCATTTGAATTTTTGGATTTATTCAAATTTAGCAAAAAGAAGATATTTAATTAAATGAAACAAATATTTGACATTTGCTTATTTAATAAAAAGGGATATGATAATTAAATAAAAACTTTAGGATATCTTTATTTAATTAAGAGGAAACATGATTAGATAATTAAATAATACCAACTATTGAAGTTGCTTATTTAATTAAGATAGAATAAATGAATAAATATAGAAGAAATAATAATTATAATAATTAAATAAAACCAAATATTTAAATTTGTCTATTTAATTAAGAGGGAATAATAGAAGAATTAAAAGTGAACTATATAAATAAATATTTCTATTTATTTAATAGTAGCTCATAAATTAAGGTTAATTAATAAAATAATTCATATTTAATTAATTATATTCTCCAGACCATTTTTAGGTGTATACATGAAGAAGAATCCCTCTTTTGTGTTTTCATTGATGCCAACATTGGTTTATGACAATTTTTGTCTATCTAATAAATAGTGATTCAGGTAGTCTAATCCAATAATCTAGTCTAGAATTGTTCATATCATAAGATCGACCTATGCGGTTTTAATATGTTGGTCAAGACTATTAATTGTAGCTATGGACGAGTTTTCAGTGATTTTGGTTGAATAGGCTGAGAGATATAAATGACAGGAGATCGTCATATAGGCATTGTATATTCTTCTAACTGACATGATTAAGTGGTGTTCGCTTTGTGGGTGATTAAATAATTCTTTATTAGGTATGAGCCAATGTAATTTATGTCTTGCATTTTTTTTAGTGCCAAAGAAGTTTTTGTTTTGATTCGACAAGCTATTTGAATCGAGTATGTTTATATCTAATTAGATTGACCTAATTGATGTATGTTGATGTAAATTGGTATATATACATGTAAAACATTTTTGTATTAAGAGGACAAAGACATAAGATGTGTGTTATGTGAAAATTACAAGCAATAATGTGTGATAGTGTGATATTGAGTGAAGTTATTGATAGTTGTTGTGAAACTACAAACTAGTGCAGGATTTTGTTTTCCAAAGCTTGATTGGAACTGAACTCAGCACATAGAAGGTGGATTTCATCATTTCATCCTTTTGGCAGTGAGCCACACTCTTTTGTAATCATTTTGAGCTATGATCCTTTCCAGGAAAGTGTGTCCTGGCAGTGTGCCCTGTAATATCTTATGACCAGTTATAATATATTGTGAGCTAATCCTCATTGTGGTTTTTCCCATTCTAGGATTTCCACATAAAAATCCTAGTGTTCATGTGGCATGTGATGTTATGATTTCTTTCATGTTTTTGTTTATAGTTGCAGCTAGATATGTTTTAATTATTGAATGGTTAGAAGTTAAATGGTTTAGTAGAATATTGATTAACCCCCCCTCTCAGTATTCTAGGTGTTCAACATTTCCCTCCTAGGATGATGATAATCCTATTGCACAACATCTACGAGAAATCATCAATCATAGTGATCAAATAAAAAACAAGTTGTTCACTAGATTCCTATGATTTCAGCCATACGAAGTGTGCATTTTCATTTAATTTTACACATATATAGTTCTATATTGTTGTCTAAATTTGTAAAATTGGGTTATGTTCTTTTTCTTCTCACACCTCTACCATGTTTTGTAGGATAATAATGTTATCAGATGTGTGTTGTATGTTGGAGTACAGGACCAAAGAGAGTGGGGGTATATCAGTGGTCTAATCACAAATCGAAGTTCAATACTAGTTTCACTTGCCTTATGTAATGCAACCCTTTAAAACACTTCAAACATTATAGATATTGATTGTGGAGGGAATAAAAATCATAATATAATTCTTGAACAAAGATATACATACAAGCACAATATAAGAAACAACAAACAAGAGCCATAACACCAAGTTTATGAGTGGAAAAACCTAAAAGGGTGAAAAACCACTATGAACATAAGCTTCATTAGACCTCACTAGGAAAAACCTTACAAATTACAAGTTGTGTACCTCACTAGCTACAATATGCCTCACTGGCTATCAAAAATCCTCACTAGCCAACTACAATCTGCCTCACTGGCAATCTTCAATTTTCCTCTTCAAAAATCTTCAAAAGAAAAGAATGACAATCAGAGGGCTACTCTGTTTCCATATAAACCACTGCACTATCTCTGCATCAAACTCAACAAACATCATCTCTCCTATACAAATTTTCATGATGTAAATCTTCTTGAACAAGAATCCCCTTATATCATCAAACATAAACTCTGCTACACATCTAGCTTGTCACTGAGAAAAGAAGAACAATACAAATATAGTGATGCTCCTTGCTACATAATCCTATTACATAGATGACTAAAATCATACTTTAACCCTTCACTCTGCCCTCTTGACTCAACTCTGTTTACAAATCATAATAAATCTTCAATCTCATTTAATTAACCTTCAACACTGCATACAAGAATACACATGAGAAATCACCTTTTTACAAGAATCTATTTGTTTAAGGATAAGGTTCTCTGCTAACACCTTGTCCACTATCACAACAACAAATACCCCTTCCAATTTGAGACAATTTTGAATCATAGCCACATGGCTATTGTCACATCTAGAACACTTTAACTCATTTTTCAATCAAAATCTTTTGTACACAGAAAAAGCTTACTCTTTGAGTGTAGCCACGCAAAGTCTTAAAACCTTTTCGTAAACATTCAGAAGCTTATTCTCTATGTATCATCTCTGTAAAATAATATCATAGAATTCAAGAAAATTTTCACAAAGTTCAGATTGTCAGATACATTTTAATCACCTGAGATCACTTTCAGCTTTTACAAATCTATATATATGAGATAGTCAAACAAATACATCCTTCATGATATTCTTCTCTTAGCATGAGATCAACATACAACCTATATCACAGATCATGGTCTATCATACAAAACAATGGATGATAATTTTTCCTTCCCTATTCCTTCATTGCCATATTTTTCATTTTAAAACAATCTAAAACGCTCTACTTTCAATATCAATCAATCAAGGATTTTGCATTAAGTTGAAGATCACAGTCATATTCAAGAACATTGCAATTAATACATTGAACACCAAAAAAGGAATCTTTTTCAAAACTCGAAAACTCCTCTTCACATAGTGCAAGCTCTCACATTCTCCATGCAAAAAGAAAAAAAAATCTTTCAGAATTGGTGCCAATAGAGATCATCAATCCACCCATTCAACTTTGAGTTATTGAAGGAAAAATAAATCAAAAGATATTCAGTCTCTCGTCAAGTTCAAGTCCTAGAAAGTAATTGTTCATTGATTTTAAATGAGAGCCCTTGGATCTTCAACACCTGCCATAAGATAATTAATAGATGAATGTTGATCTTCCTTTGAATCATCGAACAAAGCTTTCTAACTTGTTAGGCTGGTTGAATAAGGAGAAGGGTCGATTGGTCAATGGCTTAAAAAACTTTAAGAAAGTTACTTATAATGACAGTAACTTGCTATTTCAAGTCACCTTGATTTTTGATTAAAAATAAAATGTTAAAAGCCTCTTTTCACAATACCCTTGATTTTAGGGTTTTAAACTCTTCACATATAATGAAAAAACCCTAGGAAACTTCAATTCACCAAATAAATAAGTTCACTATAAGCCTCTAAAATAGACAACCTGAAATGAAGCTTCTCTTTCCAAATTGCATTACCATGAACTCAATGAATCACGAACACCACAGTGATATCAATGACAAACATTCAGAGCATTGTATTAAGACAACATTGAAACACTTTCTTGAAGATCAATGATTTGCAAATACAAACCAATATCCAATCTCCATCAACCTTTAACAAATAAAGAGCATGTTCCTTTTGAAGCATTGGTGTATCAACTCAACTTATACAAGATAGATCTTTGACATCAATCACAAATCAATACCAATGCAACACTATATGCAAAAAAATGGGCCTTGACCTTATTGGCTCAATGTAGTTGCAATGCAAGTGGGAGAGGGTAATAAAGATGGAAATGGGGATGGGGAGAGCATTGTCCTGCAAGTGGAAGAGGGTAATAAAGATGGAAATGTTAAAGATGCAGGAAAAATGAGAGGGGGGGTGAATTAGTTGTCACATAATTCAAACTTAAAAATTCCAACACATATCAATTCCATAATCACATTATCTGTCATTAAGTATGAGCATGAAACATAGACAAAAAAAAGTAATTAAACATAGTAAACACCAGATTTTACGTGGAAAACCCAAGGAGGGAAAAACCACGGTCAGGATTAACTCACAATATAAAGTAGTTTAAAACTAAAAAATAAAAGGCTCACTGTCAAAGAGCTCACTGCCCGGAAAGGACTCACTGTCTGAATACAAAAGCCCATTGCTTACAAGGGAGGCTCATTACCTACAAGGAGGCTCACTGCCTACAAAAGAGTTACTAAACAAAATTAGGCTTTACAGCCAAAATGAACTGAGAATAATGCACCTAACAAGTGTTGATGCAGTTTCAATGTTGCTCAAAAGACTGACTCAACACACTTCATTATTTTTTCTCATTTTCACATTTATTGTTGCTTCATTGATCATACACACTTTGTTTCTTCATTCATCTCCTCAAAACTTGTTCAACACACACATATATATACTTGATCTAATCACAAGCATCAATTAGGTCGGCCTAATTAGATGCACTTCATATTTATCAAAAATACTAAATTTCAGCTCTAAGTATTCACCAAATATTTCAAAAATCAATTCAACCATCTAACACGCAACATTATGTCGGCAAGGACCTAAAATATGTCGCACATATATCCACATAGAAAAATTAGTTCACTGTATCATAATTACCCCAAGAAGTTGGCCAAGAATAGACTTTAAATGCAAAAAGAAATAAACATTATGTATGAGCACCGAAGCACGTAATATTCTGATCATGCATGCCTTTGACAACCATAAACAATTTCTCAAAACTGCAAGCATCAACTACTAACTGCTTAGGAATGCAGACAGGAATACTAGAGAGTGGAGCTTGAATATCGGTTCAGATACTGGACCAAAATACCATATCAAGCATTGTCTTAGACTTGTAGTCACAACATGGTGACATCAATGACAACACAAAACCGTAGAGATAGTCAATCTTCTTCATTTTTCCAACAATGTCCCCCTTTGTCATTGATGGCAACATGTAAGAACTTCTCCTTCAAACTCTCCCCATACTCTAATTCTCTGCCCCTTTGACATCAATAGAAAAGGGTGGCCAAAGATTATATAAGGAAATGTTTAAACATGGTGACATCAAAAAGATAAAAAAAATTCAAAAACTTCCAACCATCAAAGATTTCAATCAGCCTCTTTTTCTTCTTCCTCTCCACAATGAAAACAATAGAAATTGAACACTCGGGATTCAAGTAAAAATGACCCTCTTCACCTAAAACACTTTATTGTACCTTTCTTCAATAACTGGACACAATTTCTTCCAATTAAATGTAGTTGAATCCATTCTTGTGTAGATGCTTTCCAATAAGCCCAACAGAGTAAAGGATGGTGACCAATATGAACTCTATCTTTCAACAACTTTAGGGTCAGTAAGTATTCCAAAAAGATGTTCTAATTGGACCTCAACAATTTCCTTAAGAAACCAGAAGGTTTTTATCACATCATCTCTTTGTCTTCGTACAACTACCAGTTCAACTTGAAGTTCACCAAATCTCAATCTTTTCTTTCCTTCTTTGTCTTCAAAGATGTCAAAATTCTTTCCAATGTTGTTTACTTCAGATTCAATTGCTTCAATTTTACTTCTAAAATTATCTACCACAACAGGCCACTGAAGGATATATTTGTAAATATCAGACATTTCTTTTATGCATTTCTTTGTTTCCATGATCAGTTCATACAATCCCCCTTTAGCTTTAACACACCTCTTTTCAATCAAAGCTTCAAATTTGTTTCCTTCTGAACCTTTAAGCAACATCCTTTCTTCAACAATCTCAACTAGATTTTTTGGAAAGGAATCAGAAACCGCTAATGCTCCAATACCTTTCCAAAGAAAATATTCTACCAAAGCATCATCAATCTTTTGTCTATCAATAGGAGAGGCTGCAATCCATAATTCACCAATCTTCTTTATCTTCCCGTTAGCTATCATAGATTGGATGTCATCAGAGAATACTTTCTCCTTTTTCTTTTGAAATGTCAATGATATCTTTAGTTACAACTTTCCTCTTCTTCGATTTCAGAGGAGAATCACTAATGATGGCCTCCAATTCTCTCTTACTAGAGGAGGATCCCACTTCAAACTGACTCGAAGTAGATATACTAGAGCAAAGGTTTGGTTTCAAGGATGTGAAACAAGAGTTGCACATACTTGCATTATCTGCCAACGCTCCCAGATATCAATAGACCTGTTTTCCAATAGGAATCCCAGATTCCCATACCACATTATCTTTTCCTGGTAGGGAACACAAAAAGTGAAACACCAAGCATACCAACAATGATTTGAAGTGAAAAGGATAAGCCTCAATCACCAACATAATTTGAACATTTTTAGAAATATTCTCAAGCAACAAGCTACACAAATCAAATTTCCTGTTCTCCTTGACCATCATATGTGCAATATAAACAACAATGGCTGATGTGGAACCTTCACGATTTCTAAAATAGATCTTGTAAGAAATTTCGTACACAAGATACCTTACATCCAAATCCTCAAGAGTGTTTATCAATAGAGCTCACAGGTCTTTACTAATTCCAGTCAATTCCTCCACATCTTTATACTTCACAGTTTTCTTTCTAGGAAGATCCCCAATATTGCATAAGCTAGTAATCGCCTTAATCGCTTCCTTCGTAACTAAGTAGGATTTTTCCAACATAATACTTTCATCCTTGAAATGATTCAACAAGAAAAAAATAAACTCCTTTTCGACAACCCACGGAAATTCACTCCACAAATCCATACCTAGGGTTTTGATGTTCTATAATTTGCTTTTGTTCAAACCTAGTTTCATATCTTTCATCTTCCTGTGATCAAATTCTTCTAACTCAACTCCTTTCATTTTCAGAGGGATGGCATCACACGATTCTCTGTCCATTTCTTTGTTTTCTTTAATTTTATAATCAAAGCTTATTCATTTTTTTTCTTCCCTTCTTACAAACAGAGAAACGAATTCTAGATTACCTGAGTCAATTTCTTTGAAATCCCTTCAGAATTGCTTCACGCTTGCTTCAAGATCACTCCATGGCACCTTCTAAGTTCTCTAAATGCACATTTAACCAATAAGTTCCATCTTATACTTCATCGCATTTACCCTAGTCGCATTAAATGTTGTGAATATCAAAACGTTGCTAAAAAAATTCTTCCCAGCACAGAAAACCCTAATTCAATCCGCAAAATTTCATGCCAACATGTTTTCCTCTGGTTCCATTTTCAAAACCTCTTAATACTCACTTTTCACATTCCATCCTCATGCTAGCCTCTAACACGCCATACATCATAGGGGGTTTTATAATTTTTCTAATAATGCTCCCCCTAAGACCATGCTAGGTCTAATTACCGAACAAATCATCTGTACCGGATGAGGGCATAGACCCATTAGTAGTTTCAGGTTTTTCTTCTTCTTCCTCTTTCTTCTTCCATATCTTATTCATCTCTTGTTTCATCTCTTCTTTGTCAATCTTCTTTACTGGATCACTCTTCTCTACTGGAGCAGACTACTTTCCTTTCTTACTTCTGCAAACCTTTGAGATATGTCTAGGTTTATTACAATTGTAATAGGACATTTTTCTTATTACTCTGACCTCCATTTCCTCTCAACCTACATTCATTTTCTCTATGTCCAAATTTTCTATAGGTATAGCAGTAGCCATTAAAGAATTGATTCATTATGCCTCCATGAAACCTATTCATCATTACTTGGCTAGTCATTCTCACTTGATATCTACATTCGGTAGCCTTATGTCCAATCTTCTTGCATGGAAAACATTATCCAGAGAAAAAAACTAGGAAACTGATTCTGATTCATTTTGCTCCTACATTTTGTTGCTTTGTGACCATATTTATTATAGGAAAAACATACACCATTAAAAGAGGGATACCTTTGTGCATTAGGTTGTCTCATAGGCTGTCTTCTTGAAAAATTTCTCGAATTTCTCTTCTGCTTGCCTTTGTCCTGATTCATTTGATTTTCCTTAAAAATTTCACCTGCATCATTTCCTAAACTAGTTTTTTCTTTACTTGATTTTCGTCCAGCAAGCAATTCTCCAAGCTTATCGAAACTAGATTTGAAATTTTTCTCACAAAGTTTTTCCTTCTCCATTTCAATCCAAGAGTTTACTATCTCCTGCTCAAGTTTAGTGAATTCATCATATTTATTCTATGCCATTGTATTCAAAAATTCTTCAATTCTTTTCTTTTCTTCTACTGATACTTTCAGTCCAATTATCTCTTGTTTTAGCTGCTCACTTACTTCTCTATCTTTCCTTGAATTTCTTCAGTTGTTCTTTCAGCTTCTAGACACATTCATTTGCATCATCAAGATTCTCTTTCAGATCTCTACTTTCTCTTTCTACTTTATCAAGATCCTCAAAAGCAGTTCAAAGCTCTCCTTTATCATCCATCTAACCAACTTTCAAGATCCTCCTCAAGTGGTTAAGCTCTTCACCAAGGAACCAAAGCTCTGATACGAATTGTTAAAGATGTAGGACAACTGAGAGAGGGGCGGTGAATCAATTGTCATAGAATTCAAACTTAAAAATTCCAACACATATCAATTCCACAACCACATTATCTGTCATTAAGTATGAGCATGAAACATAGACAACATAAAGTAATTCAACACAGTAAACACCAAATTTTACGTGGAAAACCCAAGGATGGAAAAACCACGGTCAGGATTAACTCACAATATAAAGTAGTTTCAAACTAAAAAATAAAAGGCTCACTGTCAAAGGGCTCACTACCTTGAAAGGACTCACTATCTGAATATAAAATCTCATTGCTTACAAGGGAGGCTCACTGCCTACAAGGAGGCTCACTTCCTACAAAAATGTTACTAACCAAAATTAGGCTTTACAACCAAAATGAATTGAGAATAATGCACCTAACAAGTTTTGATGTAGTTTCGGTGATGCTCAAAAGACTGACTCAACACACTTCATTATTTTCGCTCAATTTCGCATTTATTTTTGCTTCATTGATCATACACACTTTGTTTCTTCATTCATATCCTCAAAACTTTTTCAACACACACATATATATACTTGATCTAATCACAAGCATCAATTAGGTTGGCCTAATTAGATGCACTTCATAGTTACCAAAAATACTAAGTGTCGGCTCCAAGTATTCACCAAATATTTCAAAAAGCAATTCAACCATCTAGCACGCAACATTATGTCGGCAAGGACCTAAAATAGGTCGCACATATATCTGCATAGAAAAATTAATTCACTGTATCATAATTACCCCAAGAAGTTGGCCAATAATAGACTTCAAATGAAAAAAGCAATAAACATTTTGTATGAGCACCAGAGCACGTAATATTCTGGTCATGCATGCCTTCGACAACCATAAACAATTTTTCAAAACTACAAGCATCAACTACTAACTGCTTAGGAATGCAGACAAGAATACCAGAGAGTGGAGCTCGAATAATGGTTTAGATACCAAACCAAAATAACATATCAAGCACTATCTTAGACTTGCAATCACAACATGGTGACATCAATGACAACACAAAACCGTAGAGATAGTAAATCTTCTTCATTTTTCCAACAAGAAATGGGGACGAGGAGAGCACTAGCTTGCAAGTGGGAGAGGGTAATAAAGATGGACATGGGGATGAGGAGAGCATGAGCCTAGCATGTAATTTGATACCAACACAATGCACTTCCATTCTTTTGTTCCAATTTCTTTATGAATCCTTAACTATGAGTTGAATTATGATTTGACATTAATGAAATTTTTGTTGCATCCAAATCCTATTGGTGAGGAGAGGATAGATACTAAGGGCATCACTTTTAAGTTCAATGATCACATTGACCTTTAATTGGGGTGTAAATTGGTTGGCAAAGGCATTGTGGTAGATGTGAGTAGAGGTGTTCTTTTTTATATCATTCCACTCCTAGAAGTTTGTGTGAAATTCCACATTTTTGATGTCATTGCCCTTGCCTATAAAGTGCCTTATCTTGGTTCTTTCACATAGAATCTGAAATATTTTGTGAAGGCCTTTGAGATATGGAACTTCTCCTACTTGAGGCCTTCTCTTCTAGAGGTACATATAAATGATTTATTTTTGTATATATCATAGTACCTTATACTTTTTTTCATCTATATGTTAAATGTTTAGTGTAGTCATTTACATTCAGAGGTTTCTTATAGGCTGAAGGTGTTCAAAGCGTGAAGGTCAAAGCATAGCCTCCCCAGAACCCTGTTGTTACACATTCATCTGCAAGGATTCATGCAAGTGGAATCACCCCTCCCTTAGTGCACAAGGACCTAAAGAAGCGTAAAATATTTTATGAAAGTCTCTCATCATTTGCACATAATAGGTAGCGTAGGAGACGATGAGACAAAATGACAATAGTCATTGTGCATTACATCTTTAATCATTTAATTATTGAAAAATTATGGTGTAGACTTACATTATTTTCTTATGTTTGAACAACATGTTATAGATTTCATATAAAACATTTCATTTCCATGTAAAATTAGATTATAGACGATGTGAAATAATGGTAAGCAATGCCACCTAAATTCTTTTTGTTTATGGTAACTTACAAATGAAAAAAAAAATTGACATTTAAATCATTTGAGCTCAACAATTTTTAATATAGCAGTCAATGGTATTGAAAAAAATAATTGCATACTT
This sequence comes from Sequoia sempervirens, assembly GCA_007258455.2. NCBI lineage: Eukaryota > Viridiplantae > Streptophyta > Pinopsida > Cupressales > Cupressaceae > Sequoia > Sequoia sempervirens. The sequence continues at coordinate 290,961,376 of VDFB02353493.1, forward strand.
GGTTCTTTCATGGTTCTTTCAAAACCCACTAATATTGTGGTTTTCTACCTTGATTATGCTTCCATCCAAAGTGACAATAGGAATCTTCGCTCTCCTTAGGCAATGCAATTACATGCAAGCCACATATGGCCAAATGATAAACACATGTACAATATTTATTTATTACTTAAATGAAAACATGTATAATAATGAATGTTTTGTGTATGTATATATGTGGGAAAGTATTTATCTCATCATGGATACTTTCTAATCAATTATGGTCTTCAATGTTATTTATGGATGTTTGATATGAAAAGTAGGTCATTGTTAGAAATTTTAAAGCTAACAATATTATAACCATCTATAAATGCACAATCAAAATAATCATAATGAAACTCTTATAGTTGATTGTAATAAAAACCTTATGTTCTATAGATAGTAACAATGTAATGAAGTAGTATAATTCATGGTGATCGTTGGAGAGGAGACCATTGGAGAGAAGACTAGTTCAGTGGTGGGCTTGAGTGATTTGAATTTGAACTCAATCCCTAGGAATCATGGAGATTTTTAGTTCAGTCAATCTACGGATTTGGGGCTTTCTGATGCTGCAGCTGGGAAGGATAGATCATGCGGTGTGGATGCGTTGTTACTTTCTAGTGGAGAGGCTAGGAAGGATGGGTCATGTGGTGAGGATGTGGTCAAAGATGCACTTTCTGAAGGAAAGTGTGTGTGTGAGGCCTTCCAAGAGTCATGTGATGGTTGTCCATCGAAGGAGGTGGTTACAAAGGATCATGGGGATAATGTGGTCGCTGGTAATGGTGTGTGGGCCCCATTTGGGGAATCATTCACGGCTAATTCAAGTATTCTCTGGATTGAGCTTGCTTTGGTGGGAGGAGTCCGGTGAGTAGGGAAGTCATCCTTGTTGGGGTAGAGATGGTTTGACCATTTTTCCTCTAAACTTAAAGGCAAAGGCATAGCATCTGAGTTTATGTCTTCTTCTAACACTGAAGTTGGCTTTGCCTTGTCTGTTCCAGATTCTCTTGTTGACAAGAATATAGCTAAAATGGATTTCTCTCTGGTTCAAAAGGTTTTAGGTCCATGACCTAATATTGAGGAAGTCTGCACTTGGGTCTGTAAGAAGTGGGCATTAAAAGTTCAGGATGAAGTTGTGGCTATGGCTAAAGGTTTCTTCTCCTTTTCCTTTTCCTGTGATGAAGACCTGAGAGTGGTGTTTTTGAAAGGACCGTGTTCATTTGGGCAGCTTTCCCTAGTTCTTCATCCTTGGGAACCTAGGATGGATCTATCCAAGTGTCTCTTTCATTTAGCCCCTGTGTCGGTTAAGCTATTGAACTTGCCTTTGGAATATTGGGACAAAGAAGTGTTTAAGGTGGTGGCTAACTCTTTTGGGTGGATTGTTTCTATTGATGAGGCCACCCTCTCTAGGAAATCGCTATGCATGAGTTCTTCCACCTAAACTCAAAGGTGGGATCTTGGAAGCAGCAGATTTTTTTTTAAATCTCCCTTTTTCCTACTTCAAATGTAAAAATTAGGTCATTGGACTAAGGATTGCCTTGATAAGGTGGCCCTTCCCAAGGCTGTTCAACGGACTAAGATTTGGAAGGTCAAGGAGGCCAAGGAGAATTTGGCTCCTTCCGATCAAGGTGAGTCAGCTACTAGCAATGGTGTGGAGGGTGAAGTTAATATTGAATATCATTTGGTCCCTCATCCTGAGGCTGACAAGGACTCAGAGAAAACTGTCGATGTGGTTGCGGGCCAATTTGTGAATCAAGATGTGAATCATTTTTTGGATACTTTGTGCTCCCCTAAATGGAATGTTTTGGAACCTCCTATTTTCCTATCTTCCCCTCTAGATCATGCATCTAGTTTGGTGATTAGTGATGGTGCTTTGGTGGTGGCAGATATAGGGAGTAAGGATGAAGATGGTTTTATTTAGGTGAGATTTAGAAGGAAGAAGTCCTCTACTTCTCCTCCTCCTCAACCCCACAAAGGTGTTACCATAGGAAGGTAGAAAGAAAATTGTGGGTTTGAGTTGAGGGGTTGGGGAAGACCATCCCTACAGAAAATTAGGGAGAGGGACTACAAGCGGGATATTGCAGAAAGGGTGCAGAAAACCCTTTTTGATCTGTGCTCAAAGAGCACCCCCTCATCATGCAAATGAAGATTATTTCCTAGAATATCAGGGGGCTGAATAATATGCACAAATAAGACCTCCTGAAGAACTTGGTCCGAGACCATAATCCGAACATTTTATTAATCTAAGAAACAAAAATGCAGATTGATAAGTTGGAAGCTTTGAAGAATTTGTTTTTTAAGGATTGTGGTTTTCATGGGGCTAGCTCTGAGGGATCCTCGGGTGGCATCGCAACTTTTTGGAATGCTAAGTTGATTAAAGGTGTCCCAATAGCAAAAGGTTTTAATCATGTGGAGATGAAGTTTGTCTAGATTAGGGATTCTTAATCTTGGGTTATTTCTAATATGTATGCTCCTAATCTGAAGAGAGCCAGGAAGAAGTTATGGGATGATCTTGGGTGTCTTAGGATTAATTTTTTGGACATCCCCTAGCTTTTGATGGGAGTCTTTAACACTCCTTTGTGTGATAACGAGAAAGTGGGTGGATCGCAAGCCAATCCGGAGAGCCGTTTGGATCTAAGATTATTCATTGATGATAATGCTCTTATTGATGTTAAGATGACTAGAGCCAAATATACTTGGTCTAATAGGTGTGTTGGTGTGAATAATATTCAAGTTAGACTAGACAAAGCTTTAACATCAGTGTCCTGGTTTGTGGATTTTGCTTGTTCCCTGTCTTCTATCACGAGATGTGGGTTTGGCCATTTCCCTATCTCTTTTGTTGTTGATAGGCTTGGGGGTAAGAAATGTTTTCCTTTTTAGTTTGAAACTATGTGGTTAAGGGATCCAAGGTTTATGAATTGCATTAAGAATTGGTGGCAAGTGAACATTGATGATTGTACGATGTTCAGAGTTGCCAAAAATTTGACTTTTGTCAAAAGAAATCTCAAGAAATGGAATAAAGAATCGTTTGGTCATATTTTTGAATATAATAGCTCTATTCTTCAAAAGTTGGATGGTATTCAAAATTCCATTCAGTCAAAGGGATTATTGGAGGATCTCCAGTTGTAGGAGGATGGCCTTCTCACATAGCTACATGATATTGTTGCTAAGGAGGAATATTTTTGGAGGCAGAGATCTCGTGCCATTTGGTTGAAGTCTGGAGATTGTAACTCTAAGTTCTTTCATCTCACTTCTCTTAGGCATAAATTGTCTAATAGAATCTCCTCGATTTTGGCTAATGGCTTGTTGTTGGAGGATGAGGAGGCTATTAGGAGAGTGGTTGCTATTTTCTTTGAGCACCTCTTCAAGGATGATCTATCCTAGGACCAAAATTGTGTGGAAGCTTCATTGGAGGTCATTCCTAAAGTTGTTTCAGAGGTTCTGAATAAGGAGCTCACTACTATCCCTTCAGCCTTGGAAGTTAAGGAGGCCATTTTTTCTTTTAAGGGAAACAATGCCCCTAGACCTTATGGTTTTCCTTTTCTATTATTTTAGTCGTGTTGGGAGATTGTTGCAGAGGATGTGATCAATGCCACCAAGGAGTTCTTTGGGTCCAGAAGATTACTCAAAGAGTTGAATGTGATTTTCATTCTCCTGATTCCCAAAGTTGTTGATGCTAACAGTGTTGGTGAGTATCTCCTGATCAGTCTCTATAATTCTATTTACAATTTTTTTTTGAAAGTTCTTGCTACTAGACTAAAAAAATGCCTTCTGGACCTGATCTCTAAGCATCAAACTTGTTTTTCAAGGTTCGTCAGACTCTTGACACTATTATCACTGTGCATGAACTTGCTCATTCTATTAATGCTTCTAAGAAACTAGGCTTCTTCCTAAAGCTGGACCTTCTTAAAGCTTATGATAGGGTGAACTGGATATTTCTATTGAAACTGTTGGATCACTTTGGTTTATGTAAGAAGTTTCTTCAACTTGTTGAATAACTTATCTCTGCTTCATCTTTTGTTGTGTTGGTGAATGGTTATCCCTCCCCTTTTTTTTGGAGCTTGTGTGGGCTAAGATAGGGAGATCCTATCCCACCACTACTCTTCATTCTAATGGTGGAGGCTCTTGGAAAAAATATTTAGAAGGTTTTATCTATTGGATCTCTGAAGGGCCTCTCCCCTTCTAGATGTGGCACTGTAACCCATCAACAATTTGTTGATGACAAAATTTTGATGGGTGAATCCTTTGTTCGTGAAGTTAGAGTTGTTGAGAGGCTAATTGAGGATTACGAGAAGGTGTCTGGTCAAAGGATTAATCTCCCAAAGATTCAAATTTATTTCCTTAACACACTAGAAGCTTTGCATTTAGAGCTTGCCATAATTATTTCATGCAATAGGGGTGATCTCCTAGCTACTTATTTGGGGCTCCCTTGATGTATCTCTAAGATCTCAGAGTCCTTCTGGTTAGGTCTGTTGGATAAATTTAGTAGAAAGTTGGCAGGTTGGAATGGTGTGCTCCTCAACTAGGTGGGAAAGATTCAACTCATTTCTTCCACTCTCCAAAATTTACCTCTATATGCTATAAGTCTCTTTAGAATTCCTAAAAAGTTTAAAGAGAAAATGGAACAAATAATTGTTGCAAGTATGAGCAAGTTTGGTGGTGTTGTCATTAATGTTTTCATTGATTTCATCATAGTTCAGAATGTTGTTGATTTTGCATGTATAGTTGAGATTTTGTTGAAATGTTGTGAGTACATGGAGTTATCCTTATGATGTTGCAGATGTGCTAAAATGATGGGTTACCAAGTGCTTTTTAGAAAATTAATAAAGAGTGAAGTCAGAGTTATGTATGTGTTCAGAATGTGCTCTGGTATGTGCTCCACATTTTTTCTGTGTTGATCCTATTCTTGTGCACATCTAAAGGTTTGTTGTTGGTCATCTGTTGGTGATATCTCTTGATTTGTTATTGCTGGTTTGACAGAAGGTGAAAGTTGTGTTCACAGTGTGTGAACTGTTTTGGCAGAGTTGGTTATTTGTGGACTGGGAGAAATTTTACTGCTCCACAGTCCTCCACTATTTTTTTCCAAGTCTTGCGGATCTATAATATGTCTTGTAATGATGTTCTCTATGTTCTAGCAGAGATGTTCGAGTTTTGGTGCTCCGGAAGATGAACTTCAGAGTTGTTGTGTGGGATTGCATAGTCTAAATGGACTGTTGGAAATATTTTTGTGTTTGAAGTTTGTTACACCTATTGTGAATGTATTTGGAAGTATCTAAGATGTGTTCTTGTGCATGATGAAGAGTGTTACATCATTCACATGTTATCTTATTTTTGGAAAGCGTGTACTTCAATGTTCATTTGTGTTTTCATTAGGTTTGGTCGACCTGGTGTTTACACTTCATATGAAGAATTTAAAATTTAAATAAGTGTGTGGTTGATCCAATATTTTGATTTTGGTCTTGGTTAAGTGTTTAATTGGTCCACTCTCATTCTTTTCCACTGTGGGAATGTTGAGTTGCAAACCTAGTTTAAATTTATCAAATGAAACGTATGTGGCCGACCTTGGAGAATGTTTCTAAGGTTGAAGATGGTATACATGAAAGTCGAGATGTGAAGGATTAGTAGATAGAAAAGTAACAAAGTAAGCCACAAGTGCAGAGTGGATTTGTGTGAAAGTGAGTTGAGGCAATTTAGTACTTCATTGTGTTAGATTCCTGAAAGTAGTGAGCTAAAGGTTTCTGCAATCTTTTGATCAAGGCTGTGAATGTGTGTAAATTGTTGTGGTGGATCTTTCTATTATATTTTGTATCTATAGGCAGTGAGCCTCCCTATTGGACACTAAGTCCTTTCTATAGGCAGAGACCCTTTGTATCTGGATAGTGAGTCCTATTCTAGGTAGTGAACCTCTTGTATTCGGTTTTGCTATCATTTTATATTGTGATTTAATCCTCACCATGGTTATTCCCTTATTGGGTTTTCCATGTAAAATTTGGTGTTCATTGTGTTGATTTTTCTTTCTGTTATCTACATTTCACATTCATACTTAATAACAAAATAGTGTGGCTATAAAGTTGATATGTGTTTGAAGTTTTGTGACTGAATCTGATGATAACTGATTCACCCCCCTCTCAGTTGTCCTGTTCCTTTTAACAATTAGTATTAGAGCTTTGGTTCCATGGTGTAGAGCTTAATCACTTAAGGAAGATATGATGGCACATAAGTTGGCGATCCCTATGTTCGATGGATCTGATTAAAGTGACTGGAAAGTGCAGATGAGAAGATATATTATCTCTCTTAGTTACAAGACTTGAAAGGTTATTGAGACAAAGTATATTTCTTGGGCGAGTGGTCCTACTACTGCAAATGAGGTTTCTTCTTATGAGGGGAATGAAAAAGCAAGGTATGCTATTTACAGTGCTTTGTCCAAGACTGAGTGAACAAAAGTTATCTCTCTAGGCACTGCTTATAAAGTTTGGAAGAAGCTGGAAGATCTTTATGAAGGAAATGATAGAGTAAATTTGACAAAGAAGCTAACGAAAAAGTGTAGATATGAGAATGGAAGAAGGAGAAGATATTGCAAGCTATTTTCAGAGAATTGATCTGGCAGCAAATGAAGTTAGAAATCAAGGGGGTACTCTAACTGATGAAGATATAATTGAGAAGATTATAATGTGAAGCAATGCAGGGCAGGCTAACAACTTATCATCACCATTCAAAGGGACTCAATCCACTTTTCTTTCACAAATCCAACTCTTGGCTTGTTTTTCAACTTTCCACTAGGTCTTCCTAGTAGGTCAGCCAACCTACTTTTCTTGACAAAACTTTCAAATCCTCCAAACAACCTCTTCAATAAAACATCAAACTAAGCACCTATCGAGGCCTAATTTCACATACCTCAAACTCACCTCCAACTCTTTTGGGACAACTATCTCAAATCTGGCCTTTTACGCTAAACCATCCCTCAATTAGGCCTCTTTTCCAAAGATACACCTCTCAAATAACACAACCAAACCTTGAAACCTCTTGAAATTCAATGAAAATCCAACAAAACTTCATAATCTTCAAGTTTTAGGTCTCCACTCGCTCATTGAGACCCCATTATACAAAACCCTCACTTTCTTTACAGTTAACTAGGGCTATTTGAAAATTGGATGTCATGTCCTCCCACAAACTCAAAACCACTTTCAATAGGCTCTATGATGCTTGCACATGCTTATTTTATCCTCCTATTATGATTCCCTCACGTTTCTTATGCACTTCCTTCATAAACCACTCTATTTTCACTTGTTTTCACCCTTTTCCAACTAGTTTTTCATGCATCTTCACACAATTGACCTCTTCTAACCTCTCAGATCATCTAAACACCTCTAACTATACCCCTTTTTTTCAAGCTACTTGGAGAAATCAGACCACCAAGTGCTTATGTTGGTGTTTTTTCTTGTAAACCAGGTTTGTATCCTAATCTACCTATGGAATTGCCAATTCCAATCAAGGGCAGCTCGAATGACCTGGACCAAATGACGAGGATTTTAATGATAACCTCCTACACTTTGGGTTCTGCAAGACCCAAGAGGGTGGTCCTTATAATGATTTAATAATATTTGCACCAAATTCATAAACAATCATTAACAATTCACAGATAATCCCACAAATAACTCAACAGAATAGGATATCACTAAAATGAATTGGCCTTTCACCAATAATATCAACTACTTGGAGCATGAGATGATTACAACATTATTCTATAACTTATGATAGTCATTTTATTTTCAGTTTGGCGGCAAGCCCTAAGCAAAGACACACATACGCAAGGTTTCACAAACTCATACAATTTATATCAGTGCCATATACCATTGGGGAGTCAAATTCATACACATTCACGATTCAACAACAGATTTAAATACTTAGCACCCATGATCCCTAACAATATTGCTTACAATAGTGTCAATTCCTGCCCCAACCCAATACTTCTTACTAAATCCCTTTACAAACATACCCCTCCATCATTCCATCCAAGCATTTTAATTAATTCTTTGAATTAAAGCCAAAACAGAAAACACACACATCAGAGCAATGAGATGAACATCATAATCCTTGATTATTCTATTTAAAATTATGATATGTTTGTACAGAGGAGAGACTTGAGCTCGAGATATAACATCATAGCTTAAATGCTAGTACTGTTACAAAACATCTAATCTTCATAAGTTCAAAACCCATTTACAAGATAACCCCAACCCTAAATTGCCTTAACGTTCAAAAAAGTTCTTACAATTTGCTCTGCAACTATACCTAGACTTGACCTTCAAAATATATCTGACTTGCCTGCCCCCTTTTCTGGCCTTGAAATCCTTCTTATAGAAAATGAAGGAGCAAAAAGCATCGGGCCAGAAATTACACGTCACCGATCAATTGGACTGCTATGTGCCAGTTCAAAACTGAAACCAAAACCACTAAGTGTCGAAGCATCTTTTTGTTGATTCTACTCATCTCACAATAGCCACAACATTTGTTACATCTCAAAACTTGCGCCCAAAGCCACCACGGAGATAAAACCAAAATCAGTTATAATATAACCGCTGAACTGTCAGTTGCCAGTAATATAAACCATTTCATTCCTCTTCGGTTAAGTACTTGTTAACCCAATTCTGATATTCCTCATCCCTTGGCCAATTAAAGTTCACCACCTCCCTCATCTTGGTACTGTAAGGTGTGAATTTCACCGCAACCTGGTTGGCCTCCTTTTCAAATGACTCTAAGAACATGCTGGTATTAATTATTTTATCCATGTTGCTTACCAACAAGTCATGATTCGAGTCATCACAGATTAATTTTGATTTGTGCATTAATAACCTCTTATGCCCTTTCTTGCCATTGTTGTAGTGTCTTAACATTTCCCTGTGTATCTATTATATCTGACAGAAAAGTGTCATTCCAATCATCAAAACTCTTTATTAATTCTCTAATTTTCTTACTCAAATCATCAAGCAAGGCCTGGAATCCCTTCAATGATTTCACAAAGATTTGAGTAGGCCTTAATGACTGGGGCATGTTATTTACATCAAATCTAGAAGCCTTAAACATAACATATAAATCTGTGGCCCTAGGGATCCACTTCTCAACCAGAGGTAGAACCACTTCATGATCTCTGTTAATATTTTGTATTCCACCCAAAAATAAAGAATATAAAGAATGTGCAGCTAGCAACCTAGAATCAACCTTCTCATTTAGATGCCTCAAAATAGTGTCAACCACCTCATTGTGTTTAGCTACAACATCATCCTCACTTGCCCTTAGGGCAGCCTGTAATTCTATGATTTTATTCATCATCTACCCCTTGGCAGGATCTGCAGAATATTCAACCTCCTCTTCAATTGGCCCTGGTGCAGGGCTATTAACAAGGGTCTGAATTAGGGATCCAGGAGTATAAATGATTGGGACAACAGGGGGAAATGACCCCGAAGTAGTATGTATTGCTCTAGAAGTAGGGGCACTGGAGGATTCTCCCACCTGCCTGTATTTTAGTCTATTTACTTCAGACTGCAGCTCAACATTTCTTTGTTGCATTCTACTATACTCCCCAATTATTGCATTGTACTTTTCTATCAAGCTTTTCTTTTCAACTTCATCTCTTTCAGCTGTCTTCTGGGCCAATTTGGCCACATTCAGTGTCAAACTTGTGGCCTCTGTCATTGAGGTTTCAAAAGCTCTCTTGATGATAAGCCCACCTCTTAAATTTGGGCTAATATCAGCCACATTCGGTTTTCTACCCTAAGGTGCCAATGCCCATATGGCTAAAGTCTCATATTCCTCACTAAAGGCAGAATCTTGTAGGGCTGCCTTGACTTCTTCTTCACTACTTTGCATAGGATGCTTGGAATGCATGATAGCATTGAATGCTACAACATCAGCTATGTCCCATTTAGGGAGAAGTAAGACACCAGCCTAAGACACAAGTTTCCTTCATCAGGAATAATGCTCTTGAATTGTTCCATTAATTTGGCTTTGACCTCATCATCATTCTCCTGGTCAGACCTATCAGGTCTTGATTCCCTCCTCTTGCTTTTGTCCTGATATTCTTCAAGTTTCATCCTCCATATCAACTGCAAGAATACAAGAGTTTTCACAAAGGCATCATCATCCAAGAATGCCTTGCAGGCCACCATCCTGGCGTCTTGTACATACTACCCCTTTATATCCATATCAATTAGCACTAATTATGCTAATCTAGGAGGGGAGGGGATGCCAACCTACATGTCCTGATCAGTTAGAATTATCTCATCCACCAGAGCCTCTTGTGATTCCTCAACTCTTTGCCTCTTAAGGCTTGGCTCTGATGGTGGCTCCACAGGGTCATCCCTAGGTGGTGAATCCAGATCCACAATCTTTATCCCTCTAGGCTTTCTGATCCCATGACCCGATTGTGATGATGTTCTCATTATTTATTTTCCTTTTCTATCTCCTGCCTCTTCATCACTACTATCATCTCTCTTCCTTCTATATAAAGGCCTATCCTTTGGTGGTTGATATGTTGGCCTCTCTTCCTCAGGTCTCACCTCCAGTCCTTGAATTTTCCAGTCCGCTTCCAGATCAATCTTCTTAGTTCTCAGGGTGTTCATGATTTCTCTAAAATTATTCATCAGGAAATCAATTCTTTTGTGAAATGGAGTGAACTCCATTAGTGGATCATATTTTGGATCCAACTTATGCACAATGGCCAGCATTTTCTCATAAGCAATCCACTTCTCTTTATTTAATTCCTGCCGGCTCAAATCAAACTCATTCCTAATCAAATCTTCAGGAAAATTGAAAACATGAACAAACTTGCCACCCTTAATTCTTTGTCTGAATAGGGCAAAGAATCCCTCAGGATCATGCTGCCTCACAAATCCACTCTTCAAATGGTAATCATCAAAATATCTATCAAAGTAAACCCATCCTCCCTTGGAAAATACAAAGTCTGAAACAACAGTATAATCATGGAGCAAAGTCCCTTTTCCTCTTCCTGTCAAATTGTCTTCATGAATGCAACCCAATTGCCACATGACCTCTGCAAATCCCATCCTTGATGGTACATTATATGGGAGAATATGAGGAGCTCCTTGGAAACCATAAACCCTTAGGATAGTGCTTACAGGGTATGGAATGATGTCACCCCAATTATGGCATACCTTCAAATCAGGCTTTCTTACTTTGGGTCAGAGGAAATCGTGCAAATCCTCAGGAATCCTTGGCACATTCACCATCAGTCTAGCTCTGAGCCTAGAAGCAAAGCAGTTATCAAACTGCACAAAGCTGGCACTTCCCTTGTTGCAAGATAAATCTGCACTCCAAGCCTACACCGGTAATCTTTCTCCATTCACCTCCTACCTCAACTCCATTTGCTCTGAGAAGAAGTCAGAATTCTCATACAAGAACATATGCATTAATAAGGAATACCAAAAGAAAGGAGTACCAGTGTCCCCCACATATAAGTTCAACAAACCCTCATGTATCCTTTCAGCAAGGAAAGAAGCATAGTCATACACTACAGAAAAGTTAGGATGTTGAATTTGAGCCCCCATAAACATATAGGCAATGGGCATCATGGTACTAGGGCTGGAACCTAAAATTTGGAAAAGTGAATAGAAAGTTTCCAAGAAATTATCAGCAAAACAGCTCAACCTGAAAGGTTCCCGATTAGTCGGGTTGATGTGAATCGTTGAACTGCCCGCCCTGGCTAGATGAGGAGGAAGCAATTTTGATCTGAAAAGAGGTTGTGTTTTGGCATACTCCTGCTTCATTTCCTCAAGGTCTATCTAGACCAAGAATGAGCCATATTCACTCAAATCAAAAACCTTCCAAATCACATCTGCATTTATATTCAGTAAAACCTCACCATCATTATCCCTGATAATCCTTGTGACTGGATCATATCTTGTAGCCACTGCCCTAAGTAGGTCAACATCAAGAAACACATTCGGTACCACAAGCTTTCCCATATCATATCTCCAACCATTTGAAAAAGGATGAGATGCATTTTGTTGCCCATACCATCTTTGAAACCATTCCAAACCCATCATTGGTACCCTAGCATCCGCAATGTTATAGGTTTTATATCTCAATCCTTCACCTAAGGTTGTCCCTCTCATTAAAACCAAACCCCTCTTCTTGTCATTTGTTGACAAAGGGAATTGGTCAAGGAAATCATCATATAGATTCCTTTGCAAGTAATCAATATGGCCAGAATGTTGCTTTGTTGGCGCCATTTCAAACAACTAGGGCTTCTCCTAAGATCAAATTGTGAACAAACTAGGGTTACCCAAAATGAAATTATAGTAAAATTTTGCAATTTCCCACAATTCAAAAGAAACAGTAACCCTACAACCTTAATCAAGAAAAACCCTGATCAACACAACATAACCCTCCACAAGAATCACATTCAAACAGAACAGTGATAAAAAAAATAACTCACACAAAATTCGCCCTGCAGAAGATCAAACCCTACTGTGATTGCTTTGAAAACTCTATCTTTGGCTCTGGACCGCTTCGAAAACACTTGAATGCCTCAGTGGTGAAAGTAGTCTGAAATTAAATTCTTAGAATTTATGAAAAATGGCTCGTAAACGTCTCGTCCACCATTAAAGCTCACTTGCAAACCGTGCCAACCACTTCAATTATATTTGATGCAAATTTAAATCTTCACCGTCGATCTCCTGTTTCTGTCAGATCATCAAACGGTCCTCCTTAAAAAGGTTGACAACATCTCCACATCATTTTCAAGGGCCCACCATAATACGCAGTGCCAAAAGAATACATGTGGTGCCCACCTGCGATATCGCGAACATTAAACTCCCTTCAATTTAGGATCATGCGATGGCGGGCAACCGTTGATTTTCTTCATCGGTGATCACGATCATACATAACAAGGAACAACACCAATACCTATCTGCCGAGCAACTTTTCTCACCAAAGTTAAAACATCGCCGTTGATTATGAACACGTGCATCTCACATGTGGTTTAGTAACCCGCTCAATAATGCACTAAAGTCAATTATACATATGAAACACTTTATTCACTCTTTTCAGCACTGGAAACTTGGGACACGTGTTGCCAACCCGCGATATCACGATTACCAAATAGCCAGTGGTAATGTCATCGCGGGATCGCGGGGAGTGGTCAGGATCAACCGCAGGGAAATCAACAGTCATCAAATAACCCCTACAAAACAATAAAGTTACTTAGAAGAAAATAAGGGGAAGGGGACACCGCCTAGGGCAATGACAGTCGATGACTCAATGTTGTTTTAAAAGCATAGGGCGCGGACTGACTCAGACCTTAGTAAATAAAAGGAGGCCAACAAAATATTTAACATTTTCATTAAAAAGGGCCAAGCCTAGACGATTCAATGGGACATAAGTTTTTTTTAAAACCTCTTCCAAAAAGTAACGACATCAAAGACCCAACCCAAAGATAGAAAACCAAGGGTTCATGAAAGCAAAGCAAAATTCCAGCCCTAAATGCCTTCTGAATAATCAAGACAAACAAGTAATAAAAGGAAACCAGGGACCTAAAATTGAAGCTCCATCAGCTTTAAACCTAATGTGAATCTCTCAAATCAACTTTGATATGATGTAAACACTTATACCAATCAATTCACAAACATTTCAGAAGAATATCAACCTATACGAAACCGTACAGTGACTGAAACTAAAGAAATAGACATAAAATAGATTGGAAATAGTAATGCTTTATTGACTTCCTTCTTCCAACCCTTCAACAACCAACTACAACAATGGATCACACCATTTTAAACAATTTCCACACCATTTCAACTTCCTAAAGCACCTAAAACTGCCTCTACAACTACCTTGACTCCTCACATTCCTCCCTTTTATAATTTATTGCATTTTTACAATATTGATTGACAACTTTTGTCAATATTTTGCAACTTTACATTTTCATGCCTAAAATAGATATCTAAGACTATTACAAACTCAAAATGGCTATTTAATCCTTATTACATCATGAGAATACCAATACAAAATCAAAATCCCAAATTTTCCTCATTGAGGCATGCTCTTGCAAAGGTGCACCTGCACCATAATGACTCTACCAGAATTTTACAATGACAAAGTTTCAGTTATTGAGGAAACATATGATCCTAAGAAATATACTTTTGGAACCTTGACTACATTTGAGATGAGAAAGTTTGGAAAGAAAGAGGAAAAGATAGAAACAAATTTAAAGCAAAAAAGATTGAAGATGATCCAGATAGTGATGGTTCAGATGAGTTGGAAGTGAACTTTACAAGGAAATTCAAGAAAGGTACCTGTAAGTATAAAGGTATGTTTCCCTTTAAATGTTTCAATTGTGGTAATATTGGTCATTATGCTTCAAGATGTCCAAATAGAACTATACAAAAGAATAGAGATCATAAAGATAGAAAGGATAAGAAATACAAAAAGTTGTACTATATGTTAGAGAAGAAGCTAGAATCTATGATGATGAATTTGATTATGAGAATGATGATAGCGAATGCTTGTTCTTAGCTTTGGAGAGTAAATCTATGTCTGCTAACTCTAGAAAATGTGCAAGAAAAAGTGATTTGGAGAACAAGAAGGATGAGATGGAAGGTACTTTTGTCACCACATCTCATGCTAGATAAGATGAAGACTATTGGGTGATTGATAGTGGATGTTCTAATCACATGACCGGAAATAAAAGTAAGTTCACTAAACTTGAAAAGTATGATGGTGTTCTAGTCATGTTTGGTGATGATTCTAAAGCAAAGATTATTGGAAAAGGTACAATTATTTTTTATGGAATACACATCACTGATGGTGTATATTATGTAAAGGGTCTAAGGCATAACCTTTTTAGTGTTGGACAGATGTGTAGCAAAGGTTTTAAACTTTTGTTTCAAGATAATACCTGTGAGATCATAAAAGGATCTGAAGCTATGGTTACTACATGAAGGAGAACTCATGGAAACATTTATCAGCTTAAGGGAGTTGATGGTCAGTGCTTTGTATCTCAGGTTAATGAAAGTATGTGTAAGAGATTTGCAGAGGAAATGAAAAAATAATTTGAAATGTCCATGATTGGTGAGTTGAATTTCTTTCTTGGTCTTCAAGTAAATCAAACTAATAAAGGGATATTCATTTCACAATCTAAGTATGTGAAAGAGTTTTTAAAGAAGTTTTGGATGGATGACTCCAAACTAGTTAGTACTCCTATGGTGACTAGATGTAAGTTGAGTAAAGATGATGAATCTACTGAAGTTGATCAAAGAAAATACAGATCTATGATTGGTGGACTATTGTATCTTACTACTACCAGACCGAATATCATGCATGCAGTATGTTTAGTTGCCAGATTTCAAGAAGATCCTAAAGAGGCACATTTTATAGTTGTAAAGAGGATATTCAAATATCTTAAAGGTACACTCGATTATGGCTAATGGTATCCTAAGGATGTTGATTTCACTTTAAGTGCTTATACTAATGCAGATTGGGTTGGTTATGTTGATGACTCGAAGAGTACCAGTGGAGGTGCTTTCTTTCTTGGTGGAAGATTGGTTTCTTGGTTGAGTAAGAAATAGGACTCAGTTTCTTTATCCATTGTAGAAGTAGAGTATATTGTTGCAGCATCTTGCTGCACACAGGCTTTGTGGATGAAACAAACTTTGAAAGATATTGGAGTGGTATGTGATGAGCCTATTCCTATTTTTTGTGACAATACAAGTGCTATAAACATTTCAAAGAATCTGGTAATGCATTCAAGAACAAAACATATATCTATCAGATATCATTTTCTGAGAGAGAAGGTGTTGGAGAACAAAGTCAGGCTAGAGTATGTGTCAACAAAGGAATAGATTGCAGATATATTCACTAAGGCTCTACTGAAGGATACTTTTGAGTATCTTAGGGAGAGGTTGGGGGTCATTGGCCCTCCGAACTAGCTACACATGGAGGTGCATCACTCCAGTGGATTCATAGATTCTTCATTTATCTGGACTAATGAATGGGTCTACTCCACAGGGGGGGTAGAAAGTTTTCATTGTTGCAGTATGAGTTGAATGGGTGCACTCCTAAGGGGGAGTGATCAAAGCTTTTGATCTTTTCCATTGATTTCAAAGGGGGAGAGAGAATCATGTGAAAAACAATAAAAGAGAAAGAGAAAAGGTGTTCTCCCAGAATATTGTGCAGGGTGTTTAAAGGAGAATATGGTCTTTGATGGTTTTTCACATAATGTGTTTCTATCAATGACAAAGGGGGAGATTGTTGCAAGTATGAGAAAGTTTGGTGGTATTTTCATTAATATTTTCATTGATGTCAACATATTTTAGAATGTTGTAGATTGTGCATGTATAGTTGAGATGTTGAAATGTTGTGAGTACATGGAGCTATCCTTTCGATGTTGCAGATATATTGAAATGATGGGTTACCAAGTCTTTTTCAAAAAATTAATAAAGAGTGAAGTTAGAGTTATGTATGTGTTCAGAATGTGCTCTGGTATGTGCTACACATTTCTTCTGTGTTGACCCTATGCTCATGTAGATCTGAAGGTTTGTTTTTGGTGATCTGTTGGTGACATCTCCTGATTTGTTGATGTTGGTTTGACGAAAGGTGAAAATTGTGTTCACCGATGTGTGAACTATTTTGGCAGAGTTGGTTATTTATGGACTGGGAGAAATGTTTCTACTCCACAGTCCTCCATTGTTTTGTTCCAGGTCTTGCAGATCTAGAATATGTCTTGTAATGATGTTCTCTAAGTTCTGGTAGAGATGTTCAAGTTTTGGTACTCCGGAAGATGAGCTTCAGAGTTGTTGTGTGGGATTCACAGTCCGAATGGACTGTTGGAAAGATTTTTGTATTCAAAGTTTGTTACACCTATTGTAGATGTATCTAGAAGTATCTAAGATGTTTTCTCATGCATGATGAAGCGTGTTACATCATCAGTGTGTTATCTTCTTGTTGGAAAGCATGTACTTCAATGTTCATTTGTGTTTTCATTAGGTTTGGCCGACCTAGTGTTTACACTTCATATGAAGAATTTAAAATTTAATTAAGGAAGCATGTGGTTGATCTAAGATGTTGCTTTTGGTATTGGTTAAGGGTTTAATTGGTCCACTCTCATTCTTTTCCATCGTGGGAATGTTGAGTTGCCAACCTAGTTTGAATTTATGAAATGAAGCGTATGTGGCCAACCTTGGAGAATGTTTCTAAGGTTGAAGATGGTATAAATGCAAGTCGAGATGCAATGGATTAGTAGATAGAAAAGTAACGAAGTAAGACACAAGTGAAGAGAAGATTTGTGTGAAAGTGAGTTGAGGCAATAGTACTTCATTGTGTTAGATTCCTAAAAGTAGTGAGCTGAAGGTTTATGCAATCTTCTGATCAAGGCTACGGATGTGTGTAAATTGTTGTGGTGGATCTTTCTGTTATCTTTTGTATCTGTAGGCAGTGATTCTCCTTGTTGGACAGTGAGTCATTTCTATAAGTAGTGAGCCTTTGTATCTAGACAGTGAGTCCTATTCTGGGCAGTGAGCCTCTTGTATTCAGTTTTGCTATCATTTTATATTGTGAGTTAATCCTCACAGTGGTTTTTCCCTTATTGGGTTTTCCATGTAAAATCTAGTGTTCATTGTGTTGATTTTGTTTTCTGTTATCTGCATTTCATGTTCATACTTAATAACAGAATAGTGTGGCTGTAAAGTTGATAAGTGTTTGAAGTTTTGTGATTGAATTTGGTGACAACTGATTCACCCCCCATCTTAGTTGTCTTGTGCCTTTTAACAATAATGAGAAGATTCTTATGGTCAGGTGTTGAATCCAAAGCCAAAATTCCTCTTGTGGTATGGGATCTGGTATGTAGACCGAAGAAATGGGGTGGGATTGGCATCAAAAACTTAAAAACTTTTAATAAGGCTCTCCTGTCAAAAAATGTTTGGAGGCTCCTAAATGGGGAAGCGGGGTAGGCCTCTCTGGCTAGTAATAAGTATCTGCATGGAATTGGGAGACCCTAGAATTTTTTGAAATCTGATGATGTTCCCTCTAGTTCATGCTTTTGGAGGAATATTGTTCCATGTAGGAATTTGATTGCTAATGGTGTTAAATGGTTGTTGGGTGATGGTACAAGTATTCTCTTTTGAGAGGATGCTTGGTGTGACTTGAAACCTTTAATCAATCTTCCTTGGGCTCCACTATTGTTCCTATGTGCAAACGCCTTTTTGGAAATAGGGTGGAAGACTATTTTCAAGATGGGGAGTGGAAAAACTTCCAGGACTGGGATCATTGAAGGTCCTGAAGGACTTCTTATGCAATATTCATATCCCCACTTTTCCAAGGTCGTATAGGGTTGTTTGGGCCCCTTGTGCTAGTGGTAATTTCTTGGTGGCTTCTGCCCTTGTGAATTTGATGGAAAAGCCTAACTCTTTCCCCTTTTGGGGGATGTTATGGAACAAGAAGTTGATTCCCAAAGTGAATGTCTTCTTATTGCTACTTATGCAAGGTAAAGTATTAACGTAGGACAACCTCTATAAAAGGGAGTTTGTGATTCCTAATAGATGTGCTCTTTGTGAAGCTAATGGTGAGAGTGCATATCATATCTTTCTTGGGTGTGTTTTTTATGTGGAATCTCAATTGGGTCTTCTCGGACTCTCTTGATAAATTTGTTGACTAGTGAAAATGCCCCTCCACCTCCCCTGTTCTCCAATGGCTATGGGAATTTATGGCCCCGCATATTGCGTACGGGTTATGGAAAGAATGTAACAACAAAATATTTTGTGATTCTAAGCTAAAAGTTGGTAGTCTTTTCATCAAGATTCATCGGGCGATTCTAGAGAATTTCGCTCTTATAAATCTTGATTCTTCTCAGTGTGCCCCTACTGCTTGATGGTTGGTTATGACCTTATGGTGATTGCTAACTAGAAGGTAACTTCAATTCCTTCTTTGAATCCTAAATCCAGTTTAACTGCTAGATTAAGCACTATGTGGCAACCACCCCCTTCTGGGTGGGTTAAAGTTAATTTTGATGGGGTGGCGAAAGGTAACCCTGGGCCTGCAGGATGTGGGGTGGTGTTAAGGAATGATGATGGCAGACTCCTAGGTGTGGTGGCACTCCTCTTGGGAAATCGTACAAATCACTGTGCGAAGGTGGAGGCTACATTTATAAGTGTTAAATATGTTGTTAGCAAAGGCTACTCCAAAATATGGGTCGAAGGTGATTCCCTAAACTTCAGTAATTATCTATGTGGAACTCATCATCCTAGTTGGAATGTGGAACAACTTATCAAAGATACCATAATCATGTTGTGATCTTGTGAAGAGATTCGTGTCTCTCACATTTACCGAGAAGGAAACTTGTTGGCAGATTTTTTTGCCAACGAGGTTGTCAGTTTAAATGAGTTTCATGTGTGGTAGGAGGGATCAATCCTTCCTAAGAAAGCTAGGAGATTATTGAGGAATTATGGTGTGGGTTGAGATTATGCGACATTTAATTTCTAGTACCTTCTTCTGTCTCACACGCTTTGTTGGTTTCCTTTTACTCTTTGGCTCTCAGTTGAGCAATATTTGCAAGGGATTTCTTCTTTTGGTGTTGGAAGAAATTGGTGGTGACAGAAGAAGAATCGAGCTGCATTCTTGTATGGGTCTCAGGAATAAAAAGAAGCTATGGAATATACTTCATGGTAATTTCATGCCCCTTTTAGAAAGGCTGCATGGGCATGACCCTAATACCTCGACGGAGTTTTTCTCTTGCTAGAATAATCGAAAGCTTAAGATAAAGGGCCTGGAAGTAGAGGTGAATGAGGAGCTAGTTGCAATAGTAACTGGGATACCGATGGTTGGTCGTAAGTTTTACAAGGACAAGAAGAGTAACAATGAAGCGATGGCCCAATTCTTCAAAGATGACGAGTGGAAAAATTGATCAAAATGGAAAGTTGGGGTTACGAGTGCAAATCCATTAAAAATATTTGGGAAAATGTTGTTGAGGTGCTTATGCGCTATGTGACTCTGGAGGGTAGATTTACTGCTATCCTCGGTCACCACTTCATGCTTCTAAATCATTTCAGGCATGTTTTGTTCATTTCTTTTATGTTTTTCTTGTTATCATCCATGTAGGTTTCTGTTTACACTCATTTAAAGAATAAGAGGGCTCCAATCCTCCATGAAGGTATCATTCTCTTAATCATGGAGCATGTTAAGGTTCTTCTCCCTACCCCTACCAGTAAGGGTAAGGAGAAGATTGTGAGTGATGTTTCTGGTTTGTCAGGTTCAGATACTAGTATGGCAGATGAAGATGAATGGAACAAAGAGGAAGAAGATGTGTCCTCGGCCCCAGTGACTACTTCTTCAAAGAAGAGGAAGATGGGTAGTTCTAAAAGCAACAAGGCAGCCAAATGCCTTGTTCTATCTAACAATGAGGACACAGAGGTGGGCTTAGATGAATCACCTCCTCGGATGAGGAGGTGGTTGTTGGCCAGGGTGAAACTGAAGGTGGTGGCAATGAGGAGGGTTTACAGGATAATGCTCTGGGTATGGAGGAAAAGGATAAGCCGAGGAGGTCATCCAAGAATATTTCCAACCTGAAGAACAAGGCCTTGAAAGTGTTAGAAAAGGACCCCAAAGTGTTATGAGAGGGGAAGGATTCTAGTGAAAAGGCAGTGGCTATTGATGACTCCCTAAATCAAGACTCGCCCAATGTGGTGCTCGAATAAGAGAATAAGGGTCAAGATGAGGAGGATACTAAGAAGAAGAGAGTTAATCCAAAGCCTCTAAAGGTAAATCCCTTGTCTAAGGAATTCTCTTACCTCGATGATGATTCTACCTCTATGTTTGAGTTGCTAGATATGGCTGGGTATAGGGCAACTGGAAATTTTAAGTTAGTGAAGTGGACTCTTCAAGATTTTAATAAGATTAACATTAAAATTAGAGGTTTGAAGGAGAATCTAAAGAATGTTCTAAAAGGTTTGGCGTCATAATTTTGATTGAAAAAATTGTGGACCTTGAGGGCTCTTTCCTTGACTTCAAAACTCTCTGTGAAGATCGGTTGGCTGGTTTGGAAGCTAAGGTATTGGGAACATATGTGGATATAAAAAAGCTTCTTCATACGTGTCACATCTTTGTGAAGAATAGTGCGGACTCTTTGGAATTCCTATTCTGAAAGATAAGTGAGCTTAGGGAGGACCAAGATTATTTTTGTGAGTTAATGGAGAAAGAGTATTTGGTCAAAGGAAAAGGAAAAAAAGGTGAAAAAGATGATGACAAGGGCTCTACTATTAGAGGGTCGGCTGAATGGAAAAAGTCCTTTGAGGTTGAGAAGAAGGAGCTATTGGAAATGATCAAATTGCACAGAAGCCAGGAGATTGAGGTGGCTAACACCTTGAGCAGTATGAATTAGTGTTTGATTTTCTTCTTAGTTGTTGTTCATTCCCTGTTGGCTCTCGGTTTTCTTCCTGTTGTTTTTTTGTTTTGATGTTGTTGGGTGTTGTTTTTAGCTTACTATTTTATCTCTCATTCAACACCCTTTTTGTCTTATTTTTTGGCTTTTGGTATGTTGTTGGTTTTTCTCTAAAGTTATTTTTTAGAAATATTTTGTATCTTTTGTTGTAAAGGGTTTCGGGTCCCTTCAAAACGTGTTTTTCCCATATAATCAAAACAATGTAATAAAGTTCACCTTCAAAATTTATATCGACTCCTAGATTGAGTAAAATTTGCATTTTAATTTCTTCATATGATTCAAACAAAAAATGTACAAAATAAATTTTGCAGGTTGGTAAACATAATGTGGGTTGTCAATTATTTCATTTTGCATGTTCTAAGCTAAAGGGTGGAGAGCACGAGGAGGAGTTGCACGTGGGGGATACATAAAACTATCCAAATTGACCTGAGGAGTGACTAACCAATCAGGTTGTTATGTGTAGTGGGTTTTAAAACTACATGTGGGTTGCAAGTTTTATAACACCCAGTGTTTTCTAACTTGCAATTTTAGAAAACAGTATGAATGTAATGAATTTTTTTTGTTTCATTCATATTAAGAATGTAATAAAGTTCACCTTCAAAATTTAGAACAACTTTTAGTTAGAGTAAAATTGGTATTTAACTTATCGCAGGATTTTCTCAGATAAGAAGTTAATGGTTGGTTAGCTTTGGATGCGAATTTTGGGGGTCCTGTAGGAAACTATGGTGGCTAAGTGCTACTTGTCTATTCCTATTGATCCTGGTGATCTAGGAGTGGCTAGTGCTCTAGATCTTTCTAGCCAAGGAAAGAAAATTTTGAGGCATGTTCATCATGGATGTGGGTGTGAGAGGGTGGATCATGTTGGTCACTGGTGTCCTCCTACTTTGGGGGAGCTAAAAATTAACACTGATGGCTCTTCTCGTGGTAATCCTGGGCATGCTGGAGTTGGTGGGATTGGTAGAGATAGCTCGAGAGTGGTGATGTTCTTCTTCTCTATTTACTAGGGTTAGCATACTAATAACCTCATGGAGGCTATTGCTATTCTTTAGGGAGTTGAGCGGGCTTATGCTCTTGGTTGGAGGTAGATTGTCTATGAGTCTGACTCTCGAGTTGTTATTGATATGATGAATAAGAGAAATTTGGAGGATGCGAACTAGCAGTTGGTGGGGCTAGTTAAACAAATTGTTTCTTTATGTTCTACTTTGGAGTCTATTGTTTTTTGTCATATCCCTCGAGAGTGGAATAAGGTGGCTGATGGTTTGGATAGGTGGGCATATCAGCAATTAGGTACCCAGAACATGGATGGGTGGGGAACCCTTCCGGGGGACTTAGCTCTTGTTCTAGAAGATTGGGTTATAGAGGATATGAAGTGTTTCTTGGGTGTAACTTAATTCTAGGTTTTGTTGGTGTTTCGGGTGGATGATTTTTCTTTGTAATGCTCTTTTGATTCAATAATGTTTTTACCCCTTTTTATTTTAAAAACAATTGGTATTTCACTTTCTTCATCTGATTGGAAACATAAAGCTAACCAAATTGAGTTGAGGGGTAACTAGTTGGGTCTATGTAGGATCATGGGGGTCCAAAAAGTGGTGATGTGAAAAAAAAGGCATTATTTACTTACCCAAAATCATGAAATTTCACTTTAACTTTTTCTAGGATTGGGTAGAAAGTACATGTTGTCATAGCAAGTACCAAAGCGAAATGGATATCCATTTAAAATGGATATATGTTAAGTAACGAATATCCATTCCAAAATGGACATCCGTTCTAAAACATGGGAATGGATATCCATTAAATTCAAATCATTATTATATATTAATCTATATATTATATTATATAATATCAAATTATAATATAATATATTGTATTATTATATATTAATCTATATATTTTTTATTTTATTTTAAGATTTTTTTTTTAAAATCAACCAAGTTAGAGGTTCATGTGAATTGATGAGCAGCATAGATGAGATCTCTTTAGGTGCAAATAATTGTAAGGCCCCACCTTGTATGCATCTAATACAACCCTAATGTACTATGTGTATTCTATTGATTACTTGTGAATCGCATCAAAGATGATGAATGAAGTGTATTATTATTAATGCATTATATTAACAAACCTATTTGGACTCTCTAATACATCAAAATGAGAACATGTTTATATTTTAACAAAATAGAATTGTTGGATTTTGAATTGTTTCAACAAGGGAATAATTAACCCTTGTATCATATACTATGTTTTATAAGTAAGGATTGTTGTCTAGGTTAAATAATTATACTTTGAATCTCTAGCTTCTTAAATTTTCATCTTATAGAATTATGATGATTTATTTAGCAATATGTAAATTGAAAAATGAACATCTACTCTAACTAACTAGAGTTAATGTGTTATGGTGGGGATGATTATGATTTATAAATCAAATTGCAATGAATTAGTTGATTTAATATGAAGCTAGGAGGGATATTGGAATTAGATCTTACTTGACAAATACTAATGAGTTTTATGTCTCCTAAGGTGGATACCAGTAGTGAGTGTGACCAAAATATTTATTGCTCGCGTATAATGGAACACAAAGGTTGGTTGACTACAACCCGATATGCATGGATGAAACATTAATCAAGTATGGTAAGACCACAAGCACGTGGTAGAGGTGAGTAAAACAGATTCTATATTTAATTGAGTTATAATCAACAATTATGAATAAATTAGACAAAAGTAAATTAAGTGGATAAATGAATGGTTCTTTCTAATTGTAGTATTTAACTAATTTAAGATAGATTTTTGGTTGGATATAAATGGTGTGAGCTAGTGTGGAAGAATAAGAATTATGTCAAGGATAAAAGGAGGAACATATAGACCTAAGTAAATACCTTTTTTTTGTAAAATCAAATGTTGAGAACCCTTGTAACCAGAAAAGAAAGAGGTGTTATTATTTAATGTTGGAGTGTTTGTTTTCTAGGGCTTAAGGCAGGAGTTATGTGTTAAGATATTTTGTGAGGGTAGTCAAGAGTGAGTAAGGAATTGGGGGTTTGTAAACTCTTAATTGGAGTTGAAATTTGAATGCATTCTTTGTGTAGTTTTAAAGGGGGTTTAAAAGTCTATTTTTAAGTGGTCACATTTTTTTTAAGGTCCTAAGATAGGCACATATGATTTGGGGATTTAATTATGGTCATATCTTGGACCATATCCAAGATATGACCCTCATTTATTGCCTTTTTTGAAAAGTGACGAATTTGAGAGATTTGGGGAAAAGGAAAAATGTCTTGGTTTTCAAACTCAATTTTGAGATATGACATGTGAAAGTGAGAGTGACAAGTATTCCATCCCTTCTTAATGAAGATGAAGACTTTTGGGATGGAGTGGAGTACACTTCTTCTTTTCCCATCTCTCCAAATTTGCTCAGACATGTGTGAGCACTTGTGGGAGATTGTGCATGAGGATTGAATGAGAGAGTGACAAGTGTCACTCCCTCATTCAAAGAGATTCAAATTGAATTTCTTATATATCTTCTTTTTGAAGAGAGAAAAGTTGTTACCCACTTCTCTTTTTGGAGAACTCTTGTGTTATGGAATGGAGAATGAAGAAGGTTGGAGGGAAGCAAAGAGCTTTCACATGTAATGGAGTTTTTTAAAGAGCATAGATGTAGATATAAGTTCTTCTCTCCTTGTTACTATCTAACTATTTTAAAGATTTGTTGTAATATTTTTTTATTGCTTGAAAATGAGAGTCCAAGTTTGTGAGTATGTGAATGGAGGGTTTGGTTGGTGAAATGGGTAGATAGAAAATTGTGTCCATAAGCTATTCTTTCTAATCTTCATACCAAGATCATTGGTATTCCTTTTGTTCTTGCTCGAGGGAATGGCTAGAGCCATATGAGGCTTCATGATGCCATTTATGGTAGGGTGGAGATGTAACATCCCGCTACGCAACCTCGAATGGTAAGAGCCAAAAGAGGACCAAGATAAAAAAAATTGAAAACATAAAGAATAACTTCTACATAATGCGGTTGCCAATATGATATATTGACAACATACATGGCCAAATGTGGCCGAATGCACAACCCAAAGGAGAGGACTAGTATACCCTCTAGAAAAAATCCGAATAGGAGAAAACATAATAGCTCTAGAAATTTTTGCTCCGATGCTCCAGAAATTACTCTATGCCGATGCTCTGGAATTACTCTATGTCGATGCTCCGAAAACATCACAGAACAACACAAAACAACAAGCTACGTTGCACCAGAATTAAAGCAGTAGCAACACAGAACAACAAACAGAGTTGTGATGCGCCGAAAATTTTGCAAACTATTGCAAGAAGGAAATACACAGCCAAAGCTCTAATTTTTGCATAAAATTTTTTGAAGGAAAAGTCATAAAGATCATCAAAATACAAGAGAGTTTGATACCAACACCGAAATCCGTGAGTCAAATATAAAACATCACATTTCTTCTCATTAATCTATATGATTACATCTCCTCTCTTAAGAGAGTACAATATACATAAAGGATTATACAAGGGTACAATGGCATAGCCATGATAAAATACAACAACTGAAGTGATAAGTACAAGAGAGAACACCTCTAACTAATGCTCTAATAACCTATACACTGGTCTCCAATGGCGGTGGCAACACCTCCCTACCATGTGGACTCAAAAGAGGCCACCCCACCATGCTCAGAGGTAGTCACAAGGCCTAAGCAGAAATTACAAAGCAAGGGTAACATATGGCCAACACTCACATCAGACATGGAGCAAACATGGAATACAATGCATTAAAGCCAATATCACAACATGAAGATGCTCATACAATAACATGTCGGGTACTACTCATGACTACTAAGGTACGATGTGCTAGAGTGCAGACCGGATGGAATGTCATCATGTGTGCTCGAAGGGATGGAACCACACGAAATAAAGTACACCTCTCATACAGATGAGGAAAACTCAACCATGCCCAAATCAATGCCCTACAGATAGATAACTCAACGCCCTGCAGATGGATAGGCCTTCTCAAGTGCATCCTTAGCCTTTACAAGCGCTCAAGGCCATGCACGAGGACTCATTATCTTATAATTTTTTTACTCCATCTCATTTAACCAAATGAGGAACCAAAAGCAAATATGAAATAATGAAAAACCCACTAAAAACCATCATTGAAACCATTTAACACAGCTAAACAAACATTGTTGTGAAATCATTCAAACAACTGATCTCATACACTCACAAGCAAATCAAATACATTCAAACATTCACCATTAACTTCATAAAAGAGACCAATCATATAATCAGTATTAACCTCATTAAATCATCCCACAAAATCACTTTTAAATCAGATCAAATCTACTAACTGGCAGTGACACAAAACACGGTTTCAACTGTTCAAACGCATGAGAAAGAGGCATAAAAATTCCATAAAAAGAAAAAATTTCTCAGATCTAAAATCGGACAACAACCTAGTTCATATTTCAATTTTTCTAGATAGATTTCATCTTTAAATTTCAATTTTATGATCCGAAATAAGGTGTCCAAAAATATGTCATTTTAAGCATGATTGGGCAAAAACATGAAAAATGAAAGTTCCCGGATTAAAAATCAGACAAAGACCCAGTTGAGATATGGACGTTTCTACATGGAATCCAACTTTATTTTTCAATTATAACATTTGATTTAAGAGTAGCATCAAAAAATGTGTTTTCACAAGTAGGCACAAATTTGACCAAAAATGAAAGTGCCCAGAATTAAAATCTACCAAAGACCCAGTTGAGATTTGTGAATTTTTATATGGAATCCACCTTTATTTTATTTTTTTAACAAGTGGATAACGAGCATCAAAGAAAAACATTTTTTAACAAGTTGGGCAAAAAGAGAAATGAAATGAAAGTGCCCAGAAATCTATTTTCCAGCAACCCATTTTAGATTATTGGCATGGACAAAATCTTCCATAAGAAAAACTATAGGGTGTCAATTTGAATCCAAAACAAGCATTATTCATCCCCAAAATATTCACAAAGAAGAACAAAGGAATAAATCTGCCATAAGGAAATGTAAAGCTTACCATTCCCAAGCTAAATCACATTCTACACCACTAGAAATTCAAGGGATTCAAGAACCACAGAAAAATACCTCATTGTTTCCCCAAATTTGAAATGAAAGATTGCTTTGAATAGAAGGCGTGGTTGGGTTCCAAAATAGGACAACAAGGAGGAAATGGCATGCTGAAATCAACAATTAGATGCCCACAAATTTCTTCTCAACAAAATCTCCACATTGCTCCCCAACTCTGTTGCCCAATTCATGGGTTTTTTCTTCTCCTTCAAAAATAGAAAATTTCTTCTTCTCCCAAAAGAATAACTCTCCCCCAAAACAAAATGAATATATATTTCAAAACAAAACCTAATTCCCTTTTAAAAACTCTCCCAACCAAAAATGAATTAAAGCATTTAATTAAATAAACTATTAAAACTCTTCAAAGAAATTAATTGAAATCACCAATATACAACATTCTCTATTACACATAAAATGATAATTTAAATCCAACATTAAATACACACAACCCCCCCCCCCAAGAAGATTTAAATAAAACTATGAGGGCTGACAAAATGGATTAATAAAATCATTTAAAAATTTCCAAATGAAATATATCATTCTCTCGAATGATCAATAAAAATCATTTAAAATAACATATTTAAAATCTCAAGGATATAACCATTCAAATCTCCCATCAATAAAACACTATAAAATGCCATATATGAAATCATAAAAAGATGTCAAAGAAACCACATCAAGACACCGAAAACCAATTAAATAAATATATCCTCATAAAAGATTAACGGAAACCAAGACAAAATACCTCAATGAGACATACCGGTAAACCACATACAACTGAAAGGTGCTCTGGATATACGGCTGAAAGGTGCTCCAGACATTACCATTAGGTAACCGAATGGTAAGACATCAACAAGGAAACACTGCACTAACATGGTACAGTGGGATAGGGTAGGGGGCATTTGGCATGCGACTACCTCCAATAACCACCATCGGGGAATATGAGTACGCTCAGGCCTGTAGATCCAGGCAAAGTTGATACTCAGTACCTGCATCACTCCAATTACACGTCAAAGTACATGTGCATATAACATATATCATATAGTCAAAGCAACGTCAATCATTAGGAAGAGGGTCATGATATTGTAAGCCTCTCGGATACAAGTGTTACGACATCATCCCTTTCCTGCCCATAATCATACAAAAGCAATGATAACAATATATAAACATATAAGCTTGTAATCCAAAATAATAACTAACCATGATATCATTTCCAATAATCATCAATGTCTAATCTCATTATGATAATATTTAACATTTAAAATATCAAATCAAAATCAAAATACTATCTTACCCAGGCTGGTGTTACAGGAGAGCAAGCCTTAGTTTATTGTATGTCATTCACTACACTTCTACATTTTGTTTATAATCAAGGGAGTTTTTAAGTTTGTTTTTGTATCTTGATGCAATAGAGGAAAGAGTATAATTTATGAACTTGTAGAACAAGAAAAGTTGAGATAAAGAGAGGTATCTATTTGGTATTTGAAAGATATATTGTTTTTAAGTTCATTTCTTGTTATCTTGTAATATAAAAAGGAAAGAGAAATATATTTAACACCTTGTTTAAAGAGGGAAACAAAGATAATGATAGAGATTTTAGCTTTGTAATTCTAGAGTTATTTTGTAAGGGGAAAATTAAGTAAACATATTAATACATATTTTCTTTATTTCATTACTAGATTGGAGGTTATATGCTTTATATTAGTTTGGTTATGAAATATATATTCATGAATTAATCATATTCTTTAAAAGAGGTGTTGAATCCTCTCATTTTATGTTGAATGATGTTAACTTCATTCAATGAATTTACCTCTTAAAAAATAAATGAAACATGTTGCAATGCACTCTGCAACAACAAGAAAATAAATGTCCAACTCTGTGTTCCTTTACGATTTGTCTTTAAACTTTCAATACATCAAAATGATATTCATTGGTTTAATCATTGATTTAAACTCTGTATGTAAATATGTAAATATCCTTATATTTATATCTAATACTAATTGGTAAACATATGGTTAAGTAAATTGGAACGATACTAACAAGATACAGTTGCACGTTATGTACTTATCTCAAAACATATTATTTTAAAATACATTATTCTTCTTAAGGGAAATTTTTTAAAAGAGAAATATATATATATATATATTAAAAAAAATGTGATTTATAAATAAAATTTATTTTCTAAAAAAAAATAGATATTAAAAAAAATTAGAGAGTGGGTGTGGGGAGGCACTGCCACCCCCCACCTCCCATTTTGTCCAAGGGTGCAACCACCACTATTGAGCAAAATGCTTCTCACAATTATTATTTTTCTGATGTTGTGCAAAATATGCAGCCGGGCCATGATTGAACGAATTTAAAACTTAAAAATTTAGCCTAAAAAAAATATATATTAAAACAACAAACAACAAAATAAAATGAAATGAAATGAAATGAAAACTCTTTGTTGTGCTTTGATCTAACTAAAATATATATATATAGGAAAATAAAAGAAGAGAATACGAAAGGTCCTATATTAAATTTATTCTTGGAGATTGCTTTTACATATATTTGAATTCCTCATTAAATGTGAGAGGTTAACGTGACTTATCTTTGAAAGCTTTCAAACAACTCTTATCTATAGAGACAGAGAGATATATATTCTTTAAAAATAAAGCAAATTTGGTTGGTGCAAAGGGGTAAGAAAGTGGTGTGGGTCATTAAAAAAATATTGGTATTTTTTTTTTGCATTATTTTGTACACATGAGGTCAATAATCATTTAAATTTGTTGAGTTGTTTCAAAAAAAGGTTGGGGAGAGAGAAGATACTTCAACTAAATATGCAAAAAAAAAATTCCAAACTCAAAAAACAAAAAAAAAATGGAAGATAATCGATCTACCAAACAGCAATGTTATTATGCAAAGAGAGAGAGAGGGGGGGAAATAGAAAGAGGGAGGGATATAAAGATAACATATAGGGGGAAAGAGAGAGAGAGAGAGAGAGGTAAGGAGAGATTAGAGAGAAGATAGATATGGGAGAGGATGGAGATATATGGAGAGGGAATTAAGAGAGAGGGGAGAGAAAAGAAGAGAGAGATGAAACAAAAAATATATAGAGAGGGAGAGAATGAGAGAGGGATAGATATATGGGTAGAGAGATATGGAGAGGTAAATAGATATAGATATGGAGGTCTAGGAAGAGGGAGAGGGAGAGAGAGATGAATGGATAGAGAGAGGGAGACATGTCAAGAGATAGAGGGAGAGAGAGGAAGATAGAGGTACAAAAGAATATAGAGGGAGAGAGGAAGAGGGAGAGAAATAGATAGAGATAGAGGTAGAGAGAGATAAAGATATAGAGATAAGGAGATAGAGAGGAAGAGTTAGAGAGGAAGAGATAGAGAGATATAGAGGAAGAGATAGAGACAAAGAAAAATAAATAGAAGTAGAGAAAGAAAAATAGAAATAGAGAGAAGAGAGAAATAGGGGGTGAGAGACAAAGATATATGTATATGGGAAGAGAAAGGGAGAGGTAGAGGTAGAGAGATAAATAGGGGATAGGTACCTAGGAGTGAGGGAGGGGGAGAGGAAGGGAGATAAAGAGAGGGAAAGAGAGAGGGAGGGAGAGAAAGGGAGAGAGAGAAGAGGGGAGACATGGAGAGAGATGGGTATAGAGGGAGAGATAACTCAATATAAAGAGAGGGAGAGGTAGAGATAATGAGATATAGATAGAGGGAGAGAAAGGGAGAGAGATGTGTAGAGGAGGGAGAGAGAGAAGAGGGGGAGACATGGAGAGAGATGGGTATAGAGGGAGAGATAACTCAATATAAAGAGAGGGAGAAGTAGAGATAATGAGATATAGATAAGGAGATAAATATAAAGGGGGCAAGAGTGAGAGATAAGGTGATAGAGATAAGAGATAGATAGAGAGAGGTATAGAGAGAGAGGGAGAGAGATGAAGAGGGGGGAGATAGAGAGATAGATATAGATATAGGGAGGGAGAAACAAGGAGTGTGTGTATATGAGTGAGAGAGAGATATGGAGAGAGATGGAGATGGAGATAGATATCTAAATAGATAGAGAGGGAGAGAGAGGAGGGAAGGAAGGGAGAGAAATAGAGAAAGGAGAGAGGATAAGTAGAGAGATATATAAAGAGTGAGTGATTTGGACACACCTGGGCAGAATGCTAGCAACATTTATGAGATTTGGCTTTACACCTGCCGATTGTATTTTGTTGAAGAATTTTTTGAACAAATTCATATTGTGAAATTATGGCAGGTTACAGGGAAACATTTGTTTGAGGTATTCTGTCAAACATTTAGCTTCCTAATTCTTTTCAAAAGTTCAGTTTTGTGGTCCTTCCTGTTGGTGAGGCATTCTGTGGATGTTGTGGTTAAGACCTATTTAGAATATGGAGTTGGAGTTGGTGATAAAACCGGACTGGTCGAAGATGGAGAAGTCGTTGGAGATATTGGAGTGGATAGAGAGGGAGTGGGAGAAGGAGAAGAGGCGGGAAATTGGGACTTACCTGCGGAGAGTGTGAGGGAGAAAGGGAAAGTGGTGACATGGGCCATTAATCAAGAACTTGGACACCCTATTTCTAGTTGTGTAGGATGCAATTGGGGCTGATGTGTTGCAGTTGTTGTAGCTTTCAACCCACATAATATAAATTTTTACACCCACGTAATAATTTACCCCTGACATGGGCCAGTGATGACTCCTCACAAGGGGAGAGTGATGAGGGAAAAGAATGGCACAACAACATGAGGACTCTTGTTGCCAATGCCTCCCAAGATGATGGGAATGAGAATTCACTTCCCAAAAGCCCAAATGTACAAAGTTACATTCAAAATATATTACAACTTAATAATATATTGTGAATTGGAATCAAAAGCTTTACACAATTATATTTAATTAAATATTATGTATGTTGAAGTTTATATAGCTTGAGATTATCTGTGATGCCAAGAAGAATGATACATTTTTTTGTTACAAGAGTCACATGCTCTTCTTGCGTTTTGTTCTTTTTTTTTTGCAAGCTATTTGTTATAAATTTGGTACCCATGGCCAGGCCTGTAAATTGTTGGTGAACCCACCAATGAAATTAGGGTCTCACTTGCGCAACAGAGTCCACTGTATGATCATATTTGAACACTGTGCGATCAATGCATAGAAATTTCATAATCCATGAAGAAGAAAAGTAATCAATAGAGGGTGTCACCGATTTGGAACTAGTTCCTCCTGGTCCACTGGTTGTATGTCTTGTTGTCCGATGAAGATGGCTACAGTGAGGAGCTTTTTTTGTTGGATGATGCCAAACTGATTAATTATGAACCCTCTGCAATGTTATAAACAGGATGCTACTCCAATCAAAGAAACCGACCCTTGCCAAAGACAACAACAATACATATAATTTCATTTCTCACTGTTAATAATAGAAATTTCAAAGTACACCAACTCCAGCGATAGGAAAACAGAGCTCTTGTGCTTATGGAACAAAACATTATCAAAATGTCATAACAAGGAAACAAAGTATTAACATATACACATCTGAGGAAACAAAGCTGAGTTCAAAGCAGTCAATCGACTGGATCCACCGACAACAGAAACTCTCAATCGAATCAATCCTTCTCTCTGACCAACCGGTTGTTCTTTACACCGACCAATTGCATATGCTTAAAAGTTTCTAAAGCCCTTTTCAACAAATCCATTTTGTACATATCTGCAATCATTGCAGTCCATGAGATTTTTTAGGTATTCTGTCAAACAGTTCACGTGCCTGGTTAATGCTTCCACTTTTTGCTTGAAAGTTTATAATATCTGACAAAATTCCTCTATCCTTTATGCTTCGATGGAT
The DNA here is from genome assembly GCA_007258455.2 of Sequoia sempervirens. Classification (NCBI taxonomy): domain Eukaryota; kingdom Viridiplantae; phylum Streptophyta; class Pinopsida; order Cupressales; family Cupressaceae; genus Sequoia; species Sequoia sempervirens. The sequence continues at coordinate 290,994,771 of VDFB02353493.1, forward strand.
GTCCATACTGTTCCAAAGCTCCCATTTTGGCATGGGCGGGGAGGATGCTAGCAAAGGTTGCGGAATTTGGCTTTAAACCTGACAATTGCATTTGCTTGGAAATTTCTAAAGCCTTTTCAGCAAATCCATTTTGTGCATATCCGAGACCACATCTCTTTGAGGCACCTTGTCAAACACTTCACATGCCTTGTCTATGCTTCCACATTTTGCATACATGTCTACCCGGGCAGGTGCAACTACATCTGAAAAAATTTCCCTTATCCCTTATGATTTGATGGATGTCCATACCCTGTTCCAAAGCCCCCATTTTTGCACGGGCAGGGAGAATGGTAGCAAAGTTTGGAGTCTGGATTTACACCTGCCAATTGCATTTGCTTGAAAGTTTCTAAGGCTTTGGACATCCTGTTGATTCAGAATAACATTTATCTAAGCGCAATAACCTACAGGCTTGACGCAGAAGAATGGGACATGGATGACCTCTTCGGCACACACCACCTACAAATACCAGTTCCACTCCACTGGCATTTCAGACCGGGCATAGGGGAAAGCGCCTCTACAATTGTCAATGGCTCTCAAACAAAATAGTGGACATTGTCTAGTCATTTTGAAGTAGAAAGAACTTTCCAATCCAACGAAACATCAATTGAAGGCCGCTTTGACGCGAAGTAGAGCTTCGGATTCGTAGGAAGGACATCTGTTGGGCAATAATCGATGGGACACAGAAGAGGGAAATAAGAAGAGATGAAAGTGTGAAATGAAGAGTATAGAGGAGAGGTTGTGTAAAAAGATGGAGATGGCCATTCTATTTGCGATGCAGAAGGGGAATGCAGTTTGTTGTTTGTTGTACCAGTTAGTCTATCGCTGTCTGCACCATTGGAGGACGGCGTATGGCCAAAAGCTCGGCTATTGTAGCGCAGGCTGGGAAAATAACGGAGCTAATATCTCTCCCGAAAAATGTTAATAGTAAAGGAAATTAACCAGTAAAGCAAAAAGTAACCGCTAAAATCATCACCGAGATTTTCACCGGCAGCGAAAAATTTAACAGTCCAAATCAATTCAATCGTCTCCCAACGTGACAGAGCCGTTGATCAGGCAAATGAGCTTTGGTCTATTTCAAATAGGTAACTTCGGTGTAAATATGAGTTTTGCATCTTAAGGCAAGGCACTAGTGAATCGTGGCCATGGTGCATAGAGCAATTATGGGGTTGTTGGGTATCTAACTGTTCCCTGAAAAAATAAAAATAAAAATAAACAAATTTAAATTTTGAAAGAGGACATTCATGTTTAGACATGAGGGTTAGAGAAGAGTACTACCCTCTCCAATCAGTAAAATAAATAAATTTATTTATTTGTGGATGAATGAAACAAAATAATGCAGACATTGTGCTTGTATCAAAGAGCAAAAGAAAATTATGTGTACATTTACATTTGATTGTCCTCTATAAAATATAATATAATCTATAAAAAGAAAAATAGAAGGGATTTCACAGATCTCTGCTCACCCCACGATCTCCTTTATTTTTCTTTGGTAGTCATTCTTCTCTGGTCGCCGCCATCCAAGACACCTGCACCTTCAAACCCTAAAGAAGAAGAAAAGAAAAAGAAAACTAATTTGAAAGCAAGAATAAGGAATATTAGGGAGGAATATTAGGGCAACGTGAAGGAGTTGATGTAAATCGTCAAATTTTTTTTAAACCTAAAACATGTTACATTTGGAAATTACCATTTAGACTCCACATCTCCCTCTCATAATTAAAAAAGAGAGCATAGATATAAACAAAGCCTTATTTAAACAATTGTCACGTAGTGGCTAGTACTTACCTTTATAGTATTTAGATTTAATAAAAATAAATGTAAGTTTTGTTAATGGAATAAAAGATAGTTACATGCATTTATATTAATATTAATAATTATTAATCTTATCTTAGTTATATTATATAAAAGTCAAGTATCTTATATAAAAATAATTATATATTAAAATTTTAAATATTATAAAGATATTATAAATATCAAAAAAAATAAAAATAAAATTAAATGATAGTATAATATAATTAGAAGAAAAATTGATAATTATATAAATATAAAGTTTATCTAATAATTATGTTACAATAAGAATATGTATAATATGATATAAATTTATTATATTATATTAAATAATATTTATTGATTGGATAATATAAATTTAAATAATAATTTTTAAAATTATTTTATATAAAATAAAATATAATTAAAATGAAATGATTATGTAAAAAAATTATTTAAACATAAAATTTATATAATAATTAATATGTATATAATTTATGTTAGTATGTATATTATTAATGCATTACACATATTAATACGGAGATTTTTTTATTATATGTAAACAAATGCCTATTACGCTGATTCATATTTTTATTATTTTTTCACCTTCCTTCACCCCTCGTTTTCCTTGAAAACCTACTCTGCTTTGTATAGCATGTCGTGTGAAAAGATAATTTTTTTATTGGGGAAGAAAATTGTTTGAATTTTACTGCCGAGGATTGTGAAATTTGGAATGAAGGAGTCATTTTCAATTTCTTAGTACATAAATCTAGGATGCACTCAACAATGGGAAAAATAATAGTTCTATTTTCTTTAAAATAGGCAAAATAATAGTTCTATTTTCTTAAAAATAGGAAAAATAATAGTTCAGTTTTCTAAAAAATAGGCAAAACGATAGTTCATTTCACTTTTCCTCAAAATCCATCAATAACACACAAAACTTTTCAGCCATTCATATTCACAAAAAATATTTTTTCTAATTTACAAAGTTAAGTATTTTACAAGTTAACTTTGTAAAATTGAATCTATTTTTAAACAAAAATAATAATTGTTTTTGATTGGTTGAAAACCAACCTATTAATAACTAATTAACTAAGAAAAGCAAAAATCAGTGCAATAATATTACCTAACAGAATTGTGTCTACTACAGTGTTGATATTATAAAAACTTAATAGTAATCTTGAAATTTGTTAGATGGTGACATGTAATATTATAAACAAATTGCTGGAATAATGTGTTAGAAAATCTATTGATAGACCTAATTAAGGATACTTATAAGCATGATATAATGATTTTTCTCCAAATGAGAACAATGGCATGGGTACATTAGGTCACATCATCATTTGTAGCATGCTCATCTAAGATTGTATCAAAAAATAAATTTATGTTTTTATGCAAGTCCGTATTGATCTTTGATATTTAGAAAAGTGGAGAGCGTCAATGAGAGATGGAATATTTTATGATTTTGTAAAGGCATGAAATATTTTATGATTTCGTAATTTGTTATGAACCTTTTTTTATATGCATTTATAATTTTTGTGAAAATTTAAAAAGATAAGACTCAAATGAATGTGAAATCTATTAGAATTTTAAAGGTTTATAATATTAGAAACCATACAAAACTTAAGATAGGATTTCTAATATACAATCAATTTCTTTCTTTCTGATGTTCACTTATGCATCCATATTTCATTACAGTCATCTTTGTATGACCTAGGTCAAGATAACTTGTGTGTGCTCAATCATAAAATGATTTCATTACCCTAAACAAAATCTAAGACCACCGATCACCTAGATCATTGTTAAATTTTTGCCAATATCACAGTTCAAGACATCATGGTGATGAAGACCTGAGTTTGACCAAGAGTCACTGCTTGTTGGTTAAACAAAGGATGCCAACTGGAATCACTTCTATACCTTTTAGACAACTTCAAAAAAATTACTCATTCAAACCTTGAAGAAATCAAAGAGAAGCAATGAAAAAGGAAGTACACTAAAAAAACTTAAGATAGATTTCTAAAATTAAGCCAACGAAGACTACTATATTTGCATAATATTGAATAGAGTGTAACATAATTTCAGAATCAGAGTTACCTTTGCATACATAAAGTAAACCTATCTATCTAATGTGCACAAGCATTCATTTAATTTTATAGGAATCAAGTTCTCTTGGTATAAGATCACATAATCATATGTATTATTTTTCCCACCATTGTTGCATTAAACCTCATAAAATAGAAGATGAGTTCAATTGCAAAGCAGGTAGAAACCCAAATGAGAACAGTGAGAAAAGGAGGGAACAGTAAAATAGTGCCACAAATTACAAAGAATTCATTCTTGGCTTATGATAGATCACAAAGTGTGTCCCAAAACATTGATTAAGCGAACATACTTTCAAGCCTCATTGACCCACTTTGATCACTACTAAATGGTAGTACAATTTCTTGCTTTCTAGAAGAAATAATTTATGATAAATGTAGACAATAATTTGAGAAGGACCGTTGATGAAAGAAAATTACAGAACAATGATACTATAAATCACAAGGAATTCTCAACTGATAATGACAATTTGATTCCTCATGATAATATTGCCTTATTTTTATTGGCAAAAATTTATTGTTGAATGCTGAACTATTTGATGTTTAAGAATAGTTTTTGAAAGGTAATGATTTTCATGGAATCAAGATTCAAGGAGATAAACCTCATTTCAGCCTAAGGGAGTTGATGATAGGCAAGAAGTGGAATTGCTTATAGAAGGTAAATCAAGAAATATCAAACAAAAATGTCGGTGCCTCTTGAGGCAAAAGAAAATTGTCAATTATATTGGCTTTATAGGAAGAGACCACCCATCCTATTCTTATAGTAATCAAAACTATTTTTTTTAAAGAACGAGTAGTAAAAATAGCACTTCCAATCAACCCCATTTCAGCCTAGGGGAGTTGATGACAAGAAAGAAGTGAAATTTCTTATAGAAGGTAAATCAAGAAATATCAAACAAAAATTGAGTTGGTGCCTCTTGATGCAAAAGAACATTGTCAATTATATTGGCTTTATAGGAAGAGACCTCCCATCCTAACTGCACTACAATTAGCACTTCCAATCAAACACACAATACCAGAAGACCACAAAGTGAGCTTATTTTGATAGTAGTTTTGTCGATAAGGCATTAGTTTTCTGATAAGCCTTTTTTTAGTTATTGACAAGTCAAGAGATTTGCGAATCGAATCGAGGCAGTGTTTCAAAAACATGATGTTCTTTTGATGATAGTTGTGTCGATAAGGTGCTAATTGAATCTTTTGGGAATTGAGGAAGTGCTTCTAAAAGATGAGGTTCTTGCAATGAGATTTTTGTTGATAAGGCAAGGCATTAGTTGTAGCTCTTTTTGAAACGAATTAGGTCTTGTTATCGACACATCGAAAGAATTAATTCCTAAATTAATGAATTGATTGTGCCATAATATTGTAACCTTAAAAGTAGCTCTAATTTTAACCCTAACCCTGATCCTAGCCCTAACCCTACACCTGACTATAATTCAAACCCTAACTGTATGCTTGACTATAATTGAAACCCTAAATGAACTCTAACCCTATCTCTAATTTGAACCATAACCCTAACTATAACTTTAATTCTTAACCTAATTATAATAGTAACCCACCTTAATTTTAACCCTAATTCTAATAGGAATCCTAATCCTAACTCTTACCCTAACCCTAATTCTAATCATAACTTTGATTGTACTCTGAATATAACCTTAATTTTAAGTCTAACAATAATCTTAATTCTAACCGTTACCTTAATCCTAATTCTAACTATGATTTTAACCCTAACCCTAACCATAACTCTAGCCCTAACCCTAACCCTAACCCTAACTATAATTCTAATGCTTACCTTGACTCTATTTCTTACCCTAATTCTAATAATAACCTAATTAAAAGAATTTTGAACATTTTGAAATCTATATATATTTTTTGATGCTTTTTTTTAACTCATGCTTTTAATTTTAAAAAATAATTCTAACTATGATTTAACCCTAACATTATGTTTTCTTTTCTAAGTTTATTAATGTTTTCTACCACTTACTTGACTAATATAATAGTTAAAAAAAAAATAGTTTACATTCCCATTTTTTATTTAAGAAAAAAGGATGCCCATTTTAACTTGTCCCTTCTAACCATTGTATACATTAATTGTTTATTCTATTTGTGTTACTTATGAATAGATATTATTTGACTTGTTATATTTTTATATAGTTCTCTATATAATATAATATTTTTATTTATAATAATATATCATCTTATTATGATATTTTGTTATAAAAATATTTATTAATTTAGAATATTTTAAAATATAAATATAAAAGATCTTTTTAGAATTTTCATCTTCAAATATTGATAGAAATCAATTTAGGTTAAGATAGTGGAAATCATCTCATCATAAACATAAAGTTCATTCTAAGTCACTTGGTGATTTTATTGTACCAACTACAATCTACTAAAAATGGTTAGAATTGTGATTATATTTTTTATTAAAAAATGCATTGTTAAAACCATTTTCCTATTGGTGGTTGTCACTCAACGTTACCTTAAAACTAAATTTGTAGCTATTAATTTTTATGATATTTTTACTTTTCAAATTTGTTGTTTCAAATAACTAAATTAATTTACATGTTTGTTTTGGGAATCTATATAATTTCATTTTTATTTATTCTTATGAAAACTTCAAATATTAGTTTTGAAAATTTTATAAAAGCATTTGTTAATGATCATTCTTGAATTTTTTTAAAAAAATCTTCAAAAATTAACTCTTATCAAATGTAAATTAAATTTATAGTATTCTGAACATAGAAATATCCTATGCTATATTTAAATAAATTTACATACTACTGTAGGAATCTATTGCTTAACCCAATAAAATTCAATAAAAAATGAATCATAATGAGTTCTTTTTGTATATTGTATTTTTTCCAACTATACTTAAACTGTAAAATAATTTTAACTTTGTTATTAAAGTTAAAAACAAACTCTATTAACAGCAAGAAAAATTATTTAAATCCATTTAATGAGAAATATTTACTCATATACAAAAATGTTAAAATACTAAACTAAGAAAAACTTTTTTTTAACAATTACCACTAACTTTACAACTGTGCATATATATCACCCATATGCGCTAAATAGCACAACTCCAAGGCTTTTATCTTGAAATATACATGGTAATCATATTTAACATCATCATATATCACCAACTAGCAAATAATTTACATCTTATAAACTGCTAAGGTCATCCTCCTACCTGTAATTCAATTCATATGCAAACCTTAGTGAAAATTATCATGTTAGCATATTAATAGAGATTAAAATTATCTAACAATAAGATTAGCCTGTTAATAGTAGAGGCATAAATCCCTTGGTTCTCTGTTGCATTTAGAGTCATAGATAGATAATTAAGCCAAAATCCAAAAAAAATTGTGCCATTTGTTGTTGATGAGGTGACCACCAATGTTGCTGCTCTGTTTACTCACACCCAGAGTCAAGCACTCTGCATGATCAATGTAGTAGTCTACCAACTCTTCCTTCTTCATAAGAAACCTGCAAATTTTCTATCAATTTTAAGATTCCAAATATGTTGAAAATACAAATGGGCAGATTTTTTTACAAGAAAAAACCTGTGAATCAAGGAGGGCCTTCTCTATCCAAGTATGAGCACTGAAATGTGGAGCTTGTTTTCCTGGTTGACAATGGTAGCAACCTTTTCACCCACCTAACAAAATAGAAAACCATTCATCCTACAGTGGCCTTTAATGGGGTTTGCAACCACCCAAAAAAAAAACTAAATTTTGCATCTCTCAAATAAAATAATACCTTTGAAAATCACAATGCAATATTGAAATGAGTCAGACATTGTAGCCAACATATCAATTATTTATATGAAAATTAATTTCTCACATAAACAACTGACACATTAACCATAACATACTGATGACTAAATAACTCCATTTAAAATATAAAATAAATAAATTTGTATTCTAAAAATTCCTTAAAACCCACTGAGAGAAACACTCAATAATGCCTGTAAAAAGAAGTATTAGGCATTATCCTTTGAGAGGCCAAACTTCAGAAGCTTTTGCATTAAAATAGTGTTTCTTAAAAGTACTCCTATCTATTATGACAGAGAATATCATTCAAGACTACAGCAAAAGAATTTGATCCTACAATTTCTTGATTTCAATCCAAGCAATTTAACTGATTCAGCTATACATACATATGTAAAATTGTAAATACCAGCAAAACTCTTTTTGGGTGGGGATTCAAAACTATAACATATCAGTAAGACAAGATTTCCCTGGACATGAACAAAGCATAAGAAGTTTTGAAAAGAACAAAAAATAGAGTAATGAAATAGAGAATACTCCACCTCCGGCCTAGCTGCCTTGCAGAGAAATCTAAGATAGTGCTCAATCGATCTAATCATTATAATTACTCTTTTATGAACAAGAGCTGGTGTGGAATTTTTGATATTTTGTTGCTTTATTAAAAAAAAAAGGTAAAATATACTTAAAGGTCTGGTAGGTAAATTAACTAAATTTTGAATCTTAACTATCTTGATGGTAAGATCCCTAATTTACTATTGTGACATATCTCAATGGGTGCCCGGAGTGCAAAAGCAACTATTTTTCATTGGTTGATAGCTAAATCTAGGAAAGAACATGGCATAGATCTCTACTTTGATTAATATTCACTTAAAATGGAGCTAAATAGGCTAGACAAAAACTTGTTCACTTCCTATCAAATGGCTATACTTCCATTGCTATGTGCAGTAGAGATTAGAAGCAGGATGCCCACCCAAATGGGTTACTAACAGAAATGCCAAATCCTGTATGTCTCGTAATATCGTTATCCTGGAAACAAAATGCCCATTTTCTAAGGAGCACTACTTTAAGCAATTTAAACGGGATCGCATACCTTCCCGCAAACATAAAAGAGAAGATATATGCCTTCAACTCTCAGTAGCACAAAGACAGTGAATCTGCAGAGCATAAATGAAAAAACTAAACCTAATGAATCTGTGATTTAATAGCCCTAAAATAAAAAGGGAGGTAAAAGGTCTTATGAAGAATGTGGTTCATAAGCCCTCCTAAAACATCCATTCATGCAAACCAAATAAACTTAAATCCAAACGTGTTGCATGATAGATCAATCAGAGTAAAAAAAACTTAGGAATGACAAAGTGGGTGTTGGGCAGAGCGAGAGAGACTACTTAGCGAGAATAGCTCAAATTGAATGCCGAAGAAGTGGGTGATAATGGCCCTTCCCAAACCATAACTACCCAAAAAAAATATAGAAGAATAGCCCCTTAATCTTGCCTGTTGGGAGGACCTAAAAATTTAAAAGTGCATGGAATCAGCCAGCACTTCCGAAAGTTGTAGAGTATTCAATCCTCTAAAATTGTAGAAGAGAGGCTACTGGTAATTTGACCTAGGGAGATTGGCTCAAACACCCCATCCATGAATTTCAATATAATGGCGACAACAATAAAAAAATTAGAAGTAGTTAAAATCTCTTGTTTGAAGCAGTTATAATTAAACCTATTGGTAAATCTCTTGGAAAATTCATTCTTGCCACTATTAAGGCACTACAGTAATGGAAGTGCATTAATTGCCCTCATCGGTTGAAATTTCCCTACCAATTAGATGGAAGAGAAATAAATTTTCAAAAATGTTTTGTTATAAAATTAGCATCTATACATTGACAATAGCTAAATATTTTTTAAATAGAAAAACTAATTAAGTTCTCAATGGTTAGAAAATGAATTATTAATAACTAGTTAAGAACAGGTCATGCCTATAGTTTCATAGCAGAAACTAAAAAGAGGAGGAATCAATTCATATTCCTTAAGAGGGTAATACATTAATTTAGAATAAAGTGGAAGGGTTAAGAATTTTTAGTCTAGGAAAAAGAGATTTTTGGAATTACTACTTAAAAGTTTATAAAATAAATATATATTGATTTTTTATATAAAGTATTATTTATTTATATAATTACTATAGGATGGAAAACAAATAATTTAATAAATAATATTTTCATATGAATAAGTATTATCTATTTATATATATTCAAAAAATATAAATATATAGAAGATAGGTAAATAATTGGATGTAAAACTTTAGAATATATGCTTTAAATTAATATTGTAAGTTGGAGTATCAATAGTGATGTCAATTATAGAATTTAAATGTAATTGGTTATAATGATCGTTATCATTGAAATTAACCATCGAGTGATTAGGGTTAAAAATATAATAACGTAAAGATCAATTTTATAACAGGATTTAATTAGTTAAGGTTATCAAAAAATTCTATATTAGATAGTACCTTTTATGACATTTGTACATCCCCCTTCAGTGCATATAGTATACTACCATGCATGTGCATCACTGGCATTGTTTGTGTTTTTATAATGTTGTTTGAAAAAAAATTGTTGGGTTTTCTTTTTTCCAATGAAATTTTTTGGGCGTGAAAATAACTTAGTTTCTCCTTTGTAAGTGACTTGGATGAGATGCTTATCATCCTTCCCTTGGATGATGGTAAAAGGCCATAATTTCAGGTTGTCCTACACACAAGAATTAGAGAAGCATCTTCCAATGAGTCGCTTGGCATCAAAGACAGTGTTAACATGATTGTTTGAAATCTAGTGCTTGGTAGTATCGCCAACAAGTCTCTGAAATGAAGTAAAAGTGACCATAGAAGGAGTGGTTCTATTTCCTTGCTCATTAACAATAATCTCAGACATGTTATGCGGTGCCTTCCATACTCCAACACAATAGTAGCTTGTTCCCAAATCTATGCCAATTGCCTTCTCTTGCTCCTTCCCCTTCCCTTTTCCCTCCTCCTTTCCCTCCATGCTCAGTGAGCTACCTTCTCGATCTATGGTTTGAATCTAGAGAAAAAATTGAAAGTATTGATATGTACTATATTATTATATATTAATCTATATACTATTATAATATAATATATGTTATATTATATAATATCATATTATAATATAATTTATATAATTATATATAATATATTATATATTATATATATTATAATATCTATAATATATATATTGTATGTTGGTTTGTGTCATCCCTTATACTAAGGGAGGGGCAAACCCGACCAATTTTTAAAAAAATCAAAAACTAAACGGATATCCATTACGAAATGGATATTTGTTTGATGTGTGTTAAACAAAAAAAGGTCGAGAGTCATTTTATATATTATATTATATCATTTTATAATATTATTATATTAATATATAATATTATTATATTAATATATAATATTATTATATTAATATATAATATTATTATATAATATTATTATATCAATATATATAATATAATATAATATTAATTATATTATAATAATATATATATAATATTATATAATAATATAATATTATATATAATATAATTTTATATAATAATATAATAATATAATATTATATATAATAATATAATATTATATATAATATTATAATATTATATTATATTGTTTTTGATGAGGAAAAGCAGGTTTTGATGAGACTTGAAACCCATTACAGACCAGTTTTGATGGGACTAGAAACCCTATCCAAGTGAAACATGTTGCACCAAAGATAATTCAAATACCATTAGCATCCCATCAGCAGCAACACTAAGAATAAAACTAGAAAGAATATATTGCACAAAGGTTTTACAGGGACCTTGACCCCACAAAAAAACTAAAACTAAAGATAATCCAAATACCATTAGCATCCCATCAGCAGCAACACTAAGAATAAAACTAGAAAGCATATGTTGCACAAAGGTTTTACAGGGACCTTAAACCCAAAGGTTTTTGAAGGGACCTTAAACCCTTAACCAGGTTTTTTAGGGACCTTGACCCCATAACAGGTTTTGAAGGGACCATGAACCCTTTACAATCAAGTTTTGGCAAGGACCTCAAACCCAAATAAAAGAGGAAGCAAAGAATATCCCCAATCTTTAACTAGTACCAAAAGCCCTGCAACATCAACTCATACTCCACCTCAATAGGAGAGAGCTCCCCTCTATAGGAGAGGAAAAAGTGAGATCCAACACTTCTAGAGACGCCACTCTTTTGCACACACCAGCTCCACCTCAATAGGAGCCAACAACAGAGTAGAGCACTTTCCACCATCACTACAACAACTAGATCCACCTCAATAGGAGAGGGCTCCGCCTCAATGGGAGCAATCTTCACCTCAGTTGAAGAAAACACCTGTAGAAACCAATAGAAAGCCACCACTCTCAAAGCATAGGAAAATAATTCATCCTTTGACTACACGAGAGATTGAGACTAGAATAAGAACAACCAAGAAACCTCAACCACAAGCCACCACCACTGTGCATACCAAAAGGTCAAGAAAACTAGCTCAGACCATGAACAAGGAAAAGAAAAGCCCCCTTTGAGAAACATAAGCTTGAAAGCACTAAAGGGGAACCAGTCAACAATAAAAACCTGGGACATAAAATATATCATTGAAAACAGCCCAGACAAGAGGACAAACATGGAGACCACCCAAATTCCAAAGGAACTACCTCTGCCCTCTAGACGAACACTTCCAACAAAAGAAAGAGCTCTAGAGAGAAAAATACCACCCCCCAAACATAAAAGACACTCCCTAAACTGGTCAAGCCCAGAAGAGAGACAAAAGGCCACATAGCCCCACAAACTGCAATAGGAGAAATAAATCCCTTGCAAACTGCAACCAAGAGCACCATGAAATTCCAATAGAAGGGGAACCAAAAGGCCTGACCCCCTACTACCACCACAAGCTCGCTCCAAACCCCATTTGAAGAGAGCACAAGAGAACACTGCAGGAGACTCTAGGGACCAGGAAACGTCAATAACTGCAGCCATAAGAAACCCACAACCCCAACACCAAAAAGGCTATAGGACCAAGCAAAGCACGAGCAAGAATCCAATAGGGTTGTTAGAATCGAAGCCCCCAAAAATAACAAAAAAAAGAAAACCAGGAGCTCTGCTCCAACTCCCACCCATACAAACCACACACTCTGCACCCCAAGTCGCACCCAAAGCATAGAGAATCGAAGGAATGCAGCAACCCAAGGCCACCATGCCACTGTCATCATCACCTCCATCCTTTGAATTGCTATCCTCTACAACAAAAGACCCCGTGTTCAAACCCCCAAGCCCTCACCTATTCCTGCCTCCACTCGTCTTCATCGTCATATAATATTATATTGTTATATAATATTATTATATATATTATAATATCATATTCTATAATAATAATAAAATATTATACATATTATATTATATTATATATATATATTATACTATTATATATATATATAATATATATTATTATATTATATAATATCATATTATATTATATTATATATTATATATTATTATATATATTATATTACAATATATTATAATATATTGTATTATAATATAATATATATATATATTTATCGGTGATAATAGTTAAGTTTATTAAAGATAAAGCAAAGTTACAAAAATACAGATTTAACATCATCCAGTAACTACCAAAAAAGGCTGATAAACCAACACAGTATCCAAAGTAGCCAAAAAACCCCTATCATATCTGCCTGATATCTACCCTACCAACCTTTACCCATGCCCCAAACTATTTACAATTTCAATACAAAATAGGGCTTAACCCCAAAAAAAAAATCACAAGCTAAGTACAGTAAACTAAATGAAATTTATGCTTGTGTTACTCAAAATCCTTCGATGAGCTGCCTAACTCCAAAGGAACTATCTCCATTATCAGCTTTAGCTTCTTCCTCAGACACTGACCCTTCTTTTCATGCATCTCCACTCTGGCGACGTCTTTGAGATTCTCTATGACCTCCTCGATCTTCATTAACTCAATGCATATTTTAAGTGCTTTCCACCTGCATTCCACTCCTTCTCACCATAGGTTTTAGGTGCATCCTTCTGGCCACCTGATAAAAAGATAGTTTAAATTCGCGAGCTTTGGGCCCCCACCTTCCATGCCTTCATCCTTAACGAATCCCACTCTTGGTACAACCCGCTCCAGGATGCTTTCCATATCTTCTAAAACATATTTATGAACCAATTTTTTCATTACTTTCCTCACCACATCCACCGACTCTCCTAAGTCTAATCCCCAAGCCATGATCAACGAGTAAATATCCATATTGGTTCTATATCTATGCTTCAAATCTTCAAAACCATTACCCAAAATAATTTGCACAGCTTGTGCCAAACATCCTTGAAGAGAAATAAACCTCTCAACCTCTTCACAGACGCTTTGCCATCAAAAGGGTTCAATTTCCTCCTTGATTTAAAAGTGAAACTGGCCTCCATTTCTTCTTTGGTTCTTTGGCTTCCAACCTACCTCACACCTCCAACCGGATACAATCCTTACAACCGCACACCAAGAAGCATCGAAGGTGATGAGATGTGTATCTTTAATACACCTCATTTTACCATCCATCGCCATTATTGTCAAATGTACATCCAGTGCCAACAAAACAACCTTCATCAATGCTTCACTTCCTTCGAGAATTTCCATGCCACCTTACTTGCTAAATTTTCATTCCTTCTTACATTAAATGCATTGGACAAAAATCCTCCAAAATAATGCCTCTAAAGTCTTTGAATCTAAAATCATCCACCTTTGCAAAAGATAGAACCCATTTTGAGAGGGTATCTACTTCCACATTCCCAGTTCTCCTAGTATGACTTAACCTTAAAGTCCTCAAAAGGGGCTAATTCTTCAATGATTTTCCTAATCACTCCCTACAAATGCCAAGCATCAATTCCTCCATTTATAATTTCTTGAATTATTACCAAGGAATCACCCTCCAAATGAATCCTTGTTACCCCTAACTTTTTGGCTATCTTAATTCCCATTAAGGTTGTTGTTGCTTCCACTACATTGTTAGTTCCTTCCTTCAATCTCCTTGCTCCTATGGCCAGCACATTCCCATTCCAATCACGAACAATACTACCAGCCCCTGATGGACCCAAGTTTCCTTTTGATGGTCCATCAACATTTACCTTCTGCCAACCTTCCTGTGGTTTCTCCCATTTATCCACCTCTAAATACGATTGAGTCGGATTAACCCAACCAAGCCCCTTAACGGGCGTATTATAATATAATATATTGTTATAATACAATATATTATATTATATTGTAATATAATATTATTATATATAAATGATTTTTTAATAATATAAAAACCTTCTTATTAATCGGTCTATGCTATCCCTTATACTAAGGGATGGAGCGAATCCGACCAAATTTTTAAAAAAATAACTTAAAACTAAATAGATATCCTAAAATGGATATCCAATTCCTGTGTTTTAAATCAAAAAAAGAAAAATTCAAGAGTCATTTTGACTTGCCTTATTCTCCATTACATGCTTTGGAGCAACCAAAGAACTTGGATATTCATTTTCCAATGACTTTTTTGCCAAAATCACCCACTAATCAAAGGTATGTATGATTTTTAATGTTTTTTTCAAATTTTTTTAGTTTTGCATTATTTTTTAAGAATTTTAATCAAAAATAAGTTTTTTAATATGCATAATAGTTTGCATTAAAATAATTGTTAATTTTTTAAAATTTTCAACATCAAATAGGTTTAACAATGGCCGAGAATCCCAACCATGGTCCAGATGAAAACCTTGCCTAGCCAAATCCTCCTCCACCACCAATTTCTCCATTACAAAACATACCCACTATCCATGAATCTATCCATAGGAATTTAAATCAATTGAGAAACATATGTTGGATATACAAGACACTCCCTCACCTCTCTGATATGATAACCACATTAGAAACAATAATTCCCAATGTTGAAACTCTCACAAACCAACATATTAGGTTTGTAAAATGGTGAGAGTCCCAAAGGAAACATTGTGCAAATGGTTTATCATATGATGAAGTGAGAGAACTTGAAATTACAAAATCCAATTAGCACAACTATTTATCAATCCCAAAACTGGACAACTCATAGATGTGCACAAGTCTAGATATTCAATTAAATGGTGCATACATTGAGGTATCCTAGATAATTTCTGGAAACAGTGGTGGATGGTTTTTGATAAACCACCCAACAACAATCTTGATGTCCCACAATATTTTCTACGAAAACTATATGTTGAGTTTGTCCTAGGTAAGCATGTCAACTACTTTGATATGTGAGATTTCCAAGGTGTGGGTAGAGAAACGCCTCAAGATAGACCTAGGGCACATCGAGTAACCCCACTTCTTCCTACTCCACCTATTGCTTCCCCAACTCTAATACCTTACCCAGAGATTGTTTCAGATGTAGGTAGTCAAATTATTTTTTCCATACATGCATTAAGTGACCATTTGATCACATAGAGCTCACATGTTGCACAACTGCATGATGGTGCATCCCATCATGATAGTGATGCACCTATTGCATCAGTTGTTACTGGTAAACCCTCCTCTTCAAAACATATTTGTGTGTCTTGGATAACTGCATTATGTGCCACAATATATGTTTGGGTCCTCTTCGACATTCCATTGAGGCTTCAATGGACACATCTAACAATGAGGTCCATGATATGTCAAATGTAGAAGATGAGAGAGCACGAAGTGGAGAATTTCTAGGAGAGACATCAGGTGGAAGAGATGATGTGGAGGAAATGATAAGAAAAAGTAATTTGATAGTGCATTTTATCTTTTCTCTCATATTTAATAAGAGATATTAGTACTAATTGTAATGTCACAGAATTGCACCTAGGGGAAATTCCACATTTTTGCACTTTTGCCTAGCATTTATGACACCTTAAGAGCATTAATGACAAAAATCCCATGAGTCAAAATCTCACAATTTTGACTCCATGTGGACTAGTGGTAAAGCAACAGAATCCTAGCAACACATTTCCCAAAAATATAGGCCTTAGACACCTACATAGCGCACAGACATCTGTGTAGTGTGCTAGCATCTTGGCAATTTTTTGAGTTTGAAATGGGGAATCTCGAATCCTGACTCTCTTGACACATGTCCTAGCAGTCAAAATTTGGATGTATGGGCTCATTTCCACCCTTTCATGCATTAAAACCACTCATTTTCTCTCATTTTGGGTTTCAATTCATTCAATCAAGCTCTCTACACACTTTTCACTCTTGAGTTCTCTTCACTCTTGATAGTAGCACTCCCACAAGCAAAGCCATGTCGGACTAAGGTCCTTCCAATAACTACAACTCTCAATCAAGCACTCAACGGTGCATTTGTGCACTCCGAAGAGGGTCTAGGCCCATGGGTAATGCTCTCTCTCTCTCTTACTTTCCTTTCCTACTTGTTTATTTGCTACTTTGTGGTGTGGGTTCTACTCCTGAAGCGAGTTTTCCTTTCACCACACACTTTGTTTACACTCCTTTCGAACTTGGTTATCTGTGGAGGTGGGAACACCAAAACAGGGGTCTGACTGAGGTAGACCCCTATATAGCCCCAACCTTTCCCCTTGTTCTTCTATGTGTAGGTTGTGAAGCAGAGCTTGGAGTGAAGACTTGAACATCCGGTTGAAGGTAAGTTTTCCCCAAGTTCTCCTTGTACTTTGCTTGAGTTCTTGTCTTTTGTTTGACTGTTTAGTTCACTATACCTTAGACCTAAGTCTAGAAGTGAAACTTGGTTATTTCCTCTTAAGCTCCTGAGCTTTCTATTGCTTAGGATGCCAGTGCACCCTTTGGATGACAATGCGAGCTGTGTTGAGGTCCTGAATCTACTTTGACGTCCTTTGGCTGAGAGCTCCTCTGTCAGAAGCAAAAATTTAGAAGTTTCACTCTCTCAGTATTTTAAATAATTTTTTGTTAGTGTGTACCTATTTCCTTCACAATCCTTCCACGCTTAGGTGGATAAGGGCAATTCATTCCCTGGTCATCTCTTGAGAATGAAGAGACCCATGTGCAGCAAATTCCTCTTATCTCACATTTTGGTGAACTCAAAGTGAAGGATGGCGAATCTATTTTTACAGTGTTTTCATGTTTACAATAATACCTTCTCTAAGGAATATTTTGATATGTTGGATGACACTCTAGATGACTTCTTAGAAGTGCCCTCCCCTATCTATAAATCTCCCGAGCAAGCTTCATCTCTGCCAGTTGAGGAGTCAGTAAATATAATTGTGGTCTTTGTGGCTCCTCTGAGCCCTAAGAAACCTATCATTTACGTGACCCCAACTGAATCATCTTCTAGGGAGGATCATTTTGTCTATTATATTTCAAGTCATTGTGATTCATCAGGCTTATATTTGAGGTTCATCAAATCTATGGACTCCCCTTCCTATAATGTTGTTGGGAATACATATAATACAAGAAGAAACAAATAGAACTTGGATCAACAACCTTCCATTCCTACATATCAACCTACTCAAGTTCCTACTTCTTTACCACCATCTCAACCAATCCTTCCTTCAACACCTAAACCTGTGATCAAAGCACTAGGTGATTATGATCTTGTTGAGCAACTTCATGTTACTTCAGCCAAGATATCACTTTGGGATTTGCTTCAAACTGCTTTGATTTATTAGCAGATGCTTCAAGAAGCTTTGCAAAAGATCCTCTTTCCTTCCTACAAAGGAGGTTAATGTTTGTGAACCTAGTGAAGAAGGTGAGAGTGCTCCCATAGAGACATTCAACATTCATTGGTGGAATGAAACACTCTATGTAGAGCCGACACCTCCTAAAGTTTTGCAAAATCGCTATGGTTTTGGATATGAACTAGCTTCTCAGTATGGCTATGGGAAGAAATTACTAGGGTGTATCGAGCAAGGAATTCAAGTCCCTATCCAATTTAAGCCAAGAAAGTGCTATCTAGGTTTGGGGTGCTTTATCGAACAATCTAAGTAGAAACCTTGGTGCCATGTTAATATGATTTCAACCGAACCCTTGAGTTTGGTCCTGTGGTACAAGTGAATTCTAACCTAGGAATGCAA
The DNA here is from genome assembly GCA_007258455.2 of Sequoia sempervirens. NCBI lineage: Eukaryota > Viridiplantae > Streptophyta > Pinopsida > Cupressales > Cupressaceae > Sequoia > Sequoia sempervirens. Next base: position 291,013,549 of record VDFB02353493.1, read on the forward strand.
AACAACAATGGAAATGCAAGGTAGAAGACAAAATAAACACTCAAGATTGGCCTAGTTGAATCTAAACAAAAATATAAGAAATTAGAGCCTTTTACCTTCTTTAGATTGATAAATTGGTTGGCCCTTTTGGTTGCTTAATTTGTGTGCTCCTTGGTGGAAAAAATAGCTTGAAACCTAGTGCAAAATGTATCTAAGATGATGATGAATGCAATGGAGATTGTGGGTATTGTGAAAAATGCAAGATGAGAGCTCAAAGATGTTGCAACAATGGAGGATGCTAAGTGTATGCTTGATAAGGGTGAATTATTGATTGCTAGAATGGATGAATGATAAATGGGGGAAATTCCATGATTGTTAGGGGAAGTGCCTCTAAACAATGGAGGGCTAGGATCAAGCTAAGATTGATGTAGAAGCATCCTTGGTTCTTGGAAATCTTGCATCAACCAAAAAATATTTTTCTTTCAGTTTTTGTTCTTATTTTGTTCTTGGTCAATTCATGTTCGTGGATCCTTCATATTTTCTCACCAGACCCTATGGATCTATGTTTACATCGTGGACATGTTCATTTTCCTTACTCCAATATTTGAGCGTGATTGGATCTTTTTCCGGCAAGTTATTGCTTTATGATTTAGTGGCAGTTTCTTGAACCGGCACCAAAATAATTTTTCAAACCTAACGGTTAATTTGATCATTTGTGGATTGTCCCCGTAGCTTGCAGATCTTGATGGTGTTATTTTAACTTTTCCATGGAGTGTCCCCGACCTTGATTATAGGTCCACACTTCATCCTATGCATCCACCAAGGATTAATTCAAATTTGAGGCCAACCTATTCATGCATACATTACATTTTCTTTCATTGGCGATTATAATAATTTTTGGCCAACATAGATGATTCTACTTCCCTGGATGTGGTATAAATCATTGTAATAGATCATTAGGAAGGATCATTGAGAAAGATAGGTTTGAAATGTTAGAATTCAGCTCACATTAAGGAGCATATATGAATGTTGTATTTATGAACTTGTTATATCAGTCCTGTGAGCCAAATCTATAAGCTTGGATGTTGCCGACCGAATTTAATTGAGATTTGTGTCAATGAGCATGTTTTAATCTACATTTTCCTCCATATTTTGTTTCTTTTGTTGTGTTACTCTTGTTACATGGTTTGGATTGTTCTCTTTGAGGACCCTCCCACCGTGGTTGCACCAAAGATGGACAAGATCAAGGGCTAGGGTGAGTTGAGAACTCACAAGCCCTCACATCTTGACATGTGGAAAGTGAGATGGAAAGGGGGAGATGATGCGGATATGACATGGAGGTACTATATAGTACCTTGGGATTTGGACAAGATATCCTCATAAAGGAGGTCCTTGTCCACATGTGGGTGAGAGGACATGTGAGGAATTAAAAATTCCTCAAAAATCCTCATGGGGATGGGAGAAGGAATTTTAAATTCCTACTAATGCATTAAGGAAATAAATGTGAATTAAAAATTCACATAGGGAAGGGGTTTCCTTCTCGAAATAGAGAAAGCATTTAATGTAGTTGACTTAGGACACATGTCATAAATGACATGGGGATTAGGTTGACCTAATTAAGTGATTAAGGTTGTGCAAATGCATGATTAGACGAATTAATGATAGATTAAAGATAAGTGGGGAATTATGGAGGATGTGACCCTAATGATGATTAGGGATGTGCACATCCTAATCATAGATTAATTAAATTAATCTAGATTAGAGAGAATATGGAGGATGTGACATGAGGAGAGAGAAAAAGGGATGAATTAAAAATAGATTTAATTCATAAAGGTTAAAGTGACTAAATTACATAAATTGGGGTATTTATTTAATTTAGAGAGGAAAGGGGGGTAAGGTATTTAATTGATTTATTAAATACCTTAGAAGACATTAGAATAAGAGAAATATTAATCAAAAAATAAATTATTTAATTAATATAGATGAGAAATGTAGGATGGAGGAATGCACGGGGTGAATTTGACCACATGGGGGTGGTCAAATTTAGGTGTCTACATTTTGCCCCTCTTTTTAATACTGTTAGAATAATAGTGTTTCAAAGAAAAATAAAACAGAGACAACTCGATAGAAGGAAAGAATGTTAGACAATGTCCCAATGTTGCAGGGAAGTGGATAGGATGGAAGAATGGAGGAAAATGGTAGGGTATTCCCCCTCGAGAGGGCGGATGGGGAAGAAAAGGGGCCCCAAACAATTTCTCGATATGGAGAAACAAAGGGTACCATGTGATAGAGTGTGAAAAACCATAAAGAATGACTTTTGAATGGAGAGAAATAGATAAATGGGGTGCAAATGGCAGCCTGTGGAAAAAAAGGGGTGAATGAATTAATAAAAGGTTAACTAGAGGGTAAAAACTACCCAAAATTTAAAAGGCTAATTAGGTAAAAAAAGTGAAAATTATAAATAATAAATTTGAAAAATTACTATTCACCTTTTGCATACTTGGCAGCTGACTAGATTTGTGTGTGAGAGAGAGAGAGAGAGAAATCGAGTGATGAGGATGGCTTACGGGAGTGGTGACGAGGGATTCGTGGATGATGAGCTCATCCACTGAAGTGAGGAGGTGCGCCAGTTTTACTACTACCGAGCGGTACCGCACCAAGTAGGGTTCCAAATCCCACTTTGTGATTTTGACTTGAATTTTTAAGCACATTTTGAATTTGGGATCGAGTAGATTAGGTATGTGGATTCGCCATGGGTGGGCGTATTCGCCTATCCAAAAGGAAAATTCACCTATCAAAGCGGAACGATGAGGAAAGGGGCGAGATCGCACTCTGTGGGGGTAGATGCATTGGGGGTGGGGAAATTTTGAAATTGCCTCTCTGAGGAAAGGGGTGAGATTGCACAACACAAGGGTGTATGCACATCGGGACAGGTGAATGCGAATTCTCCAAAACAAGGAAGAGGTGAACGTGATTCTGCCAAAAGGGGAAACAAGCAGATTTGAATTCGCCTTTCGGGGGAAAAGGAGAAGACAAATTCACCACTTAGGAAGGAAAAGATGTAGGGGTAGATATGAAATTTCCCCTCAGGGAAAAAGGGAGAATGCGACTTCGCCACTAGGGACATGAAAGGCAGATTCGCTAGGAAAATAGGCGAATTCGCGAAAGGAAAACAAAGGGGCAAGCGCATTGGATGGAAAGGAAAACGCACTAGGAAGGGAAAAGGGTGAATTCTCCTTACACAAAGGTGAATTTTCCAAACCCAGGGCAAGGATGAAAAATGATAGGAAAGAAATGAAATGTGAGAAAAGCTAACAAATTGTTCTGCATGGATGCAAAACTTTGACTCATTGAGGACACAGGAGAGACATTCAGCATTGTTGGAGGTGACACATAAGGAAATGAATTCCCATGAGCACGGATCACTTCCATAGGTTGGATTGCTACACATGTTGGGGTATCCCAACATTCGAGCGCACTGGGGACTATTGATAGTGTTGATGGAGAGATGGAGTTTAGAGACTTCGACCTTCCATCTCCCAATAGGAGAGATGACAGTGATGCTAGAGGACATCTGGAGGATTCTATGATTTCCCATCTGAGGGAACTTGATCAGGTATACCCACACCCGACCGGTGGAGGAGAGCCTGCAGGCTATTTTTGGACCAGTGGAGTTGTCGATCCAAGGGGGAGCTAGATCTTGATGCTTGCTTGGGAATGCATGTGCCAGCCTTACCACTGTACCTTTGCGGTTTGATTAGCAGGATTTTGTTGCCACATAGGAATGGACGCTTCTATAGCCTCAAGGTTATTGAGGTTGTTAGACACATTATAGAGAGGCGAGAGGGGGAGTTCGCATGGGAGCATGCATACTAGCACAACTATACTGAGATATGCACACCTTCTGTTATAAACGAGCACTGAGTGTCACCCATGTGACACTACTTCAGGCGTGGGCGTGGGAGGATATCAGTGTGGCAAGGCTAGATATTTTGGTTGTTGGAGTGAGAGATGAGATGTTTTTGGTAGCATACTGGTGCAGGATAAAATATGGCTTCAGGCTGCATTATCAGGAAGTGGGTGATTTGTAGGGATGGCAGTGGAGATTGGATGGGCTAAGGCTAGAGGACATCACATGGAGACCCTACATGGCCCGATGATTTTAGGGGTTGAGGGATTATGAAAGGAGACATAGGGGCTATTTCTTCTTAGTCTGCTATCTGATTGAATAGGATCCATTCATTATAGAGCTACACAAACCAGACAGGGTCATGAGACAGTTCAAGATACAACAAGATATTCTCGTGGGACCCCAGAGGTTCCAACGGATCACTAGAGAGCTGGTGGCATTATGGCGGAGCCAATCATAGTAGATTATGCATGAATAATGTGGGACACTATCCCACTAACATAATACCCTTGGAGGGGAGGGGAGGCAGATGTGGGGACCACAGTATGATACTCGGCATGGTGGATAGAGGGGAGACCAGGGTGGATCACCATAGTACAGTCAATCGTGGGGGCACTGGGATATGGATCCAATGATGAGAGGAGGCTAGACAGGTAGTAGAGTAGGAGGCAGAGAGAGGGATGACAAAGGAGGGGAGATGATGGGGATGTGGAGATGCCACAAGCAAGTGGAGAGGAGAAAGCTATGGAGTAGGATGCCCTAGAGGTGCATCCACAAGTGATGGTGCCCTACATGCCACCTCCACCCGATGATCCCATAGTGTTGCTGACAAGAGCCCTAGCTAGACTATGCATTGCAAAGCGTAGACTTAGGGATAGGCTGCAGAGGGAGATAGATCGATTACAGGCTGCTCAAAGGGATGGATACAAGGATTACAAGGCCCTAGTAGATGAGGCCTTGTTGAGGGTACAGGAGGCCCACACAGAGAGGGATGACCTGAGGAGATAGGTGGCAGAGATGTCGTGGGGACTGGAGGAGATGAGGAGGGAGAGAGATGAGCTGTGGGAAAGGGGAAAGTGTGTCGAGGTGACTATGGGGGATGAAAGGGCAATGCTGGAGAGAGTAGAGGTAGTAAAGGAACAGATGCAAGCATTGCAAGGAGAGTAGGACGTAGTAGTATAGGAGATGTCATGGTTGCATGCACAAGTGGATCAGATGAGACTAGCCTAGGATGCTTGGGAGTAGGAGAGGAGGCATATTAGTGGACTGTGAGATAGGTGTTAGATTGAGAGAGATATGGTGAGAGGAAAGGCACTCGAGGCAGCTGACGCTAGGATAGAGGTTGCGTACTACATGCTTGCTTATCAATAGGTCATCCCAGATCCAACACGGAGGGTCCCGCCATACATTAGAGCAGTCCCACAAATGCCAGTGCCCTCACACTTAGGAGCCACGTATACACAAGGATATAGCATCTATCACAAGACAACCCCCCCCCCCCGAGGCAAAGGATCAATGCCAAACTCCCCTAGAGGTTAGATGCAAGCAACTCCGGAAAGATAGGAGAGAGGAGGAGACATGATATAGTTTTTTGGTAGGTGCAAAGTGTATATGTAGTGGAAAGAGACAAAGACTATAGATTTTGTGACACAAATTCTAGAGATTATTTGATTCATTGATTCTGCCATTCTTTATTCTTTATTCTTTGAGGAGATGTAGTCCCTATATTTAATCAAAGCTATGTACTTGTATGTTATTTGATGGGTTTCAATGGATTCGATGACAGACTTGTTATGTTATGTTATTATGATGGACTTGTTATGGAATTGTTATGCTTTTATGGACTGTGATGGACATATCATGGACATTATATTTTTTTGATATTATATATATGACATGCGATGGACATTGCTGACACCATGTGATGATTATGTGATGACATGGATGTTTATTTATTATGCTCATGTGTATGATGATGATTATGATATATGGACATGTTTATGATGATGGCTATGATTTATGCTTATGTTGATGCTATATGCAGTATGTCTAACACTTTGTGATGCAAGATGTGATAGATGATTTATGATTTTATGATGCATGTCATGGATGTGGTACTAACGGTTTGTGATGCAGGTGGTGATGAATGTGTGTACATTGTACAATCAATTTTTTTTAATTTTAGTGGGAAAAATTTCTAGGCATATTATTATGATTTGATTATGATATGAAAATGTAATGGGATGCAATGAATGAAAAATGTGATGTATGTATATGTGATAATGTTATGGATGGATATGATGAATGTAATGTATGTAATGATATGAATTAATATGTTTAGAATAATAACTCTAAACAACCTAAAATGATAATGCAATGGAATGATAATGGAATGGAATGAACTTAAGATCTTAGAATGACCAATCTAGATTAATCCAAACAACTTTAAATGAACATGATAATGATAATGCAAATGGATAATGAACCTAAGTGAAAAATGATAGGTGTGACAATGCATCGCATAACAAGATGAATGAGGATGGGTGTGATACTACACCTGACAAAAACCATAGGAATCCTGATAGGAATAAAAGATGGGAAAAATCACTAACCACAGGCTAGGGGAAAAATGGATGGGGATAAATGCAATGAAGGGGAATGACAAATGAAATGCAATCCTAATGCCATTTTCCCATTTTGAGAGCACTGATTTTTACTATAGAATAAGACATGATATTCTAGGGTATGAAGAACCAAGGAGAATTAGCATCAAATGCATAAAACAAACACAACAAACAAGAAGGCTATCCCAACCCCCCAAATCCATAAGAGCTTTGGTCGGGCTAGGTATTGGGATAACCACAAACACAAAGGATGTCCCAGTGAAACAAAAGACCACAAGGATCTTGGTGGGTACTATGTGGGACGGCCAATAAAAAATAGAAAAAAAAAATTAAAAAAAATCAAGATATGCTCCTACGTTTACCAGTCAAAGCACACCATGATATGATAGATTATGGTGACCCTGACAAGGTATAAAAGCCAAAAGCATCACAAGATCACAATAAATTTCAAATTTCCTTTTCCATAGGATAAGAAGGGTGGATGGAATTGATACGGTCTGATTAGGAAGCATGCATGCTCTTAAGACCAAGGATGGAGGATAGATTAAGTGATCGACATGACTCGGGATGTTTGAAACTGATTGGGCCTCATGATACTAAAAGAATTTGCTTGTTAGGAACCGGATAGGTAGGGACATAATTGATGACACGACATGACAACAAGACACACCCTAAAGACCTAGGGGCTCGAGGGCTTATCAGAGATTAGCCTTCCCTATGTGAAAGTGCAGAGCCCTCATAGTTCGATAAAAGATGAACGACCAACCATGGATAAAAGTAGAAAGGGGACAATGGAGACCATGATGGATGACAAAGACAGGACAGACAAATGCCCTGTGGGCTGATCAAATGATCAACCTTGCCTATGTGAAAGCGCAGGGGCAATGTAGTTCGACAAAATGGACGAAAGACTAGATGAGACCTAATGATGATTAACATGATGAGAGATCCTAGATGAGGACACGAGACCAACGAATGACACTGACACACAAACAAAAAAGCTTAGATTTAGGTTTAAAAGCTCAAGATTGTGGATAGTCGATTTGAATCGTCCAATGCTCAACCAAAATATACGAAGCGACAGATAAGCAGATGCAGATGGGAGAATAAGATCGATAGGATGTAAGGATAGGATGGATAGGAGCATAAAGTAACTAGGATGCAAGGTAGATAATGATTAAGCCCTCTACGAGTGGAACCCATTGCCAAGTTTTCACCAAACATACTTATCCAAGGTGCCACCAAGGGTGGTTTTCACTATAGGATGGATTATTTCTCTTTACTATTTTTTTGGATTTTTTGATTTTTTTGTATTTTTGATGATTTTCTATTTTTTTTTTGTATTTTTCAGGATAGGATAACCTAGCTGACTTAAGTGTAAAACCTCTTTAGGTGCATGATGTTAATAGGCTCCTCTAAGGGTTCCCCCTTAGGTGTAGCAAGCCTATATGCCCCAAAACCATATTTAATTGTGACAACATAGGGACCCAGCCAATTTGCCTCAAACTTTCCTTTCTTATCTTGATCTTGTTGAGTACGTTGATTCTCTTTAAGGACTAGATCGCTAACATTAAATTGGCATGGATGGACCTTCTTGTTGTAGCTTCTCCTAAGATGATGATGGTATGCTTGAAGGTGATTATAGGCCTTGATGCACTTTTCATCCAAGAGTTCATGCTGACTTAAGTGTGCAACCCGGGTATCTTCATCACTGATGAGGTTCTTTAGAGATATTTGGAGTGATGGGATCTCGACTTTGATTGGAAAGATTACATCCGCACCATATACAAGAGAGTATGGAGTGGCACCAGTGGGAGTGCAGATGGATGTACGATATTCCCAAAGGGCAGGATGGAGATGAAGGTGCCAATATCGACCAGCATTATTAACCACCTTTTTAAGGATTTTGATAAGGGTCTTGTTGGTTTCCTCCGCTTGACCATTACCTTGTGGGTAATAGGGAATGGACCAATGATGTTGGATATGATATGTCTCACAAAGGTGTTCCACAAATTGGTTTTTGAAGGGCTTTCTATTGTCAGTGAGGATGGTGGAAGGGATTCCATATCTGTAGAGAGTATGGAAAAGGATGAATTTAGATATCTGAATACCTGTGATTTGGGAGAGTGGAATTGCTTCCACCCACTTGGTAAAGTATTTAGTGGCGGTGATGATGAAGGTATGGTCATCAAAGGATGGAGGGTAAATCTTGTCGATCAAGTCAAAACCCCATTGAAAAAAAGGCCATGGTGCTATGATGGGATGCAATTCTTATGCGAGAGCATGGATTAAATCTACATGTTGCTGACAAAGTAGGAATTTCTTCACAAACTCACAAGAGTCATGCTCCATGGTAGGCCAATAATAACCAGCTCTAAGAATCCTTTTTGCTAAGGTCATGCTATTAGAATGAGCCCCACAGACACCACTTTGTACCTCATTTAATGCAATGTAGGATTCTAATTCGTTCAAACACCTATGTAGAGTGCCATCATACCCCCTATGATAAAGTGTACCTACTACTATGGTATAGCAGGAAGTATGTTGGATAAATGATTTGCGTTGATTTTGGGTAAGATCGGGTGGTAGGATATTATCATGGAGGTAGGTGTAAATTTTATGGTACCAGGGTGATTCAGGACCTACGATATCACACACCATCTCACTATTAGGAACATCATACGCTGGGATTAAAAGTTGTTTAATGAGGAACTCACAGTTCATTTGATCTTTAGGAATATCGATGACGGAACCGATCGTATCCATTGCATTTGCTGCCTTTTTTTCTACTTTGAGAATATGCTCAAATCAAATGAAGGTGAAATACTTCTTGAAGTCATCAACCATGAGTTTATAGGGTAATAGATTTTCATCCTTTGTTTGGAACTCATCGTTGACCTGTTTGATAATCAGTTGGGAATCTCCAAAGACTCATAGATGGGTGATATTTCATTGGATGGTGATCCTAAGACTAGTGATGAGAGCTTCATACTCTGCTATATTGTTGGTGCATGGAAATGCTAATTAGAATGACTTGGGGATGTAGTCACATTGAGGAGTGACAAATAATACACTTGCACCAGCTCCATTATGTGTACATGACCCATCAAAATAGAGTGCACATGTATTTGTTTCTACAACTGTGAAGACCTCTTCATCAAGAAACTCGGCTACTAATGGATATGCATCAACTAGAGGAGCGTTGGCCAATTGATTTTCTATTATCTGTCCCTTGATTTCCTTGCGTTCCATGTACTCTATGTCAAATTCACTCAGTAACATGACCCACTTGGCCATGCAACCAGTTAAAGAAGTCCTAGATAGCATATACTTAAGTGGATCAACTTTTGATATTAGATTGATGAGATGATTGAGCATGTAATGATGAAGCTTTTGTGAACTGAATACCACTACTAGGCAAGCTTCTTCCATTAGAGAGTAGTTGAGTTCATAACCCACCAATGTTTGGTTGATGTAGTATATTTCACGTTCTTTAGAAGACTTATCATGTTGTGCTAATAATGCCCCCAGTGTAACTGATGTCGTTGAGATATACAACAGGAGTGGTTTTCCTGGAATAGGAGGCAATAAGATGGGTGGATGATCCAGATACTCCTTAATGTTATCAAATCCTTGCTAACATTTTGGATCCCACTTGAAGGTGGTGTCTTTGCACAGGAGATGTGTGAATGATTGACACTTGTTAGTGAGTTGGGTTATGAAATGCCTGATTGACTGTAGCTTCCCTTGAAATCTCCTCAATTGCTTGAGATTATGTGGTGGGGGCATTTTCATTATCACTTTGACCTTGGCTGGGTCTACCTCAAAACCCCTTCTGGAGACTATGAAGCCCAATAAATTCCTAGATGTGACACCAAACACACACTTGTTTGGATTTAGACGCAGCTTGTATTGCCCTAGCCATTCAAATATTTTCTTCAAGATCATGGGATGCTCCTCTCTGGTCTTGGACTTCGCCAATAAGTGATCAACATAATATTCTATTATGATATGAATGAGGTCATGGAAGATAATAGTCATGGCACGTTGATAGGTTTCCCATACATTTTTGAGACTAAAGGGCATGACATTATAGCAAAAGGTGCCCCAAGGAGTGGTGAAGGCAGTCTTATGTTGATCTTCTGGTGCAATTCTAATTTGATTTTAGCTAGAAAAACCGTCCATGAAGATAGCATCTCGTGCCCTACTGTAAGATCCACCAGCATGTCAATTTTTGGAAGCGGGAAATCATCCTTAGGGAAAGCTTTGTTAAGATCCCAAAAATCTGTGTAGATTTTGATCTTCCCATTTGGTTTGGTGATAGGCACTATGTTGGATATCCAGTCAGGATAGTCAATAGGTTGTATGAACCCAACTTCCAATATTTTCTCCAATTCTTTCTTGATGAGCAAGGCCACTTGAGGATGCATTTCTCTTAGCTTCTGTTTAACAAGTTTGGCATTTGGGTGAACATCCAAATGGTGCACGACCAAGGAAAGATCTAATCCTAGCATGTGTGAATAGGTCCATGCAAAGTTGATGATTCCTTCTTTTAACAGATTAACAATGATGGAATGCTCTTCCTCTGAAAATGATTTGGCTACATAAGTGATTTTGGGGTCTTCTTTTATTCCCAAATTTACTTCTTGTGTTTCTTCAATCAAGATGGAAGATTTTTCGAACAAGTGAGTTCCAACAAGGGGAAGATGAACATCCCCATCCTCTAGCACCTCATTGATGTTTTCACTATCGGATACACCCTTTATTTTAAATTTTGATGAGTCAGGAAGTGCCTCAGAGAGGTTTTCACTAGATGACCTTTTTTTACTTTGCTTCTTTTTAATTTTATGGTTATGGTGTTCATCTACCCCAATTCCATGAGATGCACGTAAGTGTCCACTAAAGAAAAGGTATTGATAGGTGCACTACCTCGTAAATCCCAATCAATGAGGTCAAGATGGTGAAGGGAAAGGCTAAAGGTAAAGATGGACAAGCAATCAAATAGGGAACGAAGATTAGCATCATCGTATGCAAGTATGATGGCCTCTTCCTCGGGTATGTCATCAAGGAAATCATTATCCACATTGAAATTATTAGAGGTACTATTTGATGGTGCAGGACCCTTTTTCTTATTATCATAGCCTAAGCCCAAATGTCTAGGTTGCACAGGTGTGTCAACAGGCTGCAATCTTCCTTGTTCTTCTATGCCCAGGCCTCCCCCTAATAATTGTATTTTTTAGCTAACTTGGACGCATGAGGATAAGTCTCTTGGAAGTACTCAATGAGAGGGGGTGAAGTCTCAGGCTCTTCTCTGTATATCCATTGACTGATATCATCCTCTGGCTAATCTTGTCGTGTTCCTAGGGATCAGAAAGTGCTAGACCCCATGTTCTTGGAACTGAGTTTTATTGTCTTCTCTTCTTCTTTTGGTGTAGACTGAGAAGGTTGGCCATAAGTATGAGGAGATGGAGGCATGGTTGCCGCATTAAGAGTTGTGCACATCTCGTACTCCCCGCAGCCTTTATCTATGATCTAGACCTTGGTGATTGTGGATTTAGATGTGGTGGATGGAATGGATGATGGTGTGGATGATGGATTGGAAGATGAATTGGAAGAAGATGCATGAGGTGCCCCCACTTCAACTCCTAGATAGTAGTGGGAGTGGGGGAAGGAATATTCTAAGGCACAAAAATATTTGAAGGGCTACCAATCAGCATGTATAGTTACTTCCATCCCATTGAATGGGAATTTTAGGCATTGGTGGTAAGTGGACGGAATGTTCTGCATGGCGTGGATCCATGGGTGACCAAGGAGGAGATCGTATGGGAGGTCTAGATCAAGGACATGGAACTTGGTATATTGTACAATAAGGCCAACCTGAATAGGAAGACAAATGATTCCTTCAGAGTCTCGTTCTACGTTGTCATAAGCTTTGATGGTGATCACCTGATTATTTAAGTCAACTTGGGTATACCCTACCTGTTTTATGAACTTTAGCATATAGAGGTTGAGGGAAGATCCATTATCTACCAGGACCATTTTTACTTTATGACAAGCTACAAGGACCTCGATGTGAAGGGGATGATTATGGTTTGAATCGATTGAAGGTATATCATTTTGACTAAAACCTAGCTGATATGTGGATGACAGATGTCCTACTAGGGCTTGAAATTGAGTAGGATCTATATCATTAGGCATGTGGGTATCTTGAAGAGCTTTGGTGAGGATTTCCTAATGGAAAGGGGAAGACTTAAGAAAATCCAAGATGGATATTTGAGCGGGATTCTTTCCAAGATGATCAAGAATATTATATTGAGAGCTCATAGGAGTTGGTTGGGATGACATGGAAGGTCCAGGGATGGATATGCGTGTGGGACGGGTTGTAACAACACATTGCAGGTCTTTTCCTTTAACATGAATCATGGAGACGATGGGATCTACATGGCTAATGCAAATAACTATGCCATCATAGTTATAGGGTACATTATTATAGTTGATATTATTCTTGTTGTTATTTTGATTGTTATTATTGTTGGACCCGGGATTAGCATTGGAGGTATTGGGACCTTGATTGTGCTTGGGAAAAGCATTATGATATATTTGTAGTTGGAAATTGGGTTTGATGTCTCCTGATTAGCATCCATTACTATATCTCCTTGATCTATGAGATCTTGGATATATGCTTTAAGTCCCTAACACTTGTTAGTGGAATGACCCTTAATTTTATGAAAGTCATAGTACTCGTTTTCCCTATACCAGGTGGGCTTTGGTTTGGACTTGTCGAAAGGCTTAGTCACAAGATAAGTAACTAGATAACTCACTTGAACGAGCCTATTGAAAAAAAAACTTAAGGATTCTCCCAAAGGAGTGAATGAGCATTTATTGTTCCCTTGATTATATTGATTGGACTGTTGGGGAGGACATGGTTCCCTCTATGGTACTGATATGACGTTAGAGACTGATGGTTGATTGGGGATGTATTGCAACCTTTGTGAGGTGTTGGCTACTTGGACATGCTTGGTATCAGTGACACCATCATTGACAACATTATTTTTTTTATTCTAGTACCAGGACTTATCTCCAGATGACTTATACTTATCTGGATTATAAAGTTTGACTTGTCCCTTAGCAATGAGCACCCTCTCAATGATAGTACCTTTTTCTATGACCTCTAAAAAGGTTGTGTCACAATGAAGATTGAGATTATGTACCATATATGGATGGGTGTTTGCAACGAAAATAGTCACCATGTCCTTCTCACTGAGATGGGATTTCAAACGACTAGCCAAGGCACGCCACCTTTGTAGGTAGCTTGCAAAGGTTTCTCCCTCATGTTTTTCTTTCAAAAGATCTAAGGTATCAATTTCCTTCTCCAATTTGAAGGAGAAGTGTGCAATGAATTTCTTTGAAAGATCTGCAAAAGAAGAGATTGACCCCTTTGGGAGACCCATAAACCAATCTAGAGCTACCCCTTTCAAACTTCTAGGGAATAGTCTTAAGAGATAATTGTCATTGTGTAGGAATTCTTGGCAATGTGTGTAGAATTCCTGGAGATGGTTTTTTGGGTCCTTGGTTCCTTTGTATTTGTCAAAATTTGGCATTTCAAAGTACTTAGGAAAAGGAACAAGTGAAATTGAGGGATCAAGCAGATAGGGGAAAATCTCTTTGAATTTGAAAGACTTTTTGGAGGTCCCTGCTTGTAAGTCTTTTAACGCGGTGTTTATCTATTCCCACTCCTTATTGATAGGTGCAGATGATGAATGATTGGTTGGATTGGATTGATTATAAGGAGCGTATTGTTGATATGATGTGGATGGAGCCACAATGGTTTGATCGTATGATGGCGGAGGCGGATAAGAAGGGGTTTACTAATATTGATTAGGCTGCATGGATTGGGGATTGGCATAAGATTGTTGATAAAATGGTGGGGCTTGATAATATGAGGCAAAGGCACCCTATTGATATGATGGTGGTTCTTGGTAATAGAAGGTGGAGGCACCTTGCTGGTATGAGGGCTTCTGTTGGGAGTAATACGGATTGGATTGGTAATTATAAGTAGTTGTTGGTTGTTGGGAAGCATATGGAAGCTGTTGCGGATTGGATTGTTGGTAATAAGGATTATGTTGCAATTGTTGGGGATTTGTGTAACACGGCTGCTGCTAGGATTGTTGAGGATTGTGATAAGGATAAGTGGGATTAGGATTGGATGGGGTGGCATACGTGGTATATGTGCTTTGTGGGTGATACAAGTATTGAGCAGCAGGGTTTCCTAGCATTTTTTGGAAGGATTGATGTGATTTTTTCAAGACTTATGTATGTTGAGGTGGTTTTTGATAAGATGGTGGTTGTTGATAAAGAGGACGAGATGGAATTTGGGGTTGTTGAGGTACTTGTGGTTGGTGAGGAGGCAACTAATAAGATGATTTTGGCTGGTGAGTAGGCATCTGCGATTGTTGAGGGGCTTGTAATGGAACACCTTGTGACTGGTGTGAAAGTTGTTGCTGATGTTGTGAATTAACATGTGCTTGATGTGGGGTTTGTGAAGGAATTGAGGTATGTAGCATAGGTTGAGATGGAATGGTGGCATGTTGTAGAGGTTGAAATGGAGGTTATTGTGATGTTTGTTGGTGAGGTATTTGCGATGGCGGTGCCTGCTATGGGTTACCCTGAGGCTGATGCAAGGATGGGATATTACCTTGAGGCGATTGTTGAGATGTGAATGGAGGTGGAAGTAAATTGGATGTAGGTGTAGATCCAGGAGGTGGAGGTGGTGCAATGAAAGGATTGCCCCTAGTATTTCCTAGTAATTGACCTGGTTGGTTAGGCACGAGAGGTGGTGTAGATAATATGGGGGTTGAGCTTTGTGGGATGTTCATGCTTGGTGGATTGCGAAGACCTTGTGGCATACCAAGACCAAGAGGATTGTTAGGATTAGGGCCTTGAGGAATATTTGGATCGAGTGCACCCATAACCAAAATTGGAACCCGAGGAGGTGGTATAGGGGGTATAACTTGATAAAGCACCGCATTTCCAAATTTAGGTTGATACCAACCCTCTTGTAGTGGGCGCTCAGGGATGTATGAATTGTCTAGAATATTCTATGAATTTTGAGGATCTTGCGGCACCAAGGGCGCAGGAGGTGTAATGTTGACATACTTGGATAAGTCAAACCCCAATGAGGACTTGACACCTTTCAAGAGAAATGTGGCAAGGATCTTATTCCCATGCTCATTAAGGAGATGATATGTCATTTGGACATTGACGAGATTGTTAAAATATTCGTCCATGGTGACCTCAGGTTGGTTGACCATGCCCTCGTTAGCAAGAGGAAATGTAGTGTGGATTTTAGTATTGGATTGTGATGAACCACTGTTGGTGGGATCCTAAGGAATGTGAGGCTGAGTACCTTGGGCCTGTTTTTCTGCCATGAGTTTTTTTGCTTGTGATCGGGTGGTAACGGGCATGAAAATGCAAAACTACTAGGTAACTAAGATGATGTTAAGCTCTAGGATGCAACTAAATGAATGATCTAGATGATGACTAAAGGATTGATTGGATTAGATGATGAATTAATTGAGAAATGGGATGGTTGATGGGATTGGATTCGATTAGATTGATTGACGAGATAAGATGATTGATAGGATTGGATGATTGATTGGATTAGATGATGAGATTGACTCTAAACCAAGTTTAGAGGTTTAAATAGATGACATAGGATGTTGATGATCAGATGGATTATGAAAATGATGATTACAACACTGAATCTACCTCAAGATGGAAGTATATTGATTGTGTCATGGATGATTACTGAATCAAGATGAATAAGAATCCTAAGTAAGTGCAAGGGATGACAATCAGGATCAGGCACCTAAGCCAACTTGGATAAAAATCTCTAAGACAAATTATAGGAGATTGGGATTGATGAACCAATGATATATTGCAATCTAGGAATTTTCTAAGATGCACCTTGATGATTTGACTGATGAAATGATGACCTTTGGAAAATGCAGACGGACTAAAATGACGATTATGGGCGGATGGATGGTGACAAAAAAATTTCAATCGCACAATGGACTCAAAAAATGATAAGATTTTAGTGGCCTAAAGGATTAACTCTCAGGATTTTTGTATGGGAAGCGCATCGCCTCTATGTTTGACAAATTCATCCCTCCAAGTGAAAATTTTGCTTATCCAAAAGACCACAGATTCACCTCTGTGTCAACCAAATTCACCTATCTAAATCATGAGATCGCCCTTCTAGGACGCAGGATCGCCCAAGTCTAAGGCTGTCTAAAAGAAAGAAGCGGGAACGACACACAAAATTGCTTATCTGGGATGCAGGATCACCCAAGTCTTAAGAGACTCAAAAGAGACAGGTGAACACGATAAACAAAATCTCCTATCTAGAAGGTAGGATCGCCTCTATCTTGGGATGTACGAACACAAGAAAGATCGCCTATCGGGGGATAAAAAATTTGCCTATTTCTTCAACTGTACGGATGGGAAATAGAGAAGCCTATGACAAGAATTCCTATCAAACAAATGGATTCACCTATGACCTAAATTATATAGACAGGGATGACACAGACGAACACAGAATCACCCTTGTGGACAACAGGTTCACCTACTCTAAGGAATGTACGGATAGGGGGAGACTCGGATTAGATGTGAGATCACCCCTTTGGACAGAAGATTCACCCAAGAAATGGACATGATCGCCTATTCTAGGGGAACATGGGAAGATTTGAAGGATACGAACTGGACACAAAATTTCCTATGGGATGGGCAGACTCGCCTATTCAAAGAATAGGCAGACTCGGGGTGGCCTAACTAAGGAACCCATAAGCAAACTCACCCCTGACAAGGATGAACTCACCCAAAGGATGACCTAGACTAGACCAAGATGCAGAATCACCCCTTTTCAAAGTAGGATTGCCTATCCACAATACAAATTTTCCTCTGTAGGAAGCAAAATCACCACTGAGGACAGGGGTAGACTATGGCAAAGGATAGAAAACACATAAAACAATAGACAAAAAGGTTGTACTGACTCAGACTAACAATAAGCACTAGTATCACACAAAGAAGACATGTTAGGCAACACAATCCTATAATTAGTATGAAGGGTATACAAAATTGATGTAGGCCCACCACCTTTGGCAGAAAACCCAAGGTTAATACTCTGTGATACCGAGGTGGTTCTCTAGATCACCCTTTCTTGCAAAGGCGGATAGCTAGTGATTTAGTGGCACAGGATCATCAACAGACACCATGGGCTCACCTTCACACTCTCTCTCAGAGACTATTGTATTCCACAATGAGGATTTCTATCTCAACCCAAGGGAGTACATGGTGAGTAGCTTCAGGGTACAGTGTGCATCCCCTGCACTACACCAAGCTATGGGTAAAACATGGGTCTCTATCTAGGCTATACAGGCTATCTCGTGCATCCTCGATATACACTAGGTATGTGAGGCACAATCATGAACACCATCCTATCACAAGTGTGGGTCAAGAGCCCCAAAAAGGTACTGGAAACTTGGACCAACCCTGCACGTCTTATCTAGGTATCACCCTAGCTTCGCACTTTGCTAAACACAATGTGACTGGATTAGGGTACAACTTTAGTTCTCCCCCCGTTATATACCCCATCGTAACACGTGGTTGGGATCATCCCCTAGGTGATGAAATCTCAGGCAGGCCCCGCTAAGGGAAGGAAATACTAGATGCTTCGGCTAGTCCCCAGGCTCGCATGAAGCGCAAGGGGAGAGCTTAGATGCACTAGCACTTCTTGGGTAGACTAGACTATACTGGAACAAGTTGTGATTTCTCATCACATAGGATCTCTGAAAGATGCAAGGGGAGTGGATACGTCAACAACTTGCTCCCAAGCATAGAAAACAAGGTTAATTAAGCTACGTGTGCCTAAATTAGTGCAAAAAACAATAAACAGAGCTAACTAATGGGTCTTCAAACAATCATCCTGTAGAGAATAGATTAGTAGTTTTGAACATCGATCTTCATCAAACGTGAGACAATGTTGTGCAAATCATTAGTAAAATACCATAGCCACTAACGAACAAGTTAGCTAGTTAGTACCCAAACTCAAAATCAAATTATAGCTAAAATTTAAAAAGTTAAGGTTCAAGATAATTACAAATTTGCCTCTGTGTGAGACAAAATCGCCCTTGTCTATAGGTCAAGATCACCTATTTATGGGGATGGGCGAAGTCATAGTTGCATGTTCAAGTGAATGGGTGTATTCGATTTCGCATCTATAACTGCTTCAAACTCACCTATGTAATCAACAATGTTGCCTGTTCCTAGAGGCCCTTCGTGTATATGCCTCTGTGTCGAGCGATTTCTCCTATTGGTTTCAAGTCTTCACCTTTCATGAAAGAGTGGGATTGTGTTCGCCTACATTTGATGCAGATCTGCCTCTGTAACTAGCAAAATTTCCCCTCGAGGGCGGATTCACCCCTGCGTGTGAAACTTGAACTTGCAAAATTTGAAAACAATAGCAAACAGTAAAGAGAGACCCGTGACGTGGGTCCCACCGGGCATGCCAGAAATATGGCACAAGTTAATTCTAACCTAGGAATGCAAAACAACAATAGAAATACAAGGTAGAATACACAAACAAAACACTCAAGATTGGCCTTAGTTGAATCTAAACAAAAATATTAGAAATTAAAACCTTTTACTTTGTTTAGATTGATAAATTGGTTGGCCCTTTTGGTTGCTTGATTTTTGTGCTCCTTGTTGGAAAAAATAGTTTGAAACCTAGTGCAGCACAAAGCTAAGATGGTGATGAATTGAATGGAGATTGTGGGTATTGTGAAAAATGTAAGATGAGAGCTCAAAGATGTTGCAACAATGGAGGATGCTAAGTGTATGCTTGCTAAGAGTGAATGCTTGATTGCTAGAATGGATGGATGATAAATGGGGGGAATTCCACCATTTTTAGGGAAAGTGCCTCTAAATAATGGAGGGCTAGGATCAAGCCAATATGGACAAGATCAAGGGCTAGGGTGAGTTGAAAACTCGCAAGCCCTCACATCTTGACATGTGGTAGGTAAGATGGAAAGGGGGAGATAATGTGGATATGACATGGAAGTACTACATAGTACCTTTGGATTTGGACAAGATCTCCTCATAAAGGAGGTCCTTGTCCACATGTGGATGAGAGGACATGTGAGGAATTAAAAATTCCTCAAAAATTCACATAGGGAAGGTGTTTTTTTCTCCAAATAGAGAAAGTATTTAATGTAGTTGACTTAGGACACATGCCATAAATGGCATGGGGATTAGGTTGACCTAATTAAGTGATTAAGGTTGTGAAAATACATGATTAGATAAATTAATGATAAATTAAAGACAAGTGGGGAATTATGGAGGATGTGACCCTAATGATGATTAGGGGTGTGCACATCCTAATCGTAGATTAATTAAATTAATCTTAGAGATTAGAGAGAATTATGGAGCATGTGGCACGAGGAGAAAGGGAAAGGGATGAATTAAAAATATATTTAATTCATAAAGGCTAAAGTGACTAAATTACGTAAATTGGGGTACTTATTTAATTTAGAGACGAAAGGGGGGTAAGGTATTTAATTGTTTTATTAAAGACCTTAGGGGACATTAGAATAAGAGAAATATTAATCAAATAATAAATTATTTAATTAATATAGATGGGAGATGCAAGATGGAGGAATGCACGAGGTGAATTTGACCACATGGGGGTGGTCAAATTCAGGTGTCTATAGGTCCATCCCGAATTGATAGAGGACAGGGGGAAAGCTGGGAACAATCCCTTTAGACGTCTGCTCTTCAGATGAAGCGCTTGAAGAATTCATAGGTTCCTACTCCCCTTTGCCTCCCTTTCATCACAAGAGATGATTCCCGTATTGCCTACATGAACAGGCGTACTTTGGAGAATTTGTCTTGAGCATTGACGAGAAGGACCCTCTATCCAATATTGGTGACGATGTCCCAATATCACATCCTGAAGATCGCAGTTCTCTCCTTAAAGGAGATACTACTAAAATCTCTATGGATCCTAAGTCCTCTAAAAATTTTATTAAGATTGGGAAGTGTCTTTATTTAGAAGAAGCAGACGAACACTCCAATCTCTTGCATTCTCATCCTGATATCTTTGCTTGGATGTATGAGGATATGCCTAGTATTGATGTCCATAGTGGTTCAAAATATCATCCTATTTCCTGACGCTAATCCAGTCAATAAAAATAATTGAAAGATCAATCCTAGGGTGGCGCTGATGGTTAAGACTGAGATAGAGAAGCTATTAAAAGTAGGCTTTATCTGTCCAATTGACTACTCCCCTTGGATCTCGAATATAATTGTTGTTAGTAAAATTGATGGCCATATTTGTCTATGCATTGAATTTCATGATCTTAATAAGACTTCTCTTAAGGATGACTTTTCGTTGCCTAATATAGATATGATTATAAATTCGACTGAAGGCCATGCATTATTATCTTTTATGGATGGCTTCTCGGGTTATAATCAAATTTTTATTACCCCAGAAGATCAGTAAAAGATAGCCTTCACTACCCCTTGGGGTACCTTCTATTATGTGGTCATGCCCTTTAGGTTAAAGAATGCGGGAGCAACTTACCAACGAGTGATGACCCTTACTTTTCATGATTTTATTCACAAGATCTTAGAAGATTATGTTGATGACATCTTGGAAAGATCTATAACACGTCAAGATTATGTTGATGACATCTTGGAAAAATCTATAACACATCTTCAATATTATGTAGAGAACAAGATTATGTTGATGACATCTTGGAAAAATCTATAACACATCTGTAGAGAACCTTTGTCTTATTTGAAAGGCTTCGACTCTATAAGATGAGACTCAATCCCCATAAGTGTTTCTTTAGTATGGATGACGGAAAGCTTCTGGGGTTCATAATTTCTCACCGTGGAATTGAGGTCGACAAGAATAACATTGATGCTATTGTTAGCATGCCTCTACCTAGAAATATTACTGAATTGCAATGTCTGCAAGGGAAAATTTAGGCAATTCGTAGATTCATATCTCAATTGGTTGATCGTACCCTTCCTTTCACCCGTCTATTGAAGAAAGATGTTTGCTTCATATGTGATGAAGAGTGCCATAAATTTTTTGAGTCAATCAAAGCCTATTTGGCCAATCCTCCTATATTGATGCCAACTATGCAAGACAGACCCTTTTTGCTTTACCTCGCAGCATCACCATATGCCTTGGTAGCTTTGTTGGCTTAGTATGATGATGCTAGGAAAGAGAAAGCAATCTACTACATTAGTCATGTCTTAGTTGACTATGAAACCTGTTATTCCTCCATGGAGAAACAATGCCTCACTCTTGTCTTTGCTACATAAAAGTTGAGAAACTATCTTCTACATGCTGAAACACATGTCATTATAAAGATTGACCTGTTAAAGCATCTATTCTCTAGTGCCGACCTTGCTAGAAGGTTAGCGAAGTGGGTTATGTTGCTTTCTGAGTTTGATATAAAGTTCATAACTCAGAATTCAATAAAGGGTCAAGCACTTTCCAATCAATTGGTAGATGGTCCCTCATCTCGTTCCTTCTCGGGGTTGGGTTTATTCCCCAATGAAAATATTTTCACTATTAACTATGACCTTGAATGAAAGATGTATTTTGTTGGATCGAGGTGTCAAGTTGGTTCCAGAGCAAGTGTCATCTTGATATCCCCTGAAGGTAAACCGGTCCCTCTATACTTCCAATTGGATTTTCCTTGCACGAATAACATCGTTGAGTACAAAGCTCTCATTGTTGGCTTGTGTGCCACGATTGCACTTAAGATAAAACATCTCCACATACTAGGTTATTTTGAGCTTACTGTGAATCAGATTACGGGAACCTATCAAGCTAAACAAAATAAGTTGTCTTGATATCGAGACCTTTCTTTTTCCTTGCTTAATCAATTCTCTTCTTTTACAATAGACAGCATCCCTAGAAGGGAGAATAGACATATTGATGCCATGGCAAGTGTTGCTTCCCTGGTACCTTTGAAGGAGGATATGAAAGAATACCACTTCATGGTTCAGGTCCTACAAACTCTGATAGTTTTCAATCAGCCTGAATGCAAGGCCTTTGTGTGTTCTCAAGTAGACTTGGTAGAATGGCTCTCTAATATCTATAACTACTTAAAGACTAGAAAATCTCCCAATGATGTGACAAAGAATTATCATACTCGCATACGAAATCTTTCTGTGCGTTATGTCATTTTATCCAATGCTCTCTATTGAAAATCTTATAATGGCTTTCTTTTGCAATGCCTCACTAAAGCATAAATACTCCTCACCCTTAAAGAAGCTCATTCAAGCTCTGGGGGTGGACACTTTGGAGGTAGATCCCTGGTAAGTAAACTGATACACGTGGGGTACTATTGGAAAATGATGGAACAAGATTCCTTCAATTTCATTAAAAAGTGCCTCCAATGTCAGCAACATAGGCATCTTATTCATGCACCCATGCAAGAGTTGCAAAATCAAACCTCTCCTTGGCCATTCACAAAATGAGGGTTGGATATTATTGGAAAAGCATCGCCTCCTTCTTCCAAGGGACATACCTTTATCATTACTACTATAGATTACTTCACAAAATGGGTCAAAGCTATTCCACTTCGATCCACGAATGCTAAATGTATCTGTAGTTTTCTTTTGAACAACATTATTTCTCATTTTGGATTTCCCACTACATTTTTTTCTGACAATGGTACGCCATTCAAGAAGAAGAAAGTAAAGCAATTCTTAGATAAATTTCACATTCAACATAGATTTTCTACATCATACTATCCACAAACTAATGGCCAACCAGAAGTGTCTAACAAAAGTCTTGAGCTCATTCTTTGTAAAATAGTTAATAAACATAGTAAGGATTGGCATGTTCAATTAACATATGCTTTATGGGTCTATTGCACTAGTGTTCGTATGACGATGGGAACAACACCTTATAACCTCATGTATGGTGCTAAAGCTATCATGCCTTTGGAGTTAGAAATTCCATCTCTACAGGTTTCTCTTAAAGGGTTAATTGACAATGAAACTTATCGAGCTAATTGTTTGTATCAGCTAGAGAAGCTCGTCGAGCATTGATTACAAGCCCTCGATCATCTTAAAGCTTATCAACGATCGTTATCAAGACAATATAATCAAAATGTACTTCCTAGGACCTTTAAGCTGGGACACCTAATTCTTTGTGAGAATCAAAGAAATGTGAATGCATCACCTAATCAGAGAGGGGAATTTAGTCCTAATTGGTTAGGCCCTTACATTGTTGTCTATGTGTATGGTTTGAGTGCCTATGGATTATCATCTATGGATGGGGCGCCGCTAAAAGATCATGTTAATGTGATGCATATTTTTTGATACTATGCATAGTGTCCCACGTGTCATGTGTGCAGTGTTCTCTCATTAAAAGGGGTAGTAGCACTGCGTATGTTGACAATGTTCATCAACATATTATAATTTTTTTTTGTGTTATGATACGACCATGTGTGTGTGTGAACGATATACATACATGTGTCTTACTATGCTATGTATCCATGTATCACATTACATATTTTAAGGAAATTAGATCATCATTGTATTTAATTAACATACAACCATGTGTGTTTATTAAATCATATTGCATCTAATGTAAACATACATCCATATTAGCATGTAATATCCATAGCACTAGCATACATGAAAGTAAAAAAACATGCACATCAAGATATATAATGCCATGATGTTGAAACCAATATATATATGTGTGTGTGTGTGTATGTATCAAATGTCATGTACATGTATTAGACCACTAATATCAAAAAATGAGTGGCTACTAAATATATGTCTATGGGTGATCCCACAATAGTGGTTTACAATTTTTGGCCAAACTGGACACTAAAATTATGTTTTTAACTAAATCTTCACATTTGGGCACCTATAGCGGATAAACAATGAGGAATTTGAAGATGATGCAAACTAGAGTCTCGTCACATTTTGTCTATAGATTCTAAAAATATTTTTTTCAAAATTTTTGGAATCAGATTGCACTTCTTTTTCCATCTCCCACGAAAACTAGTTTTTTTTCAGAAAACAACATTTTTAAAAAGTGATGCACACCGTATAATGCATAACTTTTTTTCCATGAAGGATAAAATTCTAATTCTTTCGAATTTAGATTTGTAAATCCAATATCTAGTGCTTCCACTTGGTTAGATAGTTTTGTATTGAATATTTTTTCTTTAATCAAGTTTTGAAGTCAAACTAATTACAATTCATACATAGCGTGACCGTATAATGCGTAACTTTTTTTGTATATATCAAAATTCAATTTTATTTTTTTGGATCAAGGACTTCAATATCTGGTGCACCCATATTTTTCAAAAAAAAATTGATAATCTGCTATTTTTCCACATGTGCAGTACAAAGACCTTCATTTTCGATGAAAAACCTATGTTTAATAAAACTAAAAAAACAAATACATAATAAAACCAAAACATATTAAAATTATATTTGTTTGATAGCTCGTTCTGAGGACTACTTGATTCCAATTGGGTTTGTGAAGACTACTCCATTTTCATGTTCAAACCGAGCTTCAAAGCATAAAAATTTAGGTTTTTTTTTTCTATTTCAAGGGGAGAATGAGGAATTAGGGGGGTTCATTCGAACCCTAGTTCATTCAAACCTCCTTCAATATGCATTTTTCTTCTTCTTTTTTGGGTGGGAAATGTGGGCCCAGTAATTAATGGGTTCGTTCGAACCCTAGTTCGATCAAACCCCTTTTGGGTTTGGTCAAACTTGTAGGTTCATTCGAACCCCAAAAACCAATTTTTTTGCCATGGGGTCATTTTTTATCAGTTTTCCTTTCTCCATAAAATTGTAAACCACTATTGCGGCTTTACCCCTATACAAAGGATCTACAAATATATATGTGTATGTATCTCTCACTACAAAAATGATATACAAAATGAGGAGCCTCTATGACTATGGCACATGGCTCCTAGAGCCCTCTAGCTCTGGCTACTATTGTTGTGGTCTAGGGAGAGGCTACATAGTGGTCATGGATCAAGATCAGTGTGAATGTGATGCAGACAGAGCTACCTGCATCCCCCTGATCTCTCCCTCAAGGTATCATATAGTCATTTGTGCCTATCGCAGCTCATCCTACAGTCGTTGAACATCTGTCAAGATCATGGATGTCGGTTTCCTGTCAAGGTCATCGAGGTGGCTCTGAAGGGAATCACATGCCTTCTTTGCAATGTCAGCCCTCGTCATGCCCACGTCTCGCTCATCAAGCACCCTTCATAGCTCCCTCAACAGCTAGTCACATTGTCCCCAAATAGTGGTAATCTCCATAGTTAGTTGAACAATCTTCGCTCCCTCCTCCTCATAGGCGGTCCTCAAGCATGCTAATAGCTCAAAAATGTGGGCATGTCACCCCACAAACAATGCTTGGAAATCCTTGACCATCCCCTGAATGGGCACAACAGGGGCCACCTCTAATATGCACTAACCCATCAGATCAATCCATCCCTAAACAATCCTCTACAACCACAAAAAGAAAAAGAGAAATCAATATCACATGGCATATGTATTTGATCATAAATGAAATAAATTGAGAATACTAAAACTATAAATAACATGCTCTATACACATGGGTCCCTGGCTGCCATGTGGGATCAAGATGAGGAGCGACGTTGGGACCCGTGTCGCCAACATTGGTAGCCACTCCCGAAGCCACCAAGACCGTTGTCAGTGTGACCGTAGGTGTTGGTGGCACCAACGAGATAGGGGTAGTTGGTGGGGGGTCTGACCTCCTCCATCACCTCGAACTATGTGGTTTTGTCTCCTCCTCCGGCAACCTCTCCTCCTCCTCATTGGCCTGTTGCCATTGTCTCTATCTTTCATGTGGAGGTGGAGGTGGTACGTCCTCCTATGTGCCTGGATCCCCTCTAGGGGCATCCTCATCAAAAACTAGCCGTGGATGGCGCCTCTCCCACCACCGCACAAAATTGTAGCAACACCGACATTATATTTTGGCGCTATGGGCAGCATGATCAGACTTGTCATCATCTGAGGGAACAAAATCGGTGATGGTTGGATGGGGATGATCTTCGAGTCTGGATACACTCTTGTAAGCCCTAGTATATGTGGGAATGTCTAGATGAATCATCTATAAATGGCCATGTTGTCACATGACCCGACTCTAGTAGTATGGTATAATAATATAATCGTGATGACCTATGAGAAAACGGTCTCACAATGGGTTCCTCAAGTACCTGCCATCATCCACCCACCTTAATTAACAGTGGAGTTTCCATATCACCTACTCAATTGTAAGAGTATCAAACTGTAACCACCAAAACTCTATGTCTCCTTACCTCCACTACCCTATAATATCATACCAGTGGGCCATGGGGATGTGATATGGCCGTTGTTGGGGACATGAGAAGCTATTAAAATTAGGCTTTATTTGTCTAATCGACTACTCCCCTTGGATCTCGAATATAGTTGTTGTTAGTAAACCTGATGGTCGTATTCGTATATGCATTGACTTTTGTGATCTTAATAAGGCTTCTCTTAAGGATGACTTTCCATTTCCTAATATAGATATGATTGTAGATTCAATGACAGACCATGCATTATTATCTTTTATGGATGGCTTATCAGGTTACAATCGATCCGTATTAAATTGGAAGATCAGTACAAGAAAGCCTTCACTACCCCTTGGGGTAGCTTCTGTTATGTGGTCATATTCCCTTTGGGTTAAAGAATGTGGGAGCAACTCAACAAGTGATAACCCTTATTTTTCATGATTTTATTCATAAGATCTTAGAAGATTATGTTGATGACATCTTGGTGAAATCTATAACACATCAAGATCATGTAGATAACCTTCATTTTATCTTTGAAAGGCTTTGAATCTATAATATGAAACTCAATTCACATAAGTGTGTCTTTGGTGTGGATGTCGGCAAGCTTCTGGGGTTCATAATTTCTCACCATGGAATTGAGGTCGACAAGAATAAGATTGATGCTATTGTTAACATACCTCCACCTAGAAATATTATTGAATTGCAATGTCTACAAGGGAAAATTTAGACGATTCGTAGATTCATATCTCAATTGGTTGATCATACCCTTCCTTTCACCTATCTATTAAAGAAAGATGTTTGCTTCATATGGGATGAAGAGTGCCAAAAATATTTTGAGCCAATCAAATCCTATTTGGCCAATCCTCCTATATTGATGCTAGCTATGCAAGATAGACCCTTTTTTTTCTTTACCTCGCAGTTTCACCATATGCCTTAGTAGCTTTGTTAGCTTGGTATGATGATGTTGGGAAAGAGAGACCAATCTTCTACATTAGTCATGTCTTAGTTGATTATGAAACATGTTATTCCTCCATGGAGAAACAATGCCTCGCTCTTGTCTTTGCTTCACAGAAGTTGAGGCACTATCTTCTCCATGTTGAAACACGCATCATTATAAAGACTGACTTTTTAAAGCATCTATTCTCTAGTTTCAACCTTGTTGGAAGGTTAGCAAAGTCGGTTATGTTGCTTTCTGAGTTTGATATAAAGTTCATAATTCAAAATTCAATAAAAGGTCAAGTGGTTGTCGATCAATTTTTAGATGCTCCTTCATCTCATTCCTTCCTGGGGTTGGATTTATTCCCTAATGAGAATATCTTTGCAATTAACTATGACCTTGAATGGAAGATGTATTTTGATGGATCAAGGTGTCAGGCTAGTTCTGGAGTAGGTGTGGTCTTGATATCCCCCAAAGGAAAACCAGTCCCTCTATCCTTCTGATTGGATTTTCCTTGCACCAATAACATCACTGAGTATGAAGCTCCCATTCCCATCTTGTGTGTCACGATTTCACTTAAGATAAAAAAAATTCCACATACTAGGTGATTTTGAACTTATTGTGAATCAGATTACGAGAACCTATCAAGCTAAATAAAATAAGTTGTCTCAATATTGAGACCTTGCTTTTTCATTGCTTAATTAGTTCTCTTCTTTTACAATAGATAGCATCAATAGAAGGGAGAATGGACATGTTGATGCCATGGCAAGTGCTACTTCCTTGGTACCTTCGGAGAAGGATACGAAAGAATACCACTTCGTGGTTCAAATCCTACAAACCTCGGCAGTTTCTGATCAGCCTAAATCTGAGGCCTCTGTGTGTTCTCACGCAGACTCAGGAGAATGATTCTCTAATATCTATAACTACTTAAAGACTGGAAACTTTCCTGATGATGCAACAAAGAATGATTGCACTCGCATACGAAAGTTTTCCATGCGTTATGTCATTTTATCTAATGTTCTCTATCAAAAATATTATAACGGCTTGCTTCTACAATGCCTCACTAAATTGGAAATACCCCTCGCCCTTAAAGAATCCCATTCAGGCTCTATGGGTGGACACTTTGGAGGTAAATACTTGGTAAGGAAATTGATACACATAGGGTACTATTGGAAAATGATGGAACAAGATTCCTTCGATTTCATTAAAAAATGCCTTCAATGTTAGCAACACAGTCATCTTATTCACACACCCGCCCAAGAGTTACAAAATTAGACCTCTCCTTGGCCATTCACAAAATGGGGGTTGGATATTATCAGAAAAATATCACCTCCTTCTTCCAAGGGACATACCTGTATCATTACTACTATAGATTACTTCACAAAATGGGTCAAAGTTATTCCACTTCGATCCACGAACACTGAAGCTATCTGTAGCTTTCTTCTTAACAACATTATTTCTCATTTTGGATTGCCTGCTACACTTGTTTCTGACAATGGTATGCCATTCAATAATAAGGAAGTAAAGAAATTCTTAGAGAAATTTAACATTCAACATAGATTTTCTATGTCATACTATCCACAATCTAATGGCCAAGCAGAAGCGTCTAACAAAACTGTTGAGCTCATTCTTCATAAAACAATTAATAAACATGGTAAGGATTGGCATGTTTAATTAACATATGCTTTATGGGCCTATCATAATAGTGTTTGCATGGCGACAGGAACAACACCTTATAACCTCATGTTTGGTGCCAAAGCTATCATACCTTTGGAGTTAGAAATTCCATCTCTACAATTTTCTCTTAAAGGGTTAATTGACAATGAAACTTATTGAGCTAATTGTTTGCATCAACTAGAGATGCTCAGCGAGTGTTGATTGTAGGGCCTCGATCATCTTAAAGCTTATCAATGATCATTATCAAGACAATATAATCAAAATGTACTTCCTAGGACCTTTAAGCTATGAGACCTAATTCTTTGTGAGAATCAGAGAAATGTGAATGTGCCGCCTGATCAAAGAGGGAAATTTAGTCCTAACTGGTTAGGCCCTGACATTTTTGTCTTTGTATATGGTTTGGGTGCCTATGGATTATCATCTGTGGATGAAACGCCTCTAAAATATCCCATTAATGTGATGCATCTTTATCTATACTATGTGCAGTGTCCCATGTGTCATGTGTGTGGTGTTCTCTCATTAAAAGGGGTAGTAGCACTGCATATGTTGACATTGTTCATCAACACATTATGAAAAAACATTGTGCTATGATATGACCATGTATGTGTGTGTGAACGATATACATACATGTGTCTTACTATGCTATGTATCCATGTATCAAATTACATCTTTTAAGGAAATTAGATCATCATTGTATTTAATTAACATCCAACCATGTGTGTTCATTAAATCATATTAGCATCTAATGCAAACATACATCCATATGAGTATGTAATATCCATAGTACCAACATACATGAAAGTAAAAAAACATGCATATCAAGATATATAATGCCATGATGTCGAAACCAATATATATATGTGTATGTATCAAATGTCATATACATGTATCGGACCACTACTATCAAAAAGTGAGTAGCTACTAAATATATGTCTATACAAAGGATCTACAAATATATATATATATATATATATATATATATATATATGTGTATGTATCTCTCACTACAAAAATGATATACAAAATGACGAGCCTATATGGCTATGGCGTGTGCCTCCTGGAGCCCTATAGCTCTAGCAGCTATTGTTGTGGTCTAAAGAGAGGCTACACAGTGGTCATGGATTGAGATCGATGTGAACGTGTTGTGCAAAAAGCTACCTGCATCCCCCTAATCTCTCCCTTAAGGGAGCATATAGTCATTTGTGCCTTTCACAACTCATCTTGCAGCTGCTCGGGAACATCTGTCAGGATCATAGTTGTCGGCTTCCTGTCAAGGTCATCAAGGTGGCTCTAAAGGGTGTCACGCACCTACTCGGTGGTGTTAGCCCTCATCACAGCTGTGTCTTGCTCGTGAAGCACCGTTCATAGCTCCCCTAACCATTGGTCATGTTGTCCCCATACAGTGGTAATCTCCATAGTTAGTTAAACAATATTTTCTCCCCACTCTTCATAGGTGGTCCTCACATGTGCTATCAGCTAAAAAATGTGGGCATGTCACCCCATAGACATTGGCCAGAAAGCCTCGAGGACCATCTCCCGAATGGGCATGTCAAGAGCCACCTCTGATATGCACTGAGCCATCAGCCCAGTCCATCCCTATGCATCCTCTACAACCACGAAAAGAAAAAGAGACATCAGTATTACATGGAATATGTTTATAATCATAAATGAATGAAACCGAGAGTACTAAAACTATAAACAACATGCTATGTATACCTGGGTCCCCTGGATACCATGTGGGATCAAGATGAGGAGCGACACTAGGACCTGTGTCGTCGACATTGGTAGTCATTCCCAACATCGCTGTGACTATCAGGGCTATGACTGTATGTGTTGGTGGCACTAACAAGACAAGAGTAGCTGGTGGGGGGTCTAACCTCCTCCATCACCTCAGCCTCTGTGGTACCATCTCCTCCTCCTTGTTGGCTTGCTACTACTATCTTCATCTATCTTGTGGAGGTGGAGGTGGTACGTCCTCCTATGGGCTTGAATCCCCTCTAGGGGAATCCTTGTTGAACATTGGTCAGGGACGGTGCCTCTCCCACCACCACGCAAAATTTGCAGCAACCCCAACATTATCTGTTGGCACTATGGGTGGAAGATCATGATCAAACTCGTCATCATACGAGGGCATAAAATTGGTGATGGTGGGACGGGGATGATCTCCGGGTCTGGCTGCACTCCTATAAGCTCTATTATGTGTGGGCACGTCTGGAGGAATCGTCTATACACAGCCATGTTGTCGCATGGCCCAACTCAAGTAGTATGGTATAATAATATAATCACGATGACCTGCGATAAAACGGTCTTGCTACGGGTTCCTCAGGTACCTACCATCATCCACCCACAAGAAGTAACGGTGGGGTCACCATATCACCTGCTCAGGTGTAAGAGTATCAAACTATAACCACCAAAACCATAAGTCTCCATACCTCCATTACCCTATCATATCATACCAATGGGCCATGGGGACATGATATGGTCGTTGCTGGGGAAAACCGACTGGTCTCATGCACATCATGTGGGCGAAAGCCCATGACACCTACAAAAATGTGCACACATTAAGGCTACGGTACTCATAATGAATGTACTGGCCTAAATCTTGGTATAGGTGCACTAATACACTATGTCCCTAGGAAAAAAATGTCCTATGCTCTACCATCTCTCTAATAGTACGAATGAGGCCCCCGTGCAGGTGAGATCCTAGCCCATCTATCATGATCCAAAATGCAATGGTTACGACCATCACTCGACGTAGCAGCAGTGCAGTGGTTCGTGCCTAGTCATACCAGTGTGTATACATGTGTCTCGTTTCATCACCACCATCTGTCTATCTCAAGCAATAGAGGACTCCCTCCACCCACTCTCGTGTCAATCAGGTATCATCAAGGGCCACTCGTCGTCCACGGATGTGTAGTCTGAGGATCTGATAGACATCTTTGAGTGTGATAGTCATCTCCCTAGAAGGTAACTGGAAAGATGACGTGGTGGCATCACACTGCTCCATCATTGTTGTAAGCATCCGCTCGTAATAGCGCATTTGTTGCATGGTGAATGAATGCCAGAGACTGACCTGCTCTAGGTGTGTGACCTCCTCCGCAGTGAGACGGTCCCTCTGCTCGTGAACAAGTTGGTAAGATTGCCCTCCAAGATGCTCGCAGATCTCTGGATACTCTTGCAAAGAGTGGAAAACATTCTAAGTTAGAACATAGAATCTCAATTTGAAAACAAAATATTCTTTAAGACTTATGCACGTCGTGCAAACGTTTGTGTGTCACGCATACATCCCTGTCCACCATGGACGCCCCAAGGATGCAAGTGCATCCTCAGGACACCAGCGCAGGATTGGGACGCCAGTGTGGAACCTAGACAACAGTGCACATTTTGGATGAAAGCACCCAAAATGGACACCTACGCAGCTTGATGAGGAAAAAAATGCTAAAAAAGAGCTCAAATTCAAGAAAAACAAGGTTTTCACACCTATGTAGTCCACCTCGTGACCCTCGGCAATGTTGTCTCATAGCTACTCCAGTCTAGGTGCCTTATACTGCCTCCTGCTCAGCATTTTTCTGAATTTTCTCTCACAAAAGTTAATAATTTACTCATAGTGAATAGTGAAAATGACCCTTCTAGGGGCCCACCTAGGTATATATAGGCCCCTTGAGGCCCATTTTTCCTAGAGTTTGTGGCTCCCTAGTTTCTCCTGAATTTACCCCACCAAGCTGGGGGAAAACTTAGGAGGGGGCATATAGTCACCTCTTGATCATATTTTTATTTTGAATCAACAACTTTTTCTTTACCATTCTTCTCGCCATGGTAACTTCTTTCAATGTTTTGAAGCTGACCTAAAATTTGAGTTTTGCAGGTTAAAATTTTGCACGATTTTTCACAACCGCTTTGTCACTACTTGTTGAGCTCGGTTGCTAGGGGCATCTTTGGTACCGGTTAGCTCGACTTCGGTGACCTCTAAGGTCTCTTTTTCCTTGGCACGCAAATTTGTAAAATTCAAATTTGAGGTGAATTTTTTCTTCTCTACTTTAATGTGACTGATTTTTCCCAAAATTGAGGTCACTACAGTGGGGGAAAAATGTAATGTCGCATAATTGCGCCTAGGGGCAATTCCACATTTTTTCAACTTTTTCCTAGCATTTATGACACCTTAAGAGCATTAATGACAAAAATCTCGAGTCGAAATCTTACAATTTTGACTCCATGTGGACTAGTGGAAGAGCAATAGAAGCCTAGCAACACGTTTCCCAAAAATCTAGGCCTTGGACACCTACATAGCACACAAACGTCTGTGTGGCACACTAGCATCCTAACAAATTTTTGATTTTGAAATGGGGAATCTTGAATCCTTACTCTTTTAACACATGTCCAGGAAGTTAAAATTTAGATTTAATAGCTCTCTGTCACCCTTGCATGCATTAAAACCGTCATTTTCTCTCATTTTGGGGTTCAAGTCATTCAATCAATCTCTCTACACACTTTTCACTCTTGAGTTCTCTTCACTCTTTATAGCAACACTCTCACAAGTGAAGTTGTGGCGGACTGAGGTCCATCCAACAGCTATAGCTCTAAAGCATGCGCTCAACGATGTGTATGTGTGCTCTAGAGAGGGTCTAGGCTTGTGGATAACACTCTCTCTCTCTCTTACTTTTCTTTCCTATTTGTTCATTTGCTACTTTGTGGTGTGAGTTCTACTCCTAAAGTAGGTTTTGATTTCACCACGCACTTTGTTTACTTCCTTTACACTTCTTTCCAACTTCATTGTTTATGGAGGTGGGAACACCAAAACGGGGTTCTAACTAAGGCAGACCCCTATACAGCCCCAAAATTTCCCCTCATTCTTTTGTGTGTAGGTTTCGAAGCGAAGCTTGGAGTGAAGACCCAAATGTCCAGTTGAAGGTAATTTTTCCCCAAGCTTTCCTTGTACTTTTTCTTGAGTTCCTATCTTATGTTTGACTGTTTAGTTTGGTATACCTTAGAACTAAGTCTAGAAGTGAAACTTGGTTCTGTTTGCTTAAGCTCCTGAGCTTTTTGTTGCTTAGGACGCCAGCGCACCCTTTGGACAACAGCGCACCGTGTTGAGGTCCTGAATCTATGCTAACTTCTTTTGGTCAAGAGCTCCTCTGTCAGAGGTAGAAATCTAGAAGTTTCACTCTCTCAATATTTGAAGTATTTTTTTGTTATCGTGTACCTATTTCCTTCACAATCCTTCCACGCTGAGGTGGATAAGGGTAGTTCGTTCCCTAGTGATCTCTCAAGAACAAAGAGACCCATGTGCAGTGAATCCCTCTTATCTCACACAAATATATATGTGTGTGTGTGTGTGTGAAATTTTTTAATAGTTGTTGATAGAGGATCAAATCTCACAAGTCCAAGAGGCTACTCAATCGGCCATTTCATTTGACCTAGAGAGTCAGTCTATGGTATCATTTAAATTGTCATTTAGATGTTAATTTTTTAAATCTATTATGTTTAAATACATGTACATAGATTGATAGTCTAATGTATTCTTGTCCTTTTATGCAGCAACCTAGTACTTTTACAGCCATGATGATTATTGCTAACACATTGGAAGAAGCATCACAATAGGTATATGTTTTTTTATATTCTTGACATTATGATTACATGTACATGTTCATTTAACTTGTGTTACATTCTTTTCATTTTTTATATAGGAAACTATCTTAGTTGGTTCATCCATCACGAGCCTATCTACAACAAGTGTACAAGCATCACGATAGGTATGTGTTTATTTTATATTGCAGATATATACATTTAGATAGGAGTAGATATATGTTTAGTAAATAAGATTATTTGTCAACAATTATATATTAATTTGTATCAATTTTATTTTACCTACTATAGTCCTCTCCCTGATTCAACATTGTGACGAATCTAGGACCATTTCGATATACAAGGACTCTTGATCATCCTATGGGGCAATCATATGTACAATGTCTTACAAAAAAAAGAGCAAGACTTGAAGTAAACAAGAATTGCATTTTTGATATATTATAGTTCAATATAGTGATTTTGATGTTAAATTGATAATTTCTAAATTATAGTATATAAGTTTCTATTTAGTAGTCTATCCTGTCAACCATTCACATAATTAATCTAATTTTTGGTTTGAATTGTTATTGTGTAGGCAACTTCAGAGCCACCAAGTTCATCGAGGAGGCTCGATTTTGATGATCCAGCACAGGATTAGGATTTTCTAGAGATTAATACATGTAGGGATTGATAGATCTTCAGACGGCATTGTAATGTCCCCACTCTAGTCAGTTTTAGGAGCAGTTGAGTTAGCCCATTTCTTGGACCCTCGTAGGTTGACAGGATCTGGTTAGGGGGTTAGTGGCTATTTTTGGTGGGTATTATAATTCCCACTCCTACACTTCAGTATTGGATTCAATACAGGCGTTTGTAGTTTAGTTTTCAAAAGCTTCTGACGGCATAGAAAAATACTGAGTTTGGAGGGAGTTATTAATATTTTTTTGGTTAAGTTATTTATTTAACATGTTGATTTATTATAAAGTAAAATTGACTTTATAAAAGTAAAAGGCCACTTTAATATATTATAAAGTGATAATTAAATCACTTAAGTGAAAAAGTACGCCCAAGTCATTAATTGACTATTGATTATGACTTTAATATATTTTAATGTATTTTAAATGGCAAAAAAGTCTTATCTTTTTGGGAAGTCGTGCTCTTTGGAGATATAAGGCAATAGATGCAAGTCGACCTCACCTTTTGATCATTTGACATTGCATCTTTACATATTCTATGTGGTTTTTGTCTGAGGACAAGGGTTTCAAGAAATTCTTCTTTGGAGAGTGATAATTCTTCATTGATCTGTGATTGTGAGACTGTGAAATACCAGTTGAATGGTTGCTACTGAGGGAGCTTCATATAGGAGTTCATATGTGCTTTCATCAGAGTTATTTTATTCAGAAGATTACAATTTATAATAAGAGGGCTTACAAATATGGGAAGCCATCTTCAACCTTTTTTGCTACTTACAATAAAGAATCTTCATCACCATTCAGAGGTCATACTATTGCATTGGGAGGCGTGTTCATTTTAGAAGGGATTGTGAAGAAAGAGGCTCAAACACCTCTCCTTTGGCTCCTTTCTGGACTCCATCTTGGGCATCCATCCTTATTAGCATCTTTTCACCAATTTTTGTGTGGGAGAAAGCAGATCTAGTGTCCAGGCATTGCATTTCATCAGTTTCAGCATATCTTTCCTGGCATGCACAAATCCACTTTATTTAATTATTCTGGAGGTTCTCGAGTATGTTGATTGTATGCAATCTCTTTGTATGATTTTCCATATCCGCAATAGTATTGCAGTTTCCTTTAATTTGCTTGTATTTCAGTTTTATGTACATTTTATGCTTGGCACACTTCTGTATTTATTGCTTTAAATTCATCAAAAAACAAACAAAACACAAAAATAGACAGTTATAGTTCATAGGTTGAGTTGGAGCCAGTTGGGTTCATCACAAGCATATATGCCACATTTTGTAAAACTTGTTTTGAGTAGGCATATATACCAAATTTGTATATGCACAAACACAATTATTCTACATTTTGATTTATGAGAATTGATATTCGGTCTAATTTTTTCCTCATGTACATGTCTTTCTACTTTGAAACATAAAATTAGAATGTATAAATATTTTAGAATGGTTTAAATTTATGATCAATAACATGTTATAGATTAGCGAAATTGCATTTTAATAGAAAGGAATTACAATTGGTAATCCATCTATGTTAGTGTTTAATTTGGTTTCCTTTGAAAACTTCACCAAATTTTATGATCATTTATCTAATGTTATCACCAAATTTTATCATCATTTTTTCAATGTTGAGCTCATAGTGGTTATGTGGAAGCTTTAGGTCAAATTTGGCATTCTAGATGCATGTTGAACACTCAATTTGAGAATACACGTGATTTAAAGATCTCTTGAATGAATTTACATTTGACATTATTTAGTTTTTTGAACTCCTGTAATAAAGTGGGCAATTGAATTTTTTCAAAAGAAGCTAAAATTAATGCAAAATGGTGTGAGAAGCAATGTATAATGTTTTTTGAGAAGGTAAATCTCATACTGACCATAGCTAAATAAAGAAGAAAGGTGGTGTGAGATTATTCAATTGGAAGAATGATAAAAATTATGGCATGCTTTTTACCTTTTCATATCAATGCCAACCATTCACTTATTGTGTTTTAACTTTTCATATCACTCTCCCTCTCAAGTATCTCTCTCCCTCTCTCCCTCCCTCTATCCCTCCCACCCTCTCTCTCTTTGGTATCTCCCTCCCACCTTAACTAGATAACTCCCTCTCTCTCCCCTCTCTCTCTTAGGTATCTCCTCTCTCTCTCTCCCTCTCCTCTCTTTCTCTTTCTCATTTCCATCTCTCTTCTCTCCCTATTAATCTCTCTCTCTGTCTCACTCTCCATCTCCCTCTCAGGTATTTCTCTCTCTCTCTCTCCCTCTTAGGCCTCTCTCTCAGGTCTCTCCCTCCCTTTATCTCTCACTCCCCCTCTCTCTATCTCACTATAGATATATATATATATATGATCTCACTATATATATATATAGTATAATCTAGTATATAATATATACTATGTATTAAATATATTATATAATAAATAATATATATTACATAATATTAATATAATATTTAATATTTAAAATTTAATATTTAATATATATTATATAGTATATAATATATAGTAATTGTAGAACCAAGATCCTAGTACCTGCAAGACACAAGAAACAAACACATTAGAGGATTCAAATGCAAGCTAAGATCAAAGTTCCCCATAAAATCCATTAACAATACTCAAAATAGGAATAAAAGCAAGAACACAATGAAAAAGCAAGGAGATAAATCAAATCCTATTAAAAACATGCAAAATCTTGATCTTATGGGGGATTTGGTTCCAATTTGATGTAGAAATTGGCCCTTTCCCAACTCCTATGCAAATTTTGGATGATTTGGTGATGATTGATCCACTTGGTGATTGCTTCAAATGAACTTCATGGAGAAAACCTGCAATAACCTAACTATGCCTTGATGAAATTGATGAAAATGCTAATGCATGAAGATGAAATTGAGTATAGTAAGAGTGCTCAAATTGTGGATGATCAAATGAGGAGAGAAGCCTCTTATTTATATAATGATAAGTTGGAGAAATGCCCAAAATGGAGCAATGTGGGACTAACTTTCAACCAATGGAAAGATGCACTTGTCAAGAGATGAATGGATGAAGGATGTGCACATTTTGATGAATGTGCCCATAAATGCATATATTTGAAATTTGAAAATGGTGAAATGAAAAGGTGGATGAAGAGTCAAATGGAGTAATGGCCACTTGGCTCAATGCAAAAGGACTTATAAGATGAAATAAATGTCTTGTTGGAAGGACAAAGTCCACTTGGAAGAAATTCAAATTTGAAGGAATATTCCTCTATTATGCCATGTTGAGAGAAAATAGAGATTTAATAAATGAATTAAATCTATTTTCATGTGCAAGTGGCAAAAGCTAGAGGATGGGACATGAATTTGGAGTAAATTAATCAAGAGTTAATTAATTTAATGAGAGATTAGATGATGTGACAATTTTGACTTAGATTTATGGGATGATTTAAATCAAAAGATGAGAAGAATATGATTTAGAAATTAATTAAATAAATATTATTTATTTATTTAATTAAAGGAGATGAAGTTAGATTAAATCAAATAAGGTTTTAATTTATTTAATTTAATAGGGGGACTTTAGAGATTTAATCAAATAAAATGAATTATTTAATTAAATAAAGATAATTAGACTAGATTGATTGATTTAATTAACAAGAGAGAATGACCTAATCAGATAGATGATTTATTTAATTAAGAGAGGAAAATTGATGAATTTAATCAAATAAGGGGATTCAATTAAATCACAGTTTGCGAACTCTGCTGACTCGCCGTGGACTCAGGAGTCCCGACCCTGGCCGAGTTGACTCACCACGGACTCAGGAGTCGAGTCCAGGAGAGTCCTGACTCAGGACTCCCGAGTCTGAGCTCAGGACTCAGTTGAGTCCTGAGGTCGGACTCGGGAGTCCCAAGTCAGGGCTCTCCTACGCGCGGCTGAGTCTTAAAATGGGTTAAAACCCATGTTTCTTTTTATTTATTTTTTCATTTTTAGACTCTCAATTGTGAAAAATAGGTCTACAACTTGATTTGGGATTGATTGAAGCAAGGAGATTGAACTAAAAAGATCAAACTAGAGCCAGGTAAGTGATCTAACAATTATTTTTGTTTGTTTTCTTCAATTTCTTGCATTCAAAATCAAAAAAATAAAGAAAAATAAGGGGAAATGCTGCCAAATTTTTTTCTATTTTCCTTAATAGCCTAATTCTTATTGTTTCTAGCTTGGTTTTGCATTCTTTTTCTTTTGCAAATGTTTGAAACTTTGAATCACATTTATTTGCTGACTTTTTAGCAAACCCTAGCTGATTTTTTTTTTCCATGTTGAACTTGAAATAGCAATGTCGTCTTCAAATCCAAAGGGACTAAAAACAGACCCTGCATGGAAGTATGGAATTCCAAGGAAATAAAAAAGGTGAATTGACATGTAATGAATGCCAAAAATGGATGACATGAGGAATAAACAGATTAAAATACCACCTTGCTAGAATACCTGGGCAAAATGTGGAGGGATGCAAGAATACTACTCCTAAGATTATTAGAGAGATGAAGGCCCTTCTTGCTAAATATGAGCTTAAAAAAGAGGAAAGAAAAAAAACAAAGGATGCCCTAACAGCAATGATGAATGGATCCCAATCCCAATCTACACCCTCTATGCCCCATGGTGCTACAAGTCCAAGCTTTCGTGCTCCACATTCATCTTTTGGTGAGAGTCCTGATGGTTCCTTTTCTACTGCTAGTGCTAGTCAGGGTCCTTCATCAGGACCAAATTATTTTATTCCACGTAATGTTCCAGGAGCAAAACCTTCACTTGAAGGTACCGGTTGGAATAAGGAAAAGCATCAAGAAGCTAGGATGGCTGCTGCAAACTTTTGGTACTACAATAATCTACCTTTCAATGTTGCAAACATCCCATATTGGGAAGGTTTGGTGAATGCCCTTACAGTTGTAGAAAAGGGGTTTAAGACCCCATCATCTAAATATTTGAGTGGGCCATTGCTAGAGGAAGCCATAAAGAATACACGGCTTGTGGTTGATGAGCAAAAGAAATTTTGGCGAAGAAAAGGTTGCAGCATTTTATCTGATGGGTGGATAGATGGACGAAATAGAACTCTCCTTAACTTTTTAGTGGCCTCTAATGGTGGATTGGTGTTTCTAAAATCAATAGATGCCTCCCATGAAGTTAAAAATGCTGAGACTTTATGCAATCTATTAGATGGGGTGGTCCAGGAGGTTGGAGTTGATAATGTTGTCCAAATCATCACGGACAACGCAGCTGCATATGTAGCTGCAGGTAGACTACTTATGGAGAGGTATCCCACAATTGCATGGTCTCCATGTGCTGCACATTGCTTAGACCTATTGCTAGAGGACATTGGGAAGATTTCATGGGTCAAAAGTGTGGTTGAAGATGCAAAAAGTGTTACAAAATTTATCTACAACCATACTTGGGTGCTTTCTTTGATGAGGAAATTTACAAATGGCAAGGACCTTGTGCGACCTGGAGTGACACGATTTGCTAGCCACTTCCTCACATTGCAAAGCATTCTTGGTGCCATTGGTCATCTCAAGCAAATGTTCGTGTCCGATGCTTGGAAGGAGTCCTCATTTTCCAATAGACCTGAAGGGGAGAGGATTGTTGCCATAGTTTTTGATGAGACATTCATCAAAAATGGAGAGGAGTTGATGGGGGTAAGTAGCAATCACACAAAAAAAATTATACATGATAATCTATTTGCTGTTTTTATTTTTTGAGGGGTTAATTTTGTTATGATTTAACATTTGTTTTCATTTTTTTAGGTGACAGAACCTTTGGTGAGGGTTCTTCGTATGGTGGATGGAGATGGCATGCCAATGGGTTTCATCTATGAGGCCATGGATAGGGCCAAAGAGGCCATATCACATTACTATGGCGGCAACAAAAGGAAATATGAAATCATATGGCGCATCATTGATCGAAGATGGACACACCAACTCCACCAGCCGATTCATGCCTTTGCCTACTTCTTGAATCCGAAGTTCTACTTCTCGGACACATTTAAGGCGGATGAGGAGGTCATGGAAGGTCTTGTCATATGCATTGATAGGATGGTGCCTGATCGTGAGCTGAGAGATAAAGTGTTTGATGAGTTGGAGGTGAGATTTGTTACATCTTATTTATGAATTTGCAATGTTGAGCCTTGACTATCTATGAATTTTCTATATTTGATTTACTTTTTCTTTTATCTATTCAAGGTCTACAAGGGTGTAGAGGGGAGACTATTTTCCTCCCAGCAAGCAATTGAAAGGAGAGGAAAACAACAACCAGGTAAAAAATGAAATTAGAAACTTGATTCTTACATATAGATTGTTTACTTTATTCTTATTTCTTAATACTTATATTTTTTCAACATGTTTTTGTAGATCTATGGTGGGAGAACTATGGTGCTAGCACACCAAATCTTCAAAAGCTAGCCATACATGTCTTGTCATAGCCATGCAATGCTTCTGGGTGTGAACGAAATTAGAGTTTATTTGAGAACATTCACACAAAGAAGAGGAATAGGTTGACTCAGCAGCGCCTAAATGATTTAGTTTTTGTTCGGTACAACCTTCACCTTCGAACTAGAAAGGTGGAGGGTGTTTCACACGATTCCATCAACTTGGATGACATTGATCCATATGGTGAATGGACTATTGATGAACAAAATGATGAGGCTGATGTCTTCCTTACTGATGAGGATCTTGTTGAATTAGAGAGAGCAGCAGAAGAAGAAGAAGAAGCAGCAAGATTGGATGCCATGGAGGATGATGAAGACACATTTGAATATCATGTTTCCCCTACTCGATCCCCTAATCCTTGTTTGGATACTATAGCACGGGCACCTTCTAGTTCTAGGCCTCCAAAATTGAGTACTATTGGGAGGGGAAAAAGCAAGATGTAGATTACATGTCGTTGTTAATGTTTTCCTCTTTTTGACATGATTATATGTAAACATTTATAACCTTATGATGTTGTTATACATTGAAACTATGAGTATTTAATGACTATGAATGATGAAATTTCAATTATTGAGTGTTTGATGATCATATGACATGTGTAATCTTTGAATTATGAGTGTTTGATAATCAAATTAGGCTCTTATGTTCTCTAAATGCATTAATTTGTTCTTATTTTTTTGTAAAACTACAGTTTTTTTTTTTGCCGAGTCTTTTCCCGAGTCCGTGCTGATTCCCGAGTCCAAGTCATATTTTTGGGCTGCCGAGTCCGCGGCGAGTCTGATTTTTCCAACTATGGATTAAATGGTTAGACTGAGGGATGATTCAGGATGAAATGGTGTTAGTAATTGGGATCA
This sequence comes from Sequoia sempervirens, assembly GCA_007258455.2. NCBI lineage: Eukaryota > Viridiplantae > Streptophyta > Pinopsida > Cupressales > Cupressaceae > Sequoia > Sequoia sempervirens. The sequence goes on from VDFB02353493.1 coordinate 291,056,621, forward strand.
GATGTGTAATGTCAATCGGTATATTTTCCATGTCTAAATTTTTTCCCTCTTTGAAGCGATCCACTTGTTGCGTTGTTTCAAAGAATAAATGGTCTTGATCAAAAGCCAAAAATTTTATGATTTCAAAATTTTCCCCACTGTTGCCCCAGTAGAAAAAACATGCTGCCATACTGCCCCCTCGAGAGATCGGACGAAAATTTTGATTTTTGGGTGACCTCGCAAAAAAAAGAGGGCAAGGTGCCCAAGGGGTCCAAAAAGGCTCTAGAAGGCCAAAAAATGAGATAAAATGCAAAAAATGGTGCAACACAACCATCTGACGGAAAAAAAAATGGGATCGAGGGTCTAAAACCCTAACAGAACGGCCAAACGGGGTCAAAAAAACCCTAATTTTTAGGCTTAAATAGGCCTTGAGGGGCCACTTCCAATTCATTTTCACATTCAGTCTTAAGAGATTTTGCAAATTTGAGCTCTGACCCTTGGAGAAATGGTGCAACGACAACTCCCCATGCACATTTTAGACAGGGTACAAACACATCAGAGGCTTCCTAGCACTAGATCACCAGTGAGTCAACTTGACCCAAGCCTATTTTTCATTTTTTGCGCTCATTTATTGCATTAGGAAACTAGCCTTTTAGGAGCGGTGTCATATCAGACCGCTACAAATTTCAAACAGTGTTACTCAGCATCAAACTGCACCGCCATCGCGAGTAGCGACGTCGCGGTGTAGTTTGGAGTTTGGTTCAAATTCCAAATTGAGCCGCCTATGCAAAGTGCCCCGCCGCAATGTTCTTTAAAATTAGGGTTTTTGCTTAAACTCCAATGCCTTTGTAAACTGCAACACCGCGGTGCAGTTTGGGAGTTTGAAGGTCCTGGCGGCACAGTTTGGAGTTTGCAAACTGCACCACCTTCACAGGCAGTGACGTTGAGGTTACTTTTGAGATGCCGAGACAAGCCAGGATCAAGATTTTTTTGATGAATTTTAACATAGTGACTTTCCTAATGTAGGAGGAGGCAAGGGAGATCTACTCACGTGAGCACAGGTCATGAGAGATTTTTGGCCTTTTGAATTATTTGTCCGACCAAGAGTAGGAGTGCCTAGGAGAGATGGGACTTTGGTACATTTCCTATGCATCGCTCGTGTGGACACACTTGGGCATGATGACGACACTTGTTGAGAGGTGGCACAATGAGACCTCCTCATTCCACCTTCTGACGGGTGAGGCCACAATCACACTGGATCCTAAGATGTTGGATGTTATCTATGGGATAGACTTGCTCACAAGATGATAGTTTGACTAAGTGTAGGGAGAAGGATTCATCTACCCACGCTTAACCAAACAAGATGATAATTCAACTAAGTATATGGAGAAGGATGCATCTACATATACCTAGCTAAACAAGATGATTTGATAATTTGACTAAGCACATGAAGAAGGATGCATCTACATATACCTATCCAAACAAGATGATTTGATGTTTTGATTCAAGGATTTCAAGGATTTTGATTTGCTTCAAGGATTGTTTCAATTATTTTGATGTGCCAAAAAGTCTAGCATGAAGGATGATTTCAAGATTTTCAAGAGTTGTTGGTGAAATGATTTTGGTTGATGTTTGAAAGATGGGTGAAAGTTTTGATTTTGATCCTAAATGAACCTAAAAGGACTCTTGTTTACAAGACCTCGGTTTTGAAGAACATGCTTTACTCTAAACAAGGTGTTCGAATTCCTAAAAAATATTTGGATTTTGAAAATAATAGAATGAGTACAATCCGGGATTGTTTCTTGAAGCTTTTCTGTAAAAGTTGAAAAGTAATCTTCGTCTGAATTCGTAGATCATTGAGAGACGCTTTTGATGTTCTTTTGGACTGAGAGCTTTTGTTTTTGGTTTCTAGATTTTTATTTTACGCGAAATCATTAGGGACACATGTGTGGGGTTCAATTGTTCTTAGCTTTGCTTAGTGACTTCTTTTTACCACAAAAAATTATTGATTAACTTTTGAAACTAGATGTCCAATGTCTTAGCTTCTTGTCATCCCACAAAATACATTATGTAGGAATTTGATGAAATCAAGGCAAAAGTTACCTATTGTTGACTTCAGTAAGTAAATTGAGATATAAATCCACGTGTTTAGAAACCTCTAAGGATAAAATCCCAAGGGAAAGAAATAACACATGAATTTTGTCAATGGTATTTGCTTCCTAAAGGGTTTGAAGTTTTGATGACAACGTTGAATGTTTGTTTCCAATTTTTTATGAACAAGAAAAGTGTTTTGTAACCAAGAACAAGCACAACCCTATGGATATGAAAGATTGTATTTGTTGAGTCCCCACTTGGACAATTCTAGCTATGCTTATTTTTAGTGAATGGTTAGATGCTTGACCCCACTGGCTCCCCTCCACAACACTCACTTATACGGGGCAGCCAAGCATCAACACCCATGAAACTCCCATGGCATACTTTCCATTCCTACTAAAAACCGTAAAAGTGTAGGGCGGCTTCAGAACGACCGTTCCTGCACCAGCAAATAGATCAAGGATTTTGGCCTTTTCTACACAAGGGTTTTAATTCATACTTTTCGTTCGTAGGGATTGACCCATGCGGCAAGAGACCATTGTTTCCTTTCTTGTCGAAACCAACTGTGTGATACTGGCCTTTGTTCCAGTACCTACTTTTATATACCGGCTAGAAATACACTTGGCTTTAGCGTGTTACCAGTTGGTTCATTCCCTTGGGTGAATAATTTTTTCCACAAGGCAGGCCCTCTAAGATAAACAAAAATGAGCAAACATATTAGTAGTTCGATCAATCTTTGTTGAGGAACAAAGAGAGAACCCACACAATATGTTCCACTCACACGCAAAATGTTTTGTTCAATTTTAATCCCAAAATGAAATGTGGAGGCAATTACTTTACCCAACTTAAGATCACCAAAAGGCCTTTTGATTCTCAAGATCGCCGTGAGGCGCGAGAGAAGTGCATACGTCCTTTTGATGGTATTATTTTGAGTAAGCAATTACAAAACAAAGTAGCACTTGTTCATTTTAAACCCACAAAGCAATAATGACTTATTTTTAAGCACCAAAGGAAATGTGAAAATTTTCCCTGTTTAATTGTTAATCCTCAAACCAAATCTAGTGAGTTTGTCCTAAAGTTAGTTTTAGCCCTTTGTAACAAGAAATTGAAATTTTCTTTTTAGAGCCCAAAAGAAAATTAGTAGGTCCTAAGCATATGAAGGATAACAAATTTGTAAGAGAAATTGTGAATTCTCTAAGAGTGTTAAACAAACACTAAAGTGTTTAAAAACACTTGGTATCATGAGAGAGTGATGTAATCATGTTTCTTTGCTCCTTTACCTTTGATCAAGCCAACCTACAAGAAAACTAGTTAGACCTACAAAACAGAGGTCGGGAAAGCAAGTAATAACCTAAATTATCAGGATTGAAAAAGGCACATGTCATAAAAAATTGAATTTCACTTTTTACGTTACTCCAGCGGTAGAGTCTGCACAGGCATCTTTGTTTGAAGCTATCCAACGATGCTATATGGCGTTGCTTGTCAGTCAGCGTTGTTTTGCAGCAGTGAGGACAGAGAGGGTGATGGCATCGCTATCTAGCCTATCGGTGGAGTTTGGAATTTAAAAATTCCAACGTGTGTATATAGAACTAGTGGTGCAGTTTGAAAAATTGAATCTCAGGCGGGAAAGACAAAGCGTCATTGTTTGAAGTTTGCAATGGTGCCATATGGCGACGCTAGGATGCCAACGGTTCTGTACTACGACGTTGGTCTACTAGCGGTGGAGTTCCCTGTGGACACAAAAAAAAACACATAAAGCACAAAAATTTTCATAAAAACATGATTAGAAAATGAGATATGCCCTCCTTCACGCACCAAAATGTAGAACCAAGATCCTAGTACCTGCAAGACACAACAAACAAACACATTAGAGGATTCAAATGCAAGCCAAGATCAAAGTTCCCCATATAATCCATTACCAATGCTCAAAATAAGAATAAAAGCAAGAACACAATTAAAAAGCAAGGAGATAAATCAAATCCTATTAAAAACATGCAAAATCTTGATCTTATGGAGGAGTTGGTTCCAATTTGATGTGTAAATTGGCCCTTTCCCAACTGCTATGCAAACTTTTCATGATTTGGTGATGATGAAATTGAGTATAGTAAGAGTGTTCAAACTGTGGATGATCAAATGAGGAGAGAGGCCTCTTATTTATATGATAATTTGGAGAAATGCCCAAAATGGAGCAATGTGGGACTAACTTTCAACCAATGGCAAGATGTCACTTGTCAAGAGATGAATGGATGAAGGATGTGCACATTTTGATGAATGTGCCCATAAATGCATATATTTGAAATTTGAAAATGGTGAAATGACAAGGTGGATGAAGAGTCAAATGGAATAATGGCCACTTGGCTCAATGGAAAAGGACTTATAAGATGAAATAAATGTCTTGTTGGAAGGACAAAGTCCACTTGGAAGAAATTCAAATTTGAAGGAATATTCCTCTATTATGCCATGTTGAGAGAAAATAGATATTTAATAAATGAATTAAATCTATTTTCATGTGCAAGTGGCAAAAGCTAGAGGATGGGACATGAATTAGGATTAAATTAATCAAGAGTTAATTAATTTAATAAGGGATTAGATGATGTGACAATTTTGACTTAGATTTATGGGTTGATTTAAATCAAAAAATGAGAAGAATATGATTTAGAGATTAATTAAATAAATATTTTTTATTTATTTATTTAAAGGAGATGAAGTTAGATTAAATCAAATAAGGTTTTAATTTATTTAATTTAATAGGGGGACTTTAGAGATTTAATCAAATAAAATGAATTATTTAATTAAATAGAGATAATTAGACTAGATTGATTGATTTAATTAACAAGAGAGAATAACCTAATCAGATAGATGATTTATTTAATTAAGAGAGGAAAATTGACGAGTTTAATAAAATAAGGGGATTCGATTAAATGGTTAGACCGAGGGATAATTCAGGATGAAATGGTGTTAGTAATCGGGATCAGATGTGTAATGTCAATCAGTATATTTTCCATGTCTACAATAATATATAATATATAATATAATAATATATAGTATATTATATTATATATTATATATTATATATAATACATAATATATAATACATAATATATAATATATTAGTATATAGTATATATTAATCTATTATATATTATGTATTATAAATAATACAGGTAATGGATATCCATTGCAAACATATATCTGTTGCTAACCGATATCCATTTTTTTGGAAAAAAAAGTAGGCTCGAGATTTGGCTTGGGATTTGGTTTGGGATTGTCATACCTGGAAAGTCAACTGCAAAAATGTGTTTACAAAATTTTCTTAGATTTCCAACGTTCACCCTTGTGGCTAATGACCTTTTTTATCTAAATTTAAAAGTGTTTATTAAAAAAATTGTCATTTTTCCACCAATATAAGATATGCCTTATTTTGAATTTAATAGATAATTATTATTGATTTTCTACATACATTACAACTAAAGTCCTCATTGATAGGCTAATTGAAAAACTTCTATAATTTTCAAACTATTTCACATTTTTCAAATCTCAAAGATGTGTCACATTCTATGCTTCGCATACTATAGGATAAAAAAAAAGAATTTCATAAATTTTTAACCAAGTTATGTTGGTCATACAAACACGTTTTAATATTTTTGAAATGTTCTAATAAAAAAATCATAACTAATTATTTAATTACAAAAAAAAAGTGGCATGTCTAGGCATATGTCATCTACTTATATTGAAAGTTTTAGAAAAAAAAAAAAAAAATCTTGTAATTAGGTTGGTCAAACATACACCTTCTTTTTATCTTTTTCCTGTAAATTTAGTACTACAACATTGAAATTTCATTTTTTTGCAAAATAGATTTACTTTTTTCCAAAAAAGGACTAGTAGCTTAAAAACTACATTCAATTTTCTACAAATTCTATTCTTAAATACTTTTCAAATTATGTTAATAACTTTTCAAATTTTTATGTCAAGTTGCCTAACTTTGTTTTTCTGAATTTTCATTGCCACTTAGGGGCCTAGTTTGAACCCCCGTGATCCTACACTGACCCAACTAATTGGATTGTTACATGTAGAGGGTTTTACAACACTATGTGGGTTGCGAGTTTCATAACACCCACTATTTTCCAACCTCCAATTTTACAAAATAGTATTAATGTAATTAAAACCTTTTGTTACTTACACACCAAGAATGTAATGAAAGGCACCTTCAAAATTTACCATTAATGTAATTTAACTTTTATAAGTTGTGCAACAACACCTATATTTTATATTACATCTCGAGAGAGAGAGCATTAACCTCCTTTCCTTTTGATGATAAAATCTTCTTATCTTTTAATTCCTTTTATAAGTGGTTAATTTTAGTCTTTAGTTGTTTTGTTTCAGTTTTAGCACTTCCAACTATTGCTTTTTCAATCTACAAGTTGATCATTGACACATTTTTTCTCATTCCCATTGTTCTTACCTATTAACACCCCTTGGTATTTTTTCTCACGACCTTCTAACTTCTTTTTCATATCTTTAACTTTAAGCTTTATATTAGTTTCTCGCTCATCGGCCCTTACAACAACATGTCCATTTCTTCGATACAGTTTTCAATGTCTCCAATACTTTTACGTAGCTTTGCAACTACTTTTTCTTATCTTTGGGATTGTCTTTCTGATTACACAATGCAGATGTTTCTTTAAACAAGTTCTTTACAAAACTTTTTTGATTCTCTAGTTTTGCACTTAGATCTGATATTACCTTCTCCTTATCATCTATTTCCAATTTTATTTGCTCTATGGAATTCTTAACTTCAATAATCTTTGACTCCATTTATTCATCTCCACATATAGCTCATCATCTCTGACTTTCTTTACTTGCATAAATTCATATGCAATATAAATCCTCTTGATTTTATCCACTTGTGCAATGCCATTTTCCTATTGCACATACTACACACACTCCTTCCTCAAATTCTCAAGAGCAAGAACAATCTCTTCAGTCAATACATTATTTGTCTCGTTCACTTTGGTCTACTTATTTACAGGTGTTTTTAGAGCATATTCCTTTTTCATTTCATACATTCTAGTACATCTTTCCTCCTTAAGCATCCATAAGATCTCAGGAAGCTTCATGTGTAAAACTTTAGTGATGTGCCCTTCCATAATGAGAAAATGCAGGTTGTTGACATCGAGCTGCACATAATGTAAAAGGGTTTTGTACACACGAGTGTTGCAAAAAGTAACCATTGATCTGGTAATTATTTATCCCTCCCACAACAATCAGGGTATCATAATGAAAGGCTCCTTCAAGATTTTCCACAACCGTTAGTTAGAGTAAAAAATATGTTTCAATTTCCTCATATGATTGAGAAAAAAATGCTCAAAATAATTGTAGGTTGGAAAACACAACAGGCTTTGAGTTATTTCATTCTACATGTTGAAAGGTAAGTGTTGGAGAGCAAGGGGATGCATAAAACTAGCTAGATTGAGATGAGGAGTTTCTAACCAATTGGGTTGATATGTGTATATCATTTTAAAATAGTATGTGGGTTGCAGGTTTCATAACACCCGGTGTTTTCCAACCTCCAATTTTACATAACATTATGAATGTAATCAAAACCTTTTGTTATTTACATGGTATGAATGCAATGAAAGTTAGCTTCAAAATTTATAGCAACTATTACTTAGAGTAAAATTGTGTTGCAGTTTCTTCATATGATTGAAAAATGAATGCATAATATAATTGCAGGTGGGAAAACATAGTGTGGGTTGTCATTTAATTCATTGTACATGTTTAATGCTAAAGGGTGGATAGCATGGGGAGTAGTTACGAGTAGGGGATACGTAAAAATATCTAAATTCTCCAGAGGGGTGACAAACCAATTAGGTTCTTACATGTATAGGGTTTTAAGATAGCATGTGGGTTGTAGGTTTTATAACACCCAATGTTTTCCAACCTACAGTTTGAGAAAATAATATGAATGTACTGAAAAGTTTTTGTTTTCTATGCACTAAGAATGTAATGAAGTCCACCTTCAAATTTTAGAACAAATCTTAGTTACATTAAAAATTACATTTCACTTTCTTCATCTAATTGGAACAAAAAATGCACACATTAATTGCAGGTTGGAAAACACAATGTCGCTTGTCAGTTATTTCATTCTTCATGTTCAGAGCTACATGGTGGAGAGCATAGGGAGGAGTTGCGGGTGGGGGATACATAAAACTATCCAAATTCACCTGAGGTGTGACTAACCAATTGGGTTGTTACGTGTACAGGGTTTTACAATAGTATAGGGGTTGCACGTTTCTTAACACTCAGTGTTTTCCAACTTGCAATTTTTGAAAACACTATGAATGTAATGAAAACCTTACAAATCAAACCAAAATTAAAAGAAACTATTTTTGGTCGATTCAATATTTCTCTTATGTTGTGGGATTGTCATTCATCATCTTTCTAAAGTGTTGAATATTTTATATAAAGTATAAAACACCTTATCATTATTTTTGTACAACTTGTTTTAACTTGTATCATTACATGCACTTAATTTTTGAATTACAAGTCCTTAATCATATCCAAAAGGTATTTAGCCTTATTATAGTGATTAAGTATATTATGTGTGATTTTTTGTGTGAGATTTTGTGGCATTGCAATGCCTTTACTTCTCAATATAATGTCAAGCTTATTTTTTCCTTGTATGTTAAGTGTCATAGAGTTATCTAATATCCTATCATTGCTTATTTTATTTTTCCAATTTGAAGTAAGAACTCCTTACACTATCATTTCAATGATACTTTTCAGCCAATAATTCAAGGTCATCTTAGAAACAAAATAAATTTATTTATATGTATTAAAGTCTTGTAATATTACCCAATATATAATTGAAATTGTTGTAATATTACCCAATTCAAACAGTTGATCTCAAAGTTTATCACTGAAACAAAGAGTAGCCTACTACACATAAGACATCTTCTTAAGTTGATATGGATATCATTGCAAAACTATAAAATGTGTGTATATAAAACATGATTGTACAATAATAACTCTTAAATATTACTACAAATTTTCTCCTTGGGTATAATATTAATTCTTGAGAAGATTAAGCATACTAGAGATTTGTTGGCGGAATTTGGGTCTGTTAAACTTATTGATGCTCAATTTTCTCCATCTCCTCCATGATTTTTCTCTCATGGAATGTAAGGGAGTTGAATAGAACCTCTCGTCAAAAGGTTATTCATGATTTGGTTGTTGTCCATTCTCTTGACATTTTTTGTGTTCAATAGACTAAACTTTCAATTGATTTCATGCTTCAGTGTGCTTCTCGTATCTGGTACTTTGGTCAGTGTCAGTGCATTGGTTCTCAAGGGAGCTTTGGGGGTTTGGCTCTTTCTTGGGACCCAAGAAAGATTGCTCCACTTTGGTGGATTTCTAGTCATTCTACTATTTCCATGGTTGCCTCTTCTTTGGAATTAGGTGAGACCATTTTGGTTACTAATGTTTATGCCCCAACTGATATTCGTGGAAAAATTTGGCTTTGGGATCATATAAGGTATGTTAGATCATGTGCTCCATATCTTCCTTGGGTCTTAGTTGGTGATTTTAATTATGTGTTGAGCTTGGAGGAGAAAAGAGGTGGGTTGCCTCAGCTTGGGACTGCTTCTGATCTTTTTTGTGAGAATGTGGATTCAGTAGCTTTAATTGATGTTAAGCCTTCCAATGGAGTTTTCACTTGGAATAATAGACGAGGTAATAGACGAGGTGGAGAGGAAGCGATCTCAGAAAGGCTAGATAGATTTCTTTTTTCCTATTTTTGGGTGGGAGGTAGATTGGTTACTGGTTTTGAGATTCTTGATTGGAGGGGTTCTGATCATTGGTCAATTAAACTTTTGGTAACCTCTTTTATAGTTCCTAAGAATCCTCCTTTTTAGTTTTAGCTTATGTGGCTTTGAAAGGCTTCTTTGCATGATCTTATGGCCCAGTGGTGGCATGATGGAAGCCCTGCTTATGGTATAGCTATGTACACCTTTGTTAAGAAACTTCAGTATGTCAAATTTCACCTTAAGAGATGGAATCAGATGAGTTTTGAAAATCTTACGGTTATGAAGAGGAATGCTCAGGCGTTCCTTGATGTGATTACTTGCCAAATTTGGGATTTTGGTTTCTCGAATGTGTTAGGTCAAGCAGAATCCCAGGCTATGAGAGTAGTGGAGGAGTGGGAGCTTCAGGAGGAGATTTTATGGAAGCAAAAGGCTCGAATTGATTGGCTTCAGGAAGGGGACGGGAATACTGCTTCCTTCCATCATTTTGTGCAAGCTCGTCGCAATAGAAGTTTTATCTCCTCTTTTGTCAACACAGATGGGATCCACATATCTTCTTTGCAGGCTTTGTCTCGTGAGGCTAGATAGTTTTATTCTACTCTTTTTTCTGAGGATTCATCCATGTAGAAGATGAGGAGAATTTGATCCTTCCTTGCATTCCCTCCCTGATCTCCAAGGAGATGAATGATTTCCTCATCTACCTAATTTCTCTACTTGAATTGGAAGAGGTTGTTTTTGGGATGAATAAAGGTAAAGCTCCAAGTCCGGATGGCTTTCCTATTGAATTTTTTTAGCATTTTTGGGATATTATAAGTTTGGATTTGTTGGAGGTTGCCTGAGAATCTCTTCATAGTAAGCAGATGCTTCATTCCTTGAAATATACTTTTTTGGCTCTCATTCCTAAAAAGGAAGGTGCAAATTAGCTTGAATTCTTTAGACCCATTTCTCTCTGTAATGTGGTGTACAAAATTATTGCTAAATTGATTGCAGAGAGGCTCAAAGTTTTTCTTCCTTCTTTGATCTCTAAGGAGCAAGGGGGTTTTATGGTTGGTAAAAATATCCTGGATGGGGTGGTGGTTTCCTTTGAATTCATTCACTCTATGACGACTTCTAAGGAGAAGTCTATGTTCATCAAGTTGGATATGGCTAAAGGTTATGATAGAGTTAAGTGGTGTTTTTTGCAGACAATTCTCTTAGGCTCTAGTTTTAGTCTAGATTGGGTCAGTTGGACTATGAGTTGTGTTACCTCTTCCTCTTTTGTTGTTATTATGAATGGGGAACCTTCTGAGATTTTTGGGGCTTCTAGGGGCCTTCGTCAAGGAGATCCTTTCTCCCCTTATCTGTTTATTATTATGGCTGAGGATTTGGGAAAATTTCTTAAGTTGTGGATCTCCCAGGGCAAGATCCAAGGTTGGTGTTGGGGCAATGGGCTTCCACAACTCTCTCATCTTCAATTTGTGGATGACACTTTTCTTATGGGGAAGGCTCACCTTTAGGAGGTTGTTTCTTTTAGGCAGGATTTGGATATTTACCTTGTTGCTTCAGGTCAGAAATTCAATGAGCACTAGTCATCTATCTTCTTTTTTAATACTCCTCAAGCTATTCAACGATGGATTGCTAATATTTTGAGGTTTCAGATTGGGTCTCTTCCCTTTTTCTATCCGGGAATACCTCTTGTTGTTGGTAGGCAGCCTAGGTGTTCTTGGCAAAATTTGCTTGATAAGTTGCGCAATAAAGTCACTCATTGGGCTCATTGGTGGATTTCTACTGCTCCAAGAGTGACTCTTCTGAAGTCTGTTATCTAGGCTCTCCCTATTTACAGGTGTTTTTTTAGGCGGCTCCTTTGTATTTCCTGAGGGAATTTGATGATCTCTCATGACAATTTATTTGGAGTGGTAACTTGCAGTCGGCTAAGTGGAGTCTTGTTAAGTGGGAAATGGTATGCAGGTCATAAAAAGAGGGGGGCCTCAGCTTACGTTCTTATATTTTGAATGGGAAAGCTCTTGCAGCCAACTTATATTGACATTGGGGTACTAGTCAACATTAGCTTTGGGCTTGTATTCTCACCCACAAGTATCTTAAGGATGTTAACACATTTGATGTTCCTCATTTCCCTTTAGAAGGAAGGGGATCTATGATTTGGCATACTCTAAAATTGTGTGCTCGGTTGGTTAAGAAGGGGCTTTTTTGGATCTGTCATATGCATTCTCAAGCTTTTTTTTGGTGGGATTCTTGGGATGGCCATCCTCCTATTCTTTCTGCTTACCCTCACCTTCAACCTCTTTGTGATCATTTTACTCCTGTAGGTTGGAATACGGTTGACCATTATAAGAATGTTCAAAATATTGGACTAGTTGCTAGTCTTAGATGGAAGCACTCCTCGGATTGGCCGCTAGGAGGGTCAGAGGAGGATAGGCAAGAGTTGGCTCAGATTCTTGCTTCATGTGAATGTAATTCCATGGAAGGGTTGGATGTCTTGGCTTGGAGTAATACTGATTTATCTGGTAAGCACTCTATTTCAGCAGGTTATGGAGAGTTGGTTAGGTAGTTGTTTGGGGACACTAAGGTTCCTTGGTGGAAGCACGTGTGGAATAAATTTCTTGGCCCAAGTATAATTTTTATGTGGCTAGTGGTCCAGAATTGATGTCTTACTTGGGATAACTTGTGCAAGTGAGGGTTATAGGGTCCCTCGATGTGTTTTTTATGTTGTAATAGTGAGGAGAGTGTCTCTTATCTCTTCTTCCAATGTTCCTTCTCTATGAGGCTTTTCCACCTATGGTGTGTGGAACTAAGCTTGTTGGCATGTCTCTTCTTTGGCGGAGTTCTTTGCCCGGTGGGGGAAGGCCTCTATTAAGACCTCTTTTCTTCAATTTACTTGGGCTCTTAGACTAACCTTTATTATCTGGCATATTTGGTTGGAGAGGAATCGCAAGATTTTTTAAGATGTGAAGTTGTTTGTCCAACATTTGTGGTGGAAAATTATTCATTCTTTGGGAGAAACTATTTCAGCTAAGTGTGACTTGGCTGAGGGTGTGGGTTCGAGAGATGTTGCCCGTTGCACTTGTCTCAACCTTCCTCTTTAGAGGGGTGTTGCTCAGGGTGTTGGCCAGATCATGAGAAATAGATGTCAACATCCTCTTCGGAAGATAAATAGGGAGGGGCATTGGTGTCCTCCTCCTTAGGGTGTGTTGAAAATCAACATAGATGGTTCTTCTCGAGGAAATCATGGTCATGCCAGTATTGGGAGTGTTGGGTGGACTAGTTCTGGGACTGCTGAGTTTATCTTTTTTGTTTACAAGGTTTGGTATACTAACAATGTGATGGAGGCTCTTGCCATTTTATGTGTTTTGGAGCATGGTTGCACTCTTGAGTGGAGACGAATCATTTGTGAATCTGATTCTCAGGTGGTGGTGACTTTGTTGAGGAGGTAGTAGTTAGAGGATGCCAGTTGGCATTTGGCTATAATTATAAAATAGATTCTTAATCTATGTGCTTCCTTAGAATATGTTACTTTCTATCACATTCCTAGAGAATGGAATGGGGTTGTGGATTGTTTGGCTAAATGGGCTTCTGATCATTTGCAAAATTGGAATGTTGTGGAAAAGGATCAATTACCCTTGGATTTGTCACAAAAGTTGGACCACTTAGTGGAGATTGATAGGGGTGTGTAATGCCCTTGCTTTGTACTGCTCTTTTTTGGTTTGAATAAATTTTTACCCTTCTTTTAGAAACTAATGTTCTACTCCTAATCTATGGGTTAAATGTGTTCTCATTTGGAGTGCATGGTGGATCATTTTATTCCAAGGGCATTGCCTATTTCATTAGGTTATAAAGTTATATCATACCAAAAGAAACAAAATATTTTAATAATAAAGGAATGTGAGTTGTACATAAACAAACACCACAAATACCATATGAAACAACTAAGTGTACTTATTTATCCATCTACAAAAAACTAAAAATCATATTCATTATCATAAACACAATGTGTTATGTATTTAGTGTCCATAAAACTTCTATGTTTACAATAAATATAACACATGGAAATGAGTGTGAGGCGATCACCATTGACATCACAATGCCTTTAAAATTATTAAATCCATATATCAAACAAAATACTAGAATAAAAATAAAATATGTATTAATGAGTAGATTCCCAAGTGATTTGTTGTAATCTTTAAGCTACCTCCCTGATTATTTTATGAATAGAATTTCCTCCAAGCATGCTTTGAATATTGACACTAAATTAAGTTTGGGTTGTTTTTAGTCTCCGTTTTCACTATCTCAAAGTCAAAATGATGTGTATATGTAAATATTATTGTACATAATCTTAGGTGTAATAGATTAATATTTCACCAATAGCCTTGCCTCCGACCATTAATAAGTTGGACTTGTGTCTAATCCATGCGTATTCACTAAATCAAAAATCAAAATGATTTATATATGATACACAAAGATCACAACTTTTACTTAGTAGATACACTTTGGAAAATCTCATTAGTTATTCTTATCTAACATTTATTTGCATTGCTTTGTTAACCTCTTAATTCTCTACTTTCTTTCCTCTTGATGATGTTTCCAAAGATTAAGGGATATATATATATATATATAGTTTGAAATCAAATGAATTGATTTACTTAGCCCTGCGTATGATATAGTTTGATGATGTTTCCTCTATCTGTCGTAGCCTTTCCAATTAAAATGAATGCCAAATAAAAAAATCACTGAAATAAGTCAGCAGTGTATCCTTTGTTTTAATTTCTAGCATTAAGTCTGCAACAGTGTATGCAGCCCGTGGTCAAGTATTTGGAAATTTATATGTATAAAATGTTTATGTTTACATTCCTATTCAAAAATAAATGTAAGTGCATATATATATACATATAAAATCTGTCGAACAAAGAGAAAAATCTTATGCCTGCAATATTCATTCAAATCTTTGACAATCTATTTTCTTGTAATAAGCAGGATAGAAAATGTCAATAAAATGAACCTGAAAAACGAGTGAACCATGTGAAATGAAATATGTCTTGTATTGCAAATGTGGAATAAGAGTCAAGAGCATATTGTTTGAAGGAAGTTCAAAGTGGTTGGAGTAGTTGGAAATTTATTTTAACATATTTGTACACCAAATTGAATTTCTGGTATTTAAGCATATTAGGCTAGAGGAAAAGAAATTAATTTAAAATGTAATTGTTTTATTTATATCATAATAGAATTTCAAACTCTTAGTTCTGATTATGACATGTTTATTGGTAACAACAAGGTGATGGTAAAGGAGCTCAAATCTCATATTTCTACAAAAATTTATATGAAGGATTGAGGAATACGAAATACATTCTTGGTATGGAGATTATTAGGGATAGTTTGCACAAAAAGCTTTGCTTAAGTCAAAGTAAGTATATTGCTAATATTTTTTAGTGGTTTAGTATGCATGATTATAAATATGTGAGTATTCCAATTGTTTTTTGTACTAATTTTTATTTAGATATGTGTTCCAAAATGGATGGTGAAATTTAGGATATGTACAACCATCCTTATGATATTTATGTTGTTGGTATTATAATGTGTTCAATGATTTACACTAAGTGTGGTATTGCCTACATAGAGGGACTTTTGAGTAGGTTTATGTCTAAACCTAGTAAGGAGTGTTGGACTTATGTTAAAATGGTTTTTATATATTTTTGGAATACTTTTGAATATTATTTGTATTATCACAGTACTAATAGTGTAGATAAGTCATTAGATATATTATTCTGTGTGAAGAAATTCTATGCTATAAATAAAGTTTCATTTTCAATGGTATCAAAGCCATGAATGCTAAGCTAGGTTATACTCAGTTTTTTGCTATTTCTATAATATGTAATAAGAGGTTACTGAAAGGTTAAGGGTGAGCTTTTGTAATTTCTGTGGAGTCGTAGCAATAATACCATATTCAACTAGGGAGGCATGTGGAGGGCAAGAGTAAGTCAATAAAGTAGCAGAAAAACAAGAGTCGAAATTCCAAGTAAGAACTCTTACTCTATATTTATAGAAATGGCTAGCCGTAGAAGTATGAATGCAAGTTCTTCTGGTACTGTTGCTATACATAATATCATTGAGGATAACGAAGCTAGCATAGATGAGAAAGGATATTTTAAATTTCCAATATAAGCATCTTAGACTTATACCTTGATAAAGGGATAAAAGCTAGGATGATGACTTTTGTACATCAAACTAAATTAAATCTTCAAGTCCAAGGCCTAGGTATAAGGCTAGTCTATCTCCCATTTGTAATCCCCAAATATGTCCTCAAATGGATATTTCCATGTTCATTTTTCACATATAGATTTGATTGTCCACCCACAATTCAACTATGATATAGGAGCTAAGTATTTTGCAACACTAATTGATACCCAATGTCGAATCTAAGATCAAGTTGTAATAGCTCAGTTCAAAGGAGTTCTTGACCCTGAACGAGGTGATGGTCATTCCTTAATTCATCCAAAATTTACCATCTCTTTAGAAGATAAACACATTGGCTTTGCATTTAATCTGTTGTTTCAAATTAAAGGAGTTGATCTTCAACCTGGTTCAATTTATTGCACAATAGGTGGTCAATGTATATACAGATTGTTAAACAAAAAATTTCCACCCACCAAATTTTCAACGGGAGTCTCCTATCCAAAAGTAAATTTAAACTTGCTAGATTTTGGTAGACATATTGACCATAAAGGATTTGATATAGGATTTCCCATTATTGAGAAACTAATCAATAACAATGAGCCAAGATTCAGAGATCTTGATGTACCTGCTCATTCTCTTCTGTCAAATATTCCTAGAATATAGAGGAGGAGATTATCTGATGTTGATATGATAACCAGTCCTGATACAACTATGTTAGAGAAATTCCCAGACCCTGAACCTGCTAAAAGATCAAAGAAACAAATCAGTAGAAATTATTCCAGACCTATCCCCTACTCAAATAATAAACCATATCTACATTATAACCCAAGGGATTTTGATTCTAATACTGAAGAAGATATAGCTTCCTCTTCTTCTCATTTCCTACCAAGGTCACATTCATCTAGAAATCCTTTCCCTTACAGCTCCTTTGTGGCTACTCTTTTAGATTTCGGTAGTAATCCACAACTGATGGATGCCTTAGCTAGATAGGTAAGCCTAAAAATTGCTCTGGCCCCTAAGCGGGAAGAAGAAGAAGATAGGAAAGGAAAAGGGATAAAAATCACAAAGATGAGTGAAAAGGATGCAATGATCAAAGAATATTTGCCTAGAGCTAAACCTGAAAGAAGGACCAAATTTCAGTTAGAATTACAAGCAAATAAGAAGGAAGAAGTAATTAGTTATGAGCCAAGTTGATGGCCTACATCTGAATCCTTCACTATCATTAATCTAGATTCAAAGCTTTGGGGGAGGTATGAGTCAAATTACATACTGACATTGGAAAAAAGTAAAAGAATTCATAAGCCCAACGTAATTGGCAAGCTCAATGGTTAATTTCTACTCAAGATAATATTGATGATTTGATAATAGATGTCTCAAATAATTTGTCTTTATCCCAAAATTCTTATGCCAAATTGTTGAAGATAGAACAAACTTCTTCCTCAACACTTTTATAAACATCACATATTGGTAGAGAAACAAGAACTATAACTGCATCTCTGCATAATATGCTAAACATACAGAAAAGAGTAGAATCAGTACTTGATCAAGTTCATGATAAACAATATAATTTAGAACAAAAGATGTAATCTGAATTATCTGATAACAAAGCACTTTTGAATGTAGTATCAAGAAAACTAGATAAAGTAAGATCTTATGTAAAAAAGATCCAAGTTACACAAGCAGAGCATGATAGTTTTGAAGATAACAAAAAGAAAATAAAAATGGAGCATGACAACCTCAAAAAAGAGTTATAGTACAAAGAAGGAAAAGTTTGTTTGATGATTATCAACCTTCAATTCCTTGTCAATCCTCAAGATAGAATGTATCGAAAGAAAAAGAACATATAAATGCAATAATAGAAAAATATTGGCTCAATGAAATAGGAATTGTAGCAGAAATGCCAGAACCTATTTATGCTGAATAGGAAGAATCTGAAGAAAATGGATCTACTCTGGAAATAGATCTAGAGATCATTTCAGAAGTATCCTCAGAAGAAGAAGATGTAAATATAGATTTAGATCTTGAATCCCAAGAACCATAAGAATGGGAAGATGTAGCAAAAATAGAAGATGAGATAATGAAAGAAACTCTTACTACCAATGCACACCCAGAACATCTGAGACCTCTTTATGCCAATTGATATATTTTAAAAATTGACCAATTAATAGATCCATATGATGCAATTTGTTCATGGTATGACACTTTATCAAACTTCTTTTATTCCAGAACATCATGGAATGAATCTCAAAGGGTCGATTATGTAGTTAGGCTATTTGCAGGAAAGCTTAGAGATTGGTGGGAAGGTCTCCTAGAAGATGGTCCTTCAACAACGATTAATGACACTACTATAATTGTCAGATATTTGAACATGGGTAAAAATGGCATAGCTAAAAATGGTTTTAGTCATTTAAAGTTTTTAATTCTTGATCAATTTTGTGGTACTAGAAAAAATGCAGAAGAGAGACCACAACGATTCTATACAATATGAAGCTTAAAAATCTAGGTATTTTACATCAATATAATTTAATTTTTGAAAAATATCGATTTGCAGCAAGGTTATAGAATGATGATGTTGCTAAGAGATATTATCTTAATTCTCTGCCTTGTAAATTGGGTAGTCGGGCAGAAGATTATATAATTGATAAAAATAAAACTATAGTTCATGATTGTACATTTGTTGAGATGGAGAATTTAATTGCTTATAAGCTACAAAAATAGTGTTTGTTGGTTGCATGAATATAAATGCTCAAGAATACAATTCTACTTGTAATCTTAAAGAATTTTGAAATTAACCTTCAAATGATGGCTTCAAAATATTTTCTAATCTCGAGCAATTTTAAAAAAAATGTGGATGGGAAGGAAAATCTAAGGCTTACAAAGGTTTTAATGCTAATCTCATTTAAGGGGAGAAAATGATAGATCTAAATATGCCAATAAATTTAAGTCTGCTAGATGATTTAAGATCAATCCTATACATAAATAAAAATTCAATAAGAAAGGATACAAGCCTCCACCTTACCTCCTCAAGAAGAGATCTAGTTAAAAGGTTCCAAGACATATCAAGTGCTTTATTTGTAAAGGACCTCATTATGCAACTGATTAGCCACAAAAGCTTAATCCATGAAAAAAGGTATATGCTGCTTTCCAAGAAAAAGATCTCAATTTTGAATGGGATATAGTTTATACTTCTTATGGTTATCAGAATCCTAAAATTCAATATTATGAATTAATGGAAATTAAACCAGAATATTACAATATGTCAAAAGAGAAAGGTAACAAATATTATTCTAGTGATTCTAGAATTGATGAATAAGAGGATTACATAGAAACTCTCCTTAAAGAAAACTTAAAATAAATTCAAAAGAAACTAGAAGCTGAGAAAAACAAGGATCCATATAAAGATGAAAAATAAGGGAATAAAGGAGAGCACAAGGAAGAGCTCATCTCCAAAGAATCAAACAACTAACAGAAGAAAAGGAAAGATTACAAAAGGAACTAAAATACTATGGAAGAAAACAAGTTGGGTATGTCATACCACCATGGCAAAAGTCCAAACCATATTCTAGTAAGATAAAACATTCAAAGCTTTCTGATTCAAAAATTTATGATTTTGAAATTGCTCTTTTTAAGAAACTCGATCTAATAAGATCTGATGTTGAAAATTTGATAAGATTGATCAAAGATCAACAAAAGAAAATTAGAACCTTAAATCAATCAATGGGGGGAATTCATGATGTTTTGTTCAAAGCATAAGCCAAATCTTCTACAAAATCAGAAGTAGAAAAAGCATCAATTGTATATCTTGCAAATAATAGTGTTTATATTAGAACTGCATTATATTTTCCAAGTTACAAACCACTAGAATATGATGCTTTTATTGACTCAGGTTTTGCAAGATGTTTTGCAAAAACAAAAGCAATTCTAGAAGAATTTTGGAAGCAAAGACCTAAAATTCCCGGTGCTCATTATATTACAAGAGAAAAGCTAGATATAGGACGATATGCACACAAGATGTTCACATTAGGATTAATGGTAAAATATTTATCATTGAATTTTTTGAATTTAATGGTATGGATAGTGGCATTTTACTGGGATTTCTTTTCATTACAAAATATGAACCTTTCATCCTAAAAAAATAAGATGTATTTAAAGAACAATGATGAGCAATTGAGAATTTTTATCCTCAAATTAGTTACACATAGATTAGAGGATAAACCAGAGAAGAAAAAGGGAAAAGAATGGATAAAAGAAATCCAAGAACATCATATAAAGGTTTTAAAGAAAAAAGAATTTTTTTTTGGTGAAATTAGAGAAAGATTTTTAAAAAATTGTTGCAACATAAATCCATTAGAATTCTAGACTAAAGATCAACAAGAATGTGAGATTTAGATTAGACCAAAATGCCTTTCTATTATTTGACATGAACCAACATATTTATCAAGCCCCTCAAAGGTTAAAGAAACGGATGAGCACCTTGAAGAATTATTGACAGGATAATTCATTAGACAAAGTAAGAATCCTTTTTCATGCCCAGCATTCTTAGTCAATAAAAGAGCAAAAAAAGAAAGAGGGAAGGAAAGCTTTTGCATTAATTATAAGCCTCTAAATGACACCATTCTACCATTCAATTATCCAATTCCATTTAGTGTTGATTTGATTTGAAGAGCTACTAACGAAAAAGTATTTTCAAATTTTGATTGCAAATCTGGATTTTGGCAAATCAAGGTGAAGGAAGAATATAATCACACCTTGCTCTCTTCCCCATGCCACATGTTATAAACACATGCCTCCACACTTGTCACAAGGCTAATACTTTTCCATCTCACTCAATATAAATCATCCATTCTACAAGAAGATCTTGACCCTCCATTTTGAGAGGAAGCTAAGGTAGCGGAACAACTTCCTACACTGATCTTGAGAGGAGGATAATGCAAAACTTTATAGATATTTTTAGCAATTAGAAAAATTTTAATAAAAAAAATCATAAATATCATACATACCACAACATAGTGATTTACGTGGGGAAAACCCTTTCAGGAGAAAACTCCACACTCCAAAAGTTGCCCAATATATTATTCAAAAATCATGAAGATTACAATATACTTGCAGAGCAAGCTTCTTATAGGAGTATCACCAACCAGAGGTCCAAAGGAAACATGACTGCTATCAAACTCTCAGAATACATCACAATGCACAGTTGTAATACAAAACCCTCATAAAATGGGGTTTCCTTCTAGGGAAATTCAAGCCAATGAAATATTGATAGTCAGATCTGAGAACTAATTTGATGAACGGTCTAGATTTACAATGATACAATATAACCCCCTCCCCCATGCTTTACCTATCAAAAATAAAACTTATGTAATTGAAAGGTTGAGAAACATTTTCCCAATAAATCTCCCACTTTTCGAACACCTTGCAAGATCAATGGGAAGGTGTATAAACATCATCTCTTAATTGCTAGGGACTGAAAGGCCCATAGACTCTAGGAACACCATTTAAACTTCTCTATGTTCACAGGCTTAGTTAAAGAATCAACAACATTCATCAAATTATCTACCTTACCATCTTCACCCTACCATCTTCGACCATATCTCTAACAAAATGATATTGTACATCAATGTGCTTGGTCCTAGCACGAAATGTTAGGTTCTTAGCTAGACATATCACACTTTGATTGTCACAATAAATTGTCACTGCACCTTGTTTTATTCAAATATTTGAACACAGTCTCTTAAGCCAAATAGCTTCTTTACAAGCATGAGTAGCTACCATATACTCAATTTCAATAACGGACAAAGCAACCACAACCTATTGATTACTCATCCAACTAATTACACCACCAAATAAACACATAAGTACTGGTGGATAATTTACTATCAACATCACCTGCCCAGTATGAATCCACATAAACATGAATATCAAGGGAAATATCGTCTTTAATAATATTACTATGATAACACAAGGAATTCTCTGAGGTACCACACAAATATCTAAAGACTCTTTTAACTACATCCCAATGAACTCTACTAGGATTAGACATATATCTAGAAAGAACTCCCACTGCTTGGGCAATGTCTGGTCTAATACAAATCATAGTATACATCAAACTTCCAACTGCACTCCGGTAAGGCACTCTACTAATTTCTTCCAACTCTGATGGGTATTTTGGACAATTTGAAATAGATAACTTTGTTCTAGCTAAAAAGGAACACACAATGGTCTACAATCCTGCATATCAAACCTCTATAAAATTGAATTGACATACTTACTTTGGCCAAGCCATATATTTTTGTTCACTCTATCTCTTTTAATTTTCATCCCAAGAATGTGTCTAGCTGCACCAAGGTTGTTCATTTCAAATTTAGTAGCAAGTTGAGATTTCAATTCTAAAATCATACATTTCCCTTTACTAATAAATAACATATCATCAACATATAATACAATAAATAAGAAACAAAAACCATCAGGTTTATAATAAACACAATGATCTAATTTAGAACCCTCAAATCCCAAGCTCAACACATATGTATCAAATTTTTGGTACATCATAGGACTCCATTTTAGACCATATAAAGATTTCTTCAATTTGCAAACCAAATTACTCTTACCTTTCACCACGTAGTGCTCTAGTTGTGTCATATAAATATCCTTCTCCAAGTCACCATGAAGGAAAGTAGTTTTCACATCTATTTTCTCAATGTCTAAATCATAAGCAACAACAATAGAAAACAAAAAACTAATGGATGTCATTTTTACAATAGGAGAAAATATATCTCACCATAATCAACACCCTCAACTTGAGAGTAACCTTTTGTAACCAACCTTGCTTTGTACTTCTCAATACCTCCATTTGAACCAATCTTTTTCTTGAACACCTATTTGCAACTAAAGGGTTTTCTTCCCTCGGGAAATGGTACAAGATCCCATGTATCATTCTTTTTCAAAGCTACCATTTCTTCATCCATAGCAATCTTCCAAGATTCTACATCATTCATACCTAGTGCATGTTCTACTGATCTAGGTTCATCCATGTTAGTATTCAAAGAAAAAATACATCTCCAATCATCATGTGAATACCTTTTAGGTGGTTTTCTATACCTTGTAGACCTACAAACAAGTTGAGTTAGAGGTTCTTCCTCCTCTTCTGAAGATTTAGAGCTAGATGAGCTTTCCTCAACTTCTTGTCTATTTGAATGGGCCTCGATTCAACTTTCTCAGGTGTAGAAGGAAGTTGAATCACATCTTCCTGTTCACTTTGTTCTTGTTGCAATATAATAAAGGAAGCTTAGTTTCTCTAAACATAACACTTCTACTATATATTTCCTTTTGTACAACAAGATCCCAAAGCTTGTATCCTTTCACACCATAACTATATCTGATGAAGATACATTTCACAACCTTGTTCTCCAACTTTGTTCACTTATCCTTTGGCACATGTGCATATGCCTCACAACCAAAAACTCTAAGATGTCTTAATGAAGGCTTGTGACCCAACCATGCCTCTATAATCATCTTATCAACAAGAGTTGATGTAAGGGATATCTTAATCAAGTAACAAGCAATGAAAATAGATTCAACCCAAAACCTTTGTTCTAGACCAGCACCACTCAACATACTCTAGCCTTCTCCATCAGTGTCCTATTCATTCTTTTTGCAACTTCACTCTATTTGTGATAATATAGAGTTGTCTTTTGTCTATGAATACAACAATCTTTACATAATCTATCAAAATCATTAGAGAAAAATTCACTAACATTATTAGTCCTCAAACATTTTATTTTATTTCTAGTCTGCAACTCAACCATTGCTTTAAATTCTTTAAATCAACTAAAAACTTTTTATTTACTCTTTAGAAAATAGAGTCATGTCCTACTATAATCATCAACATATGAAACATAATATGCAGATTTACCAATTGAAGGAACATCTACATGACCAAACACATTAGAATGAATAACATCCAATAAACCACAAGATTTATGAGAACTCAAGTAAAATTGGACATGGTTTTGTTTTCCATAAATGAAATGCTCACAAAAATCAAATTCAAGATTACAATCAAACAACCCTTCAACAAGGTTTTTATTTTTTAAGGTCCTTTGACCCTTTTCTCCAATGTGGCCAAGTCTTTGGTGCCATAACATAGTTTTCTCTGCAAGTAACTTTGATTCAAAAGAAAGAGCACCCTTAGGTACCCATAACCCATGACCATCTGTTGAAGATGAAACCATAACCTCTTCAACAGTTTTACTTTTTATAGAAGTACTATTGCACTCAATGGTGCATGTATCAAGCTTATACAATGTCTCATATCTTGTAATGTCCCCTTCCTAGACAGTTCAAGTGATTGAAGGGTTAGCCTATCATTTTGACCCTCATAGGCTGACAGATGTGATTAGAGGGTCTTCTACTGTAGATATCCAGAGTTTTGGGACATTACTCCATAGTTTGATTCAGGTTTGGGCCTTTGTAGATGCTTATAGAGTGTTATTTAGGCACTTACTATTTATAGTAAGTCAGGCTATCAAGGTTTGCTATTTTTGGTAGGGCACCTGGTTCAGTTGGGATTCTCATATTCGACCCAGTTTGGCAGTTGGATGAGAAAACATAGGATATTTGAGCATTTTAATGATAATTAAATGATTATTATTGTGACTTTATAATATAAAGTCAAATAATGAAATATTAATTATTAAATGGATTATTATAAAGTATCGAATGACTTTATAATAAAGGGGGAGATTATTATTATTATTGTTTAATGAGTATTAATTACTCAAGGAGGAAAAGTACGCCCATTAATGATTAATATTCCCTAAGTCTTGAAAAGGTCAAAATTATTATTATTAAATGCTTATAAGTTGCTTTTTTGGGGGTCGAGCCTCTTGAGAAGGTTATTTAATGTTTCAAAGACAAATGGAACTCATTATGATTGATTATTCTAATTTGTCTTTATCTCTCTGAGAGCTTTGGAGTTTGTGAAACAAGGGTTTCTGCAAATTCGCATCATTTTCATATTTTGGAGAACATTCCCTCTTCAAAATCAGGTATATTGAGGTTGTGAAAGATCAATTGAAGCTTGCTAATCAGAGTGGCTTCATTCAGAGGTCATATCAAAGCTTATTGTGAAGTTTCAATCAGGGGTTTGGATTGATTTCCTTCATAAGGGGTTTATCTTTTAGTGGCTATTCAAGATTGACACCTGGCACACTTTCTAAGGTCATATGGTTGCATTATCTGCTAGTTATTAGCCATACTTATTAGCTGCAAGGTCGTCCTTTTTATCTAAAGCAAATCAACTTGCCTTTTTTCTCCCTTTCATCACCAATGTTGGCGCCTAGCTTCTTGGAGGTGATTTCATTTATTTACTAGTGGGAGACATCTTCATTCTAGCTAGTTGTACCATCTCTTTCATCTCATACAAGCGGTTGCAAGTTAATCAAGTTCCTTAATAAAATAGTGTTTCCTTTTTGTATGCATGTCATTAAATTATCATTGTAATCTTCCAACAAGCAAAATAAATTCATTTGCCTTCATTCTGAAAGTTGTTTGCCTAGTATTTTTTATTTTTTGCATTTCATTTATTCTGGCATCATTTATTTGTAAAAAATCACAAAAACCTTTATGAACAAAAATCACAAAAAAACCACAAAACTTTCAAAACCAACAAGAACATCAAAACCATATGCATTTTTGGCATCAGTCGAGGGTTGAGAGACACCAGTTCTCTTACATATCTGACACCTCTAGCAATCACCATAACACTTCTAATCATCTTGCATCCTACATTAGAAAATACTACTTGCACACTTGCATCTATAAGTTTGCTCACAAACAAAAAATTTTGTGATAATTACAGGAACATGCAATACACCATTAATCCTTTTTATTCTACCATAAAGATTTAACCTAATTCTAACTTTACCACAACCAACACTATTTAAATAAGAATCATCACCCAAGTGCACCTTAGCTCCATCAAATTCTTCATATTTAGAAAACCCGTGTCTATTAAAGGTCATGTGGAAAGATGCACCTCAGGCAATTAATCATGCATCATCACCTAAACAAGTTGCCAAATCTGTAATAAATGTATCACCATCTTCCTTCTCGAACTCAAAATCATAATAAAATCTCTTTTTTTTTCTTCTTCTTTTCTTCTTTGCAGTCCTTATGAATATGTCCAGGCTCACTACACTTCCAACACATAACTTTAGATTTTCCAAG
This sequence comes from Sequoia sempervirens, assembly GCA_007258455.2. Taxonomy (NCBI): domain Eukaryota; kingdom Viridiplantae; phylum Streptophyta; class Pinopsida; order Cupressales; family Cupressaceae; genus Sequoia; species Sequoia sempervirens. The sequence goes on from VDFB02353493.1 coordinate 291,082,891, forward strand.
AGATTTGGATCTCCCCTTAGACTTGGATTTATCACACTTCTCATTCTTCCGCCCTTTTTCCTTAGGTCTTCCACAAACATTTAGGGCCTCCTTGGAACTGATGGATACCTTCCTCCTCATCTCTTCAAAAAGAAAAGAACCCACTACATCTTCAGTCTTCAATATAACAATACTCCTAATAGCCATAACAAGAGAATCCCATGAATCAAGAAAAGAACAAAGAAAGATCTAACATTTCTCCTCCTCATCCATTTTGACACCAACTAATGCTAATTGAGCCACCAACATGTTGAATTCTTCTAGGTGGTCTATAATTTGTCCACCCTCTTCCATTCTCAAGGAATACAATTTCTTACTTAAGAAAATTTTGTTCACTAAATATTTGGCTTGATACATCTCACTAAGCTTCTTCCATAGTTTCTATGTAGATGTATTTTCATGGAAATTGATACAGATTCAATCAAGCACAATTTGATTATACCCTTGGTTTTATGGTCCATAACATCATATTGAGCAACCAAAGTAGGATCTATAGGCCTTGAAACATTATTATCAACAACATCCCATAGATCTCAATCTATCAATAGATCCTCCATCTTCAGCTTCCACATTTCAAAATTATTTGCAAAAAAATTATCCACCTCTATTCTCCCTAATGAACTTGTCATTTGAAAATTCCTACAACAAGATCACAAAGTATCTTCCGCACAAGCTCCCACTCAAATCTAGATTAGTTCAAAAAAACACAACAACCTACAATTGAAACCAAAGGTGATTAGACTCTAATACCACTTGTAAGGAAGCTAAGGTAGTAGAACAACTTCCTACATTAATCTTGAGAGGAGGATAATGTAAAAATTTATAGATCTTTTCAAAATTTACAAAAACATAAACAAAAATAAACATAAATATCATGCATACCACAACATAGTGATTTACTTGGGGAAACCCCTTTCGAGATAAAAACCCCACACTCTAAAATTTTCCAAATATATCATCCAAATATCATGAAGACTACAATATACTTGTAGAGTAAGCTTCTCACATGAGTATCACCAACCAAAGGACTAGAGGCAACATGACCACTACTAGACTCTCATAATACATTACAATGCACAACCATAGTACAACACCCTCATAAAATAGGGTTGCCTTCTAGGACAAGTCAAGCAAACAAAATATCTACCGTCAAATCTAAGACCTAATGATAAACAATCTAGATTTACAATAATATAATATACAACATACCCCCCCGCCCCAAGCGTGCCCCTGCACTTTACCTATCAATAGTAAACCTTATGTAATTGCAAGGTTGAGACACATTTTTCCAACACATTTCTCCATCCAAAAATCTATAAATTAAAGCCTTGTCATCCTATTTTCAACAACACAAATTGAGCTATCCTTATTATGCTATAAATTCATCATAAGAGCAATCCACAACCACAATTGAAGAGCAAATCAACAAGTTCTTTGGTGGAAACTTGGAGCTCAATCCATGGAGTTGAAGATGATGAAGGTATAATGTCATTTTGTATGCATTTTCTTTATGTTCTGATTGATTTATCCTTCTAATCATTTTCTACCTCTTCATATAGTTTGTTATTTTTTCTAATGTCTCATATAGGGGGCATTGTCTTTTTATAATGGACCTATGTTGATTATAAAAATAAAAAAGTATAATATTAGAAAAAACATAATACATAAATTATACCTTTTGGAAATCTAACACCATTAGTTATGTGTGTAAAAGCAAGAAGTTGAGTCCACAAAGGGGAATTTTCAGCCAAAAAAAAAGCTCACACGAAACGTGTATGCGTTACTAAAAAAATGCATATGCGCTTAGCTATGGGTACCCGAGCCTAAATCTGAACACATGCATTATGCCTCAAGTACGCACTAAGAAATGTGTATGTGTTATAATGCATATGTGTTATATAATGTGTACCCATTATAATGCATACACGTTATATAACACATACGTTTCTTAAAGGTATTTAACTTTTTAAATAAACGACTATCATTTTCATTTCTTCCTACGTTATGCTTTGGGTGCACACTAAGAAACATGTATGTGTTATATAATTATGCGTATGCATTATAACACGTAATAAGAAATGTGTATGCATTATAACATTTATGCATTATAATGTGTATGCCTTATATAACACATACACATTTCTTAAAGGTATTTAAATTTTTTATATAACGCATACACGTTTATATTTAAGAATGCATATGCATTTTATAACACATGTGTTTTTGAAATTTTGAATTCCCAACCCACATGCTGCCTTGATTTTAGGATTGGGAAAGGCTTGACAACCGGACCCTTAGCCTTTGACCTACAACTAAAAAACTAAGGTAGGTTCAAGAGAAATGTCCAACTTTGGCAATATAGTTGATGAACTTTTTTTCCAAATTACTCTATGAAATTAAAACCCATTATAGAACTCGATGTCTAGTTTCCAAATATGAAATTTTTTTTAAGATTGGATTATGTTTTTTATTTTTTAATTAATTTCTAAGTAAACTAGTCCATAAACTTGAAATATCAAGTTTTTTTTGTTTTTTAATTTTTTTGGTTAATTTTTTTGTAAAAAAATTATGACATCAATCTTCAAACAATTCTTTACACAATGAAAAAAAATTCAAAAAAAAATTACTTTAGGTCCAATTATGTTGTCTGTACATGCTGATTTTTAAAAACAACAATTAGGGCCAATAAAAATTCAATAAACAAAATATTCAGAAAAAATTACAAAAAATATCTTCATCAATATTCATGTTATTAGATATCTTTCCCCAAAAAGAATTAGAAAAATACTTTTATTTAGATCAAAAAGTGGTGTTCGTACACGTGCATGGTATGGTAAAAAAAAATGACTTTTAAAAATGGTTTTTATTCATGCCTATTGAAATTTAGTTTCTATCATCTAGGAATTTGAATAAATTATATACTAAATTTAATATTACTAACTTTTTTTTTAGATTCATTATGTAAGTGCTTCAAATTTTCAGTCCAAGTGTGCCATTCTAAAAAACAGCAAAAACACTTCCACTTTTTGAGTCTTTTGTGGATCCAACTTCTTGCATCAGCCCATGTAAGCACAAATTTTACTAAATAACTTAGTTTAAACCCCAAAACATGAGGCAAGCTAGCATTTTTTTCAGCGTGTAGCTAGGAGTGGAGGAGACTACACAAATGGGGCTCAATCTAAGGCTAGGGGGTTTGATCTAACTTGGGCTTAGATCTAACCAACCTAACCTTAGAAAAAACCCCTCTACTTAGATCAAATCCCCCTTAAGCAAAAAACATAGTTGACTATTAGTGGGGACACAATATCAAGTGCCTTTACCTTCATTACACACCTTTGGTAGAGATGCCTTTAATTAAGGTTTGATATTTTTTAGTAAAGGGGTATGAAACTTAGGGGATATTTTCAATTATGCTACTAAGCCTTGACTCTCATGGAAATATTTAAATGCAAAATTTTATTGAAAATATAAATATTTTTAATCCATTTCTAAAGTATAAATGGGCATTGATAGAATATTTACACAATTAACTTGCAAACCTTGACTTCTTGGTGGAAATATTGGAATGCTATTTGATATCCCTCTACATTAGTGTAAATATTAAATTGGTGAACTATAGATTTCTCTCAACAAATTTAATTTGGAACATCAAGTTCTCACCTGAATATCCAATTTATAACTATCACCTACTCTTACTACTTTGAAAGTTGGAAAGCCTTCATTAAGCCAAAACAAACTCATATTTTTGGTGTCCCACTATCAAATTCTCTTAACTAGTGATATGCTTAGGCACATAGGGATTTCTCACGCTCTTTACCTAACACACTAACAACTTGAGAGCAGTAAACACCTTTTCTAGATCTATCAGGCTCAATTTGCTTAGAAATGGATTTACTCTCTCTTTTATTCTTTTAAGGTGATTTTTGATATTTGGTAGATGGATTTATTATAGGACTCTACACCCCTACTTGTATAATATAATTAAATTAATAAATATTTCATGCAAAATTTCTATTTTAATTATGAAAAGAAATAAATAATTTAATTTGAAGCATGAAGCTATTGTCATTTTTCAATGGCTAATAAGGTTTTTGTGATGTCTAGTGTTATACTTCAAATACAAGAGTAGGTTGAGAAATATTGTTTTGAGGTGGAAAACCTCTAGACTCTTCTAGATCATCAAGATGATGCTTCAAGTGTGTGCTTATCTGGGTTTTGCTATATTCCATGGAGGATGTGGCACATACCACTCTTGTTGTTAGCCATGGTTTTCATCACGCCACTAATGATAATATTAACAACATAGTAATTGTGGTTTAGTAACTTAGGCCACAATGGTGTGAATCCTTACAAATGGGAATCTCTATAAATAAAACTCTCCACTTTAGCTTTGGCTATCACATCATCTTGATAAGACATGGAGAAAATTTAAAATTAGAAGGAAACTCTTATTGGCTCGGAGCCCATATTAATGGATGTTGACTCTATTGGTGGCAATGGCTATGGTTATAATCTTGAATACCCTTTACCTCCAATAATGGATTGTGGGTTGTTCACTCTTGTGGCCTAATTGCCTTATATTATTTTGTACTCTCTTTGTCCATTGAACGTGTTATTTATACTTCTATTTATAAGTTATTTTTGAGATATTTTAGTTTTTACAAAATAATTTCTAGTTGAAGATGTTTAATAAAGTGTTATTTTATTTTATTTTATTTTATTGGAAACACTTCTAAGAGCTATATAATAATCATAAAAAAACATTAGAAGTATAGATTAGAAACTATGTACTAAAATATAGGTGATTGACATACATAATCCATTGAACACAAAAGATGTAACACTAATACCAAAACAACAATCTATGATTAAAAAACTACTAAAAACTACATATAAATGACCAAACATGATCACACGACCATTAGTAGTTTATTGCCAATCATTTATATCGCAACCAAATTGATGACTAAACCATTTTTAGTCATTTATTGGTTGTTTTGATTGATCAATTTGGTAGTATATTTAGTCATTGATTTAGTCATTGATTATTGTAATTTTGTCACATATTTAGTCATTTTTTATTCACTGATATATTTAGTCATTAATTTAGTTATTGATTGTTGTTAATTGGTCACTTATTTAATCATTTTTATTCACTAATTTATGTCCATTAGTAGTGTATTTAGTCATTAATTTTAATCATCATTTTGATTAATTTGGTAGTATATTTGGTCATTTTTATTCACTGATTTCACTGGTCATATATTTAGTCATATTTATTCACTATTCATTGATTTTTGTCAATTGGTAGTGTATTTAGTCAATTTAATTATTAATTGATGTCAATTAGTAGTATATTTAGTCATTTTAATTGATTGATATTTGAGGATTTAAACATAAAACACAGAAATACACATCAATCATCAATTGCACATAATACTACAACCATTGAGAAGGAAAAATCATTGAACTTTATTAAAAGAAAGGTGTTCTTACAGCTTGCACAAGTCTAAAATATTTATCTTGCTTGAAAAATGCTTAGAAATAAAGTATCACAATTTTTATTTTCAGTCACAAGACTAAAAATCTGAGATACAATGCACAAAAATGACAAGAAAGAAACTTCTCCAAAAAACTTCTGCAATGATGTAGATGCATGCTTGGAGCCCTTCAATGCGAGCACATTCCCCTTTCATCTCTTAAAACTTCTACAACATGAGCAATCTTCCTGGAGAAAGCTATAACATGTAGAATCCAAGAAGGAGAGTGTTGATCATGTCCCATATATGAAGCTCTCTCCTTCAATGTAGTCAATAATAACCCTAGAATATTTCCTCCTTTATATGCAACATGCCATCTTATATGAGCAACAAGGTGCTTCCTTTTCCACCATGAATGAAGTTATGCCTCAATACAACCAAGAAATTTACTATTAGTCTCAATTCAGAAAGAATAAAAGTGCATTGTATATTGCAAATTTACAAAAGTAAGTCCAAAGATAGCAAACAATTGTTAGAATTGGTTATGGCTGCCAAGATCTTGAGACTAAATGGAAAGCACAAAAAAAGAGAATATGAATATGAATATTCTTATCAATATGATTCAATGATATGATGTAATGTTGTGTTGTACAATGTACTAGAAACCCCTTGGTTATATAGCCAAGGTGAGATACAAGATGTCATAAGATTATGACAAGTGTCTTAATCATATGACATGACACAACTAATCACATTTACCTAGGTTTGCATGTGTTACAAGTCAAAAGATAAGATAACAACTAATGACAACTAACACCTTCTAGAAAGGTTCCTTCCTAGGACCTAAGTAAACTTAACATAAGATGTAAATAAGTCCCCTAGTAATGAATGAACTAGGTACAAGACTTTATTTACACCAACAAAGATAAATCAATTAAAAAAATTTAAGAGATAGATCACATCCACAAACATGGGAGAGCTATGCAAAATTGGAGAAATTGACTTGGCAAATGAAGGCAGCAGGGTATTTCTAGATTCAAGACTTTTACTTAATGTTGTGGAATATTGGAAGAAAAAAGAATCATTTATCTACCACCATTGTGAAAAGTTAGCAATTTCATTTAGTTTGTTCAACATGGCCCCTGGTACAACTATTAGAGTTGTTAAGAACCTTTGAGTATGTTCTAATTTTCACAATGCATCTAAATTCATCTCCAAGATTGTTGCAAAGAGAAATTATTCTAAGAGATGTGAACCATTTCCATCATTTTAAACAGGGACAATGTTCTTGTCGATAAAATTGGTGATGCTAAATGAAACAATCTGAAAAATAGGCTTGCACTATAATAATGTACAATACATCAAATATCTAGTAATAATGAAGGGACATCCATCAAAGCATAATAGTAGGGATTTTTTTGTCATACGTTGTAGTTACAAGTGCCCTACTAGGCATACATGAAAATGTGGAAGCGTAGACAAGGAAAGTGAATTGTTTCAAAAAATGCCTCAAAGAAATGTGATATCATGGAACAAATCAATTTTTGTATGTGCTTTTCTTATTCTATTGAATAACAAAGAAGCAACTTTTATTCTAAAAAAAAAGCTAGCCCATTGCAAGGTACAAACAAATGGAGGGCAAGACTGCAATAGTGTTAGACTATAATAATCCATCCTAATTATTACTTAATTAACATTATTGTAATTTTACATATGAATATATTCCAAATTAAAAAGGCATAACTAGTGGCTAAAGTCAATCATAGCTACACATGTCCATTTAAAATGAATCAATGGTCCATATATTCACTTCAAAAGTCAAATTACAATATCAAGTTTGACTTGGCTCCTAAGGCCACAAATTCATTACATTGTTCACTTTACATCAAATACATGAATGTATTACATCAAAGTACATCTTAGACTAAATAGTCTTATGAAAAACCAAGGTTCTTCCTTGATGCTCACCTCCACTGGTGGATGAGAACATGGTTGGAGCACTTTACCACCCAACCACGAAGCTTACGCTTCCCTAGTATTCTTCCAACTTAAAGAATGCCCGACCATGTATGGAAAGTTTAGCAAGAGAATAATCTCCAAGGTGGAATTTGGTGTATGCCCATATATCAACATGCAATTTCTATCTACAAGTTAGAAAAAAAAGTACAAGATCTATGCTAGGAATGGAAGAGAGTGAAATCATAGAGTTCATACACACAAATGAACTATATTGCTCGGCCAAGCATAATAAATGTGTTGCAACAAAAACAAATAATAGGTTCTGGTAAAGCAAACTTATACTCTCTAAACTCCATTTTGGCACCCATCCCAGAAGGTAACTTTATACTATACATCTCATAATAAATATCTACCCTCTAATACCATCTACCTTGAGGTGCTCTAGTCAACTAAGGTATCATTGTTCTGTTCAAGAATTAGAATATTATTTCACATATGTCTTCAAAAGAACAATCAGATTACTAATTTACTCTCTAAACAGAAATCAGATTTATGATTCAATAGAGTAATTCAACAATCAGTCATATCATTCTTATGACTATTATATATGTTTCCTCATAAACATTTTCCATTTAAAAATGAACTAAGAACAAAAGAAGGTATGTCACAGGTATGTGTACGTACATAGACAAAATCTATGTGCATACACATATAGGTGCCTACTTAAGTTTTATATTTGTGCATACATTCTGAAATAATCATCAATTCAGATTGCAATCATTAAATAATAATAATATTCCATTTGATGTTTCTTTTGTCAAAAATAAAGAATCAGAACAAGTCTATAATAATAGTTTTACACATATTGTTATTGCATTCTCACAACTGTGATACTCTACCATTTTTGTTTACATGTGAACATTCATCGTTTAAACAAAACAATTATTATTTCCTACTAAAAAGTTATAAAACAAGTTGTTTACATATGAATATTCATTGTTTAAATAGAACAAGCACTATTTCCTACTAAACAGTTATAAAACAACTTGTTTATATATGAAGATTCATTGTTTAAACAAAACAAGTATTGTTTCCTACTAAACAGTTATATGACAAGTTGTTTACATATGAACATTCATTATTTACAACATTTCAAAACTATTCCAATTAAACAGTTTAATGAGCAAGTCTATTTTCAACTACAAAGATAACTTAACAACAAAACAATGTCGTTTACAAAATATTATTTACTGTTTATATCATTACAATATTGTTTTAGACTAAACAGTTACATTTAATGATAGAAAATGTCATTTTCCAATAGAACACTCACTGTTTGCAATTACTTATTGTTGTTCCAAGCTGTTTAGAAGCTAAATGGCAACATTACATTTAATTGTTCACTGTTTTAAAATAGAATGGGTTTTTCCACAATGAACTGAAAATAAACAATGTTTCTTTGTCAGTATCAATACTATATACATCTTCTCATTTGTCAATTTTCAAGCAAGCAAGAGATTTCTCCAGTAAATCAAATAGCCCAATTTCATACATAAAAATAGAATTTCTAATATTCAGATCTTGAACAACTTTCATTTATGAAATTCATTGTGCAACTTAATAATATAAGAATCTAAGTTTGACATACTTGTCAAGGTAAAACCTAAACAAGTATTTTCAGTCAATAGAAAAACATAGAAGTTTTGGGTTTTAACTGAACACTTTCCTTTTCAAGTTTCGACAACCATTCACAGGTCACTCTAAATTCAACCATTCATAATGGTCAGGTGCATTTCTTTCTTGGAAGCAAAAACATGCACAAATTTGACCTTCAAGACATGCTAGTTTCACCACTCATAATCAACATGTATGATTCATGGTTACAAGGGAACATCCCTTAAATCATATAGATCAAGCCCTATTTGGGTTTATAGAATTTAAACAAGGATTTCACCACCTTTCCCACTAGAATATGGTGGCATTATAGTACATACAATACAATCTTGAGCATTTGTTTAGCTACTTATTATCGGCCTAGCCGATAAGGAGAATACAATACGTATAAAAACTAGACACAAGGTTGATACCCTTTTCATGGGATCGATATTCAATCCACAATTTAATCTTTAATCATCATAAAAATACAGTGAATCATAATAGATATTCTAAACAGCCATCAAATGGCTAGCACAAAAGTGTGAACTTAAAAGAAATAGTCACATTTTAGTAACTCTAAGGCTCGTCCTAGCTCTAAGAGCTAGCCGCAAGGCTTCTAAATGAAACTCATACAATACTGGCCACAGTTTGGGTGACCCAAAACAATGATCAACACCCACAATACTCAGCTCAAGGTTGTGGTTATTCAACAAGAATACACATTTACAATTTAAATGATGCAATTGATAAAATGGAAGAATACCATTCAAATGATGAGGAAAAATGATAAAATAAAATCAAGTTTTTTTCTAAAGTAATCAATTTACTTGATAAATCGACCTTTGTGTGAGTCTACCTCAGATTTTTCCCTCACCCACGAGCTCTTTGCTACTTTTTCCTTCAAACCAACAACTTTCTTCGTCATGCTTTTTTTCCCACAGCATGTTTTCAAAAATGGAAACAACATTATTCTCTTGCATGTTATTGGCGATGGCATTATTGTCATGCTATCGACAACTACTTGTTTGAATATTGCCATTAAATCTTGTGTAGACCACATCCTTCATGATTGTATTTTGATTTCAACAATCTAATATTAGAATATTATCGGTTATCAATTTAAATTTTGATGAGAATATGAATATGAATATATATATATATTCATATATACATATGTCTATATGTATTTATATGATTTCTTTCATATTTATCATGTTCATTCTTCATTTCAAATATATGTATATATTTATATACATATACATATATATGTATGTATGTATGTATGTATGTATGTATTCGCATTTATTTACATACATGTATATATATATATATATATATATATACATACATTCTTATATAAATTATTTCTTTGGGAGAGCTTATAATTTTCATATACCATCTTTTAAATTAAGGAACTTTACTTTCATCTTGAGCATCCATATATATAAAAAACTAAAACGATTTCTTAACATTTAATTTTCACACAATGAAATATCTTATCATTTTTAATCATTCTTTTCAATACTTTCTTTTGTTTTCTTTAAAACACAAAGTTTGAGTAGACAATTTAATCTACAAGCCATACATTTTCAATCACTAAACAATTCAAGTCATGAAATTTTGTTCTTCTATATATGAAAAATAGTTCAAATGCAAGTCATCATGCCATTTGTGGTGCGTGCACCCAGATTCCAACTGGCTTAATGTTTGATCTAGCTAAACAATCCTACTTCAACTGTGCTCTCATCCTTCAACCTATCACCCCTGCAACTACACACACTTGCACTTGCAAATTTATCAGTAATGTTCAATTCTTGAAAACATATAAGATACATTCTGAAAGTTCGTAAAGTCAACATTATTCAAATTCTTTCATTCAATTTTCAAAAATTCCAAAATTTCCATTTAATATATATTGAATTTCTTCAATAATTCAATTTGCCATAATATAATAAATATGCAATAAAATTGGGTTATGACATCCTTCCCCTCTTGAAAGAGACATCATCCCAATATCTAGTAAGTCAAAATAAAAGAACATCATATCAAATTTGAACATACATGTCTATTGCAACATCACATCAGAATATATATATGTCTATTTCAACATCACATCATAATATATATGTCTATTTCAGCATCATATCAGAATATATTGTTTATGCTGAAAACTAAAGAAGCTAAATGATTTAATCTATAAATTCAAATCAAAATTTCAGCATATCATCAATAAAGCCTTTCCAAATGAATAAAAATGCAAAATGCAAACTAAACTATGCAAAACTAAAATAAATGCATTCAAAGGAAAATCAGCTCCATTGTTTTCCTATTTCACCATGATTCTTGATTTATGCATTTGATGCTCTCAGATTTTTATGAACACAAGTGCAACAAGAAGTTGTGATGAGTGGAAGAGAGATTGAAATTGAATTTTTAAAATAAAAGTGTATCCCCAAAAAGTGAGAAGGAGGAGGTTTTTATAGATGAATGCATAACGTGAAAATGAGAAATGAGAAATGAGTGGAGTGATTTATGCCATGATTCATGTTTGGAACCTCAAATTGTGCAATTTTGAGCTAATTCCATGGAAATTGATTTATGAATTTAATGTGCAATTTTAAGCTAATTTCATGGAATTTGATTTATGAATTTTAAATTATTTAATGAAATATGGATGCATTTTAATGATTAATGCAAATGAATAATCATGCAAATAGTCAAAGTGAAATGATTTATGTAAATGGATGATGAACAAGCATGAGACGGTTTAATGATTTGATGAAATGCATGAATAGAAGAAAGTATTGAATGAATTGATTAAGTAAATAATAATATCTATTTAATCAGTAGATGAATATCGTTACGATTGTGAGGACAAATTTGAGTGTCTACATTTTTCCCCTCTTTGAGACAATGCAGCTTATCGCGTTGTTTCAAAGAAAAAGATTGAACAACTGATACATGCCCCAAAGATATCCTGGTAAGGATTATGATAAGAATGATATGCCCCCTCGAGAGATTGATCGAATAGATTGTAAGAAGATTAATCTCTCGATAGATGTCTAGAAAATGATTAGATACCTGATATTGTGTAAGTGATAAAGCGGTGATGTACATTTTGATGAAAATACACAATTGATGAGTGTAACTGAACAATTGATGGAAATGATCAATATAGCTAGGTTGATGAGCTAATGAAACTGATTGAGCTGATTAAGCTGATTTAGAATGATGCTTATGCAATACAAGGTGTTGCAATGATGGATTGACTGATTGATTAAGGGGGCATGAAATTTTGAGAAGCAGGTTGATTGATTTGAGATTTGATTCAAGAGACATATATCAGTGAGTTAAGTAATTGATTGATTTCTCTGCGACAAGAAAGATGAAGAAAATGAAATGCAAGATGGAAGAGAATGAAGGTGATGAAGCCTCTTGTGCCTTTTAAGTGCTTTTATCATCATCGAGCTTATTATGTCGCAAATTAGTATAAGCATATAGATAACATGAACATCTAGATGATCTGAATACTGTTTTCATTTTTATTTAGTAATGAAGTATAAGCATCTAGGTATAAGGACCTTAGATGACCTGAATAATTATTGCATGGAAGACACTATCAGACAAGGAATGCTCTCATCTACATTAGACTCGTAGGTCCTCGATGGTTTTAGACAACCATGTCCTAAGACGAGTCATCTTGTGAATAAGAAACAATCCACAAACATAAAACAAGTGAACATGCCCCATCCTCGCCTCTCTAGTCCAAGACATCCTGGGGAAGCTAAAAGACATGTCACCAAAGATAAAATCATAAAACAATCAAAGAGAAACAAATAAACATGCATCATGCTTTACTGTAAAACCGACGCTTATCATAGTTTAGGCGTGTTGTGTGGGTCTACCAGATAGATTGGTAGATATGTTGCAATGTTTGTTTGATTGTCAATTGTGATGTTTTTTGGTTGAAGTTCAAAGTTGTGTGGTGATCTGAAAGTGTCACTGTTATTTGGAATTTTTGAAGTTTTAGGATTTTTTTTTTGGGGGGATTTTTGGAATATTTGATTTTTTTGGATTTCTTCAAGAAATTTTATGATTTTTTGGATTTTTAAGACATTTATGGTTTTTTTGGATTATTTTAGGACATTTTATGGATTTTTTTTTGGATTTTTTCAAGACATTTTTTGGATGACATTTTTTTTTTTTTTGGATTTTTTCAAGTTTTAAAGATGGAGTGAGATGAAATGTGATATGACTAATTGAAGAAACTAGATGCCCCGCACTAGAGGTAGTGCAACCATGGATAAACGATAGATCAAAATGAAAGATTCACTGCAAAACATGTCACACAAGCAACATATCTTTTGTCAAAAGATGATAATGGTTGGTTGATTGGATGACAGGAATGATCGATTCCATAAGGCATGATGATGATAAGTACTTAGGATCACTGATTCCTCTAAGTATGATAAGATTGATGATTTTTTATGATTGATTGAAAAAAGATATGAGGATTGGATAATATTTTTCAGCTAGGCTCATGATAAGATTCAAGGTTGCAAAGGGATGTGATGACCAACATTGGAGGTAATTTAATCAGGGATAAATGATAAGGATGTGAACTATGATGGAATGGTAACACATAAGGATATGAAAGGGAATCCAAAGCATGTGTCTATAATTTTTCCCCTAATCTCATCAAGAACAAAGCAAGGAAATGGGACATGGATTTTGATAAGCTAGGAGATATGGAATGGAAGAATGCAAGGATAAGGATAATGAATAGGATGATCAAGATCGATAAGATATGGACACAATGCCTAAGTATTTTTCCCCTATTTCTCATGAAGACCAAGGATAGCAAGAAAGGATGCATTTAGATAGGATGGTGGAATATGGATAAGGTTAATAGGATAAGATGTATGATGTTCAAGAAGATCCTTAACCTTGTCAAGATCAAAGGTGGAAAGGTAAAGGATAAATGTAAAGAGGATAATAGATATGAATGACAGGATGGATGAAACTTTCCCCCAAGTGTAGAGTGCAAGAGGAATATGGAGGACATGATATGGATAGGGATAAATGAATATGGAAGCTAATGTATACATGATAGGAAGATGGAGAGAGGAATCAAGAATCAAGTTTCACATCTAATATACCTTGAATATGTGCTCTAATAAACCATGGAAATGGGAATTAGACTCATAAACATAGGTATTTTATGTTAGAGTAATTGATTATTTACTTGATTAATTAAACAATATTTGGTTAATTAAATTAAGTTCCCTTTTATCTCTTTTACACTTAAGCTAACTTTAGGTGCATAATAATTAATTATTTTATTAATTATTAATGTGCAAGCCTAGGTTTTTTCCTTTTTTAGGTTTTTGACCTATATGAGGTTGTAAACTTTTCTTTTGTAAAATTCTTTTACACATTGGCAATATTGAGCTCTATACCTTTGAGCATTTTTTGTTGTGTTGTTTCTCTTTGCTTCTCCCTGTAACAGGTGTTTTAGCTTGCAGAGATCTTTAAGCTCCTTCATGGTATCAGAGCGGTAGGTCTAAAGCTCCCTATTCTTGTTTTGAGATTTTGCATTAGAAGCTGGGGTTCTTAAAAAAAAACCAGGTGAATTTAAAAGGGTTCTTTTAAAAAAAAAATTGAAATTTTTTTGTGGGTTTGCACCACACGCAAGGTACCGCCGGACCTGCAAGTACTACAGGTACTACACGCGACAATACTACTAGCGCTGTCCATGACCTGCCGGGATCCGTTCACCACTACTGGTGTTTTTTTTCGGCGCCCTTTGCTATCGGTCTGCCGCCGCCACTGGTTTCCCCGATGCCCTGGGTTTCTTTGGCGCCTTTGGCATCCTGTCGCCATCGCCACCGCTGATGTTTCTTCGGCTGCCCTATCGCTGCCTCCACCCCTGGTTAGGTCATCGCCGCTCGCCGCTGGTTTTCACGGTCGCTTCATCGAGGCTTCGCTACCGCCGCCGAGTCCCACCATCGCTGCCTCTGCCCCTAGTCAGGCCATCACCACCTCTGCCCCTGGTCGGGTCGTCGCTGCCTCTACCCCTAGTCGAGCCGTCACTGCCTCTGCCCCTGGTTAGGCCATCGTCATCGCTGAGCTCGCCGAGCTCCCGACCGCCGCCCTTGCCAAGCTCCCAGCTCGCCCAACTCCCGGCTCGCCAAGCTCGCTACCAGCTCGCGCTCCCAGCATGCCGGTCACATTGGTGACCAAGGGCTTCGGCCCTCTACCTGCCGCCAGCCCCCTGGTCGCTCAACAGACTAGGGGCTTATTTTTTTTAGCCCCCAGGGCTTAAAGGAGGTAGATTTGTGCTTATTGAGGAGTCTTCACGAAATCGGGTCTAAAATCGGCATACGGACTCCGTTTTTCAAAAACGAATAGGCATTGGAAAGCTACTTCTATGCTAGAAATCATGGTACTAGTAATTTTTTCCAAATTTTCTGGTTGATTGTATTTTTTTTCCAGTCAAAGTGGGGTCTTTTTTCTATACTTTCGGGGCCATAAAAGGTGCAAACAGACTCCATTCTTCAAAAATGAACAGGCGTTGGAAAGCTCTCAGCATGATCTATTTAGAATTGTGATCTTTTTTCTTAGAAATTTTCTTTAGGTACACGAGAATTTGTTTTGAAGCTTTTTTGCTTATGCATTGCTTCCTCTTTCTCAGTTTGTACTAGGGTTTGGGTTTATCTTTTGTGGTGGGGTGTTTTTTTCTCGCTTTTTGTCATTTATATCAAAAAACCAAAACACCAAAACTCTCAAAATAATCAAACCCTTCTACATCTTTTGTCTATTCTGAAAGATCACATAATAATAAAAAACACAAGCAGGTACAGGTGTAGGGTTTCATGGCAGACTCCTCAGTTGAGTTACTCACATCACACAACTATCACACCTGGAAGTCTCGCATGATGCGGCTTCTCCAGTCATGAGGGTTGTGGTCTTGTCTAGATGAGATTCAGCCTCTGTTGCAGTGTCCTTTTGAGATTCTTCAGCACAGGAAAAAGATGGATGAGGCTATGGGTTTGCTATCACTGCACGTTTCAGACAGTCTTCTATTTCACCTTGATGCTTTTCTCACTCCTCGAGCCATGTGGTTGAAGTTTGAGACACTTTTTGGGACCATTAATGAGTTCTGAGTATTACAGATTGAGGCAGAGCTCACTTCATTGTTACCTAAATCATTTCCCACTATTGAGGACTTTTTGACCAAGTTCAAAACTATCCGCTCTATTTTACAGGGTTGTGGCAAGAATAAGTCAAACACATAGTGCATTTACTTGATCCTTTCGAAGCTTCGTGGTCCATTTTAGATATTTACTTCTTCATTCTATTCCACATGGATGGCCTGGGTGCTCATTTTACCATGCCTACCTTTGATGTGTTTTGTGAGCGTTTGTCTTGTGAGTAGTCACACCTTTCTCAGATAGATATGCTCTCAGGATCAAAGAACAAAGCATTGGTTGCTCAATCATCTAAGGAGAAACAGAAGTAGAAATTGAAGCCCAAGAAAGATTTTGTAGGCAGTGAGCATTCCTCCAAACCGCCACTTAATCCGAAATAGGGGAAATCTTTGAAGTCTGGTGAGTCTTCCTCCAAGACTAAGAAGAAATCAAGAGACACTTGCAGCTTCTGTGGCAAGGAAGGACATCCAATTTCCAGGTGTTGGAAATGATTAGAGGCTTTAGAGGAAGCCATGCAGTAGCATCACATCTCCTCACCTTACTCGTCTTCTCCTTCCATAGGGAAAGGTCATGCTCTCACTGCTCGAACATCGACCTCTAGGTCCACTTGGATTTTAGATTCTAGTGCTTCTCACCATATGACTCACACTCCGTAATTGGTCACTTCTCTTGCCTCTTGTGGTACTTCATATATTGCAGTGGGTGACTCTACATAGCTTTCAGTCTTGGGTTCAGGTTCTGTCTCTTTGGATGGGGGTACTCTACAGGATGTTCTGGTTGTTCCTAACATCTTGATGAACCTCCTGTCCATTTATCAGATTTTCCATTCTGGCTCTAGTAAGACAGTTGAGTTCTCACCACATGATGTGGTTATTCGGGACCTCCATGACTTTGATTTGGTTGTGGCTACTGGGTATGTTGATATTGCATCTCATCTTTACAGATTTGATGGATTTGAGCCTTCTGACGGTACAAGTTCATCTCTCATAGCACATGCAGATTCAGTGAGTAAGCTTTGGCATGAGTGTTTGGTCCATGTCAATTACAGATATCTTCAACAGATGAGTACACAGGCACTTGTTCTTGGTCTTCCACAAATTTCCTGCCTTGATGGTGTTTGTCATGGTTGTGTGCTTGGCAAGCATCACAGGGATCCCTTTCCAAAGGGATGAGCCACTTGTGCTTTGGCACCCTTGGAGTTGATTCATAGTGACCTCATATCATTTCCCACTCCTTTTTCTAGTGCCAAGTATGTACTCACATTCATTGATGACTTCTCCAGACGCACATGGGTGTACTTTCTTAAGTACAAGTCTGATATCTTTGATTCCTTTTCAATCTTCAAGACATTTGTAGAGAAGCAGTCTGGCCTTTCTATTCGGCGGATACGTACAGATAATGGGGGGGAGTATGTGAATCAGGCTTTCAGAGATTTTTGCACTGAGCATAGTTTGTAGCATCAGTTTACTGTTCCCTACACCCCTCAACATAATGGTGTCGCTAAGAGAAAGAACAGGACTTTACGGGAGATGGTGAATTGTATGATTCAGTCCAGGGCCATGGATCCATCCTTTTGGGCTGAGGCAGTTAATTGTGCAAATTATATTCATAATCAGATGCCTCACAAGGTGATTCGACATATGACTCCTGAGGAGGCTTGGTCTCATGACAAGCCTAATGTTGCATCATTTCATGTATTTGGTAGTGCGGCATGGGAATTTATTCCTGATGCTTAGAGGAGAGCCATGGAGCGGAAGAGTCAACCCCTCATTTTTTTTGGCTACTGTGAGGATGTTAAGGCGTACAAGTTATTTGATCTTGATTCCAGAGAGGTCCTATTTCGACGGGATGTCCAGTTTGATGAGTGCCTTCCCACAATGGATACCCTGTCTCCAATGTCTACTTCACTACCTACCCCTCACACTGCAACTCTTCAAGATTATGTTGAGGATGATTCTGATGAGGATGTTGATGATCCCCCATCTCCACCTCCACTTGCTCCACCTCAGATGCCCAAATGGGCTTGCTTTACTGTTGAGGCAGCAGGATCTATGGCAGGTGATCCTTCTGACACTTGTCGCACTCGTTCTCATACTGTAGGTTCTAGTCTTTTGAGTCATGCTCTTTCAAAGGATCCTCAGAAGTTTTCAGAGGTGACAGGTCACCCTAAGTGGGATAGTGCTATGGAGGAGTATTCTTCTTTGATGAGGAATAGTACTTGGGATCTTTGTCCTCTTCCTAAGGGCAGAAAGATGGTTCAATGCAGATGGTTGTATCGCACCAAGTATGTTGTTGATGGTTCTATTGATAAGTACAAAGCATGTCTTGTTGTGAAGGGTTTCTCGTAGGTTGATGGTATTGATTACTCTGAGACATTTTCCCCTGTCGCCAAGATGAATTCTATTCAATTTGTACTATCTCTTGTAGCTTCTAGGGTTTGGTCCATTTATTAGATGGATGTGAAGAGTGTTTTCTTGCATGGTGACCTACAGGAGGAGATCTATATGGAGCAACCTCAGGGATTTGTGCAGGATGCTTCTTTGGTTTGTAGACTTCGACATTCATTATATGGTCTCAAACAGGCCCCTCGGGCTTGGTATGAGAAGATGGACTTTTTTTTGCTCTCCACTGGTTTCACACGCTATCATTATGATCCTGCAGTCTATATTCAAAATCTTGAGGGTGAGATCTTGATTCTTGTGCTATATGTTGATGATGTCCTCATCACAGGTAGCTCATCCTCTATGATTTAGCATGCTCAGTGAGCTTTGATGGAGTAGTTTGAGATGACAAATCTCGGTCTTCTGCACTATTTTCTTGGTCTTCAAGTGATTCAGTCTTCTGATGGGATCTCCATTTACTAGTAGAAGTATGCTCTTGATATGCTTTAGTGCTTTGGCATGCTTGATTGCAAGCCTGCTCCCACCCCTTTTCAGTCAGGGGTTGTTTTTTTTACTACTTGGCCCACTCCTTCAGTTGATTCTACACTTTACAGGTAGTTGGTTGGAAGTTTGTTGTACCTGACTCACACTCATCCTGATCTTTCCTTTGTGGTTGGCCTTGTCTCTTGATTCTCCCATGATCCTCATGAGAGTCACTGGAAAGTTTCCAAACATATTTTGTGGTACATTCAAGGCACCCTTTCTTATGGCATTCACTACACATCAGGGGATCCTCACATTGTTGGCTACACTGACTCGGATTGGGCTGGTGATGTCAATGATCGGAAGTCTACTTCTGGCTTTGTTTTCTGTCTTGGCTCTGGTCCTATCACATGGTCTTGCGAGAAGTAGACTGCTCATGCATTATCATCTACAGAGGCTGAGTACCGAGCTACTGTGCTCGCTAGTCAGATCTTATGGCTTCAACAATTGATGACTGAGTTTGGTTTTCCTCCTGATAGTCCCACTATTCTTTGGTGTGACAATCAGAGTGCTATACACATTTCTCGCAACCCGCTGGAGCATCAGCAAACGAAGCACATTGAGCTTCATATGCATTTCATTAGACAGTTTATTCAGGATGGTTCTGTCATCTTGGAGTATATTCCCACTGCCGAGCAGGTTGCGGACATCTTCATGAAGCCTTTTTCCTCACCACACTATCTTCAATTGCGCTCTGCACTTGGGTTGAAGGAAGTTGTCCTTGGGGGGTCTTTATGAGGCCTTCCTTCATGTTTTTTTCAGCATGTTCTTCTATCTCTTTTTGGAGAGGAGTTTTTTTTCCCACTGGCTTTTCTCCTTTTTCTCCGTTTCATAGAGATTTCCTTGTACTTGGGTACCTGATCTGGCCTTGTTGTCGAGACCCATTGTTCTTTGCTTTCAGTAGCTTTCTAGGTTTTAGCTTCTCCCTAAGTCTAACTTAAGGGGGGTGTTAGAGTAATTGGTTATTTACTTGATTAATTAAACAATATTTGGTTAATTAATTAAGTTCCCTTTTATCTCTTTTACACTTAAGCTAATTTTAGGTGCATAATAATTAATTATTTTATTAATTATTAATGTGCAAGCCTAGGGTTTTTCCTTTTTTAGGTTTTTTGACCTATATGAGGTTGTAAACTTTTCTTTTGTAAAATTCTTTTACACATTGGCAATATTGAGCTCCATATCTTTGAGCATTTTTTGCTATGTTGTTTCTCTTTGCTTCTCCCTGTAACAGGTGTTTTAGCTTGCAGAGATCTTTAAGCTCCTTCATTTTAATGGTATGATGGGAGAAGCTAAGGACTCATGCAAAGGTTTGGACTAAAGGAGAGTAATGGGGGATGAATGTTGGATAATGGATAGGAGGTTGGAATGCTTGTTGATGGTTATACGAAAAGTATGGAAAGATCAACAACGACACACACCTTGAAGGGTGGTGGAGTGATGGAGGAGGAAAAATGGAGTTTGACAGTGATAGGTTTTTAGATGGATGATTGGAGGAAGCTTTTGGATTAGCAAATTTGGATGCCAATTTAGATTTTATTGCTTCTACGAGACTTTTAGGAATCCACATAGCTTTTGACTTTGATTTTTGATTCATGGGCCTTTGTGGCCTTTGAGATTCTTCTTTTTGCTTTATGGGCCTTTGTGGCTTTTGAAATTTTCCTTTTTGATTTATGGGCCTTTGTGGCCTTTGAAATTTTCCTTTTTGATTTATGGACCTTTGTGGCCTTTGAAATTTTTCTTTTGACTTTGGATCAAATTTTCTTTTATTTTTGCATGTCTCTTCAAGGAGACATGTTGATCCTTTGATATATGTGGATTTTGATATGGAAGCTTTTGACATTTGGCACCCAAATTACCTCTGAAAGCAATGGGATGGGTGGATGGAGATGAATGATATGGAGGTATTATGGATGGGTTAATGTAGGTATAATTTTGAGAGGGCATCAAGGATGTGTGCCTTTTTTTTTTCTTAATGAATAGGAGATGGAGGGATGTAGGTCCCCAATGTGGATGGAAGGATTGATGAACTAGGGTTTGGATGATAAGGACCAAGGATATATGGAAGGTTTGATTGACTAGGATAAGGACCTAGGGTAGATGGAAGGTTTGATGAACTAGGATAAGGACCTAGGATAGATGGAAGGTTTGATGGACTAGGATACTTAGGTTTATTTTGATGGATTGTGGACTTACGATGGGTATCAATGTCTTGAGCATGAGGTGTATAACCAAGGCCATGATAGTATGTATTTTCTTGGATATAAAGGGGTTCTATGATACCTTTTTCATGAAGGCCTAATACTTTTCCTTTGTAGTTCATACTTTGACACATTCGTTTTCCAACAAGATATGTATTATTTATGAAACAAGATCCAAGTCTATCATGAGGTGGATGTGATATGGAAGGAATAACAAGATCTTCAAGTAGACCACCTTGGATAAAAGTGAGGGAACCCATTTGATAGGTAAGAGGTTCATGGATATCTTGAATAGGGGTGATAGACTCTTGTGGAGGATTGTGATCATGAGGGGAATTAGGATGGGTGACAGTATCTTGACATGGGGATGAGGGGGCACTTTGATCTTGACTTGGAAAAGGATCAAGAGGTGTAGGATATGGACTAGATTTCTCTTGATTAGGTATGGAATCATCATGAAGTGGTACAAAAGGAATATTTCGATCATGAGAAGGATGAACATCATCATGGAATGAAAGGGTATCCTTGAATGGAGGTATATCTTGATCTTGACGAGGAAGGGAATCCTGATATTTTGTGGAAAGCATATCTTGATCATTGGATATGATGGAATCATGAGATGGTATGGATTCATTAGATGAGGTGGAAGGAGGATTAGGAAAGATAATTTTCTCTTGAGATGGAAGGGGATCATCTTGGATGAAACAAAAAGAGACAAGGGGATCATCATGAGGTTCTTGAGAGATGGGATCTTGGTCAAAGATTGGAGAGCATTGGAGATTTTTGGTATCATTGGATGGAATGGAAAGAATACTTTGATCTTGATTTGTAGGGGATTCTATTCTAACATGCTTTGGACTAATAGATTGACATGACTCATTGGATGGAGATGGTATGACAAGAGAGGATGGTTGGGTATATTCGTTAACTTGGGTGAAAGAATGATGAGGTTTATTTTTACTTGTGGGAGATGAAGATAGGTGCATGACATGGTATGATTGCTCAATATTATTTGTGTTTGAGAACATAGATTTAGGTTTCTCATTTAGCCTTTGCAGAAATTCATGGACATTGAACTTGGATGATGTAGTTTTGGGTGAGGATAAAGGCTTATGAGATTATTGCATCACTTCATTCAAATGTTTGGATTCAATTTTTTTTTCAAGCTCTTTCAAACAATGGTCAAGATATTCAATCCTTTGGTTTCGTTCATAGGTCGTGGATGAATATGGAGGATAGCGGTTAGACATATTTGATTGATGGTTTTGGAAATGTTTTGAGGTGTTGCAAGTTACTAGGTGTGATGTTTGTTTGAGGTCTATTTTTGAGCACACACAAGACATAGCAGACAAAGTGTTTTTGAGTTTGTTTTCAATCGTGAATTTTTGCAATACAAGCACAAATCCTAAGGTTGGAAAGGACAATATCTGCTAGATTCCACGTGGGTTTCCCCAATCGCATATTCTTAGCATGTGAATCTAGAAGCTTGGTTGCACGGGCTCCCCCTTATAGTGCACTCACTTCTTAGGCCAACCAATCTTCCAACCCCCATGAAACTCCCATAGTAGATTGATCACCTCTACTAAAAACTGCGAAGATGTGGATGCCTTCACACCGATCGGTGTTGCGCTAGCAAATAGAAGGTTGTTGGCTACTACACAAAGGTGTTTAATTCGGGACCCCCATTCAAGTGGCCATACATGGGGTGCAAGATTATTCTTCATTTAGAAGGCACTCCAGCCTGAAGAGGTTAAGCTCAACAGGGTTTTGTGGAGTACTACTTGGTCCGTATGACACATCTGCACTTGTAATCCTAAGTTTTCCATTAGGATTCACATTTATATACAGGTCGGGGGTAGCTCAGCCAAAGAGCTCTATTGTCGGTTTGAGTCACCTTGGGGTGAGTACTTTTTCCCACCAAGGAAGGCCCAAGTCCTAGAGTCAATAACCATTTCTCTTGCACCCAGGATCGCACAAGTGTGCAAGGGGAGAGGATACTTTGATTATTGAATTGGCATGACACATAAAATAGATGGGTTCAGTTTCTGATCACCAAGTTTTGCACAAGGTGAGAGCATACTCCCTACCATCTCAAGCACAACAAACAGTGTTCATTCAACCCCTAGTTAAATCTATGTGAGAGAAGACAATTGTTCATTTTTAATGCACCAATTGAAGTGTTTTCTAATCTAAAAGACAATTGGTTTCAAAATCATGTCTTCGACGAACGTCCTGCATCAAAATCTCATTAGTAGTTTCATGCCTCCTTTCTTTGACAAGCGTATGTTTTGATTTTCAATTCTTTGCCAAACGAACCTAGCAAAAGAAACCAGATTAACAAAATTAGTCACAAAACCAAAACTTAACCAAAATGAAAACTAACATAAATCCTAATGAAATTAATTTAATCTAAATCTAAATCTAAATTACTTCTAAATTAAATTAAAATCTAAATTTAATTTAATTCTAACTTTAAAATCCACACTAAAAGAAAAGAAATCTAAAACTAAAATCTAAACTATATTAGTAAAAATTAAACTAAATTAAATGAGTAACTAAAAATCTAGACTAAATTAAAAATAATCTAACTAAATGAGAAATTAGAGACTGAATTAAATCTAAATTAAAAGGCTAAGAATCTAAATTAAATAGTAAATCTAAAAATTAAAAATCTAAATTAAATTAGAAACTAAAACTCTAAACTAAATTAAAAATTAGTCTAAGTTAATTAAAACTAATCTAAATTAATCTAAGCCTTAAAATTAATCTAGTTCTAAAAATTAATCTAAATTAAAAAATTAATCTAAACTAGATTAAATTAAATTAAATCTGAAATAAATCTATATTAAATCTACATTCTAAAATAAAACTAAATTTAAAAAGATCAAAATTAAAAAAAGCAAAATCTAATTTAGAAAAAGCTATTAAAAGTTAAAAGCTAAAAACAAAAGCTAAATCTAATTTAAAAATTAAAAGCTAACTCTACATTAAAAGTTAAAAGCTAAAAACTAAAATCTAATTTAAAAGTTGAAAACTAAAAATCTAATTTAAATGTTAAAAACTAAAAATCTAATTTAAATGTTAAAACTAAAAATTGACACTCAAAATTAAATTGTAGGATAAAATGTTGTGGGGTGTTATTCATTATTCAAAGATTCAAATCAAATATTTGTGCTACAAGCTCATAAATTGTTGAAAACTGAATCATGCAAGTGATACATTTTTAAATTATGCCAATGATTTTTTTTATTTTATTTTTTTTTTTGTTTTGTTTGAATTAAAGTTTTTATTGTATTCTGAAATGCTTTCACAATGTAACTTGCTGCAAAGAAATTGATATCATATTTTGCCTTTCAACTACAAAATGAGACAATGTATATCATATCAGATCTGGAGTTGTTGATCCTACAAAATATATATCATATTCAGATGTGAAGAAATTGATATGTTGTAGATGTGAAGAAATCGATGCTCTACAAAATGTAGATCATGTAGATCATATCAGATTTGTCTTTCAATTTTTCTCATATCAGTGTGCATGCAAAATGTGAAAATATTCATCCAGGCGTTCACGTCGGGTTCACCATTTTGTTTATGCTGAAAATTGAAGAAGCTAAATGATTTAATCTATAAATTCAAATCAAAATTTCAGCATATCATCAATAAAGCCTTTCCAAATGAATACAAATGCAAAATGCAAACTAAACTATGCAAAACTAAAATAAATGCATTCAAAGGAAAATCAGCTCCATTGTTTTCCTATTTCACCATGATTCTTGATTTATGCATTTGATGCTCTCAGATTTTTATGAACACAAGTGCAACAAGAAGCTGTGATGAGTGGAAGAGAGATTGAAATTGAATTTTTAAAATAAAAATGTGTATCCCCAAAAAGTGAGAAGGAGGAGGTTTTTATAGATGAATGCATAATGTGAAAATGAGAAATGAGAAATGAGTGGAGTGATTTATGCCATGATTCATGTTTGGAACCTCAAATTGTGCAATTTTGAGCTAATTCCATGGAAATTGATTTATGAATTTAATGTGCAATTTTAAGCTAATTTCATGGAATTTGATTTATGAATTTTAAATTATTTAATAAAATATGGATGCATTTTAATGATTAATGCAAATGAATAATCATGCAAATAGTCAAAGTGAAATGATTTATGTAAATGGATGATGAACAAGCATGAGACGGTTTAATGATTTGATGAAATGCATGAATAGAAGAAAGTATTGAATGAATTGATTAAGTAAATAATAATATCTATTTAATCAATAGACAAATATTGTTACAATTGTGAGGACAAATTTGAGTGTCTACATATATATGTCTATTTCAACATCACATCAAAATATATATGTCCATTTCAACATCACATCAAAGTTTAAAGCATGGGACATCATAGTATCTCAATCCAAAATTTTCAAGAAAAATTATTGAAGTTTTCTTTCTCAAGAAAGAAAATTTGGAAAGGAGCATTCTATTTCTTTCGCATCCTACCAAGTAGCATTGTCCTCTGAGTACTAGTCCCATTGGACCTTAAATTGAGCAATATATTTTTCTGCAACTTAATAGTGTGTCTATCCAAGATTCTAGTGGGCTCCACTAGCACCACTCCTAGATCATGTACCTACAAGGATTTCCAATCAAGCACGTGAGTCACATCAGGATGATATGGATTAAGCAAGGAAACATGAAACACATTATGAAGTCGAGCCAGAGCAAGTGGTAGAGCTAGTCTATAAGCAATTGGGTTAATCACTTCCAAGACTTCAAACAGTCCCACATATCTTGGGGCCAACTCGGAAGACTTTCCAAAAGCAATAGAATTTTTATGAGTTTTAACTCTCAAGAAAAATTTATCCCCAATTGTGAATTGTCTAAGAGTTCAATTCTTATCGGCATAACTCTTATGTTATTATGTCACCTCTTTTAATATGCTCTTAATGACCCTCATTTTTTCTTCCATTTCCTTAAAAGCATTTTTGGTCCTACTATAATCTTGTCCTCCAATTTATCCTAACTTATGGGGGTACGACACTTCCACCCATACAAGTCTTCAAATGGTGTCATGCCTAAGGATGTATGATAGGATTTGTTGTAAGAAAACTCTACCAAAGGAAAATATTCTTCCCACCTATATTGTTGGTTCATACAATACATTCAGAGGAGGTCTTCAATTACTTGATTCACCCTCTCTATCTGCCTGTCAGTATGAGGATAATAAGTCAAGCTGAAATTCTGTTGGGTCCCCAATGCAGCATTCAAGGTCATTCAAAACCTTGAGGTCATCCATGTGTCCCTATCAAAAATGATAGTCTCTGGCACTCCAAGCAAGTGGAAGATCTCCTAAACAAATTGCTTAGCCAAGGTCAATGATCCATCCTTAAGGTTTCCTGGAATGAAGTGTGCAACCTTATTCAACTTATCAATCATGGCCAAGATAACATTGTGCTTGTTCTTGCTCAATAGAAACCCCTGTACAAAATCCATACTGATCACCTACCATTTATACTCAAGTATTTCATGAGGATACAATAACCCAACTGGGTGTGCATGCTTAGCCTTAACTCATTGGCACTCCAAGCATTTGGCTATGTACTCCACTACATCCTTCTTGAGATTAGGCCAAAAATATAGAGTCTTCAACTTTGCAATCATCTTGGATACTCTAGGGTATCCTAAATAAGGTGCATTGTGAACTTCTTCCTCAACTCTCTAGAGTCAAGAATATACATCTATTTCTGATATCTCAAAATACCATCTAGTTCGATCTCATACCCATCAAACTGATGATCTAAAGGATTTATTGCACAGGCACTCTTCACTCTCTCATAGTGCTCATCCCTTGGTAGATTATGAATCACTTATCTCAAGTTAGACCTTGTTGAGATCATGGTTATCATATGTCTCCATCTACTAAGAGCAGTAGCCACTCTGTTCTCTTTTCCCTTTATATATTCAATTTCAAAGTCATACTCACTAAGGAATTCCAACCACCTCCTCTACCATGCATTAAGGTTTGGCTGGGTAAATATGTATCTCAATCCTAAGTGGTTTATCTTGAGTTCAAACAGCTTTCCTAGAAGATAATTCCTCCACATATGTAAGGCATGAACTATGGTCACCAATTCCAAATCATAAGGCATGTAGTTCACTTCGTGTTGCTTGAGCTCCCTTGATTCATATGCTACAATTGGTTTGTCTTACATTAATACTACTCATAATCCATCTCTTGATGCATCTATGATTACTGTGAATCTCTCATTAGGATCAGGGATAGTCAGCACTGGTGTTGTTGTGAGCCTCTCCTTCAGGAATTGGAATGCATGCTCACATTTCTCGGTCCATTCAAACCACATTCCCTTCCTTTGGAGTGAGGTAATAGGAGATGCATAAACTTCCTATAGTATCTTGCAAGGCCCATGAAGCTACATAATTTTGATACATTCTGAGGCATTGGCCATTCAATGATCACCTTGATCTTCTCAGGGTCTATGAATATTCCTTCAACTAAAATGATATGGCCTAGATAGTGCACTTTGTCTTGATAAAATGAACACTTGGACAACTTCCCAAAGAGTTTCCTTTCTATTAATCATTGAAAAACTATCCTCAAATGTCTATCATGCTCTTTGATAGTCTTTTAGTAGACTAGAATGTTGTCAATAAAGATCAAAACAAAGTCATCCAAGCATTCTCTAAATACACTATTCATGAGGTTCATAAAGGTTGTCGGTGCATTAGTTAAACCAAAAGGTACCACTATGAACTCATAATGTCCATATCGATTTCTAAATGCATTCTTTGAAATATCTTCTTCCTTAATTCTCAATTGATGGTAACCTAACCTTAGATGAATTTTGGAGAACATCGTCGCTCTATTCATTTTATCAAACAGTTCATTAATCTTCAAGAGTGGATACCAATTCTTGATGGTCACCTTGTTCAACATTCAATAATCTATACATAGACACAAATTTCCATCCTTCTTTTTCACAAAAATAATTGGCGCTCCCCAAGGAGACACACTAGGTCATATAAGTCCCTTATCCAGCAATTCCATTAACTGGGCCTTCAAATCATAGAGTTTTGTGGCGTTCATTTGATAAGGTGCCTTGGATTGAGGCTTAGCTCCTGGAATCCGATTGATAGAAAAATTGAATCCCTACTTCGAAGGAAACTCCATAAGTTCATCAAGGAATACATCTTGGAACTCCTTGAGAATAGGAGATTCATCTAAATACGGTTCCTTGTTGTCAAGATTACTTACATGCACTACATAAATTGCACACCCCTTTCAATGAGCCTTCTTGAACTGCATCACAAAAATCTATCTAAGCTCTAAGGGTCTCTACATCCCACAAACCTCAACTGGGTTTCCATAATCATCCAAAAAGTTAACCACCTTATCCTCACAGTTCACTATAGCCTTATGCTCAGTTAACTAATTTATTCCCAAAATTACATCATATGAGCCTAAAGGTGCCACATAAAGTTGACCTAAGTTTGAAAGGTTGTAAGGTCTAACTCACTACAAAAGAGACAGGTATCTACCCTATGCTCTACTTGATTATCATACTAGACTGACCATGAATTTTCCATGTATTCATCTAATGGGTATCTTGGATATTATTCTAGGATCTATAAAACATTCAGTAGCTCTAGTATCAATTAAGATAGAGACATATTGGCCATAGAGCTTTTCAGCTAAATTGGTGTAGCCTGATACTCTGCCTACCTGTTGTCCACTGCAGCGTGGATCTAGTGATGTCGAGTCTACTGATAGCTTCCTTCCTTTTGTAACTTCAACTGCTTAGGAAAATTCAAGACATAATGGTCACCTCCACAAGTATAACATCCATCTCGATGCCCTTTGTGACCTCCTGGCTTGTCCTCTCTAAAGCCCTTCTACTTATGGTCATCTTTACCCTTTCCTTTGTTTACTTTCTTGTTCTTTCCACCATTACCATCTTCACCCTTATCCTGCAACTCACTTCCCCTCTTGAGATTTTGGATCGGATGGCTCTTGTCTCCTTTATGAAATTTATTTTTGAGTTAGAATTTGAGTCACTATGAAGATTGGATAGTTGTTGCTATTTTTGTTCCTATTTGGTGGCTTTTTGGAAGACTTCATTCATGGTTTGAGGTTCATGCATATCCACTTCAACTCCTATGTGAGGTCTAAGTCCCATTATAAATTTTTGGATACAGAACCATTCATTTCCCTGATACTGAGGCACATATTTCAACAAGTTGGTGAACTTTTCCCAATACTGAATCATAATCATATTTCCCTGGGTTAGGTTCTAAAATTCTATCACTTTCTTGTCAAAGAAAAGTTGTGGTAACCATCTCTTCTTGAAATCTTGGAGGAATAGTTCCCAAGTGATCTCAGTAGACTAAAGATTTCATTCTAACTTCTCATTATCCCACCAAGTCGTTGCTTCACCTGAGAACTGATACGTAGCCCATGTTGCCTTAGTTTGTTCAGAAAGGTTACGAAGCCTAAAGTATTTTTCCATCTCTATAATCCAAGCCTTAGCTCCTACTCTAATACCCTTACCATCGAACTTGGGTGGTGCTACTCTTTTGAGGTCTTTCCCAAGCTCTTTCTCAATTCATCCTCATGGACCTGCCCTTGGACCACCATCTCCTTGATTTCCTTCTACATTCTTGTGGTCTCGATCCTCCCATGCCACTCAAAATTCTTGCTCTATATGATCCATGCAAGACTCTTGTTGATTTAGAAGCTCTAGAATTTGCTCCGACCTCTTATTAGGCCCATTATCAAAACCACTACCACCCTCATCTTGCCTGGTGGTCACCATGTCATCTCACACTTATCCTACAACACATTCACGTTTATCACATCTCAACACAAGGTTCCACGAATAAACGTTCTTATGCTACATCACATATTTTTTCATATGCACACATCCCTCATGCTAGAAGACATATGCATTCATGCATAACACACATTTTAGCATCCTTCTTTGAACACACCAAAAAATATTATTTGATTTTATTTATATTTAAGGTGATTTAATAGACCCTTATTTACAATAGGCTTCTTGTTACATCATTCTAATTTATTGGCGTCAGAAAGAGGAGATTACTCAGGGTCCTCATCTAAATTTACATCAAACTTTATAGAAGAGGATGGTTGAGCACACAAATTATCCTTTTCCTCTCTAGTCAAAAAGGGTGCATTTGGTCCACACCCTAGAGGCCAGTCCTAGATTGTGGAAGTGATGTAGGAGCATCCTTCAGTCATGGAAATCTTGCATCACCCAAAAAAAATTAATTTGTTCTTGTTATTTCCTTTCTGGCATGCAGTCTCATATTTTCGGGCCTGAAGATCATTTTTCGTTGTTCGTGGATCTCTCTTGTGCATCATTCTATATTCCTAGGTTGTTGAGTGATCTCTCTTTGGGTCTACACCTCATTCTATGCATTCACCAAATGTAAATCCTTGGAGTAAACCAACCTATGTTCTACACGTTACATGTTCTTCATTGGTGATTATGGATCATTGTGGATCATTTTTGTTTTTTGCGGATCTTATCAGTGTATTTTTATGTTTTTGGGCGTGTGTCTGATCTTTCTGTTGGGTTTGCGCCATGAAATTGAATTTATATTTGTAAATATCTTATGATGTGGTCGACATGGTTATTTTCTACATGTTACATTTTAGTTTAAATGATTTTCTCTACCTGTGGCTGACGTGGATCGTTCCTGAGTTTCGATTGATATATATATCAATGTTATAAGCCATTGGAAGAAGCAGTGAGTCAGGTAGATCCTAGAAGCCGCAATAAGGAGTTTATGAGCAGAGATAGGTCTGGAATAGGGTTTTTTTTATATGTTGTGTAATTAGGCTTGCATGTCGAATATGTAAAGTTGGCATGTTGCTAGTCAATATGTACATGAAAATTCTCTGAGTTAATAAAGATTGTTTCTGCAATGCTTTGATTACTTTGTGCTATTTTTTTTCATTGTGTTTTATTTTTTGCATGGTTGGATAGTTTTCTTTGAAGACCCTCTAGCCATGACTGTATCAGATGGTATTAGAACTGGTTGCGAGTCTATGAGCTATTTGTGAATCTGTTGGGAAGAAGATAGTATTGAAAGAAGTGTGAAACCCTAGAATTAGTAAGTGTCATCATAGAAGAAAGATCGAGGCAAGAAAGATTTGGATAAGCATTTGACTTTGGTTGTTTATCTGATTTTTTTCAATGGGGAAGATTGGGAAGAGGATGAAGAAGGAAAATGAAACCCTAATATGTGAAAGGGATACTTTGGAGGAAGAATTGCGCAAAATCAAGAAGTGTAATTCAGAATTGATGGAGAGGATGAAAGAACTAGGAGGAGACAAGTATGATGCTCTTGAAAAAGAACTAAAAAATGTAAGAAGGAGAAATGAAGAACTAGAAGTAGAGTTGGATATGTTTGAGGATCTAGAAAGGGAATTTACAAAAGGATTCAAGTTTTCTGAAAAGGTGGAAAAGAGGAATAGAGATCTAGAGGAAAGTTTGAAGGAGCTGAACAAGGAGAATAGTTTGCAGAAGAAGGAAATATTTGGCTTGAAGGAACATGTTAATCAGTTGGAGCAATCATTTACAACATGCCAGAAGGAGAATGAGAATCTAAGATCTAAGCTTGAATTTTGTGATGTTTCTTGTGATACTAATGATTTGTGTGATGTTGCAAAAGTCTCTTTGGAAGGTGAAGTTGAAGGTAACAATGTAACAAAGCCTACAATTGTTGGCGATGGTATTGGTTTCAAAATCATGTAGAGAATGGGATATGAAGGAAAAGGATTGGGAAAGCATCAGCAAGGAATTACAGAACCGATTGAGTGGGTAATAAGACCAAGAAGTGAAGGCCTTGGATATGACAAAGGTTTTCCCAGGATAAATCTTGTATCTGGTATTCATAAATATCTTTTATCTCTATGTGGATTAGCTATTAATTTTTGTTGCATATCTATTGTGATCATGGAGTTAGTAACTTAGGTTGCAAGGTTGGACAGTCCTTAATTGGGCCCTCCTACCTTGGCTTCATCAGGAAGGCTTCTTGATCTTAGGTGTTCGCTTCTCCTCAATATTCAAGCCTCTCTCTAGCTTGAGTCATGTAAGAGACTAAGCTAGAGTTTCATTAGTAGGAATTTCTAATTGAACCTCCATCTTGGTGTTTCCTTCCTTTACGTCATTCTTATGTGAGGTTCTAATAGTTTTCCCTTTCCTTCATCCTACCTTTGACCTTCCCATTCTTTCATTTAATCTAGGTTTGGTCAATTCTCAAGACAACCAAATTTGGGTCAAGGGTCAACTACCCTTAGTCAACTATGGTAGACTCAAAGGCCTAGAGTTGAACCCTAAGGTCTAATACCAAATGTAATAACCCATCCTAAATTATTACTTAATTAACATTATTGTATTTGACACATGAATATATTCTGAATTAAAAAGACATAACTAGTGGCTAAATTCAATCATAGCTACACATGTCCATTTAAAATGAGTCAATGATCCATATATTCACTTCAAAATTCAAATTACAATATCAGGTTTGACTTGAATCCTAAGGCCACAAATTCATTACATTGTTCACTTTACATCAAATACATGAATTTATTACATCAAGTTACATCTTAGACTAAATAGTCTTATGAACAACTAAGGTTCTTCCTTTCCCACCTCCACTGGTGGACGAGAACATGATTGAAATGCTTTACTACCCAACCATGAAGCTCATTCTTCCCCGATATTCTTTCAACTTGAAGAATGCCCGACCCTGCATGGAAAGTTTAGCAAGAGAACAATCTACAAGGTGGAATTTGGTGTGTGCCCATACATCAACATGCAATTCTATCTACAAATTAGAAAAGAAAGTGCAAGATCTATGCTAGGAATGGCAAAGAGTGAAATCACATAGTTCATACACACAAATGAACTATATTGCTTGGCCAAGCATAATAAATGTGTTGCAACAACAAAAAAAAATAGGTTCTGGCAAAGCAAACCTATACTCTCTGAACTCCATTTCGGCACCCGTCTGAGTAGGTAACTTTCTACTATACATCTCATAACAACTATTTACCCTCTAGCAGCGCTACCCTGAGGTGCTCTAGTCAACTAAGGTATCACTATTTCGTTCAAGAATTATAATATTATTTCACATATGTCTTCAAAAGAAGAATCAAGTTACTAATTTACTTTCTAAACAGAAATCAGATTTATGATTCAATAGAGTAATTCCATGATTAGTCATATCATTCTTATGACTATTATATACATTTTCTCATAAGCATTTTCCATTTAAAAATGAATTCAGAACAAAAGAAGGTATGTCACAAGTATGTGTATGTACATAGACGAAATCTATGTGCATACACATATATGTGCCTACTTAAGTTTTAGATTTGTGCATAAATCCTAAAATAATCATTAATTCAGAGAATCATTAAATAATAATATTCCATTTGACATTTCATTTGTCAAAAATAAAGAATCAAAACAAGTCTATGTTAACAATTTCACACATATTGTTATTGCATTCTCACAACTATGATACTCTAAAATTTTTGTTTACATGTGAACATTCATCATTTAATTAGAACAAGTATTGTTTCCTACTAAACAGTTATAAAATAAGTTTTTTACATATGAACATTCATTGTTTAAATAGAGCAAGCATTGTTTCCTACTAAATAGTTATAAAACAAGTTGTTTACATATGAACATTCATTGTTTAAACTGAACAAGTATTGTTTCCTACTAAACAGTTATAAGAAAAGTTATTTACATATGAACATTCATTGTTTACAACATTTCAAAACTGTTCCAACTAAACAGTTTAATGAGCAAGTCTTTTTTCAGCTACAAAGATAACAACAAAACAATGTCATTACAAAATATTATTCCCTGTTTACATCATTACAATACTATTTCAGACTAAATAGTTACATTTAATGATATAAAATGCCATTTTCCAACAAAACACTCACTGTTTACAATTACTTATTGTTGTTCCAAGTTGTTTAGAAGCTAAATGACAACATTACAAAGTTTCATACATAAAAAAAAAATGTATAATATTTAGATCTTGAACTTTCATTTCTAAAATTCATTGTGCAACTTAATAATATGAGAATCTAAGTTCAACATGCTTTTCAAGGTAAAACCTAAACAAGTATTTCAGTCAATAGAAAAACATAGAAGTTTCAGGTTTTATCAGAACTCATGCCTTTTAAAGTTTCGACAACCATTCACAGGTCACTCTAATTTTGACCATTCATAATGGTCTAGTGCATTTCTTTCTTGGCAACAAAAACATGCATAGATTCGACATTAAAGACATGTTGGTTTCACCACTCATAATTGACATGCATGATTCTTGGTTACAAGGGAACAACCCTTTGATCTTATAGATCAAACCCTACTTGGGTTTATAGAATTTAAACAAGGATTTCACCACCTTTCCCACTGAAATATGGCAGCATTATAGTACATACAATACAATCCTGAGCATTTGTTTAGCTACTTATTATCGACCTAGCCGATAAGGAGAATACAATACATATAAAAACTAGACACAGGGTTGATACCCTTTTCATGGGATTGATAGTCGATCCACAATAATCTTTAATCATCATGAAAATACAATGAATCAGAATAAAGATTCTAAATAGCCATTGAATGGCTAGCACAAAAGTGTGAACTTAAAAGAAACAGTCACATTTTAGTAACTCTAAGGATTGGCCTAGCTCTTAGAGCTAGCCACAAGGCTTCTAAATGAAAATCATATAATAATGGTCGCAGGTTGGGCGACCCAAAACAATGCTCAATTCCCACAGTACTTGGTTCAAGGTCATGGTTATTCAACAAGAATACACATTTTACAGTTTGAATGATGCAATCGACAAAATGGAAGAATACCATTCAAAAGATGAGGAAAAATGATAAAAGAAAATCAAGTTTTCTTTCTAAAGTAATTGATTTACCTGATAAATCGACCTTTGTGTGAGTCTATCTCAAATTTTCCCTCACCCACGAGCTCTTCTCTACTTTTTCCTTCGAACCAACAATTTTCTTTGCTGTGCTTTTTCACCCACAGCATGTTTTCAAAAATGGAAACAACATTATTCTCTTGCATGCTATTGGTGATGGCATTATTGCCATGCCATCGACAACTACTTGTTTGAATATTTCTATTGAAGCTTATGCAGACCACGTCCTTCATGATCTTATTTTGATTTCAACGGTCTAATATTAGAATATTATTGGTTATCAATTTAAATTTTGATGAGAATATATATACATATATGTATGTATGTATGTATATGTATATATATATATATTCATAAATACATGTCTATATGTATTTATATGATTTCTTTCATATTTATCATGTTCATTCTTCATTTCAAATATATGTATATATTTATATACATATCTATATGTATGTATTCACATTTATTTACATACATGTATATATATACATTCTTTTATAAATTGTTTCTTTGGGATAGCTTATAAGTTCCATATGTCATCTTTTAAATTAAGGAACTTTAATTTCATCTCAAGCATCCATATATGTAAAAGACTAAAAGAATTTTCACATAAAGAAATCTCTTAT
Organism: Sequoia sempervirens; assembly: GCA_007258455.2. Classification (NCBI taxonomy): domain Eukaryota; kingdom Viridiplantae; phylum Streptophyta; class Pinopsida; order Cupressales; family Cupressaceae; genus Sequoia; species Sequoia sempervirens. The sequence continues at coordinate 291,119,011 of VDFB02353493.1, forward strand.
TCTTTTTAATCATTCTTTTCAATACTTTCTTTCATTTTCTTGACAACACAGAGTTTGAGTAGACAATTTAATCTACAAGCCATACATTTTCAATCACTGAACAATTCAAGTCATGAAATTTGCGTTCTTCTATATAAGAAAAATATTTCAAATGCAAGTCATCATACCATTTTTGGTGTGTGCACCTAGATTCCAACTAGCTTACCATTCAATCTGGCTAAACAATCCTACTTCAATTATGTTCTCGTCCTTCAACCTGTCACCCCTACATTTACACACACTTTCACTTGCAAATTTATTAGTAATGTTCAATTTTTGAAAACATATAATATACTTTTTGAAACTTTGTAAAGTCAACATCAGTCGACTTCTTTCATTCAATTTTTTAAAATTCCAAAATTTCCATTTAATATATATTGAATTTCTTTAATAATTCAATTTACCATAATATAATAAATATGCAATAAAATTGGGTTATGACATAGACTGTATGAGTACTCTAGAAAGAGACATGGATTGGAAATGAAGTACTCCCCCCAACTGAGGGCCATGACATCCCTAAACATGCAATGCACTAATGCATTGTCAAAATCTATGTATGCACTCTATTACAACTAAGCTCTAAGCTTTCATTTGTAAGTTATATGTTCTCCCTTATTTCCATAATCTATGTATACTAGCTAATTACACTTCACTACTATTCTAACCAGCTTCTATAAAATAGGTAATGATTACCCTTATTTACATAATAAAACAACCATTACTTACTTGAATAGTATTTACTTGCATGTGGTTTCATAGCACTCACCTCAAGTTTAGCATGACTACTACTAAGAATATCATGTGCATGCTCATCGAGTTCATCATCATAATCACTATCAATATTGACATGAATTTATATAGCTTTGTAGAGAGCTCTATTGATAGGGCCTTTTTCTTTTCGTTCTACTTTCATATAATTTCTCTACATGTTTTTTTTAAATATATGTAAAAGGGGTAAAAAATTTATTTAAATAAAGAAAGTAATAGTACAAAGAGATCAAGAAACCAAAAAGCTCCCAAGAAAAAAATCATCCAAGCACCTATCCAAGACAAAAACCACCACCCACGGAGCAAAAAAACCTCAACCAGCCATATCACTAGAAATGAACCCCTCTAAATCTTGACAATAATCAGGAGATAATTGTACCCAACTCTCAATCCTCCAATTATCATCATGCTCTGAAGCCCACTTGGCCAAACAATCAGTAACCATATTCCATTCTCACGGGATGTGGGTAAACGACACCACCTCCAACATGGAGCACAACTATAGAATCTGATGAAAAACCAAAGCAAGCTACCAATTAACATCAACCAAATTTTTCTCATTCAACATATTAACAATAATCTGAGTCAGATTCATAAAAAATCTTGTTCCATCCCAAAGCACAAGCACGCTCAATAGCCCATAGAATCGCCAATCCCTCCATAAAGTTGTTAAAATGTTGTCCTTTATGAATGGAGAAAAAGAAAATAATTGAACCAGAATAATCTCTACCAACTCCACCAATCCCAACAAGCCTTGGATTACCCTTAGAGGACCCATCAGTATTGATCTTTAAAACATCCTCTAGAGGAGGTATCCATCTTCCAACCCTTTGAACCTTATTTTTAGCACACCTACCCCTTCTTACACAAGCAAATTCTGGAGACAAGCCCTAGATGCCCATTTTGTTCACAATCTCATCATCACTCCTTTCCAAAGGATACACCACTTTGTATTTAGCTTCCACCATCTCCTAGATCATACCAGCAATTCTATGCAAAACTTGTTGAACCGTTAGCATGTCCCCACGAAAAAATCCTACGATTCCTTTCCAACCAAATTTTCCAAAGGATGACTGTAGGACCAATGCACCACACAATCTAGAGGAAAGAGGCCTTAGAAGGAGGTCTTCCCAAACTACTCCAAAACTCAACTAGAGAAGGAGCATGAACACAAGGATGTTTCCAAACATCCCACCAAAAATACCAAAGCAACATAGAAAAAGAACAATGAAAGAACAAGTGGGAAGAATCCTCCTCACTGCATCCACACAAAACACAAACAGAAGGGCCCTGGAATCCTCACTTTCGAAGATTATCCCAAGTCAAACATCTATTCTAGGCCAAATTCCACACAAAGAAATTACACTTCGACCATGATAACTTGTTCCACACATTCTTCCACCAAGGAACCTCCACCCCACCATACTTATGAGTCATCAACTCCTGATACCCACTAGCCACAATGAAAGTACCCTTAGGATTCAGACACCAAGCTAGGATATCCTTATCCTGAAGAGAGCTACATTTTCAACCAACCAAAATAATTTGAAGCTTGACACACTCCTCCTCCAAACCAACAATGGGCCACTCACAAGGATATTTCCACCTAGCCCTCTCCATCTACCCGCAGGGATAAGAAGTCTTAAAATCGATCACCCTTGACTGACTAGCATCCAAAAAGTGTTGGAAAAGATTCAACAAATTAGGATACTAGTGCAATATGGGGGAGAAACCATCCCAAGAGTCAAACCAAAAGAGAGCCTCAGCCCCCTATTACAGATCTAGAACAAACCCTCTTTAATTAGTGCAACCCCTTTCTTAAGCATTCCCCAAATCACAAACCCTTTCCCCACCAAAGGATAACGAGGAATCTCCTCCTTCAGGATCCCTCGAAGGTACTTATGAGATAAAATCCTAGCCCAAACATGTTCATGTTCCAAACACCACCTCCAATAAAGCTTTGCAGTTAAAGCCAACCTAGTCAGAGTAGATTTACACAATCCAAGACCCCCAAATTGCTTCGGACCGCAAATAATATCCCAATTCACTAGGCTCCACTTAGAGGAAGACAAGCTGCCCACCCATAAGAATTTTCTACCCAAACAGTCCAAATCCTTAACAAACCCAACAAGAGCCACCTAAAATATACATCTATAGTTGGGAAGAGCCTGCACCATTGATTTGAGAAACTAAACCTGCCCATCAAAAGACAACCATCTATGAGTCCAATGATTAACTTTCACACAAAACTTGTCAAGAATATTTTACCAAGACTCCCTAGGAAGATTACTAGAAGAGATAGGAATGTTGAGATAGGTTAAAGGAGGAGAACCAATCTAAAACCTCATAATACAAGCAAACCTCTGTTGAATGAGCTATGTGGTATTAAAGAAGAAAATGGAGGATTTATCCTCATTAATCATTTGATGAAGCAAAAAGATAAGTGTCTAGAGCCTTACACAAATTAGTGGCTTCACAGGCCTTAGCCATACCCATCAAAGCAGTATCATCCACAAATTGTAGGTCAAATTGGGGAGGTAGTCCATTACACCACACCCACCCTTGGATAAGACCCCTAGCCACATTACTCTTCAGCAATATCCCTAATCCTTTAGAAAGGAGGATGAATAAGTAGGGAGAGAGAGGGTCCCCTTGATGAAGGCCCCTAGAAGCTCCAAATAAGGAAGACGGTTCACCATTTATCAATACACAAATCATCACCCACAAAAGCTGCTCTTCAACAAAACCAAAAGTAAAGATAACTTTGTGCAAGAAAGACCATTTAACTCTATCATAGGCCTTAGCCATATCTAGCTTGATGAACATAGCCTTTTCTTTGGAAGCTACCATGGAGTGAATAACCTCAGTGACAATGAACACACCATCCAAAAAAATTCTATCCACCATGAAGCCACCCTATTCCTCAGAGATAAGGTTGCTAATCCACCACTTTAATCACTCAATAATCAGCTTGGAAATAATTTTATACACCATGTTACAGAGAGATATAGGATGAAACTGGCTCAACCACTCCATGGCCTCACACTTGGGAATAAGAGAAAGAAAGGTGGAATTCAAATCTCTCAATATTTTCTTGCTTCTCTGAGATACATGAACCATAGCTAGTAGATCCAAATTGATAATTTCCCAAAATTCTTGGAAGAACTCAATCGAAAAGCCATCAGGACCTGAAGCTTTCCCCTTCTTCATCTGAAGAACAGTAGCCTCACATTCATCCAAGGTAATGCAACCCAAGATGTGCTCATTCATATCACTAGTAACCAAGGAAGGAATACAAGCCAACACTTGATTTTATTCATACAGCACATCCCGAGAATCCTTTGTAAATAAGGAAGCAAAAAACTGCAAGGCTTCACCCGAGATATCCTCTAAAGAAGATAAATGCTCACCCCTATCATTCACAAAAAAAGGAATTGAATTACCATGTCTTATGGATTTCATAGAGTTGAAGAAGAATGCAGTGTTCTTTTCCCCCTCCTATAGCCACTCAACCTAAGCCTTTTGTTTCCAAAAAAATTCCTCATGCAACTCACATTCCTCCAAAACTTTCAGTGCCCTTTCCTCCTCCCTAAGAGAAACCTCAGAAAGACCAAACTCTCTAATATCTCAAGCAATAGCATCCAAATCAGCCTGAGCAATAGCTTTAGCATGGAAAATATTACCAAAACACTGTTTGTTCCATCTTTTGAGCTGATACTTCACATATTACAGTTGTTTGGAAAAAGAGTACATAGCAGTGCCAAAATCAAGTCTCCCCTTACTCCACCAATCAATAACATGATCATGTAGAGAAGAGTCACACAACCACATAAGTTGAAACTTGAAAGAGGGAGAACGAGCAACCTGAGCTGAAGAAACAGATAATTTGATAGGACAGTGATCTAAGCCCCTCTAGTCTAGAATTTCAGAACAAGAAGACCAAGAACCACAACCTAGAAACAAGAGAATATGAACCTATCTAACCTCTCAGCAATCTAGTCCTCCCCCAACCTCCTATTATTCCAAGTAAACTAACCATTACTTGGCTTAATGTAACAAGATTCAATGCAAGAATATAATCACAAAGAAGAAAAGAGGAAGGCTCCAATCTCAAAATTCCACCCTTTTTTTCATCCAAATTAGTAATGCCATCGAAATCACCTATAATAATCCAAGGAAAAAGAGGAGCATAACTCTGAATACACCAGATATGAGACCACAAGAACTGCTTACCAAAAAAATCAATAGGAGCATAAATATTAGAAAAAAGAATAGTCTCACTCATTTCCAAGCTCACAACTACCACTGAAATGGAATACTTGCAAGATATCCACTAGATAGGGTGAATCTTCAGAGGATTCCAAAGATAGGCCACACCCCCCACATTACCTTGGGTACCAATGCACTGAAATTGACCTCTCCCCCACAACTTACGTGCCAAACCACCCATATTCTCAATTGACAACTTAGTTTCCTATAAAAAAAGCACATTAGGAGAATGCTTTCTCACCAAATCTCGAACAACTTTTTGTCAAGGGCCACTATTCAAGCCCCTTACATTCCATGAGAGGATAATCATTTCGGAGGATTAGAGAAGTGAGAGTCAAGAGTCCTAACAGAGGTTGACTCCACCAATGTTTCCCCCATCAACTTATTTTCTCTAACTCCTTACGCCCAGCCTTGGAGGACTTCTCAACAGCCCCTTTTTTCAAATCTTTTTGAAGAATCTCCAACAAAGGAGAAGCATTGTTTCCTTTTTCCAAATTAGACCCTACTTTCACCAATGGAGGAGAAATCTCCCCCCACCCTTCTTCGCAGTCAAAATGACCTCAAGTACCTCTGAAACTGTCATACTAAGGTCATTGTCCATTTTCAAAGCACCGCCATCCTATGTACTCTAAATATTCTCATAAATATTTCCCTCCTATGCCATTTCCAAAACCCCTTGATCCATAGACAACAAGCTCGAATTCACCTCCTGTTGACTAAGATCATCCAAAACCTCAAATCTATTAAAAGTATCATCTTCTTGATGATCTTTAAAAATCCTCTTCTACCCACGATTCATATTATGGGTTATAATAGGGGTGAAACCCTCTGAACCAACAACATTACCAACATTACCCAAAATAGGAGCTTTACCTTTATCAGCTTTAGTGGGATTGTGAGGAGGCTACGAAGTCTGAGACTCATTAGATTTGGCCCTAGGGCATCTACGCTGCAAATGACCATTTCATGACACAGTCGAAAACAGAAAGGAAATGTCTCATAATCCAACTATTTCACCCAAGAGTACGCACCTGCACGAAATTCCAAAGAGTCTGGAAGCAGATTACTTAAATCAATCTCAACACAAATGCGAGAAAAATTCATTACCTTTCTATCCTGGGTTTGTTGAGAAGGACCCACTAGTTTCCCCAACAGCGAAGCAACCATTTGCAAGATATCATTACACCACATTAAATAGGAAATCGAGGAAGACAAACCCACACCAGAAGCCTATTCAGCAACTCCTCCAAAGGATTGAACCCAGCATGCCATGGCTTAACAAATAAGCCAATTTTGTTATGGAAATAAGGCCCCCCTCAAAAACATGGTTGCAATTAGCCATACAATTAAAAACCACCATGAAATAACTATTCACCAGTAGCATAACCTCCATTTCCCCCTTTAGGACCCATGTTCATTGATCCCATGATTCCAAAAATTGAAACGAAACTCACATTCTCATAAATTTACAAATCAATGCATGTTTCAAGAAATACTCAATATCTTTAGCTATTGACTCTAGTTGAATTACTAGCACTGGTCTTTCTTTGCTTCACTCCAAGCATCCATTGATTTTTGGGATACGAGATCCCCTAGATAGAGCAAACCCTCCAACCCCTAATTCCTTATCAAATAAATTATTCTCAACCACTCTCATTGCACGAGATGGTGAATTAATTCCAAGAGCAAAGCAAAAATCCAGAGGGGATTTAAATGTAGAAGCCTCCTCTAGATCCATCTCTAAGAAAAGATAGAGCTACAAGCTAAACCACCCAGACCCCACTCAGGTAGCAAGAAGAAAGAACCACCTTCCATTCTTACTCCACACACAATACGAGCACACAAATAAAAGAAAAAAAACACAAACTATATGCCTCCCCTACCGATGCCAAATACCACCAAATCATAGCAAAGAAAAGAAGAAAATGGCCCCCCACGACTGCAAGAAAAATATCCACAAGAAATTCACCCACTAATTGTAGATTGGCCCACATGCAAAGCATTGACCATAGAATAGAGGGAAGTTGTGGCCTATTACAGGCCACGGACTTCCAAACCCGCACACCCCAGAAACTTTCTCATCACGTCGATCAACCCTCTACATGTGGTTTAATCATCATGCAAACATTAATATAAGTCAAGTAAAGAATGTAAAAGCTATAATTTTTTGTCCAAAAGAACATTTTAAGCATGAAGAATGACAAAACATTGAAACAAATTAACTTACAACTTAAAGAATGCAAAAGCTATAATTTTTTGTCGAAAAGAAGAATGACAAAACATTGGGATAGATTAACTTACAACTTAAAGAATGCAAAAGCTATAATTTTTTGTCCAAAAGAACATTTTAAGCATGAAGAATGGCAAAACATTGGGACAGATAACTGACAAATATTATATTACCTCAACTTCAGCACAATTATGACGATTATGTTGCACATTCTTTTCTAGTTCATCATGATCATCACAACTATTGTTTTCACCAACTACATTTGTTGAATCACAAATATGTTGGCTTCTACGAGATGGTGGAATTGTATCTTTTCTTTCCTTTTTTTTTTTCTCTGCATTTTCTTTGCACTCTTTTTCTTGCCTATAAAACAAAAAATATATCATATTATGTCTTATATGCATAAAGCTCTTGCCTATAAAATTTCATTAAACACTATAAAATAAATAATATAATACTTAGTGGATTTACAACTTACCTATTTGTCAAACCAAGACACGATAAATATTCGTTATTCTTGGCCACTTTTTCACTATGAAAGCGCTCACAATCTGTGACTGAAATTTCAACATTATGATCACTATCATCTAATTTTCACCTTATAGCCTTTTCCTCATTTCCTGAAGTCCAAATAAACAATAATTTATAAATTATCAACTTGAATCAGTAAAAATTTATTGAGTTCATAAGTTGATAACTGTTGAGTTTTCAATCCGTTGATAACTGCAAACGGAAACTTAAAATAGAATTCAGCTTACATATTAAAAAGAATTTGCAATCAAAAACCAAGAAGATGTTTACAATTATAGCTATCAAACAAATTTTCCTTAGGGATATATTCACAAGAAAATAATTCATAAAAACATAACACAAGAAGGATGAAGGAAAAATATACTCTAGTAAGGTTATGTCTGATTTGTCTCCAATTATCCTGGGAGTTGAACCAAGCAAATATATATTTAATATTAACATATATGATTATATTTTGACACTGATAAATCATTCCTAATTGTAAACCACATATCTCCTTGTTAGTTTGATTTACTTATTCTCCCTAGGTTACCATGATTTACTTACAGGAATTTAATCCTTCCTTGAAGGAACCAATAAATTAACCACACAAAGACAGTAAATGTGTTATGATAAACCAAATATACCCTTGATATATTGATTTAAATAACAAGGAAAGATCAAATTGGAGACATCAAGATAACATTCATTAATTCACTTCAACAACCAATTGAAACCAGAATTCAGACACCAATTATCACTTCATTCTATTGATCTTCAAAAATATTTTACAATACATTTGAAAATTTTGTCCTAACTAACATGTGAAAAAGTGTCTTTTCAGTTACCCACTTTTAACATAAATCAAAAAGTCTTAATTATCATTGTTTACATAAGATTGCATAAAAGCAATTAAATATGAGAAATGATCAAATGTTGAAGTCTAGAACACTCACAAGATATATAATTTTGTTACTCATCGTAAGGTACCCATGATCATTCAAATCTAGCAAGGTCCTCTCTCCATGATAGTATCTATAAGGCTTGGTACTTCATTGCAAGGCCTATTCTTTTGGGGGAGCTAGATATGTCTGCTCCCATTGGTACACTATGTAATCATGAGGCCATTTGTACTCTTGGATTTTTTGTGTATTGGCCAAGTGACTCTTCCATCTGTTGTCTAATAACCCTTTTCCATTTGTGATGAATTTTGAGTATCCAGCATCTAGTGCAATTATTCCATCCAAGGTTAAATTGAGGCGGTGAATATTTATCTCACCATCTTTCTATAAATTAGTGATAGTTGTTTTGAAAACTTCGTTCCTTTTTCCTTCAATGTAACCACCATCTATAGGTATATTTCTGATCTCATCTTTAGTAATCAAAGATATGAGTGAAACTACAGAGAAACACAAAGGATTAATACCCAGAACGAGAATAAATTTATTTTCAAAGATATGAGTGAAACTACAGATTCAGCATAACTTCAGCATCTCCAGAAATGAGACAGAAAATGCAAACTAGAACTCCAAAATGCTAAATACTCAACTGAAAATACAAAACAAACCTATTACATACTAACTCTCAACTAGTTGCTATCTTTCAAGCAAGAAGATGAGCCAATGCTAGGAGGTATGCTTTCCTCGAAGTGAGTGCCTGGCGACAATCCAGAAGCATAACAATATGGTAGACAAAAGATGCCAAAATGAAGACCCAAAGCTTCCTTATATAATTTTGAGAAGATCCTCTTGAAGCTTCTAGAAGAGAAACCCTAATTTTTAGATTTGAATTCAATCTTTTTCCCTCCAAGAGATGGCATCCCATTTTCCAAGCAATATTTGACTTTAGTTTTAAATTAATTCCCTCCTCAAAGAAGGCGTCCAACTCAAGCATGAAATAGACCTTTGAATAATAATAAATTTCCTTCAATGAAGCGCCCACCCTTGAAGAACACCTTTTAAGAAAAACTTGAAGTGATGTAGCTAGGCTAAGGGGGGAGTCAACATTAACATAACATTATTTAAATAAAATGAACTTATCTCTCCAAAATGCATCCCAAGGCCAAAATTGATCAAACCAACTGAGCTGACTGAAGATGAGAGCCATCCATGCCGAAACCAATAGGACCATTGCCAGAAATAGAATTTACTAAAAATAGTAAATTCTAGAAAGTTACCTAGATCAAAGTGCATGTGATACCAATGCGAAGCTTTCTGAAAACCCAGAAAGAAACTGCAATCCAAAATCCCAAACTTTAGGATGTAGCCATCGTAACTTACTAAAAATAGTAAGTCTGGAAAGGTTGCCCAACGCAGTTGCAAGTCATACCTCTGCGAAGCTCTCTGAAAACCCAGAAGGAATCCAGAATCCAAACAACCAAACTCCAACAAGCAAAACCCTGAATCATCAAGAGAACCCACCAAGTAGCTGGAAACCCTAATTCTGCCACTGACTAGCCGACAGCACACTGGGAATGGGCTACCAATCACTGAAAAGTGAAGTGTTAAAAACGGGGATATTACATGTTCAATAATGATTGCACCTATATCAGTTTGGATGGCAGGGGATTGGTATACTGTTAATTTTGTACTTGGGGAAGGACTTGCTCCCTTCAAATGCTCTTTCAATTTCACCTTTTCTATGAATAACCTATTCACTTCATCATTGAGATTAGTCTATACTTTCTCATATTCTTCCAATCTAAGCTCCATACCTTTAACTACAACCCTATTAAACATTATTGAGTGCATTGCCATAGCAGCTACCTCCAATGTTGATGTGTCTTAAAGTGTCTTTACCATGGTAGTCCCTCTCATTTCTTGTACAACATCAAGCAATATTGGTTTTTCTATTCTTTTTTTCTTTGTCCAAAAGGCTAGGGTTTCAATTCTTGGATTGTAACCTATGCCACTCATTCCCTCATCTAAATTGAATTCAGAAACCAACATGGGATCTTCTTGGCTTCTTACTTGATCCAATAAGAATATATTTTTTAGCTCCATCCTAGGAATACTTAGTATATCATTTTATAAGACTGATTTTCTTGCTTCTTAGGGGCTAACAATAATTTCATTAATCCTAAGTTCTTCAAAAGTATGGGAAACAATCTGGTCATGCTATGACTCCTCAGTGCCTATCTTATTAATTTGGAGTCTTTGCTTAAATTATTTCATTTTCATCTTAATCCAAAAATCCTTAAACTTGGGAGTTTGAATAAAGTAATCATCTTCAATAAATCTAAGGGAAACAATCACCCTTTCATCATCATGCACTTCTTGATCATTATTTCCATGTACATCCACTCTTTCTTCTATTTTTTTAGCATCAGTTGCAAGCTTAGGTGGTGGCTGATCAACTTCATCATCTTTAAAATTCAAAAGTACATCGGCTACCTCTTCAGTATCCCCTACTCCACTTATTTCATATGCCACTAAGGGGGGCACTCCATGTGTCTTTTTCCTCTTAGAACTTGGTTGCTTAGGGGATGCTTCCAATTGTATTGTGGTAGTGTCTAGTAGGGGCTCTATGATTACAATACCACTTGGTTTGATGTGTAGCTTGGAGGGTTTTGAAGACTAACCCTCAAGTTTCTTTTCTGGTTCAACATATAATCTTTCAAAGTTGTCAATTATTAAATTCATCCTTTTGATAGGATCCCCTTCTTTAACATAGAATCCTTGGAATCCAATGTCCCTTTTCTTCTTCTCCTCCTCAAGCCTCTTTATGATTTCCCATTTTCTCTTCCTCTAAAAAAATTCATGAGGTGTTAAGCAATTTCTTATTACATCTTCTTCATAATCCATTTCATGGGTAATCCCAGCTCTAGTGAGAAGTGTCTACTTTATAAAATTAATATGCCCTTCAATATCAAAGACCCTTTCTCCTCATGACTTCAATGAATACCTCATCTTCAAATAGTTCTGCATTTCTTGAAGAGTGTCAGACCCTATGGATAGCTCCTCACATTCAATTAGGTCAGGGGGAATGGCCCCTTTTTCTTTCTTTTCATAACATCTTGTTCCATCCATAACATTTTCCACATAAATTCTAAAAATACAATTCAAATAGAAACAAATTAAAGTAAAATATGTGGGGCTCGAGGACACCAATAGACCCTTATTATTGTTTGGTATGTTAAGAAGAACTAGCCACCAAAATTGTGAGTGTGTCCCTGCTCTAGCTTTAGTGCTAAAGGTCTTAATACTTGCATGATTTCATTAGGAAATCTTGGTGAAATATGACCAAGACTGGTCATGACCTTTATTACGAAATCATCATGAAATATTACATAATCACTATTTTTACATCTACTATCCCAGATCTAACACCAGTTTTGTACAGGAAACCTATTCCCTTCATTATCAATCATTCCCAAACAAATTATTTTAGTCCATCTCTTTTTGTTTTGGTACAATATTAAATGACACATCAGAGAGTATTTCTTGAAAGTGATGGGAGTTAAGTTCTCTCTTACTTGCAAAAATCCCTCATGTAGCCCTTTCTCAATTTCAGCAACAAATTCATAATCAATGTTCACTTCAGGACTTTATATCATCATTTATGTTGTACATGTTTTTCACACACGCCTCGTTTAGAATGGGGACCCTCTCTTTTTGCTTCGTTGGGTCACTTTTTCCTTTGCCTCATTTTGTGTGCCCCCTATTTTGAGTTCCAAGATGTCAAGCAATCTTAGAGGTGTCATCCTAAGAATTGGTTCCCCTTGTCTTTTGTTTGTCCTTGGTGTTTTTTTTGGGTCTTAGGAATTGTTATTTCTCCTCCTAGGACCGTGTTTCCTTCTCTTTTGTGGGTTTGGGGCGCGGGATGAAACTGAACTTAGAACTTCGTATAGGTTCCTAGTTCAATTTCTGTTCTGGTTCTGACTTTGCTTCTTGTCTTCTTGTTTTCTCTGTTGTTTTGCTTGTGTTGGGTTGGTTTCCCCCCTTATGTTTTCTTTGGTTTTCATTTTTCCTTCGTTTCATTTCCTTTCACCGGAATTGGAACCGAACTGTGAACTTTGTAAGAGTTTTGAACCTAGTTTTGGTTCTACCTTTGTGGATTTTCTTTGTGTTTTGTGTTCTATTTGGGTCTGGTTTTCGTTCCAATCCTATTTCCCCTTGGTTTCTTTTGTCGCCTTCCATTTTTTGGCCTTTGTTCCTTTTGTCAGGAGCAGAACCAAAATTGGAACCAAACTGGGAACTTTGTAAAAGTTCTGGGTCCAGTTTTGGTTCTGATCCCGTCCCGATTCCCTTTGTTGTCTCTTCCTTTTCTCACTTGTTTCCTAGTTTGTTTCGCTTGTTTCTCATTGGATTTTGTTTTCTTTTGTTTCCTGTTTGTTTGGTCATTATACTTTGATTTTGGGGGATCTTTTGTGCTTTAAAATGTTCAGATCTTCTTGACGACTCCTAATCTCATTGTCATGTTGATTTAGTAGTTTTCATGTCTAGGTTTTGATGCCCTAATTTTTATAAGTCGACCAGTCGCGCAAGATAGGGTATGTCCTATTAAGGGTGAGGTTAAGCCCCTTTATTTAAATCTTCCTTATGGTTTCATGCGACCCAAGTCTTGAGCCGATGTGACTGGGTGTTTAAAATTGCTACATGTTCATGATAAATTGGCAGAAGCAAATCTAGGAACGAACTTGTTCCATAAGTGTTCACATGAGAATCATTCATGAAATGCTTCTGCTTCTAATGAATGTTCACCCTGGTTCTGGCCTTACCCTTTTGGAGGAAGCAAAACCAAAATAGAAGTTGAACTTGGACCCATCAGTTGGTTCCGAGTCTAGGTTCCATTCTGGTCCTAGTTTTGGCCTATACAGGTTTTGAACCCGACCCCACCTATGTTAAGAAGCTTTATATTCTTGATTCTCTCTTGGCTCTGCTTTTGGTAATTGAAAATCTGACTAATTATGGAGAGTTACCCTAAAGTAGTAGAGAATGATATGAACGGGCCCCGATGCTTGCCTTGCTTCGCATGAATTGAAAACTACTAAGTTAAGGAGGTAGTATGCGGGCATACCAGTATGAGCAACTGCTTTTAGGTCATCATACTGCCTTCACTGCTCCCACGCTGGTGACCTGAGCTCACCACTCGCTATGCGGGTCCCAACTACTTTTTTGTCATCCAATCTCCCTTTGCGCTGAAATGACTAACTATTGGCTCTTCATAGATCTCTCCCTGTGGACTTTCATCTGCAGATTGTGGTGACAAGTCTGTCATTCCAAATGGCCTTCGCAACTCGTATGTCTGCCCAACGGACCCTACTTCCATGACTTCCATCCAAGCTCAAAACAAAGATAGCCTATTTGACACAGGTCATCCTTTGCAGGTTTCCATTGACCTTTCCTTGTTGTTCAAACGACTACTCAAAACAGTGAAACCTAAACATCCTTTCGATTGGCGAGTCCCAACTCCGTAGTTGGACTTCAAGTAGGTCCCCTATTGCGGGCCCCCATCCACGATCCCTGCTTTGAATTTTTCATTCCAAATGGCCTGTTCATGACATCTCTCCACCCCACGGAACCCACACTTGTCATCTCCGTCTAAGCTCAAAGAAATGAAAAATTCCCGAGGGACTTTGCGGGTTCCCCCATGTGGGTAGCTGCCTGCAGACAGCCACCTTATCATCGTTGTGCCAAAATTCCTGAAGACTCCCATCGGCCCGTTACGGGGGGCTTGACCCTGCTATTTTCATCTGAATGTTCATTAACAAACAAACGCTTGATGCCTAAGCCCCTTACAGACCTGATAGTGTAGAGCTCCCCTACTGAACTTCCATCTGGCCTCCACCATTTCGAATGGCTAATCTCTAGTGCCCTCCCGCACCTTCTGGCCCACACTCCTTTAAACAGCCTAAGCTTCAATTATAAAGTGATATCATCCCTGAGCCCATAAATCCTACATGGCAGAATGTTGCTCTGCCAATGTCATTTTAAATGGCGAAGTCCCAAAATGCCCAAGCCACTTCCTGCATCTGCAACCTTTGGATCCACACTTGACATGACTAAGTTGTAATTTCCAAGACCTTAAGGGTGATCAAACCCATGTGCTAAAATGACCCAACCTTCTAATGAGCCCCATGTCGACTTGGAAAATTTAGCACGGGTGGATCAATGCGGGCCATCATTCCATGTTTGTCGTCCGTTTGTGACCTCCTCCAGAATGGTTGCCAATGCAAGGAAGTCTGACCTCTAGGCCAGCATTGTTATTTCTCCTCTAAACAAGGGAAAATCATGATCTGAAAGAAATGTTAAGATCCTTGAACATTGAATTACTTGATCTAACATGGATTTTGTAGGGCTTTGCTAACATTTCTTGTAGAATATATAGAATCAGCTGCAAGATTCATGGAACCTACCACAGGTCTGTCAGATAGGCCCATTGAGAAGATTGAATCAAGGGTTGAACAAAGACATTGCTCCATTCATTCCATGCCCTTCTCCTCCTAGAACCCATCAACAGAGTTGACATTAGAAGGAGGCCTATGTCAAGGAAGTTGATGACAAAATTACAAAGGGTGGCTTTGAAGGTGGTTGGGGGAGTAGCTATAAATCCTCCCTCCAAACAAATGATCACGATTCGTCAGGTGTTGTCTTATCAGATCATCTGATCCATTTAACAACGATACAAAAAAGGTGTACTTGATTGATTGATGGATGTTGCGAACACATCAAGTAAAAAGGAAGCCTTCAAAAAGTCCCAGCTATAGTGAAAAGAGGAAATCACCTAGAAGACAAGATGCTACAACACTTGGGCATTGCAAGACAAAATAGGAATGATTCAAATGTTATATTTTAAATTCCTTTATAATGGGGGGTAGGTTAAACCCTAATGTAAAGAAAATATGAGCCACACAATGCAAATTAATCCTAGCCATTCATTTGGGCTTTGGAAAACTATAAATAGTGGCTTGCCCCTCATTTGTAAATGGTTGGAGAACTGGTGTAAAGGAATTTTGCAGCAATAGAGAGCAACATTGCATGATTTATGGGTGTTTCTTCTTGAGTTTTTTAATTATGCATGCATAGTTCTACTTCCAACTTAGTTTCCAATATGTAGTTTCTTGAATGGTTGTTATAATGATGTTGTTGTTATAGTATTTGATGAGCTTTCAACCCATACTTTTAGCACTTGTTGATGACAAGCTACTGTGCAAAGTTAGCCTAGGCTTCTTTATGTCATTGTTGCAACCTAGTTCAATTGCATGTTCATGATGTGTATGTGCAATTTGAAAATTAACAAACCTTAGAAGATTGCACTGGTTTTGTGTAGTTGTAGGTTTCTCTTGGTCAAGGAAAACCCAGTTTAGGAAGTTTGTCTACTATAGCAGCCTCCATGATTATCATTCATTCATAGCTTAGGTCTAGGAACTTCCTCTCTTCCCTACCCTTTTTTCCTTTTTCTTAATAGTGACTTTGAATAAGGTTCATTGCACATTGTAAAGCCAATCTAAAGCTGAATAGGAGTTCTAGACTATTGTTTGAACCTGCAGCACCTGAACAACAATTTCTACATCCTAAGAACTCCATTTATAGACCCAACTTCCCACACTTTGTAACTCATCTATAAGTCTTCCTTGTGATTCTAGCAAATCACATGAATCAACTAAGGTATTCCAAGCACTCTCAAGACCTAACATTAGAGACCTTGGGATAGTTTTCTGCAATTTGATTGTGGAAGATTGTCTTTTAAGAGAGGTGATGCACCTATGCATTACCTATGTTGAGAAGTGCATAAAAGAACATCAACATAATTGGCACTAGGAGGGCTAGCATGTTGAGGCTACAAAGCTGAAAGTTGGAAGTTGAAAAGAGCACTTTCAAGAAGAAATTTGAGATAGGAAGATCTCTTTATATGCTGAAACTTAAAATTAGAAAATTTTGAAGGCAAACAAAGTTGAGCTAAGATGGAGTAGCATGTGAAAAACAACATCACTCAGCTATATGTAGATTTGAATAGGAGATTGAGGAGACCATTGCAAAAAATTCCATTGGAAGACAAGTGTAGGATCCATTGCACTCATAGGCATAATGAATTGGGGTGTCTAACCTTCTTGAGCAGAATTGAAAGAGTCTTGCAAGGAGAAATTCCCTTTTGGAAAATCTATCAACCCTTGGCTCTTACAGACCCAACAGAGGAAATGGTTAACGTGGCAGCCAAGGCATTCAAGGATCTGGTCCAAGAATGTTTGGGTAGCGAAGATGGACCAAGATTGGAGGAGATATTGATGTCTAGTTGGTGCAGATTTCACAACACACCTCACTCAGAATTAACTTGTCCATCATGTGCAAACATCATCACCCAAGTCAAGGGTAGTTTGAACAAGTTGGAGCAGCCAACTCTCAATGGAGGAAAGTCATCCCATGAGGTAGGAGAGCTATCAACATTTGGAGGACAACAAAGTAAAGATGGAACCAAGAAATTTGATACAAGTTGGTGTCGGGACAACAAGCATAGAAACTGAAAACCAAGAGGAAGAGGCTAAAAGTCTTAGGACAGAAAAGTTCCTTGATGAAAATTTGATTGTAACTAATTCAAAAGGATTTCCCTCCATCTATAAAAAGTAGTCCTCCACTCTAGAAGAGAAGCCATTGGCAGTTGACGATGAATCAACAAAGTTTGCAGTAGCGTATGTTGAGGCAGCTCATGAAGATGTTGAAAATTAGGAGGAAGAGGCTGAAAGCCCTGGGATAGAAAAAAATGATCATGAATGCATAAGTGAAATCAAATTAGAAGACCTCTCCTTCATGAATGACAGTGACCAAGCATTCAAAAATGATGATTTGGGGGAGTGGGAACAATCATATGTTGCGGTTGTCCACTATCTGACTTCCTTCCCAATGATAATGAGGACCCAATGGTGGAAAGATACAACCAGTTCATTTCAATACTAGCAAGGAATTGGTCCAAGCTAAGATACCAAGTGGATTTGGAGGTGTTTCTACTCCTGAATTGGTCCAGACTCCATAATTCATCACACTCTGAGTTCCCATGTGAATTATGCCAGGAGGCTGTCAAACAAGTTAAAGAACAAGTGGGGCAGCCAAGTACACCACCTCTTGCAGTTGTTTCAAGGATTGAACGTGAGGATTAAAATTCAGAACCAAGTTATAATTCTATTGAAGGAAACCCTCATGAGGACGTCAGGGCAGCAATGAAAGAAGGACAACATTTAGAGCTTTCAAACAATGAAGTAGAGCACATAGGGGTGTTGTCCATCGAACATCAAGAACCCTTCCCTCTTGAAGAGAACTTATACACCATTGATGATAGGATTTATGGGGAGTCCTTGGAGGGAAATCACATAGTAAATCTTGGCCCCCTTGATGAGGTACCATCCATTGATGATTTCTTTCCATTAGGAGTTGTATTGCAGAGGTATGCCAACACTGAAGAAGAATACATCTCAAAAGCTGGGGGTGATGAAGGCCTACTACCCGAACCTCTAGACAGCAAAGCATTAGAGTTTCTGGATTGGGAGAGGAACTCCTCCATCTACAACAATAGTGAACAAGAGGAAATGAGCAGACGTAATGATGAGATACATGAACTACAAAATGAGGAAGACAAAGGTGGGGATATTTTGATGACTGCTAATAAGTATGACACACCTGGCTAATTACAGGATGCAATTGGGAGTCTTGCCACCTTGACCATAGTTGATCCTCTTTCACATTCATAAGGCTACAATAAGAAATATTTGTGCATGTCATGTTCTCATGACATTGAACATCATAAAAATAACATCAACACCTGAGGAAGGAGACAAAACAACATGCTACCTTTTGAAGACAACAATCAAGTGGACACTAGGTTTGCAGAAGATCAATGAGATGAAGTCTATCTCCTTAAGGAATAGCTGATAGGGTTTGTCGATCCCACACAAAGATTGGAAGATTTGTTTGTCGCCTCGTCCTCTCAACCTTATACAAGCCCAAGATCAGAAATGTTGCACCATCTAGTGTCTCCATTTGAAGCTGCCAATGCACCTATCAATGATGCAGTGCTCGCTCTCAACTGTCAAACACTGCCACTTCCACATGACAACATCCAAGTTCTATCCTTCCTTACTCCTACTAATTTTCATAGCTATATTTATCATTTTTATTATGGGAATGAGGGGAGACGAACGTGTTTATGGATTAATCATGGGTTCAATGAATCACCTCAGTAAATGATTTTTCCTGAATATGTGATTAAATTTGAATGTTGTGACATTAAACTTCTTTTTTCTAAATATAAAGATGAATTTTCATGGCTTAGAACTGTAATGATCACCCATCTTCTTGTGCATGCATTACGAAGTCCAACGAGCATAAACATCAGTTTTCCTTGCCTGAACCTAGTTCTTTGTAAACATCTTTGTACATAGTTTACTTTGAGTAGTGTGGGTTTCATGTACATACCTCGGGTTCATGTATATAGTCTTGCTTTCCTACTTCCGTTAGAGTAGTTGGTTTGTTGTACATTATTTTTCTTTAGGGTAGTTTCCCTATCATTTGCTTTCACTTTCCCACTTTGGCTAGTGTAGGTGTTTTTTTTCGTTTGTTTTCCGTTTTGCTTTTTGTTTTGCTGCCGCTTTGTTGTTGCTTTGCTTGAGTTCCCTCTTATTTTAGCTAGGAACATATGTGCACACAACAACCATTTTTATCACCTAGGGTTGTTCTATGTATTTCTTCGTCAAACTCTAATCAAGTTTTCAGAGTGGATGGTGAAGGTCTTCTATTAGTGTATAGTGATCTAGACATTTGATTCAAAGAGGATAAGTTGTTGGTTGGTCCAATTCTAATGTATTCTAGAATCTTATATCTCTCACATATTTTAAGAATCCTAAGGTCACTGTAGGTCCTTTTGCAAAGTCTAGTTAAGTGAAAAATCTAAAATTATGCTTCAGTGCCACTGTGATTCTCATCCCTAAGTGCGAGCTTTATTACTCGCGGGTTGAAATGAAAGGAATGGAAAAGAGAAAAAAATTAAACGAAAAGAAAAGAAAAGGAAAAACATTGAAAATCAAAAGAAATAAATTCAACTTTTCAGGGGGATCCGAGCAACTCTATCGGGGCTATGGACGCCTGGCTGGTAGTAGAGCAATGTTCAGGAGAATCACAACAACAACCTCATTGGGGCTATGGACACCTAACTGGCAACGAGGTAATGTCTTGGATGCTTTTGGAGTTAGAATAAACTACCTAGCTTAACTTGATGGAGCTTGGGTTCCTGTAGCAACTGAAGGATGGGAATTAATGCAATTGCACACACTTGGATTTTCAACATACTAGAGGTTGGGTTGACTAGTGGTTTTGATCCTTTGGTTGGGTGTTCAGTTTGATTGCTCTAGTGTGAAGATAATAACTAGAGATTCTGGGTTCGTGATTCCATTTTTTCATCGAAATTCTCTTGAGCATTTCCCCAATGAGTCATCATTTATTGTGCATGTTTTGCACACACCCCGTTCAGAACAGGGACCCTCTCTTTTTGCTTCGCTGGATTGCTTTTTCCTTTGCCTCATTTTGTGTGCCCCTTATTTTGAGTTCCAAGATGTCAAGGAGTCTTAGAGGTGTCATCTAAGAAGTGGGTCCCCTTGTCTTTTGTTTGTCCTTGGTGTGTCAGGATTTGTTCTTTCTCCTCCTAGGATCGTGTTTCCTTTGTTTTTGTGGGTTCAGGGTGTGGGATGAAACTAAACTTAGAACTTTGTATAAGTTCCTGGTTCAGTTTCCATTTTGGTTCTGGCTCTACTTCTTGTCTTCTTGTGTTCAGCCTTTGGGTTGGTTTCCCCCCTTAGGTTTTCTTTGGTTTTCCTTTTCCCTTCGTTTCCTTTCCTTTCGCTGAAAGTGGAACCAGAATTGGAACCGAACTAGGAATTTTGTAAAAGTTATGGGTTTGGTTTTGGTTCCGCCTCCATGGCTTTTCTTTGTGTTTTGTATTCTGTCCCGGTCTAGTTTTCTTTTTGATCCCATTTCCCCTTGGTTTCTTTTCTCACCTTCCATTTGTCTGTATTTTTTCCTTTTTTCAAGAGCGGAACCATAATTGAAACCGAATTGGGAACTTTGTAAAAGTTTCGGGTTTAGTTTTGATTTTGATCTCGCCCCCATTCCCTTTGTTGTCTCTTCCTTTTGTCTCTTATTCCCTGGTTTGTTTCACTTATTTCTCATTGGTTTTTGTGTTCTTTTGTTTCCCATTTGTTTCGTTGCTCTGCTTTCATTTTGAGAGATCTTTTGTTCTTTAAAATATTTGGATCTTCTTGACAACTCCTTCTGATCTCATCACCGTGTTTATTTAGCGGTTTTGACATTTGGTTTTTGATGCCCTAATTTTTATAAGTCGACCAGTAGCACAAGTTAGGGTCTATCCTTTTAAGGGTGAGGTTAAGCCCCTTTATTTAAAGCTTCCTTATGGTTTCATGTGACCCAAGTCTTGAGCTGATATGATCGAGTGTTTAAAATTGCTAGATGTTGATGATAAACTGGTAGAAGCAGATCTGGGAACGAACTCGTTCAAATAAGTGTTTGCACGAGAATCATTCTTGAAATGGTTCCTATTCCGATGAATGTTCACCCCAGTTTCAGCCTTTCCCTTTTGAAAGAAGTGGAACCAGAATGGAAATTGAACTTAGAACCATTGGTTGGTTTCAAGTCCAGGTTCCATTCTAGTCCCAGTTCCAGCCTATACAGGTTCTAAACCTAACCCCACTTGTGTTAAGAAGCTTTTTGTTCCTGATTCTCTTTTGGCCCCACTTTCGGTAAGTGCAAATCTAACTATGGAGAGTTACCCTAAAGAAGTAGAGAATGATATGAATGGGCCATGATGCTTTCCTTGCTCCGCATGAATTGAAAACTGCTAAGTTAAGGAGGTAGCATGCCGAAATTCTAGTGCGGGTGCCCACTTGCAAGTTACCGTCCTACCTTCGCCGCAACCACACTATCGACCCGAGCCCGCCACCCCCTATGCGGGTCCCAACTACTCCATTTCTGTCCAATCTCCCTTTGTGCCAAAATGACTAATTTTTAGCTCTTCGCGAACCTCTCCCTATGGACTTTCGTCCATGGATTGTCGTGCTGAGTTTGTCATTCCAAACAGCCTTTGCAACCCATATGTCTGCCTAGCGGACCCTGCTTCCATGAATTTAGTCCAAGCTCAAAATAAAGACATCCTATTTGATGCAAGTCATCCTTCACAGGTTTCCATTGACCTTTCATCATTGTTCAAATGACTACTCAAAACAACAAAACCTAAACATCCTTCTGATCGGTGGGTCCCGACTCTGCGGTTAGACTTCAAGGAGGTCCCCTATTGTAGGCCCCCATCCACAAGTCTTTGCATCAGCTTTTTGGTTCCAAACAACATGTTCATGATGTCTCTCCGCCCTGTGGAGCCGCCTGTGGAAGGCTACCCAATCATCGTCATGCCAAAACACTTGAAGACTCCTATCGGCCAGTTACGGGGGGCCCAACCCTGTTATTTCCATCGAACTTTCCATCAACGAACAAACGCTTGATGCCTAAGCCCCTTGTGGACCTGATAGTGCAAAGCTCCCTTGCCAGACTTTTGTCTGACCTCCACTGTTTCGAACGGCTAATCTCTAGCACCCTCATGCACCTTTCAACCTACACTCCTTTAAATAGCTTGGGCTTGAATGATAAAGTGATATCGTCCCTGAGCTCACAAATCCTGCATGGCGGGATACCGCTTGTAGGACACCGCTCTGCCAATGTCGTTTTAAACAACAGACTCGCAAAATGGCCAAGCCACTTCCTGCATCCACAACCTTTGGATCCGCACTCAAAATGACTAAGTTGGAATTTCCAAGACCTCAAGGGTGATCAAACCCACATGCTAAAATGACCCAACCTTCTAATGAGCCCCATTTCTACTTAGAAAATTTAGCGTGGGTGGATCAATGCGGGTCATTGTGCCATGTTTGTCATCCCTTTGTGACCTCCTGCAGAATGGATGCCAACCTGGGGAAACCTGACCCCTGGGCCCACATTACTATTTCTCCTCCGAACAAGGAAAAATCATGATTTCAAAGAAATGTTAAGATCCTTGAACATTGAATTACTTGATCTAACTTGGATTTTGCAAGGCTTTACTAACATTTCTTGTAGGATATATGGAATCAACTGTAGGATTCATGGAACCTATCGCAGGTCTATTGGGGAGGCCCATTGAGAAGATTGAATCAAGGGTTGAACAAAGACATTGCTCCATTCATTCCATTCCCTTCTCCTCCTAGCACCCATCAATAGAGCTGGAATTAGAAGGAGGCCTATGTCAAGGAAGTCAGTGACAAAACTAAAAAGGGTGGCCTTGAAGGTGGCGGGGGGAGCAGTTGTTCCCTCCCTCCAAACAAATGATCACGATCCATTAGGAGCTATCTCATCAGATCATCTGATCCATTTAACAATGATGCAAACAAGGTGTACTTGATTGATTGAGGGATGTTGCAAACATATCAAGTAAAGAGGAAGCCTTCAAATAGTCCCAGCTATAGTGAAAAGAGGTAATCAGCTAGAAGACAAGATACTACAACACTTGGGCACTACAAGACAAAATAGGAATGAGACAAAAGTATATTTTAAATTCCTTTATAATGGGGGTTAGGTGAAACCCTTGTGTAAAGAAAATCTAAGCCACATAATGCAAATTAATCCTAGCCATTCATTTGGGCTTTGGAAAACTATAAATAGGGGCTTGCCCCTCATTTGTAAATGGTTGGAGAACTAGTGTAAAGGCATTCTGCAACAATAGAGAGAAACATTGCATGATTTATGGGTGTTTCTTCTTGAGTTTGTTCATTATGCATGCATGGTTCTACTTCCAAGTTAGTTTTTAGTATGTATTTTATTGAATGGTTGTTATAATGATGTTGATGTTATAGTATTTGAAGAGCTTTCAGCCCATACTTTTAGCACTTGTTTATGACAAGTTGTTGTGCAAAGTTAGCCTAGACTTCTTTATGTCATTGTTGCAACCTAGTTCAATTGCATGTCCATGATGTGTATGTGCAATCTAAAAATCAACAGACCTTAGAAGATTGCACTGGTTTTGTGTAGCTGTAGGTTTTTCTTGGTCAAGCAAAACCTAGTTTAGGAAGTTTGTCTACTGTAGCAGCCTCCATGATTACTGTTCATTCATAGCTTAGGTCTAGGAACTTCCTCTCTTCCCTTCCCTTTTTTCTTTTTTCTTAATAGTGACTTTGAATAAGGTTCATTGCACATTGTAAAGCCAAATCTGAAGTTGAATAGGAGTTCTAGACTATTGTTTGAGCCCACAACAACTGAACAACAATTTATGCATCCTAAGAACTCCATTTTCAGACCCAACTTCCCACACTTTTTAACTCATTCATAATTTCGCCTTGTGATTCCAACAAATCACATGAATCAACTGAGGTATTCCAAGCACTGTCAAGACCTGACATTAGAGACCTTGGGATACTGATCTACAATTTTATTGTGGAAGATTGTCTTTCAAGAGAGGTGATGCACCTATGCATTACCTATGTTGAGAAGTGCATAAAAACACATCAACAATTTCCATCATGATGAGATAGATTGGCATCCTCCCTTCAAAATCTATTCCAAGAACTTGGCACAAAGTAAAATAAGTTCTTTTGAAATATACTTGGAATTCTTCTATGGAAAATGGCTCAATTTGGGAGGGAAGATAGGTATCTTCCTATTTTGTATAGCCCTTTTCATGTGTAAAGGAATTTCATCACTCATGTAGGTTTTTCTCAATCTCCTATAATCCTCCTCACTTCTGTCCAAGTCGATCTTAGTGATAGCTTGCTTGTTTAACATAAAACATTTTATAATTGCTTCTTTAGTCAACACCACTAATGGTGAACCATCTGGCATTCTTATAATCCTGGTAATCGGGTGATAATATTGTGCCAATAATTTAATAAACTTGACATCTACAGAGACATTTGGGACTATCAATTTGGCCAAATCTAAGGTCCAAGGATTTAAAACTGGAATCTTGTCATCCCTTTTTTCATAGAATTACCAAAACAGATCCCTCCCTAAGATAGGGATAATTGGGTCTCTACATCCATGGTCTCTATCTTTAAATACCTTTTTGAATCCTTTGTCTACATAATTAGTTAACACATCTAAAATGGATTGTTGTAGGGACCTCTTATTTGTTTTAGAAATTGTGGACTCTTCCTTTTTACTCGCAAGTTGACTTCTTTTGGGTGGCATGATGAAGAATTTACTCCTACTTGATTTATTTAAGTGTCTACTTATAGGATCAAATTCAATTCTTATACATTTGCTACAGGTGAACTTACCCGGCGAAATAATAGTTGCAGAGTCTTCCCCCTTGAACTCCCTTGCCTCTGGTACACTGAGTTGTTTGAATGATTACAAAAATGTCATCGAGTCTCGAGTAATATTTTTTGTTGAGCTTAGTCACTTCACTATTAATGTTAATTCATGCAAAATATTTCATAATTTGTCCATATTTCAAGTTTGAATACATGCCTTTTATCTTGGGAAATTGAACGTTTCATGTTTAGAGGTGTAATCATTGCCACTAATGATTTACATTCTTTGAAATCTTGTATCACAGTACCACTCTGTCATATCAAGACTACTGTGGGGTAGCGGTATGGTAGGGTTAGTAGTACTACCACCCCAAGTGCACCCCTTTGGACTCTCGCAAGATGATGGGTTAATTCTAGCAGTTGAGTGATTGTTCACCGCCATACCACTCTGTCATATCAAGACCATCGTGGGGTAGTAGTATGGTATGGTTAGCAGTATTTCCACCTCACACACACCTCTTTGGACTTGTGTGGGATAGCGGGTTAATTCTAGCAGTTGAGCAATTATTCACTGCCATACTATAGTGTCACTGTTTACCCCTTGTGAGGCTACGATTTACTTTAGTTGTTAACATGTTCTCACTGCCACCCTGCGCTATTCATATTTGATTACCATGGTATTGCAGTAAGCATTTGTGCATTGACCTATATGTCCCTCCATCTCGTGCATACCTCTATTTATTGTTGCGGTAGTGCAGTATTGGATTTTATTATGAATGCAGTATTTTATATATCATTTATTGAAAAGATTGAACATTTTTTTAATTTTGTAGTGTAATTCCCAAAACTTAACAACCAAATTATAGCTAAGGGCATAACACAAATACCAAAAATTCCAACAATTCCTGACACAAGACCAACTCCTAAAGTAAGCTTTCAAGAAAGTACATGGGGACCTAAGGGGCTAGACCTAATTCCTTGGGGGCTCATCTCTGATGGCCTTGCCTACGTACGCGCATCGCAAAGGAATTGCAATTCAACAAACTTGATATTGAACCAATATTTAATTGGTTGGCCAATAACAATGTAAATCAACTCAGTTCAAGACTCACAATCATTAAGGAACTATCTGACCATGTAATCATCTAACAATTTTTAGTTTGTTGATCACAATGAAGCAAGACAACGTTTAAACAATCATAACTTATACTTCCTTTATCCAAATTTTAAAATTCCATATATTTTGGAAAGGTGGAGGAACCAACTATAAAATAGAGATAACATTTTGCATAAAAATCAATCAATTACAAGAAGTTCAATCTGCAACTAAACTCATTATATTCCTATACCATGTTGATTTTCAATAAAACAAGGCTGAGTTAAAAACAAGCATAACTCTCTCATCCTTTGGCCAATTTTTAGAGCTTAATATTTTCTAGAAAGGGGAAAGAGTAAGGAATAAAACCCAGAAAACATTTAACGTGAATCAAAAACTTGCACGAGTAGTTTTATCCACAACTTAGCTCACTATAATCTTTCCAGAACAACAGTTAACAACAAATTCAAATTATAAATACTCTAATTATAGTATTACATTACAATTTTAACTTTTGAGATAATGTATCATAAAACTTGATAAGTTAAGGTAGTTATAACTTATCATTTCCCAGTACTAAGACTACTATAGTGTTACCAATGCTTAATAGAATCCACAATGAAAAACTAAAATCAACTTTCCTCATGACTCTCATCTAATGTAAGTTCTATGTTTTTCGAAGTGAAAGACCCACCTCAATTAGAAAGAAAGGAATTAAGTGAAGCACACTGATTAGGATTAAAATTATGTTAGCATCAATATCACTTGTAAAAATATATTTTTTTAGTAGCATCTAATGACTTTAAATCTGAAGTTGTGTAACTAGCATTTCTTGTATGGTTTTAAGAAAATAGATCTCCTTATACATGTTTGTTTAAAAGGAAACAAATTCTATTCAACCCATAACCTTGTGCAATCGTCATTCACATTGAAAATAAGCTGAGAAGTCAATTAAATCATTTATCATAAATTAAAAACAATTTTCAGGTTGTAGCAGTGAAAATTATTTTGATATTTGATAAATGTTTGTTGCATGGCATTCAATTCTAATAAATATCACTAAATTTCTAAATCTCCATTCTTAGAATAGTATCATGGTTTTTTTGTAAGAGTGCAAATATTTGTACAGTCTGCATAAAATCATAGCTATCATCGTTGATTTGTTTTAACCTTTAGTTTAAAGCTTCTCTACCTCCCTTCAATTTACAGTGGTATAGGTACATTGTTGTTTTCACTTTGCTTAAGTATTATTATTACACATATAGAGAAATCTACAAATATATAGAGTATGCAAATTCATAGTTAATCCATATCATTTGTCTACTAACCTGCTAACATTTATTGGGGTTATTCCCACATTATAACAATATAGAAGTATAGTTATTCAATCATAACCTCATAATAAAAATGTGAAGGTTTAATAGATAAAATATTTAGCTCTACAATTTGTGATACTCTAATATTTAGTTCCCACTAGTCTCCCCCATAGTTTGGATTACGTTAGTTGATTCATCATGCAATCCTAATTCCTCGATGTGTACCTATGGATTGAGGATGGACCTAAGTGTACCATTGGAGATATATTATTGATGATTCAGTTATTACATGACTACTATGTGGTTAGAGACCACCACCTTTCAGCTTGTTATTATATTTTGTGGTTTGAGACCATTGTGGTTGTAGTCTCTCAGTTTTAGTTTTTAGTGTCAATCAGACCTAAGAAATCATTTCTTTGTTTGTAATGAGGAGGCTTAATTCACCTAATGTTAAGATATCTATATGTATTATTAAATCACAGATGCTCATTACAAGTTTGCATCTAGAAAACATATAGGACATACAAGAAATTATATTCTAACTAAACAAAATTAATTTCAAATTTTCAACCAAAGTAAGAAAACTAAGAAGAATAATTGAACCTAACTTTAAATGCACTTCAAATCAGCAATGAACATCTTAGGTTTTTTATACAATGTATCAGTAGAATAATGATGATTACATTCAGAAATGTATCAGTAAAACAACAGTGAATAAGCATACCTATACTCAAATCTTTATTACATTCAATAATAAATTATACCATACATATAACCAAATTTTAGGTGACAAGCTAACTTCTTAAGGTGACAAAACATCATGATAATCATCTTCATTTCCAACAAGATTAGAATCTTGATCACTCATGTCTGCATCTGCTTGATTTTCTTCCTCATCCTCATCTATGACATGCAATACATTCTTTCTCCCAATCTCTTCATTGGAAATCAAAATCTCTTCTTCAAACACTCCATCATTGTCTTCATCCACTTCTTTGAATGTTTCTTGTAAACTAACATATTTCCCATCAAGCATTATATCAACAACTTCCATGAATTTTCATTTTGAATGAGACTTTGTTTGAATGACATATGACCATCTTATGCTTCTTACATCTTCAATTAGAAATGATTGGTTAATTTGAAGAGGGGAAACATACGGCTCATCCGTCTATGATAAAAATTATCATGTATTTGCGTGTACAAATCCGTACTCATCAAATTGTACTGCAAATAGTCAGATACACTTACATTTTAATAATATAGGACTATTTTCACCATAGTCCAATTGAATAATTTCTTGGATGAATCCAAAATAAAATTTCTTCTCATTTTTGTGAAGAAATTCAACACTAACAACACAATCACAATTTGTCTTTTTCTTCCACTCTTAAATGACTACCATAGGCCCACTTCCACTAAAACGCATAGCCCATAGATGTGGAGATTTTCAAAGCTCACTTTCCTTAGTTGTTATATCATGACCACCTTCTTTTGTATCACTAACTACATTAGCAATTCATTCTTCAAATTTTGGAAAAGAATCACCTTCAATCAAATCAGCATGACATCTGCACTTTTGAGGTCGATGTTGCATTCAAGCTTGATTGTCTTCTTCATATTTTCTACATAGAATATTAATGTATAAATAGTAATATTAATAATATAAATGTGTAAATGTAATTGAGTAAATAAATTATTGTGTAATTTTTTTTACATGTGCCACTTATCGAACAAAGATGTGTTTTGAAGAATATAGGTGTGTATCGCACTTCTTTCTTGATGTGACAGCTTGAAGCAACATCCATTGCCTTCTAAAACTTCACCTACAACTCTCGCATCTTCGTCGTCATCCCATACACGTTGATTGACATTTTTTAAATCCTTCATATATCTTGTACAAAATCCCATGGCCTCTTGCATTGAATATCCCTCAGACATGCCGCCTTTCGATTTTTCCCTAGTATGAACAATTTTTTTCAAAACCTTCATATATCATTCTATAGGATACATCCATCTTGTTCTTACTAGGCCACAATGCTCTAGTTCATATTCTAGATGTATCAAAAGATGCATAGAAATGTTAAAGATTGTTTGTGGAAATTCTCATTCCAATAGACAAAAGACTTCAACAACCTCCTCCCTCAAACTATCAAAGTTCGAAAGATCTAATATATGTAAACTCATTCTCTTTAATATTAGGCCCAACCTTATAATTTCCAATCTTGGACCCTTTTCCAAACTTGATATATTTACCATAATAGGTAAAATATTCTCCATTATGACATGATAGTCATGGGTCTTAAGACATCTTAAGCCATTAATTTTAGTTGGCTTCTAATACTACTACTTATATATCCAGTGGGAAAGCAAGTATGAGACATCAACTATAAGAATTGTGCACATTGTTCCTTTGTCCAAACATAAGGAGCACTAGGTTTTCTATATTTTTCATCATCATATTTTTCAACCCAAAGATTTCGACGAATCTTTAGTTGTTAAAAGTCTTCATGTGATGAAATAGTATCAAAAGCACCAAAAAGAGTTTCTATAAAATCATAGGCTATATTTTTCTCAACATGTGTAAATTCAACATTATGCCTAATGGCTATATCCTTAAAGTATGGAAACTTATAGAATATGCACAACCTTTTTACACCGCATTCATTACATGGATCATGTCTAGTACCAAAAATTCCATCATTTTCAATAAATGACATTCTTTTTTGTCCATTCTCAATAATGTAATCACTTGTTATTAGCAATGGTGCTTCACGATTCTCTTCTTAACCATTTGAATCATGTTTTTTGTTGATGATGTTAGAACTGAAAAATTCTAAAAAAAATTTGCAAGTTGTTCATACCCATGAGTTTCCAGATGAGTCCTACCATAAGCACAAAATCCTCTCTTCATAACATTTTTCCCATATTCTGTTATGTAGTCCTGTAGAATCCATCTAGTCCTAAATATTTTACATTATAATTCCTAGAGAAGGTCAGGGTCTCCCTGATCCATAATGCATTTTTTACTAATGTATACTTGTTGCAGTCTATCGACAAGACTTCAAAGATGTCACACCGATCGGAATTCATATGCAAGCACCTATTGGCAAGACACATTTATTGTCTTAGTGACCGAAGGATCACATTAGCAAGAAAAGCTATCATCGGGATAAGTTATACCGAATGCATCATGTCTTACTGACCGGTGCACAAAGAAACATTTCGGCCAAACCAAAAGTCTTCGGAGTAAGGTCTTGCCAAATTCGTTAGGTTTTGCCGAAAAAGCATAAGGGGATTCTATCAAATGACTCTCAGGATGAGGTTATGTAGTCTTGTCGACTCATATGTCTCACCGAAGTGTTTCATCGGCAAGAGAGTAAATATGTTTCATCAACTAGAAAACATACCACGGGGTGTATCTCGGTAAGACAGAAAGTACTCTATGAAACCTCTCCCCGACTCCAAAAGTCATAGCGAAACATAAGATAAAGGGATATCTATCGGCAAGACAATGGTTATCGCTATATGTTATAGCGAGTCATTATAGGTCATACCGATTGGAAAGCAAAGTGAACTTATCGCTGAGACAATAATTATAGAGGAGAGTCATATCGAACACATAAGAGTCTTATTGATCGGGATACAAAGGGTTACATCGGTCAGACTTAAGCCATCTGTGAAATGTCATATAGCATCTCTTTGGTCTCGCCGATACAGCTAAAGGTGGGTCCCATCATTGCCATCAGAATGAAGTTAGGAAGTCTTACCAACCCCTGTGTCACAGCGACAAGATTCAAACTTGGAGATATGTTCGGTGAGACTGACTTCTTCGGCGAGAGCTAGGTGAATCATACCGAATGAAGGTCCATCGGCAGGAAAATTGTTGTCACGGTGATCAGAAAGTGAACTTAAGGAGATGTTTTGGTAAGACATGATGTGAGCTGTGGGACATCTTGCCGACTCCATAAGTCACAGCGATGGTTTTCATCAGTGAGAGTTTCAGCAATATACTTGTGATTGAAGGAATAACCATCGGTGAGACATTGAACATCGGTAAGACTGTGTAATGTCTTAACGGGAGTCCAATGAACAGTTGTAAAGGCTCAAATGAAATAACTGCCCGTATGTGAATGCGAATGGACGTGAATTTTCATGTGGCCGATATATAAAACTCATTTTTGACAGCAGAAAAGAAGAACAGAGATAGAATAAAAAAATATAGTAGGATACATAATGAAAAGAATTTTTTGAGACTATGATGCATGATTGAAAAACAATGGATATTTCAATTGAATTTTTGATGTAATGACATTTTTCTGGTTTCAGTTGTTTGTTGTGTTGATTAAAAGTATTGCTAAAGTTGTCTCCAATGTTGATATTTTCTAATTGTTTGAGCAGATAATATCAAGGATATTTTTTAGTTTATCAATGCACATTTGTTGTAACTGTATGGTTGGATTAATTGGGTCTTTCAAGGAAAGATTAAATCCTTTAAAACAATCATAGTAATTAGGGAATCTCATTTGGATCATTAAGAAGAACTTGATAGTCACATTATTGCATGTTTATACCAGCTATAAACTTAAACCTATATGCCAAACAATTTGAGTTTCTGCCAAAAAGAAGGTATTCGTTTAGATTTTCATTTCACTCCACACCAAATAAGGCACTAGTCTCAACCATTTCACCATTTAGTTTTATTTAGTTTTTTGTATGATCATATTAGGATTTAGTTTCAATATTTCTATATGATTTACACCAAATCAGGTTTCATTTCTCCACTCCCATTTGCCATTGTGGGAAAAACACTTCTAGAGAGATAAGCACAAATTAAGTCTGCCTCACTCATATAGGTACACCCGCCTAGGTATAGCAGCACCTGAAGAGTAGAAGGTTTAGTTCTTTTGGCCTTGTCTATTACCCTAAAATGTTGTGAAAGCTTGGCAACCTTTCGTGGTTCAAACCTACATTTTTGAGAGCTAACAGATGATATGGATGATCCATTTTAAGATAAGCACAATGTCCACAATAAATACTGTTGATGGTGTTTTCTGCACAGCAACAACTCAGACATAATACAATATTCTATCTCTCTTGAAAGGCAATCTTCAACAATAAATTACTGAAAATCACCCCAAGGTCTCTCGGGTGTCAGGTCATGACAATGCATAAACAACTCAGATAAAATGTGAAAATGTTGGTAATCACAATTGGACCTTACTACAAGCAAACTGTATCTTTCCAATTTATCAAGTCTTGCAATATGATGATATTAGATCCTAAGTCTAACCAAATGATAAAGAAATAGCAAAAGATAAGGGTGCAAAGATATAATGAAATTTAAACTATTTCTAGGATAAACAATGCAAATGACAGATATCTGGAATGGACCAATCTCAAATAACCAATTCTTGCTTAACCCGTAATGCAATATCACAAGAACGATGCAATCTTCTAAGGTATACAGATTTTCAAATCATAGACATTCATCCACAATCGAACTAAGCACAAATAGATGTATGGTCTAGGTTGACTTCACCAGCCTACTACAATCAGATAATTACTGGGAGTATAGACCAGAGATTGCTACAAACATTCCAAGTATGAAATCATTAACATTATTCACCGAACTAATCTAATTCTAAATCTAACACTAAAACTTAGATCTTTAAGCAATTTCAAAGATGGAACAATAGGAACCATGCAAGATAAACCAATACAAAACAGTTCACCACAGAAGCCACAATGCCTTCAATTGTATTAGATCACCAAGGTGCAGCAACAATTCCACTGTTCTGTTACAATATTTGCTTCAAGAACTAACTATTATCTCTACTACAGAATGCTCTAGCTCTTTTCTAATCTAGCTTGTCTCTATTATCTTTCAACTAACTGACTATGTCTTTAAAATGAGGCAGGAATGCTTTTATAGAGAATCCTCAAAACATGTCGGCCCAGCCAAACATTTACAAAATAAAACATCCAAAACAAGTCGGCCTCAGGAATTTCAAAATAAGGCACACATTAAATGTCACTACATCATCAAGGTCGGCCTAAACACACGCCTCAATGCAGCCCGGATCAATACATGCCCTATAATAATAGGGAAGCACAAATCTCAAAATTGGCATTAACTACCGCCTCCCTTATCCTTGTTCTAATCCTAAACCTTCAAAAATACCCTATCCAACTCAGCAACAGGTGGCAAAGGTAGGATCTTGAGTCGACATTCAATGGAGCCAATTTCTTCCTTCGATTGCTTAACAATTTTATCCCACTAACCTTTATTTGCTTGATATTTGTCTATCACAGCCAAGTAGGTTGCCGCATCGTCTAGTTGGTGCCCTGTTACAACATTTTCAAAATTAGGGGCATAGACATCATGCCACCATTCCCTCAATTGTTCTAAGCTTAGGTACTTAGGAGCAATCTTCCTCCGACCAGTCATTATTTCAAAAAATGCAATACATTCATCACAAACACCAGTCAGATCACAATCCATCTGTTTCTTTTGCTTATGGATCTTCCTGATGGCCTTTTGTCGAATTTGTAGGAACCCGAACCATTCCCAAGGCTCATTAAGTCTGGATGAAGGAAGGATTCCATCTACAGCCAACTGATCCTTACCATACTCCATAATCACTTTAGATTTCTACAATAGAAGGTCAATATCCTCCTTGTCTTGAGATAAAAACATGTTTTAACAAGTCCTTGGCTCTTACTGCATCCTTTCCAATTGAAAGGATTTCTTGTATTGCATCATCTCCTTTTGCTTGTACATCCTTTAACCAATCTACTGCAGTCTGAGTAGAGGCCTTCATCCTTTCAATTTCAGAAATAGTTTCCTTAGGCATGCAACCAGTTGCAGTAGAAGAAGATAGGTGAAGAGATTGCAAAGGCTTCATCAAGTCTTCTAGACACTTCTTAAGCCTTTCATTCTCCCTTTTAAGCTCATGCTTGGACTATGTCTCCTTCCTTAATCTCCCAATTATTACTGCACTGGACCCTTCGTACTCTTCAATATCCTGTTCCATAGAAGTGGGTCCAAGATTGATAGTTTGCACATTGTAATCTTTTCCAGTGACCTCATCTTTACTTTTATCCGCAGCAGGGGTGGCAATGTGAATAACCCTATTACTTGCTTCATCTCTTTCTATCTTCGAAACCACCTTGGCCATCTTCTTCTTCTTACCTTTACCAATCTTGGCCAACATTTCATCCCAATCGAGGGGGGTGTCTTCAACAATAACTTGTTTCTTTCTTGTAATCTCTTTGTTTAACCAATCCGGGATAGCAGGATCCACCCAGATTTCACTTTTCTCGACCTCCTCATGTTGTTCCGCTGTTTCATCCTTTTCCCTCTCAGGAGGCTAATCACCTTGATTACCTAGCTCGCGCTCTTCTCCTTGCAGAGGTGATGGGGTCTTAACATAAACATCCTCCTTCTTAGGGGATCTATTGCCTTTGCTGCTCGCCGGTGAATCTTCATACTGCACTAGTGGAGAAAGGTGCCTTTCTACATCTTCAACCTCAAGCTCAGCTGCTACACCAAAGAGTTCTCCTTCCTTGAACAGTTCTGCCTCTCCACTAGTCTCATGCTCTTTAGGGGTCACCTACTCAGGTACACTTGGTGAAGGGGAAGTAGCCTTTTGTTGCTCTACAGTGGAAGCCATTGGAAGAGGATCTATTTCTTGCACAGTCTCCTTGGGAGATGGAGTCCTTGATTTCCTCGAATAAACCTTGGTTTTCTCTCCCCAGCTTTCCACATCAACCACTGGAGGGTTTGCCTCATCCTTGGAAGTTTCTTGATTTTTCTTCTTTGAAGCCCTAGTCATCCTTGTCCTTTTTGCTTCTCTAGCAATATCTTCTTTCTTTGCTTGCTCAAGTTCCTTCTCCTCTACAGACTTACCTATTCTCAAAGTTCAGCTTCTCTTCTTTCCCTTTGGTTTCCTTTTCTGTTCCGGATCACTTTCCTTTGGGCCTCTGATTTTGATCTTGAAAGGTGAGCCTCCTTTAGCTTTTCCTTTGGAATCATCCTTACCGGATTCCTCTAAGGTGGAAAGAGGATTCAGATTTCCCATTAAATTAAAGGTACAAGGTACCTTCTCACTTTCCAGTTCCCAAACTTTGTGCTTCAACCATGACTTAGTAAAATTTATGACAGGGGCCATTAGGTCTTCCAATTTAGTTACCTCGTTTTCAGCCCAGTTTACCTCTCCAATAGACCTATCCTTGACCGACTCATATGCATGATCTTGAACCAGATTTTCGTCATCCTCTAACTGGTCAGGGATCAACTTGACATTGTACAATCTGATCACATCCACTGGAAGCCTAGAGTATCTTTTCTTTCTTGCCTCAAAGTCATCTTTGATGTTTTCCCAGTAATCCTCTAAGTCATCCTTGTGGTGGTATTCTTTGGTGGCCTTCTGTGCTTCTCCAGTAATGTCAAAATTTGTCCTCTTGGAGTGGAAAGAGAAACCATAAGCACTCAATTCATCCCTTGATGCATGCGCTGATTGAATTGAAGGACAAACCTCACTTATACCAATCTTCAGAGGGAAATCTCCACCAAACCCTGTCTTATGCTTCTCCCTTTTAACAATAGCATCAAAGTCCCATATCTGCCTCATAACCTCCAATAGCACAATGTGGTCAGTAGGATACCTAGGCAATCTGTATGGAGCAGTTTGACATCCGTCAATTCTGATATAAGAGGTGGGAAATTGTATGAACCAAGCTCCATATTTTTTGATCAGCTCCTTGGCTCCATCAGATAATCTCACATGCTCTGCATTCTGAAGCAGCGTAGTAATATGCATTGTAAATGCATCATTTGCTCTTCTATAGTTCTAATTTCCCAAGTGCAATTCGGGGTATATCTCGTAGACTATATCCTTTCCAAATGTCCCCTTTGGATTCAAACCCCTGTATGGGTAGAATCTAGCCAATACATATATCACATAGGAGGACATAGTAAACCTCTTCATTTCCAACACATCTCTCAGCTGCCTGTCAATCATTGCACTGATGAGTCCTGCACAATGGTAGTTAATACCTTGCTCGATTTTGTTGATCACATGCGCCATCTAGTTCTCCAATACTCCAGCACTCTTCAAACTGGCCACTCTGCTCAATAGTGTGATTGCATCATATATGTCTGGTCTGAATTTGATCCTGTGTAATTGCTTGGGCAATTTGGAAAAATGAGATTTTGGTTTCTCCAACCAAGAATTAATCATCTGCTGGGCTTTGGTGGGCTCATCCTCATAGTAAGTTCTGGCTAGGTCCATATCCAAGGCACACACACATGGCAAATCTGGCATATCAAAAGCTTGGGCAATAGAAACTAGATTGAAGTTTTCCAAGACTCTTCCTTTAGTGCTAACGGCCCTCTGCGTGTCAAAGTCATATTGTTGGGCACACTCTAATATCAACTCGTAACACTGGACTACAGGAGGGAATCCCGCTACATGGACCAGTCCAGACTTCATCATTACCTTGGTCAGGGACGATACATCTTTCTGAGCTGTTCTTGCCTTGAATTCTTCATACCTCCACGCTCCTACATTAGTGTCAGAAACCTCAGACCATACTGAAGCTATCTTCCTGTCAGGCACCTGACTCTTTGTATCTAGCCTCAATCTTTCTGCATCTAAAATGGAGGACCCTTCAGTATCACCCTTTGACTTTCCCACCGCAGCTTTGCTTGATTCAACCTCCATTCACAAAAGAGCCTCATGAGTATTCAACTATCATCCATATTCCAATCAAAGGTTTAGCCTGAAACCCTCATAAAATAATTAAGATCCATCACTAATCAATAATATTGAAAGTCCAGAAAAATGAAGTAATCCGGGAAAATGAAGTAAACTGGGAAAATCCAGTCGGGGCGAAATTCGGAGAAATCTGACCTAGACAGATTCCTGCTACCAAGACATCATTCATCAAATAAATCGTTAATACAAACAAAGAGCTATGTGACTATCATGAAATTCATTGATTAGCAACAAGAAATCATCATTTAGCATTTACTTCATTACCCCCAACATCGAAAATCAAAAAGGAACGAAACCAGGCAAGAAACCGAAAAAAATTTAGACAGATCAAATTTTTGCAGACAGCTCAAAATTTTGGAATTCATCATACTCCACAGATTTGGTAGAAACCGGAAAAATCTGAGTGCACAAAAATTCTGCGGACACCTCAGAAACCCGACGATTGTTAACACGCAAGCAACTGACTGAATGATCATGCAAACCTCCCTATTTGGATTCCAATGGTCATAAAATCAATCCCAATAAGCAAAACTTCGAATGCACATGAATTTGGATTCCTGAAACTCCCAAATGACTGATCCTCACGATGAAACAATGATGCCCTAAATTCAATAACCAGACCTCTGCCATGAAAGCCAGGGTAAGCTCGAAGTTTCAAACACTGTCCCTCGAAATGATCAATCTAAGTCACCGGGATCTCTCAAGATATGAACAAAGTTGGGCTAGACACAAAACATGAAAATTGTGATAACTCTACCAAACCTGATAAATCTGGGCAAATAAACCGAAACCCTAACCTTCACAAAATATAGCAAATTACGTGCCTAGAAGGCAAAGTCCTACCCAAAACACCTATCCACATGGGTATACCCGACATTCAATTGATAAAAGAAAGCATGCATAATACGGGTAATAAAACCCGTAAAGAGGTGGGCCAAACCCTACTTCGCCAAATACATAACCATAAAACAAGCAAGGGCTGACCTGAAGTGACTACCAATCGACTCGAAAGATTCAATCAAAGTGCAAACAAAAGGAGGGGCCAGCAACGACTTACCATGGATCAATTCCAAACGAAGCTCAAACTCAAGGAGGTGACTGCAAAATAGTGTGCCCTATCAACGAAAACCCAACACCAGCGCTCAAGCAATCCACATGCAAGCAGCTCAAACCCAACAATCAAAGCTCAAATGAAGAATTTCAAGCACTAGAGCAGATAGCAAATGAATAATGAAATCAAAAGGATGCCAAAAGGCCTTAAATCCACCTACACTCATGCCAAAGAAGACATAATTCGAGCATTAATGAGCGACAAGACATATCAAGGAAATCCAGAAACCCGAGCCCAAAACGGAATTTCAAAGAAAACTAAGCCAGATGGACAATCCAGGCAAGAGAGAATTCCGCGGATAATGCACCCTTCGGGATTTTAACGAGGTTCGGGAAAATCCACCCGAGCCGGAAAATCCCGGATTCAAGCAGAAACCCGGACTTTGTAAATTTTAGTCATAACCAGACAATGGACCCGGGAAGATCCCCCTGAGCTGGAAAATCTCAAACCTAGGTCAAAACCCGGACTTTGACTAAAACCCAAGTTTAACCAATTCAAACCTCAAGGCAAGACCAAAGTCAGCAAGACCAACATCTCAAGACCTTGAAAAGACAAATCCAATAAAAACCAAAGGTCAAAGACATCATGAAAAGAGGGTCCCTACTCCAAGTGGGGCATGTGTGCAAAACTGCACAACAAATGGCGACTCTGCTGGGGAAATGCTCCTGAGCATTTCGATGACAAACTAGAATCAAGAACCCAGAACTTATGGTTTCAACTCATCCATCCTGCCACCACCTATGGTTAAAACAAAAGACCCCTAGTCACCTAAACTTTCGTACACCAGCGTCGAAGTGTGTGCATATGCATTCATTACCTTCCTTTAGCTGCAACAGGAACCAAATTTGGTCTGAAAAAGCTACATAAAGATTCATACTCTAAAAGTAACCTGGATAGAGTCTCGCTGCCAGTCAAGCATCCATAGCCCCGATGAGGTTATCGTTGTGATTCTCCTGAACATAGCTCTACTGCCAGCCAAGCGTCCATAGCCCCGGTAGAGTTATCCAGATCCCCCTGATGAGTTGAATTCAACTTTTTAATTTTCAATATTTTTTTTTATACTGCTTATCTTTTCACTACTTTCACTTCAACCTGTGAACAATGAAGTTCACACTCAAGGATGAGAACCATAGTGGCACTAGAGCAGAAAAAGGATTTTTCACCTGTTCAAACTTCATAAGGACCCTCTGCCACTTCAAGAATTTTAATATTTAAAAATATGAGACCCTAATGTATTCCTGTTCAATTTGACTAGAAGACCCTTTTCTTTAGTCACAAGGACATGTGACATTGGGTAGAGAATTCATACCATAATGTTCTGGAAAGGTGATTAAAGTTTGTAAGGGAAATACCCAGAACACCACACCTACTTCGTCAACATTGTCATACATATGCAACAAGGGATCCCCAAAAAGAGAAGGAACCAAGAGCGAGAGAAACACAAACCAAAACAAAACAAGCCAAAGCAAACCTATTCTAACCAAAAAAAAATAGAACAAATCGAAAGCAAACCTATCCTAACCAAAACAAAACAATAGCAAGCAACCTAAACTAACTATATACAAAGCAGGGAGCTGAAAACAGCTCAGGATTAGAAGTAATGTTTCAGATACTGCCCATTGACAGGCAATAGAATATCTTCTCTCGTGAGAGTCTTCAGACAGAAGGCATTATCTCTAAGTATTTCAGCAATCTGATATAGGCCAAGCCATAGTTTATTGAACTTCTCATGGTCTCCTTTTTTATCGTGAGGTTTATCCCAGTATAGCACAAGGTCATAAATCCGAAAGGCCTTGACTTTAGCCCTTTTGTCAAACCACCTCTTAACTACCCCCTGATGTTTCGCAAAATTCTCAAGGGTGGCATCTCATTTCTCCTCAAGGTGTAGTAGTTCTATCAACCTTGCCTCCCTTCTATCCCCCTCATCATAAAAATCATTAATGAATTGCAAGGTTGGGATCTTGAGTTGAATAGGGAATACTAGCTCCAGACCATATACTAAGTGATAGGGAGATGTTCCAATGGATGATTTAAGCCTTGTTCGATCTGCCCAAAGGGAAAATTGAAGTTGGGTGTGCCAGTCTTGTGGGTTCCTCTCTAGCAGCTTACGAATAACAGTCAATAAGTTCTTATTGGAGGACTCTGCTAAGCCATTACCCTGGGGGTAATAATTAGATGCAAACTTTACAATAATGCCATGATCAAAAGCCCAATTTGAAAATTTTAAAGATGCGAAAGCAGGACCGTTAACACAGACAACAGAAATTGGGCATCCAAATCGATTAAGAATAGCAGATTCGAGAAAATCAATCACTACCTCAGATGTACATTGCCTGCACGCAAAAGCCTCAGTCCATCTTGTGAAATAATTAGTAATAGTTAGAATGTACCTGTGTCCTACAGAGGATGATGGGTTGATGGGGCCTATGAAATCCATACCCCACTAAGCAAAAGGTCTTACCTCAGTGATCGATTGAAGCGGAAGTGTTGCATACCTTTCCCTTGTTGTTGCGGTCTGGCAAGTGTGACAGGTCCTGACATGATGGTGAACATCTTTGAACAACGTGGGCCAATAATACCTTGCCCTCAAAATCTGATTTGCTGTGGCAATCGCAGAACCATGGCCAGTGCCATACTTTTTGTGAAATTCATTCATTACCCTTTCAGCTTCCTATTTCTCAAGACACCTCAAATAAATGCCTTCATGATTTTTCTTGTATAGAACAGCTCCCTTTAGCATGAAACCATCACTCTTTAATCGTAGGGATCTCCTCTAAACAGCATTAAGATGACCTGGAGATCATTGGTTTAGCAAGTAATAAACTATGTCATCATACCAACCATCTAGGGAAACCTCATCAATGATATAATTCTAAACAGTCAGTTCAAGCCCCATTTCAGCCATAGTCTGAGTAAGTCCTTGTCCTCTCACCAACTTCATGGGTTGGATCTCAATATCATACTCTTGTAGCATTTTCACCCACTTAGCTCTACGCTCACCTAACTCATTCTGCGTCAAAAGTAACTTGACTGCAGGATATGGGACAATTGCATAGACCTTATTCCTAAGGACATAATGTCTGAATTTCTTCACTACTCTAACTAGAGCGTATGCCTACTTTTCCACACTTAGATATTTCAATTTAGTATCTTTTAATGGTGCACTCATAAAAGCAATAGGATGCTCATTTCTTTCATTAGACTTTTGAGTCAACATTCTTGCACATGAATGGTCCGAGGAAAATGAATAGATGTAAAAGGGCTTACTGTAATTAGGACTTACCAATACTGGAGCATCAGCAATGGCTCTTTTGATTCTTGTAAATGTCTCCTTTGCTTCCGTAGTCCATTCGACCTTAGCATCTTGCTTCAACATAGCGTTCAGTGGTTTAATAATTTCAGCAAATCCAATGATGAATTTTCTGACGAAGTTGATCTTGCCGAAGAAAGACTTCATCTATTTTTTGCTAGCAGGTGGTTGAATCTTTAGTATGGCTTCCACCCTTTCTGGATCAATAGCAATTCCCTTTTTAGATATAACATGTCCCCGCAACTTTCCTTCTGTCACTCCAAAAATATACTTTTTAGGATTCAAGGAAATGCCAAATTCCCTGCACCTTTAAAACACTTTACGCAAATCAGAGATGTGGTCCCCTCTATTTTTTGAAAAGATAGTTAGGTCATCCATATAAATAATGATGCATTTTCTTATGATATCCTTGAAGGAAATATCCATAGTCCTTTAAAATGTAGCCCCTGCATTAATGAGACCAAAAGGCATCCTCCTGTAGGCAAAGGTACCCCATTTAGTTGTGAAAGCAGTCTTGTGTCTGTCCTCATACTATACCATTACTTGGTTGTACCCTGAATAACCGTCCAGAAAGGACATCATCTGAGATCCATTAACCACTTGAAGTACTTCATCTAATGAAGGAACTGGATAGTTGTCCTTTTCTGACGACCTATTCAAGTTCCTGAAATCAACGCAAAGTTTAATTTCCCCATTCTTTTTCCTTACTAGAACTAAGTTCGCTACCCATGTTGAATGCCTGATGGGAAATATAATTCTGGCATATAGTAATTTTTGAACTTCTTTCTGTATAAGCAGTTCTAGTAATGCATTGATAGGTCTCTGTCTTTGCCTGAAAGGCTTGGCACGTGGCTTTCGAGGTATAGTATGAGTTATGATTGATGTATCGTAAGTTTTCAAGTCCTCATAACTCTAGGCTACTATATCCAGAAAGCTATGCAATGCTTCAATTATTCCTTGTCTTTCTTCTGGAGTGCATACCTTGCCAATAAAAATGTTCTTAGCAT
The DNA here is from genome assembly GCA_007258455.2 of Sequoia sempervirens. Lineage (NCBI taxonomy): Eukaryota > Viridiplantae > Streptophyta > Pinopsida > Cupressales > Cupressaceae > Sequoia > Sequoia sempervirens. The sequence goes on from VDFB02353493.1 coordinate 291,161,724, forward strand.
TATCCTCAGTTCGCAGATTGTAGGTATCGCACTGTCCATTGATAGACTCTTTCTTAGACTCTTGCTCCTGATCTCTGATCTTATCCAAATCAAAAATCCGTTCCAACTATACCATCCCCCTTGGAATAGTATTAGACTTCAGATTTATCACTCCCTCCAAATCTAGTTCTGCTTCCTGGAATTTTGTTTCATCGATGATTTGAGAAGCGAAAACATCTATGTTTGTAATAAAGTCCAAAATATGCTTGTCATCTTCAAATACCTAAAAGTTGGTAACATTGTCTGGAACTGATGGCATAGAAGTCAATTCTACAGTAAACTTCTTCAAATCTGACAAAGATAGAGGCTGTAGGGTGCTTGCTGCCTGAGCTAGAGAATCTGCAGTTTGATTCTTCTACCGTGGTATCAGTTGGATATTGAAGGCATCAAATCCCTCAATGAGGTCCCATACTCTATGCCTATAATTAATCATTCTCCTATCGTAGCATGAATATTGTTTTCTTACTTGCTTAACTACCAACTCAGAATCACCAAAAACTTGCAGAACCTTAACCTTTTTCTTAAGTGTCATAAGAAGTCCATGAATCAATGCCTCATATTCTGCTACATTATTAGTACAGTGAAATTGAAGTCTATGGGCTGCAAAGAAGTTTTTACCTTTTGCACTGATTAGTTCAAACCCTGCCCTAGCTCCATGCTTGGATTTGGATCCATCAAATCTGAGAGTCCAGCATTCAGCAATTGCAATCTTCTTCATCACGCCCGTCGGCCCTTTACTGCTGGATGGTTCCTCAGACAGCATAGGTTTCTTTCCTTGATATTCTTCCTGAGGGTTTTGCATAGCTATCTTAACTGCCAGGGTTGGATTTAGGCATTTCTGTACTCGTTCTACTGTTGTCTGGCATAAAAAACACTCCAACTCTAAATGGGAAGCATTATGAACTCTACACCAATTAGGTAAGAGCAATTCTTCAAAGCTTGTCCTTTTGCCTAGGTGAATCTGATTTTCAACACACTGTTTGATAAATTCCTGGAAGCTGTCTAATAGGCTAATCTGATTATCTTCAGATTCCTCTTCTTTAATTGATTCTATCAAAACAGTAGCATTGCTGGATTCTGTCTCTGCACCAATAGACATAGTATGTAGCATCAATACCTCCTCTGAGTCTAACTCCTCATAAGGAGTTGACAGCATATAATTTCCCATCCTTACTTCTGATATCAAGACTTCATTTGAAGTGTTTTGGTATTCTGTAATCATGTATTTCATTCTTGGTTCTCTCTCAATTCTGATATGATTTGGTACTCCTTTCTAGGGAAGCCACATGTGAGAATGATCAGTAGATACATATCCATTTAAGGCCTTAGTAAAGTCCCTTCCTAGAATCAGGCCATATGCATCAGGGATATCAGCTACCTGAATATTGATAACCTGTTGAATTCTTGGGTCAGAAGCTACATGCATGTGAATCATGTTTAATTCTCCCACCACATTTACTTCAGTTCTATCCAACTGAGTTACCTTCTTCTGGGAGTCAGTAGGTGTAAACTCTAAGGCTCTACATACTCCAAATGGCATCACATTAGTAGAAGCACCATAATCTAGTAAACAATTATGTAGATTCTTACAGAATATGCACACAGAAATAAGGAATGGTGGGGTCTCTGTCTTCCCTTGGAACCAAGTTGGCTGAGTATCTACCTGGGCCACTTGAGTCTTGTCTTTCTTCTTTCCTTTATCTCCAGGGGGCAAGTTAGTCTGACTGTAGGCCTAGTTTTGTGTCTTCACAGGCTGAGAACTAGAAACCTTGCTGATACCCTCACCGGAAGGTTTATCCAAGGACACTGAGTGTGCATCACAAGTACCTAGAACTGCATTCCTAATTACAGGGAATCTCAATAACTCAAACGCTGAAAGATTTACCTTTAATTTCTTAAACTCCTCAGCAATGTACGAGGCCATTTGCTCCTCACTCATATCAGCAGGGACTTCCCTAGAAGGTTCCTCCACCTTGTCTTTTCTTGCTAGAACAACCTTTTCCTTCTGTGGTGTTTGAGCTTGTCTTTCCTTCGAAAGGTACTGCTTAGAAAATATGTGGAAAATATGGATTATTACTAGCACTTGGATATGGAGGGATATTAAAATTATTAGGAGGAATGGAGGTGGTGAAAGGTCCCCCAGTTTGTGGGAATCTATGAGGCATATCTCTTAAATCATAACCTTTACCCTGCCTTTGGAACATCTGTACTTCTTCAACATAAGCCTCTTCCTGATCGAGGGGGCCATTATCATTTGTTGCTTCTTCATTGAATAAATGAGCCACTTCATCTCCATTGCAAATTTGATCTGCTTTCCCTTCCTGGGAATCAAATTCCTCTTCTAGAACATTTTCTTCACCTGCTGGAAAAGGAGCATGGTTCAATACCAGCACGGGAGAGTAATAGGGGGTGGAGGGAACAATCTCCTGCCCATTTTCATTATTTTCCACCTCGTACTGGAAAATAGAGGCTACAGTTTGAAACTCTAGACATTCTAACTCTGAATGCTGGCTTGTCTTATGGAGCCTACACCATCCCGACAGGGCAGCTTCAGCCAGATATACACCACTGGGAGGCTTGTCTTGACTGATTGGTTGACTTGCAGATTGGTTGACAATTTGATTGACTGGTTGATCTAATGGAGTAGGAACTCCTCCATTATTAGGTCCCATATTCCACGTTCTGCTCTATCCCTATGATTGCCTCCTATCAAATCCTGGTCCACTACCTTATCCTCTATCGAAATTCTATCTCCTATCATTGTTATACCCTCTGTCATGGTTGTAACCCCTATCTTGATTATATCCCCTGTCATTGTGAAATCCCCTCTCATTACGTTGTCCCCTATCAAAATTCTATCCATGTGGAAATTCCCTATTCTGGCTGGATTGTATATTCTTCTGAGCAGCTTGTAATTGGCTGTTTTGATTCCTTAGGTAGGTCACCTCTAGGTTTAGCTTCTTTATCTGCTCAGTCATTTCATCAATCCTATCCTTATTTGGATCTCCATAAGGAATTTGGCTTGGATTACTCTGAGGGGGAACAAGCATTGTAGCAGATCCCATAGACTGATGCAACACTTCATAATTCTGCAAATAGGTAGGGAAACTGGTTAGCTGTTGCTGATACAGGGGCTGGTTAACTTGTTGCTGAGGAAATTTCATCATAGGAGAAACCTGGCTCATGAGAGGACTAGGATGTGGCACCAAGGGTAATTGAGGTACTGGATTCATGATTGGGGTATGATTGGCGAGCACCTGATTCATTTCCTGAACCTGATTGGGATGTGCAACTGGTCCTAGAGAAGGGAACAGTCCAGTCAAATGTTGTCTTAAATCTGTGCTGAACTTGACGACTTCTGTATAGGCATCAGTTAGGCTAGCTCGAGGGTTAGGTCTCCACTTCAGAAAGGTTACTGTAAGACTATCCAAGGCTTCATAATAGACTCCCAGGGTTGTATTATTGTCTAAAATATAAGGGTCTTGAAGTCTGGTGTACGCACGGTGAAACCTATTATTGAAACTAGATATTGGTTCATTAACCTCTCTCTCGACTCTAGTGAATTGCAGATACAATTCATTGGCACTGATAGGTATTCTGAACTTCTGTAAAAAGGCAGTCTCAAGATCATTCCAATTAAGAATTGAACCAGATGGGAGGTGATTGTACCAGTAAAAGGCCTCTTCTCCTAGTGAATAAGGAAATAACCTATAGGCAACATCCTCATGAACAATCCCTCGGTCCTTTAGACAGGTTTGGAAGATCCTTATATGTTCTTTTGCAGTCCTGTTCGGGTCATTAACATGAAATTTTGAACAAAAGTGCTTAGGGTTTTTGGGCATAACATTGTAGGCATGGAAAAACAAGGGAGATGGATTATTAGCAAGGAAGGCCATTGGCAAAAATGGAGGTGGTGGTTGTGGTTGGTTAATGATAGGCTAGGGTTGTTGAATGGGAACTGCCTCAGGGATGGGTATGGCCTCAACTTCTGGAAGTGAAGATGTAGACGATACGAGTGAAGGGATGGGTGATGATGATTCTCCCCTTTCTCGAGTCCTTCTTGACCTAGTGGGGAACTGTAATTCTTGTAAATCTTCTTCTCCTGGGGTAGATTTGGTATTTCTTCTATATCTCTCAGGAGAGATGGCGTTTAAGAAATAATCCAGTGTGCTCATTCACGCCCTCCTTCTAGCGCCAATCTGTTGATGGTGTTTTCTGCACAGCAACAACTCAGACAGAATACAATATTCTATCTCTCTTGAAAGGCAATCTTCAACAATAAATTATTGAAAATTACACCAAGGTCTCTCGGGTGTCAGGTCATGACAATGCATAAACAACTCAGATACAATGTGAAAATGTTGGTAATCACAATTGGACCTTACTAGAAGAAAACTATATCTTTCCAATTTCTCAAGTCTTGCAATATGATGATCTTAGATCCTAAGTCTAACCAAATGATAAAAAATAGCAAAAGATAAGGGTGCAAAGATATAATGACATTTAAACTATTTCTAGGATGAACAATGCAAATGACAGATATCTGGAATGGACCAATCTCGAATAACAAATTCTTGCTTAACCCGTAATGCAATATCACAAGAACGATGAAATCTTCTAAAGTATACAGATTTTCAAATCATATACATTCATCCACAATCAAACTAAGCACAAATAGATGTATGGTCCAGGTTGACTTCACCAGCCTACTACAATCAGATAATTACTGAGAGTATAGACCAGAGATTGCTACAAACATTCCAAGTATGAAATCATTAACATTATTCACCGAACTAATCTAATTCTAAATCTAACACTAAAACTTAGATCTTTAAGCAATTTCAAAGATGGAACAACAGGAACCATGCAAGATAAACCAATACAAAATAGTTCACCACAGAAGCCACAATGCCTTCAATTGTATTAGATCACCAAGGTGCAGCAACAATTCCACTATTTTGTTACAATATTTGCTTCAAGAACTAACTATTATCTCTACTATAGAATGCTCTAGCTCTTTTCTAATCTAGCTTGTCTCTATTATCTTTCAACTAACTGACTATGTCTTTAAAATGAGGCAGGAATTCCTTTTATAGAGAATCCTCAAAACATGTCGGCCCAGCCAAACATTTACAAAATAAAACAGCCAAAACAAGTCGGTCTCAGGAATTTCAAAATAAGGCACACATTAAATGTCGCTACATCATCAAGGTCGGCCTAAATACACTCCTCAATGCAGCCTGGATCAATACATGCCCTATAATAATAAGGAAGCACAAATCTCAAAATTGGCATTAACTAAAACCTCCCTTATCCTTGTTTTGATCCTGAACCTTCAAAAATACCCTATCCAACTCAGCAACAGGTGGCAAAGGTAGGATCTTGAGCTGACATTCAATGGAGCCAATTTCTTCCTTCGACTGCTTAACAATTTTATCCCACTCACCTTTATTTGCCTGATATTTGTCCATCACAGCCAAGTAGGTTGTCACATCGTCTAGTTGGTGCCCTGTTACAACATTTTCAGAATCAGGGGCATAGACATCATGCCACCATTCCCTCAATTGTTCTAAGCTTAGGTACTTAGGAGCAATCTTACTCTGGCCAGTCATTATTTCAAAAAATGCAATACATCCATCACAAACACCAGTCAGATCACCATCCATCTGTTTCTTTCGCTTATGGATCTTCTTGATGGCCTTTTATCAAATTTGCATAGCCTCGAACCATTCTCAAGGCTCATTAAGTCTGGATGAAGGAAGGATTCCATCTACAGCCAACTGATCCTTACCATACTCCATAATCACTTTAGATTTTTGTAATAGAAGGTCAATATCCTCCTTGTCTCGACATAAAACATGTTTTAACAAGTCCTTGGCTCTTACTGTATCCTTTCCAATTGAAAGCATTTCTTTTATTGCATCATCTCCTTTCACTTGTACATCCTTTAACCAATCTACTGCAGTCTAAGTAGAGGCCTTCATTCTTTCAATTTCAGAAATAGTTTCCTTGGGCAAGAAACCAGTTGCAGCAGAAGAAGATGGGTGAAGAGATTGCAAAGGCTTCATCAAGTCTTCTAGACACTTCTTAAGCCTTTCATTCTCCCTTTTAAGCTCATGCTTGGACTGTGTCTCCTTCCTTAATCTCCCAATTATTATTGCACTGGACCCTTCGTACTCTTCAATATCCTGTTCCATAGAAGCGGGTCCAAGATTGATAGTTTGCACATTGTAATCTTTTCCAGTGACCTCATCTTTACTTTTATCCGCAACAGGGGTGGCAATGTGAATAACCCTGTTACTTGCTTCATCTCTTTCTATCTTTGAAACCACCTTGGCCATCTTCTTCTTCTTACCTTTACCAATCTTGGCCAACATTTCATCCCAATCGAGGGGGGTTTCTTCAACAATAACTTGTTTCTTTCTTGTAATCTCTTTGTTTAACCAATCCAGGATAGCAGGATCCACCCAGATTTCACTTTTCTCAACCTCCTCATGCTGTTCTGCTGTTTCATCCTTTTCCCTCTCAGGAGGCTGATCACCTTGACTACCTAGCTCGGGATCTTCTCCTTGCAGAGGTGATGGGGTCTTAACAGAAACATCCTTCTTCTCAGGGGATCTATTGCCTTTGCTGCTCGCCGGTGAATCTTCATACTGCACTAGTGGAGAAAGGTGCCTTTCTACATCTTCAACCTCAAGCTCAGCTGCTGCACCAAAGAGTTCTCCTTCCTTGAGCAGTTCTGCCTCTCCACTAGTCTCATGCTCTTTAGGGGTTGCCTGCTCAGGTACACTTGGTGAAGGGGAAGTAGCCTTTTGTTGCTCCACAGTGGAAGCCATTGGAAGAGGATCTATTTTTTGCACGGTCTCCTTGGGAGATGGAGTCCTTGATTTCCTCAAATAAACCTTAGTTTTCTCTCCCGAGCTTTCCACATCAACCACTGGAGGGTTTGCCTCATCCTTGGAATTTTCTTGATTTTTCTTCTTTGAAGCCCTAGTCATCCTTGTCCTTTTTGCTTCTCAAGGAATATCTTCTTTCTCTACTTGCTCAAGTTCCTCCTCCTCTACAGACTTACCTATTCTCAAAGTTCAGCTTCTCTTCTTTCCCTTTGGTTTCCTTTTCTGTTCCGGATCACTTTCCTATGGGCCTCTGATTTTGATCTTGAAAGGTGAGCCTCCTTTAGCTTTTCCTTTGGAATCATCCTCACTGGATTCCTCTGAGGTGGAAAGAGGATTCAGATTTCTCATTAAATTGAAGGTACAAGGTACCTTCTCACTTTCCAGTTCCCAAACTTTGTGCTTCAACCATGACTTAGTAAACTTTATGGCAGGGGCCATTAGGTCTTCCAATTTAGTTACCTCATTTTCAGCCTAGTTTACCTCTCCAATAGACATGTCCTTGACCGGCTCATATGCATGATCTTGAACCAGATTCCCATCATTATCTAACTAGTCAGGGATCAACTTGACATTGTACAATCTAATCACATCCACTGGAAGCCTAGAGTATCTTTTCTTTCTTGCCTCAAAGTCATCTTTGATGTTTGCCCAGTAATCCTCTAAGTCATCCTTGTGGTGGTATTCTTTGGTGGCCTTCTTCTGTGCTTCTCCAGTAATGTCAAAAATTTTCCTCTTGGAGTGGAAAGAGAAACCATAAGCACTCAATTCATCCCTTGATGCATGCGCTAATTGAATTGAAGGACAAACCTCACTTATACCAATCTTCAGAGGGAAATCTCCACCAAACCCTGTCTTATGCTTCTCCCTTTTAACAATAGCATCAAAGTCCCATATCTGCCTCGTAACCTCCAATAGCACAATGTGTTCAGTAGGATACCTAGGCAATCTGTATGGAGCAGTTTGACATCTGTCAATTCTGATATAAGAGAAGGTGGGAAATTGTATGAACCAAGCTCCATATTTTTTGATCAGCTCCTTGGCTCCATCAGATAATCTCACATGCTCTGCATTTTGAAGCAGCCTAGTAATATGTATTGTGAATGCATCATTTGCTCTTCTATAGTTCTGATTTCCCAGGTGCAATTTGGGGTATATCTCGTAGACTATATCCTGTCCAAATGTCCCCTTTGGATTCAAACCCCTGTATGGGTAGAATCTGGCCAATACATATGTCACATAGGAGGACATAGTAAACCTCTTCGTTTCAAACACATCTCTTAGCTGCCTGTCAATCATTGCACTGATGAGTCCTGCCCAATGGTAGTTAATACCTTGCTCGATTTTGTTGATCACATGTACCATCCAGTTCTCCAATACTCGAGCACTCTTCAAACCGGCCACTCTGCTCAATAGTGTGATTGCATCATATATGTCTGGTCTGAATTTGATCCTGTGTAATTGCTTGGGCAGTTTGGAAAAATGAGATTTTGGTTTCTCCAACTGAGAATTAATCATTTGCTGGGCTTTGGTGGGCTCATCCTCATAGTAAGTTCTGGCTAGGTCCATATCCAAGGCACACACACATGGCAAATCTAGCATATCAAAAGCTTGGGCAATAGAAACTGGATTGAAGTTTTCCAAGACTCTTCCTTCGGTGCTAACGACCCTCTGCATGTCGAAGTCATATTGATGGGCATAGTCTAATATCAACTCATATCACTGGACTGCATGAGGGAATCTCGCTACATGGACCAGTCCAGACTTCATCATTCCCTTGGTGAGGGCCGATACATCTTTCTGAGCTGTTCTTGCCTTGAATTCTTCATACCTCCATGCTCCTACATTAGTGTCAGAGACCTCAGACCATACTGAAGCTATCTTGTTGTCAGGCACCTGACTCTTTGTATCTAGCCTCAATCTTTCTGCATCTGAAATGGAGGACCCTTCAGTATCACCCTTGGACTTTCCCGCCGCAGCTTTCCTTGATTCAGCCTGCATTCACAAAAGAGCCTCATGAGTATTCAACTATCATCCATATTCCAATCAAAGGTTTAGCCTGAAACCCTCATAAAACAATTAAGATCCATCACTAATCAATAATCTTGAAAGTCCAGAAAAATGAAGTAATCCGGGAAAATGAAGTAAACTGGGAAAATCCAGTCGGGGCGGAATTCGGAGAAATCTAACCTAGACGGATTCCTGATGCCAAGACATCATTCTTCAAATAAATCATTAATACGAACAAAGAGCTATGTGACTATCATGAAATTCATTGATTAGCAACAGGAAATCATCATTTAGCATTTACTTCATTACCCCCAACATCGAAAATCAAAAAGGAACGGAACCAGGCAGGAAACCAAAAAAAATCCGGACAGATCAGATTTCCACGGGCAGCTCAAAATTTCAGAATTCATCATACTCCACGGATTTGGCAGAAACCAGAAAAATCTGGGTGTGCAGAAATTCTGCGGACACCTCGGGAACCCGATGATTGTTAACGCACAAGCAACTGACTGAATGATCATGCAAACCTCCCTATTTGGATTCCAATGGTCATAAAATCAATCCCAATAAGCAAAACTTTGAATGCACATGAATTTGGATTCCTGAAACTCCCAAATGACTAATCCTCATAGCGAAACAATGATGCCCTAAATTCAATAACCAGACCTCCGCCATGAAAACCAGGGTAAGCTTGAAGTTTCAAACACTATCCCTCGAAATGATCAATCTAAGGTACGGGGATCTCTCAAGATATGAACAAAGTTGGGCTAGACACAAAACATAAAAATTGCGATAACTCTACCAAACCTGATAAATCTAGGCAAATAAATCGAAACCCTAACCTTCACAAAATATAGCATATTACGTGCCTAGAAGGCAAAGTCCTACCCAAAACACCTATCCACAGGGGTATACCCGACATTCAATTGATAAATGAAAGCATGCATAATATAGGTAATAAAACCCGTGAAGAGGTGGGCCAAACCCTACTTCACCAAATACATAACCATAAAACAAGCAAGGGTCGACCTGAAGTGACTACCAATCAACTCGAAAGATTCAATCAAAGTGCAAACAAAAGGAGGGGCCAGCAACGACTTACCATGGATGAATTCTGAATGAAGCTCAAACTCGAGGAGGTGACTGCGAAATAGTGTGCCCTATCAACGAAAACCCAACACCAGCGCTCAAGCAATCCACACGCAAGTAGCTCAAACCCAACAATCAAAGCTCAAATGAAGAATTTCAAGCACTAGAGCAGATAGCAAATGAATAATGAAATCAAAAGGATGCCAAAAGGCCTTAAATCCACTTGCACTTGCGCCAGAGAAGACGTACTTCGAGCATTAATGAGCGACAAGACATATCGAGGAAATCCAGAAACTCGAGCCCAAAACAGAATTCTGAAGAAAACCAAGCTAGACGGACAATCCGGGTGAGTGAGAATTCTGTGGATAATGCACCCTTCGGGATTTTAACGAAGTTCGGGAAAATCTGCCCAAGCCGGAAAATCCCGGATTCAAGCAGAAACCCAAAATTTTGAAATTTCAATCATAACCAGACAATGGACCCGGGAAGATCCACCTGAGCTAGAAAATCCCGGACCCAGGTTAAAACCCAAACTTTGACTAAAACCCAAGTTTAACCAATTCAAACCTCAAGGCAAGACCAAAGTCAACAAGACCAACATCTCAAGACCTTGAAAAGACAAATCCAATAAAAACCAAAGGTCAAAGACATCATGAAAAGAGGGTCCCTACTCCAAGTGGGGCATGTGTGCAAAACTGCACAACAAATACACTTACACAAACTTCTCGAGTGCCTCACAAAATCCTTAAAGTTGCAAGCAGGACATGCATGGTATCCATGAACATTGAGACTAGACAATGTGCCATATGCAGGAATATCATGAATCATAAACAATAAGGAAGCTCTTAAAGTGAATTTTATTGAATGAACATCCCTTAAATATTGAATTGCTTCAATTCCTTTCCACAATCCCATTAGCTCATCATATAATGGGTCTAGATAAGCATTAATTATATATGAAGTCACACTTTTCTTTCCTGGTATAATCAATGATAGCATTAAGAAAAATGGTTTCATTGCTAACCATGGAAGCAAGTTATAATTTATTAAAAACACTGGTCAATTTGACCATTTAGTACTTTGATCTGAGAATGGGTTCACCCCATCTAGAGCTAAAACCAACCTTATATTATAGGGACCTTGAGAAAAATTAGGCCATTTATTATCAAATTCCATCCACATCTTAGGATTAGGAACATGTTGTTTTCCATCAGTGCTCTTATTTTGGGCATGCCATTGCATAAGTTCAATAATGTCTTTGTACCTATACATTTAGAGTAATCGTGGGATTACCAGAAAGTGGTGAAGAACCTTTCTAGGAACCACAACTAATTTCAACCCCTATCTATACCTCGCTTCATGACATTTCAAACATTCGCTCTCACTTGCAAGATTATTGTGAAATAATACATAGCCATTCACACATGTGTGGATGTTTTCATACCCTAAGCCTAGCTTAGTGATTTTCATTTTACATTGACTTCATTTTGTTGGCAATGTGGACTCAGGTGGTAACAATGAACTTAATAATGCCAATAATTGATCTACACTCTCATTTGTCCAACCAAACACCACTTGCAAGTTAATAATTTGAAGGATTGTTGTCAAATGACTTAACTTGCAATTAACATACACAGGCTTTAAAGCATCCTCCATCAACTTGGCCCAATCATCGTTTAGACCCTCATTCAACATTATATCAACTTCAAACCCTTCATCTAACATTGTTACCTCTTCATCTATGTTTGGTGCCACTTCATTTATGTTTGTTGTATCTTCATCTCTCACACTATGTAATTCCATTGAATATCTTCATAATAATTGTAATCCCAAGGGTTTATACCACTATGCCCATATCTTATTATATGTCAATAAATCATATTTCTTTTCCCCACCTTTCCACCAAGACATTCATTGCATGGATATGGATATTTTTCCATGTCCCTCTCATCAGCTACTCTCTCATCAATTGCATGGTATTGATATTTAGTGAACCTTTGGCATTGATCCATCTGTAATGTTCTACACATAGCAACAAAAAATTATAGACTATGAGACAAAAATCTATTTTTTTAATTGAAAGGCATTTCCATAGCAATAGAGTTATAGAGAGCAAATAAAATAGAGTTTAACTAATGAATTGTAAAAACTAGATTTTTGTAGTTTATATTCAAATTGTTGATTACATTGCATTGCACATCTTTCAAACTCAAAGCATTACTTCACATTGCATAACTAATAACTAGATGCTAATAAATGAAAAAATGTAAAAAATTGTAGACTAAGAGACAAAAACTAGTTTTTTAATTGAATTACGGAATTTCTATAGCAATAGAGTTATAGAAAGCAAATAAAATAGAGTTTAACTGATGAATTATAAAAAATAGATTTTTGTAGTTTATATTCAAACTGTTGATTACATTGCATTGCACATCTTTCAAACTCAAAGCATTACTTCACATTGTGCATAACTAATAACTAGATGTTGATAGATGACAAAATGTAAAAAATTGTAGAATAAGACAAAAACTTTTTTTTTAATTGAAAGGCATATCCATAGCAATAGAGTTATAGAGAACAAATAAAATAGAGAGTTTAAATAATGAATTGTAAAAAATAGATTTTTGTAGTTTATATTCAAATTTCTAATTACATTGCATTGCACATATTTCAACTCAAAGCATTACTTCACATTGCATAACTAATATCTAGATGTTGATAGATGAGAAAATTTCAATTACAATATAGTTTTTACAAAGCCAACCTAAGCAGTTATGCAATTACTTCACATTGCATAACTAATAACTAGGAGCAGCTACCAATTGTATTTGCTTGTCATGGCATTCCATGAGACCACATTTCTTTGAGGAATTTTTTCAAACAGTTCACTGCCTTGTTGCTATCTAAAAGCCTAAAACAAGTGCTTTCAAACAAGCTATGGATGCTTGGAAAAGATCTATCAAAGCATAATAGTAAGCAATAGCATAGACAGGGTAGTGAACTAGTTGAAAAAATGCCTCGAAGAAATGTGGTCTCATGGTGATGGAATGCCATGAAAATCCATAACAATTCCCTTTTGGGTGATCCCACAATACTAGTTTACAATTTTTGGCCAAACTGGACACTTAACTGATTTTTTCTAACAAAATCTTTGAAAACTAGTTTTTTTTAGTAAACACCATTTTTAAGGAGTGACGCTACCGTATACAACATAACTTTTTTCCATGAAGGATAAAACTCTAATTTTTTCAAATTTAGATTTGTAACTATGATATCTAGTGCTTTCATTTGGTTTGATAGTGTTTTATTGAATATTTTTTCCTTAATCAAGTTTTGAAGTCAAACCAATTACAATTCAGACTTAGGTGGACTGTATACAACATAACTTTTTTGTATGTATCAAAATTCAAAATTTTTTTGTTGGATCAAGGACTTCAATATCTAGTGCACTAATATTTTTTAATTTTCTTTTATAATCTGCTTTTTTTCCACATGTGTAGAACAGAGAGTTTGACTTTCGGTGAAAAACCTATGTTTAATAAAACTAAAAAAACAAATACATAATAAAACCAAAACATATTAAAATTATATTTGTTGGATAGATCGTTTTGAGGACTATCATTATCCAGTTGGGTTTGTGAAGTCTCCTCCATTTTCATCCTCAACTTGAGCTTCGAAGGGAAAAATTTGGACATTTTTGGTGCCAGAGGGGGAGAAGAGGGGAAAAGAGGGGGGTTCGAGTGAACCATTTTTCGCTCAAACCCCCAAAACATGATCGAATGGGGGTTTGATCGAACCACTTCAAAATAATGTAAAAAAGTGATCGTCGGGTTGGTTCGAGCAGACTCTTAACCGATGTCCACTCAAACCCCTTACTGATGAATCCATTTTAATTTTAATTTTTCTCCATGTTTACAATAGTGTTATTTTATAATATATAATATTAATAATATACTTTTTAATCTCTATAATATATAATATATCTATATAATAGTTATTAATAATATATAAATCATATATATTATTGATAATTATTAAATACATATAATAATAAATATAAAATAAATATCCGTATTAGGTAAAGATAGAAGAATAGGATCAAATCAGATCAACGATCGAAGATCGATCAGATCGAGGATCGAGAATCAGATCCGGATCAATCCGGATCAGATCGATCAAACGTCGATCAATCGAATCGATCCGGCATCGAGATCGACGGAATCACCGATCAATCCGATCAAAAATCAAGATCAATCATCGACGTCAAACTCAGATCGATCGGATCGAGATCGGAGTCAGATCGGATCCGGTCATCAGATCGTCGTCGTCAAATCGCTCTCAGATCGAAAAGAAAATCCGGAAAAGAAAAATCCGGAGGTCCGGAAATCAGGATTCCGTCAAAAATCAGGATCAGATTCAAATCGAAAATCGGGATTCCGTCTCCGTCCGATCGAAAGGATTCATTCGTCCGGGATCCATCCATCAAAAAGAAAAATCAGGATCCGTCAAAAATAAAGGCATCGAAATCAGAAATCAAAGTCCGTAAAATAAAGTAAAATCAGTTTTAAAAGGAAATCAGATTCAAGTCCGGATTCAGTCCGTCAAAGCTTCAAAATAAAAAGAAATAGGAAGGTACGAGGTGAGGTCGAGAAAGTCCGGAGTAATCCCGTCGGAAGTAAAATTTAGGTCCGGGAGTAGGGGAAATGGAGAACATAGAAGTATCGGGTTAAGGTTAAGGGGAAAGGTCAGGTTCGGAAATTAAAGGAAAATTCATAAATTTGAATCAGGTCATCCAGGATTCATAGGGTCAGAAAATGGGGTTCGAGGTTAGGTAGAATTAAATTAAGGGTAAAAGAGGGTTGAAGTTTAAGGGTTTAGATTTAGGGTTCGTTCGGGTAGAAATAGGGTGTAAGGAAAGGTAGAAAGAGGATAGAAGGTTTAAGGGTTTAGGGTTAAGGGTAGTCCGTTAAAGTAGGAATAAGTTAAGGTTCAAAGTTTAGGGTTTAAGGTTTGGGTTCAGGGTAGAGAGGAGTCAAAAAATCAAGATCAAATCAAACATAAATTCAGGGTCCGAAAATCAGAAAAAAAAATATCATGAAATCGGAAAAGATCCGGTCGTCCGGGATTCGGGTCGAAAATCTCCGGTTCGGGATTCGGTAAATGAGGATTAAAAATAAAAGTCTCGAATTAAGATAAAGTCAGGGATCCCGGGTTAAAGGGTTTAGGGAAATCGGGAGGGTTCGAGAGGGTAAAATCAGGGAAAGTTGGTTCAGGGAGGGAGTGGGAGAGAGAGAGGGTAGAGGGTAGAGGGTTTAAGGGTTTAAGGGTTAAGGGTAGAGGGTAGAGGGTTAAGGGTACCTTGAGCATAACTCCCCAAGGACACATGTCATCCTTGGCTTGTTGACACGAAATGACCAATAAAAAGTTAGTTTCCATTTTCTCTCTCTTTTCCCATGTATCTCTTATATTTCTCTCTCATGCTCTCTTTCTTTTTCTATTCCTTTCTCTTACAATCTCTATCTCCATCTATCTCTCGATATCTATCTATCTTGATTTTTCTCCTCTCATTCTCTATCTTTTGATTTTTTCTCTCTTTATTAACTGATAGGCTACATATATTGTGAGATTTGAGGCTAAAATAAGTCTAATGCCTACAAACCACTATTGAGTCGTTGGAAAACAAGTTTCAACTACCATTTAATGGTAAACCAAGTGCATTTTAATGGTAAAATCCTTTAAATATTAGATAAAAGCCTCCAAAATCTCACTTTTCACATAGAAGTCATATAAAAATTGATTTGGCAATTGGATGGGAAATTCTATTTCCATTTGCAGTATTTTTTGTCAATTTGATGGCAACTTTCTTTTTCTATTTGCATTGATTTATGTTTTAAATCTATGTGTAAAAATTTTATAATTAGATAATACTTAATTTCTTTAAAGTACTTGATACCTCAACATACTTTAATTATTTATTATAACTAACATTTTTGTAATTATTGATGTCTTCATTTGTAAAACTTATATATATATACCAACATTTGGATCATATTGTTGAAAAAAGTATTTAAAATATTATTAATAAAAACATGGTTAATACTTATTTTTTTCTTTAGATGATTTTAATTTCTAAGAGTGTTGGACAATGTGTGTTAGAATAGAAATTATTAGGGGTCATTCCTTTAAAAAATGTATATTGTTTTAGCATAAATTTATATTGCTTTATGCCTTGTATATGATAATTTCTAAAGCATATTTTTAAAAATATATTTAATAATTAATTTCATAAATATTGGATTGGTATGTAAGGGATGGAGGCTCATTTTAAAATTAAAATTGAACGATTTTATTTGATTCTCATGAATTGAAGAAAGGCTTATAAAATCATGTTCTTTTAAAAAAATACTTTTTGATGAAATATTTAAATTTATTTCTTCAAGATTATTTTCACTTAGTGGTAAGTCTTGGGTAAACCCACAATAGTGAGTTGCAAACTTATGACATCACATTTTTTATTCAAATGGAAGTGAAAAGTTAAAAATACCTTCATTCAAAGTTATTTGTTCAAATGAAGCTTCCTTCGTTTGAAGATGAGTTAAAAAGTACCAAATCTTTGAAGGTGTAAAACCTTTGAACAACTGGGTAATTTCTAAAAATGGAAAAATGACCTTTGTTTAAATGTCTCTTTCTATTCCTTTTATGGAGATTAACATAGAAGGAATAGAAAGGACCTCCAAAGGAAGGTCCCTTTTTTTCATTTTCAATAATTATCTTCATTCAAAGATTTAAAAAAAATATATCATGGAAGTGCAATACCTTTGAACAATTATTTATTTAGCTTATAATAGAATTTTTTGTATATACATATATTTATAATTATATCTTACTTTTAGATATTTTTTTTGTTTTTCTTATGTGATTTATTGCGAGATCTTCATTTTAGAGTTTGGCACTTCTTCTCCTATGCCTATCCTTTACTCACCCTACACACCCCTAGCTTTTCCTTACAATTACCTCTTCCCAAACATTTTTAAAATGATTTTAAACTAATTATACTTTCACTTTTGTGCTAGTTTAATCATCCTTTTAGGTTGGTTATGCTTTTATTGTATATCCTTGTAAACCCTAGATCCTTAGAGCCTTATTTTCATGCTATGGATTCTCATGGTCCTTTATCTTTAGCCTCTCTTAATGCTTCCATCACTAATTTTGACATGTTCAAATATTTTATAACATATAATTCTATTGTTCTTGATTCAATTATGACATTCTATCATACTAATGAGATCACATTGTTTATGGAATCTTTAAATGAAAACATGTATCCTTTTCATTTCTTTAGGTATTTGATTATCACCTTTCCCACTTTGTTGGACATTCTTATTTCACCACTCCATGATCATCACATGTTAAATATCTCTTATATGAAGTGATAGTAAAAAAATTTTTGTCTCTAATGATGCATTGACTATAAGAACATTTCCTTCATAAGATCTATTTATAGATGATGACATTATGTTTGCTTATAATTTTATTTCTGCATGGCATATAGATTATGTTTCTTTATGTTTTATATCTTATAATAAACCTAATTATGATCATATTTAATGTGATAGTGATGAAAACATTACTAGTGATGGTGTACCTTCTAATATACCATGTAGAACAAACATCAATGATATAATCATACTTCTTACTAATGAAAATATTGTATTTCATGATGGTTTTTCTTTCCCATATAAAAATCTAGATATGTCTAAATTTGTTTCATTCCATTATTTAACACTTATTATTAATTGTTTAATTACACCACATGCAACTAGAATTTGCAGCACATCCAAAACACATACTCTCTAGCATATTAACATACATTTAGTTTTCTATCAGCATATTCCTTGAACCTCCTTTAGGTGCAAGTGTTAGTATATATACCTCTCTCTCTATAGAATTGTCTCCCCCTCTATAATAACTTTTCTAGCTATAAGTGGAGTTGAAATTTCAAATGAAATCAAAGATTCTTGAACTTAAGAATTCAATGGAACAAATATAAGTTGTACATAATTGTAATTTAGGAAAAATGATTTTAAAAAACTTCACTAGGTTTCAAACAAGTATTGAAAGCATATATATGAGTTTACATGCAAACAAAAAAAGAAAGTGATGATGCTATAAGTGTAGTTGAACTTTCAAATGAAATCAAATATTCTTGAACTTAAGAATTCCATGGAACAAATATGTACATATAATTTGAACTTACACAAAATGATTTACAACTATGTACAAGTTACTATAATTTCTCACTTGAACATGTCTACATGTACAAGTGAACTTGAAAATCATGGATATAATCTAACTCAAACATTCTGGTTTAGCCCGCTCTTCAATAACATGTAATTTTCTTTTATGATCATCACTATCTAGTCTCCATTTTTTTCATCCACATGCATGTGGAACTACATGAAGATGTAGAGTGGTATCAATTATTAGGTGACTATATTGATATACCTTGTTATCAGGTTGATAACCAACAAAATGAATCCCATGTTGAATAGCTTTGACTTATTTTAGATATATCCCTTGCACTACAATAGAACTTGCACAGTAAACATGAACCTAAATTAATACATGTGAACGTGTGCAACATTTTTATGCTCAAGGTTTGTACAATATATATTTAATGTTTTTAATGCAATGTACACATGTACACACTGTACATATATAATTTTAAATTCAAACTCACCTGTGGGAAATAACATTTCATCTCTTGTTTCAAGTTGTGTTAGCTTATTCCTCTCTTATGTGCAATGCAATAAATAATAGCTAACACCTTCTATGTTTCTAGGCTAACATCTCTTGTACACCAAATTTACACAAAAAAATTCTAAAAAAATTAGAAATGTCTCTATACTTTAAAGATCATTAACTATGTATATAATATTTAAATTATTGAAAACTTACGTGCATGTACCTTTTCTAACCAATCCTAAAATATGGTCATAATCAATTGAAAATAGAGGAATGTCTTCAAATCTTTCTTCCTCATTTTGATCGTATGTTTCTGAAACAACTAGTGGCACCATATCCCATTTACCAGCATATCCAAGTTCTTGGTTGTTGCATGCATGATCAGAGTTTCCTGCAATGCACTCAATGCAAAAACAAGAGTAATCCTTTGTGTACAATGTCCATCCAGGGTGACTACCTGAACTCATAACATAATGCAAAGATCTTTTTTGTCTACCCTCTTGCTTCCATGCATCGATCTTCTATCTGCACCTAGATACATGTAGAAAAACAAACTTATGTGAACAAACATGTATATATATAAATTTTAAATTTAAATAATTCAAAATTTTGAAAATGTAATTTATACATACCCAATATCTCCCAAAACACTCTATGTGCAATGTTTTGGTTTGTTCTTGAAGACGTGTCAACCTCATTTGATGCAAAGTGTTTCTTACACCATTCAACAATATCATGCGCATTGTCTATACGATCTCTTGAATAACTCATTTGATGCTTTCTTAAAGCACATTTGATGCAAGCTCCTACTCCATCATGCTCACCCTTTCCATGCCCACTCTAAAAAAAACTCCAAACATGTGGTATTTTGTAAATTTTATGATATCTAGATAGTGCGTAAAATGGTCATGATGATTTGAATTGTGTCGCACATCCATATGACCATACAAAATGCTTTTCAAATTTTATACCCCTGCTTCTCAAATTCTCAAAAAACTTTGTAAAACAATGTTGTACAAAAGTGTGTCATGCTCTTTATCATCACTAATATAAAAGTGATATTCTTTCTTAATGGATTGTTGTTCATCTATACTCTCAACACCATCCAATTCTAATTGTGCATGTCAATAACACACATGAACCATAACAATGATCTGTTTTGAAAAGTAATATTCTAATTGAATCTCCTTTTGATGTACAAAAGAGTAATTTTCTACAAAGTCAACTACTAATAGAACTATTCCAAGTGGGAAAGTATCTCTCAATGTTTGAAATTGTTGTGCTTACCACTTAGCAAAAAAGGAATGCTGTATGTATGGTTGTATCAATTTTAAAAAATCTTCCATAAATTTTCCAATAGGAATCTCCTCTTCTACATAGTTTAACCTTGTGGATTCTTTCTCAAAATTTGTTTGAAACTTTACATACTTGCAACTCTTGCAATTTACTGTCTTTGTTAGGTCATTATCTTCATTTCTTTAAGGAAATTTAGCCAAATTTCCACATGTTTCACAAACTCCTTTTATGCAGTTTATTTGAGGTCCATTTTCATGATCATATAACATATCCTTTATGAACAAACTCACCTGTTTAGGAGGTGCATTTTGAAAACCATAACTTTCTTCTTTCATCTTTCGAAACACTTGATAGTAGAAATCAAATTCAATATGATAATGACAACAAGTTTCAAAAAATTTGTTTATCTTCACATGATATGGCTTTAACCTTTCAAACATTATTTTCCCAATCTTTATATGAGGATATATATTACAAAGGTTCATATACATCTCAATTTGTTTTATGTTTGGCTAATGTTTAATATGATTTTCATAACTACCAAGCCCAATCATGTGTCTCACAACATCTCTAGTATTTGATGATGGGCAGGTTTGATCATGCCAAAAACTTGAGATCAAGTTCTAAACAACATCTTCAATCCTGTCAGAACGGGGAGCTCTACACATAATTGCCCAGTTTCCTTATGAAATATCATCCAAAACCTTTCTCTTTTTCTCACATTTTATTAGTGTGGTTCTACTATAACCAATTTCAACTAAAAGTGTAGACATTTTTCTTTTTCTTGCTATATCTTGATTTATAATAGATGTCAACAACACCCTTCTTATAGCCACTAATCAAGATATTTTCCCAATGGAATCTAAACCCTTTTTAACATTTTCAACAGTATCTTTTTGTAATGCCATGTGTTTCTTCTTATTCAATGTCGAATTTACACCCAACAATTGTAATGACTCTTTCAGCTCATTAAGAAGAAGTAAACGTGATAACAACTGGGTTTTTCCAAGTGTTTCAAGATGATTGAAATGATAATTGATTATTCCATTTACAAATTTAGTCATTGACCTCTTACTCTTATTTGTAGGTTGGTTGGCATAACATTTAAGTTTCTCCATATCCATTTCAAGTAAATGATCTAAATTTCTATAAGAAATTTGTTTCCTCACCTTTTCAGCTAGTTTTATATGCTCATCCATACAAGTAGAAGGAAGTGATTTTGACCCCTCCCCAACATGCATTGTTTGAACTTGGGCCTCCTCCCTATCTTCAAGTTCCATGTGTTCTTCAGCAGATTCATTTGATCCAATATCTAGATTTGGCTCGACTTCAACATGACAACTTCCTACTTGTTGAGCCCTTTCTACATGTCATAAAATATTTTGCAAAGTGAGAGATGATGCTATATAAGTGGAGTTTATGCATGCAAGCAAAAAAAGTAAGAGAATGATGTTATAAGTGGAGTAAAACTTTCAAATGACATCAATCTTGATTCTTGAACTTAAGAAAATTTACATGGAACAAATACAATTGGAAATGGATTCAATTTAAGGAAATGGCAAAATAAATTTTCAAAGTCACTAGGTTTTGGAAATTAGATACATGAATTTACATGGAAGCAAAGAAAGTGAGAATTTTCAGCTACTTTTATATGCTCATCCATACCAGTAGAAGGAAGTGATCTTGATCCCTCTCCAACATGCATTGTTTGAACTTGGGCCTCCTCCCTATCTTCAAGGTCCATATGTTCTTCAATGGATTCGTTTGATCCAATATCTAGATTTGGCTTGACTTCAGCATGAGAACTTCCTGCTTGTTGAGCCCTTTCTACATGTCATAAAATATTTTGCAAAGAAAGTGAGAGATGATGTTATATAAGTGGAGTTTATGTATGTAAGCAAAAAAAATGAGAGACATGATGTTATAAGCGGAGTAGAACTTTCAAATAACATCAATCTTGATTCTTGAACTTCAGAAAATTTACATGGAACAAATACAATTGGCAATGGATTCAATTTAAGGAAATGGAAAAATTAATTTTCAAAGTCACTAGGTTTTGGAAATTGGATACATGAATTTACATGGAAGCAAAGAAAGTGAGAGAAGTTTCAGCTAGTTTTATAAGCTCATCCATACTAGTAGAAGGAAGTGATCCTAACCCCTCTCCAACATGCATTGTTTGAACTTGGGCCTCCTCCCTATCTTCAAGGTCCATGTGTTCTTCAGTGGATTCGTTTGATCCAATATCTAGATTTGACTCAACTTCAGCATGAGAACTTCCTACTTGTTGAACCCTTTCTACATGTCACAAAATATTTTGCAAAGAAAGTGAGAGATGATGCTATATAAGTGGAGTTTATGTATGCAAGCAAAAAAAATGAGGGACATGATGTTATAAGTGGGGTAGAACTTTCAAATGACATCAATCTTGATTCTTGAACTTAATAAAATTTCCATGGAACAAATACAATTGGAAATGGATTCAATTTAAGGAAATGGAAAAATGAATTTTCAAAATTACTAGGTTTTGGAAATTAGATACATGAATTTACATGCAAGCAAAGAAAGTGAGAGAAGTTTCAGCTAGTTTTATATGCTCATCCATACCAGTAGAAGGAAGTGATCTTGAGCCATCTCCAACATTCATTGTTTGAACTTGGGCCTCCTCCCTATATTTAAGGTCCATGTATTCTTCAATGGATTTGTTTGATCCAATATCTAGATTTGGATCGATTTCAGCTTGAGAATTTCCTGCTTGTTTGAATTTACATGCAAGCAAAGAAAGTGATAGACTATGAGTTATTTAAGTGGAGTTGAACAAATAAAATCAAAGATTCTTGAACTTAAGAATTCCATAGAACAAATGCAATTGGAAATAGATGATAAGGAATTTAGGAAAAATGAGGTTCTAGAAGTTATGGTAATGTCTATGCAAGATGACTATGTTTTAGTATGAAGGTTTCCAAGTTAAATCTAACATGGTTTTCATAATTGGAAATAGATTTATAAGGAAATCATTGAGGTGTTAATAAAATTCCTAAACACACACAAGAGAGAGAGGGAGAAGAAATAAGCATGTACCTTGTTTCTTTCTATGATAATTTGCCAGGTTTTGTTCGCGCCTCTTTTGTTCTTCTTCTTTTGACAATTTTCATTGAGCCTTATTTTTTCTTTTTCTTTGTTGTCCCATTTTCTTCTTCAAGTTAAAGATGACTCAAAAAAAATCCTCTACCAAAGGTAAATTCTCCTCCAAAATTTTCCTTGATTGATAAAAATGCAAAGTTGTCTTCTCCAATATTTGTCATGATTGATAAAAATGCAAAGTTCTCTTCTCCAATATCTGCCCTCCTTGATAAAAATGCTAAAATATCTTCTCCAAAATCTACTCTCCAAGTGATATAAATGTGAATTAATCTTGCAATTTGATATGGAATAATGAAAAATAAGCTTGTATTTATATGCATATGAGAAAAAAATTAAAATTAAAATGCATTTGTTAGCCAAAGGTTCGAGCTCAAATTCACAGGTTCAATTACATTCAATTTTTATAACATTGCATGTGTACATGTACATGTGTAGATATGTGTACATACATTTAATGTATTTAATGCACATTTAACATGTGTTTAGCATATATTGGTCATAAATAAGTGAGCTCATGAATTCTCTAAATATAGATTTAAAATTTGTATAAACATGTTATTGAGTGTAAACATGTACATGTACACATGTATCTATTAATGCATCTATGTGTCGGCCAAGGGTTCAAGCTCAAATTACCTTCAATTATATTCAAATTTTACAACATTACATGTGTAGAACTACATATGTGTACATGAATTTAATGTATTTAATGCACATTTAACATGTGTTTAACATATATAAATCATAAATATGCGAGCACGAGTTCTCTAAATATATATTTAAATTTTGTATAAACACGTTATTGAGTGTAAACATGTACATGTACACATGTATCTATTAATGTATAAACATTTAAACATAAGTAAACACATGTACATGTAGATAGATTCAATGTATAAACATAAACATGCTATACGAAAAGAGGTACATGCACATAGATTGAATAAATATAAACATATAAACATAAGAAAATGTGTACGTATATCATATAAGAAAATCTAGGTACATGCACATACAGATTGAATGAAAATAAACATATAAACATAAGAAAATGTGTATGTATATCATATAAGCAAATGTACTAGAGATCATCAAATGTCGACTACTAGAGATCATCATATAAGCAAATGTAATAGAGATCATAAATCTAGTGCAGGGCCTAATATGAATGTTGACTCCTAGTCAAATGAACATCTGAATGAGAACCCTGCTATGATGGATGTGTCGAGCCCTACAGATAAAATTTTGTACACAATTTGTTAAATACATATAATAAATTATAAATTTTATGAAAGTTATTTAAGAATGTACATCTATTTTTAAATATCTATCTAGATCTATGCATACATATGCATGTACATATACATGTGTATATATAAAAATTTAAAACTCACATGTCCAGTGGTAGCAGAATCATCCACAGAGTCACATCGACGTACATGATCTGAACCAAGGCTAGGAGTAACATGAGGTATGTCCATCTATAATATATATACATATATATATTACATGAATATCTAGTTAAAACTAAAATTTAAAAATAATTAATAAAAAGAATTGAAACATGCACATCATTTAGTATCAGATGATCTAAGTCCTCTGCAATGGTCATCTCCACCAAATCAACCAAATACTCAAGTGACGAGTCAAGATCTACATCCATATGATTTGTCACATGTTGTACCATAAATGATGAGTGAAGGGGACTATGCAGTTGAGATGGCATCGGTGATGACAAACTGGGACCAGTCAACAAATCCATAAAACCCATAGTCTGTGCAACAATTGAATGATTTGTAGGTGGGTCCTGATGTGCACTAGTGCTAGGCTGGGAGTGATGGGCTCCTAGATGTGAATGAAATCCTAATGCCAAATGACCTCTGACTTTCTCTATAGTGATCCCATAGTATGATGCAATGAAGGCATATGCCTCCAAGAGGTCCTCAGCCAAATAATGCATAGTTCTGCATGCCATATCTCCTATAAGTTTGTCGAGTTGTGTAGGTGTAGGGATGCTCACCACTGTAAAAGGATCCATGCTATTGTGATGTGCTGCAAATGGTGTGGATTGTGAACGTCTAGACATCAAATATTGACCCACACGATTAATAGATATCCTAGTGGTTGTAGCTGCAATGTCACCTACATTGTTAATTGCTTCCTTTTGGGAAGCAACGACAACTTGATCCGCTAAGGGGGATAGAGCTAGGGTGAGAGCAGGAGACTTGCTGCCAACCAATTCCCTAAACATCGAGGTTGGTCTATCTGCTCAATGATAGGTGGGACTATCGGCAATCCTGCCATGCCCCTGACCAACATATGGTGGAATGTCTAGGTAGTTGACTTTGAGGCCCAAATGGACCTCATCATACAACTACTGAACACAATATAATGGAATTTGGTCATTGTTTGGATACTGAACATGTGATGCAAGAAATCGTAGGTAGATCAATGGGGCCATAGCACAATCCACACATTTGGTGACCCGGTATCCCCTCACCTTATGTTTATTTTGATAGAATGAAAAACAAGTGTTTTTAATCATTTCTTTGGTCACAACATCATGTATTTGTTTATAGGGAACCTCACCATGTACTTCTTCTCACATGTGGGAAAGAATAGCAGCTACTCTATTAGGGGAATATGCACTAGTATGCCCAAGTTCATCTCTTATTTGTTCTAGGCTTTGTAATATGGGCATGCAAACTTCTGAATATATGTATGTGTTTGTACCATTTGTTAATGAGTCTCTCAATCTCCTAATCTCACTATTAGTATTTGCAAACAATGTTTTCGGAGGTGGAACAGATGCATTATCCATGTGATATGTATGCACACCTAAAGGAGCAAGGAAACCTTGGTTTAATATATCCAGATCTAGGGAATAGAAATCTAAAACAGTTCTAAATAAATTTACAATGTGCACATGATATAGAATATATTAAACATGAACACTAGATATCTAGATAATAGTTCTTGAAAGTGCATACATACATTCAATAAATTTAATGTAACTTAGATACATATATTGCTAAACAAGTTTGTGCAACAAGTAAATCAATTTGAAATAGGGCATTCACTAGTTCAAATAGACCATTCACTAGTTCAAATAATTCATCTAATCATCAATAATATTTTCATACCATTAACAAAAAAACATTCAACATCTATCATAGTTTTTCATAAAAACATTTTCACTATTTTATCTAATTTTCTAAACATTTTACTTATTTAATTTAATATATTTATCAATTTATAATTCTTAGGTTCAAATATCACCCTTGTAGAGATCATATTAGATGGATTCCTCCATAAGAAACCAGATGAAAGTTTAATTTTGATGGTTCTTTTCAAGGGGAAACCTAGGGCACTCTAGTACAAAATGTACCATTAAAGACTTAAAAAATCTTGATAAAGGTTGCATCTAAGATTTATTTCCTAGAACTAGTAATAAAGGGAAAGCATAATTACTTAACATTGATGGTCATGTAAAATCAATTTAGTCATCACTGAAGGATATTCAATGGAAACTATATTTAGCATCATGAAAATATAATTGATCAATTAGAAGAAAAACATCATACTATATGAGGCATGGGAAATCCTTGATTCATTAAAATTATTCTCTATCTATGTTGCTACGTCCATGAAGGAACAAGACAACATGTTTCTTTTCAAATCAAGGGATTATAGCATGAATGATTTAATAATTGGAAATTATATGAAAATTTGTATAGATCATACAATCATGTGGCATGTAACTCCTTAAATGATTTTTCCCCCTTCATTCCATTAATAACTTGAAGTGGGATGAATGACTCACAAATTATGGGATGATAATTAAAGGTTATATAATTGGATTCCTACAATTTACTCATGCCAAAATATCTAGCTTCTCTGCCTACACTCATTATTTTCCATCTACCCACTCTACCTTTTTTATTTAGATAAAAATTGAACTCCACATTTGATTGGTTGGAGATATTTTCTAAATGAATTTATTGGGAGAAATAATAGATTACTAGGATAACATGGTCTTATTCTTATAAGGTCGAGATATTACCAATGACTTTAAAGAGGTTCTAGGATGGGATTTTGTTGAGGTTGTAGATTTCCATGTTAATGTTTGTCTCTTGAACATTTATAAAATTATTTAAGACAAGAAATTGACAAAGGCATTGAGGAAGAATTACATTTCAGAGAAACATAAGGAGGATTAAAGATTAATTTTAATAATTTGTCCCATGTCATAGATGCTTCTTTTTCCCATTATAGGTTTGAATTTTAATTTTTGGAATCTTTGGAAACTATTGAAGAGGTGGAGGATTGAATACATGCAATAGTCTAGGAGGTGGCCAATATTCAAGGGATCCTATCCAACAAATATTATATTTATGAGCCCTAAAAATCAATACACAATACACCATTGATTTACCCATTTTATAATCAAACCATGCCATATCCTAAAAAAACAATTTAAGTAGAGTCTCCAACGATAAATCTTTGAAGTGCTAGTATTCAAATAAGAATTAAGAATATCTTGAGAATGAATCCTATGGAGAGAAGTTCTTATTTATCAAGTATCAAACTCTTCTAGAAGAGGCACCCAAAACTCTACTAAAAATATATTGTATTCTATTAGTTAAAGAGGAGGAAGAAATATAAGTTTTATGTTGATGAATGGCTTTCTCTAATGCATCCATTCTATAAATGTACACTAAAATGTAGGATGACCAAGTGTATAACAAAAGCTTTAAAAAGAGTCACTTGATTTCTTCTTCATCTTGGAATAAAAATTGAACTAGACTAAGTTGAAGGTTAAGGGTTACTAGTTTTGTGATTGAAATTATTATTGTTAATTCTAGGTGCCTTATTCTCTATTGATTAACTTATGGATGGTGTAGATTTGATTTTGAAACAAGATTGTTTATGGTATGCACAAGTACTATATTTGGGTTTACTAGGTAAGAGGAATCACCAAGTTATAAGACAATAAATACTTTCAATATGTACCTACAAGTGTGTGTATTCCCAAGTAACATGATAAGTTAAAAGAAAAGAGATATGAATATAGGTCACAAATAAAAAGGGTATAGAAAAAATCATTTTCTATTTGTATGAAAATTTAAGGAATATAAACTAATTTGGAAAGAAACTATTGATCTTTGTGTTTCCTATGCTTTATTTCATCTTATCGTTTCATCCTTGATAAGGTCATGTATTTCTAACCTATGCATGCATTTTGCAACATAGAGGGAATTCCTTGTCTTAGAAAATGTAACTGACATAGAGGAATTGACTTGACTAAAGCACAAACAACACACTTAACCAACCATATATAAATATAAAAATGCAACCTAAAGGGTTACCAATGACAAGATCCATGAAATAAAACTACCAAATTTGATGAGGTTACTAATAGCAACATCAAATTTGACCACTAGAGACAAGGATGAGAAGCTTTAAATGCATATACATCAACATAAATCAACCTTAAATAATAAATTAATTAGTTCTATAGCATGATGATTGAACATTTAAATGAACATGAATTAGCAAATGTATCACCTGTTTGTAATGTTTCAAGGAAATGATATACTTGGATGAGTTATGAGGGTTTAAGAGAATATTCTAGCTAATCTACCTACATATATTTTAGACTAATATTGCATTGATTTTAAACAAGACAAGGCCTTAAATCAAGGATTGCCAGGCTTAGAATACTTTTTAATTAGACCCATGATTATAGATCAATTTAAAATAAATACACTAGAACTTGATAAGTGATTATATACCAATGGACCAAGATTATAATATTTCATATTAAATTATGTTCAAGTACATATTCTTATAAAGAACCCAATACAAGTCATGTATTCATACAAATATATATGTTTTTGGTGATATAGATTGGCCAAGCTAAGTTTTGAAGGGGATTGTTTTATTTCAAGGGATGAGAGTATTGTTGAGCACGATGATGATGTACATGTATAAACCAATAACACATAGGATTTGATGCCAAGTGTCAAATGTAGTGACAATATAAAAGCCTAAATTGTTAACATAAACAAATTAATGAAAATACAAGATAGTATGGATAGAGAAGATAACGACAATATTTCCAAGGAATTATATTAAAACTAAGGCATCTCAAATAAGATGTGAATACTAGGAAATGAGGTGGTGATTGATGGATAAAAAGGGGTAGCCAAACTACCAAGCCAATAAATATTAAGGGGAAAAGTTTCCTACTAAAGTGTAACAACAAAAAGACCAGTATCTATAGACACTACACTAGAGCCAATTTAGATATCTTGATGGTGAAGAAAAATATATCCTTAAGTGTACTCTATATTAGATTAGTTTTACATGGCTTAGAGATATTATATGCATTTGATCAATTTTACTATAGTCAAGATCAAAACCATAAGGCTCATGCTCATGATTGATCTACATCATTTTTATGGTAATTCAAATTTTAATATATTCATTAGATTGAGGTAATCATTTTTTTCATAGTGGTAAATTGATCCAGAATAGTTCATTGATAATAAATATTCATCATAAATTTTATAGCTAAGTATACCTAATCACTCATTTAATCTCTATACATTTATTTCAATAAATTGTGTCCTAGCTCTATTATCTAGGTTAATTATTGAATTTATTTAATCATCCTAGATAGTTTATGCAAAGCATATAATTTTTTTTTATTTTCTTTATATATTTGGTGAACCTAACATTTTTAGTACATGACCTATGGTGTTTCCTTAGGGTTTTTTTCCTTCATTAGGGATCAAGATCCTTATTTAATTTCTTATATTTCATATGATAATTTCCTAGGGTTAGTTTTTAGTCTTGTTTTTTCATTCATTGTTCTACTTATTTTAGGGTTTTACTTATTCTTGCCTAATCTTATATTTCTTCCACCTTACCCAACCTTGCTTTGACCATTAGGGTTTGCATTCCATCATGTTTTAGATATAATTATTGATTGAACATTTTTTATATATCAAATCTTAGGTCATTCTTATATCATTCAAAAACTCCTTTACAATTTTTCTTACTTTAATCCCTCCAAGCCATGCCTACATGTTTGTGTTTCATTAATAGATCTTGTATTATGGGTCTCAACTTCCACATATATGTGCACACATATTTTTTATAGTAATATAGTTTCCATCATTTGTGACACATGAAACTTTTATTCTTAATATTATCATGACATTGAATGTGATAGATGAGGATGTATTTTCTTTGGAGGTATTATTTTATCACAATACATGATTATCCCTCCTTCAGTGCACTAGTGAGTCCTTATCCTTTCATTTTAGACACCCATTTCACTTGTTCTTGAGTTTCATATTGAGATTATTTCAAATATGGCTTATTATAATGATTGGAATGTGTACTTAATGCACCTAGGATGTGATGGATACTAATAAGGTTAGTACTTATGATGTTATTTCTCCTAAATTTCATGATATCCCTATGACCATAGAGCCACACTATATGAGATTATACCTTTTTTATACATTAATATATCTTTCATAATTATCACTCTTTTATGTACCACTTTATCCCTATTGATAATTGTGATGATCTTTCATTGAGTGATACATTACATGGAAATATTATTACTCTTAGTGAGGAATCGTTACATGATGATTATGATATTAATTTTTTTATTTACATTTTAAATCAATATTGTTTGCTAATTATAAATATTTGGATGATGCCTTATTTATTGGTGAATTTAGACTCCATTTGAATGGTAAAGAATTGTAATGCTTTGATTCATATTTTTTCTTTACATTTATTTTATGGATTTGGCACATGATTGTATTGTTTATTTTGATAAACCTAGCACCATTAAGGATAGTAAGGAATTAGATGATCTTTCTCATCATTTATCTTTCAATGTTTGTAGACATTCTTCACCTAATAAAGCTCACTTTTTTGTGAATCATACATACTCTAGTTTTTTTTTCCTTTTTTTCTTTCTTTATTCTAGCCAATGTCTCATATTATTTGGTCAAGGCAAATAATACCGTAATGTTTCTTTTTTTATTTGAATGATACTAAGTTACATCTACCTAGTGTGTTTCTTCTAAAACATTTTCCATCATAAATAATTTTTTACATAAGTAGACCCAATCAAACTTTAAGTTAAATATTTTTCATGGCCTAGAAATATCACAATAATTTCATATTTTCCCTAACATATGAAGAGCTTAGATGAGTATTTTAAATTTAAAGATGTCAACTTGACAAGCTAATAGGATTCAAGGAGGAGGAACTCAAAACTCTAGTATAAGTATTAGGTGGTCTGAATTGGTAGAGGCTAATGAATTTATATAAACATGTACCATTCAAGTAAAGAATATCAAACACGTTGATAAGTAAATTAAATTTGAGAATATGAGACCCAAAGAAGGCCTATAGAAGTTATAGGTATAAATCATATCTTGATGATTAAATGCGAACATAATTTATTCATATTCATGTTAATTGGATTCAATTATAAAAGTCTATTCCTTATATTTGTGTGTATATTTTGTGACAAATTCCTCTAAGAATAGGATCTTTGAATGTTTTCTATTGTATGTTAATTTACTTAGAGGTACTACATTGAGGTCCTACAAGGAGCAAGTAGGATAGTTGACTAAAGGGTAAAAAATCAAGATAAATTGATTGAAGGGTAAAATCTCAAGATAACAAAGTGAACCTAAGAAAAACTCAAGAAAATTTGGCCTAAGTTGGGGTAATATAATTGTAGTAGTGGAGTGAAATTACAAGAATAAATGAGGATTGAATTAAGAGTTGGAAACTATTTATATTTGGTCAAGTAATAGGTGAAGGCTTATTCTATATGATCAATCCTTGACACAAATTTAAGATCCTCTTCTAACTATCAAATGATACCTAAACTATTAGGTTATTAGGCATTCCTATCAAATATAATCCATCTAATTTGGTATCAATATGGAAAGAGAAAATATGGAGCTAGCCTCTTTATTAAGTGATGTGAGAAATTTCATATTCTTATCCTTTTTGTAAATTTAATCTCATAATTATATCCCTAGAAATTTTAGTCTATATACACATTTGAATTATTTTATTTGAAAAATATTGTATTAATGAAGAAGTAAAAAAAAAATCAATACTAGAGTGGTTCATTAAGCTTAATATAATAAACGAAGAAGGACCTAAATGACATCTAGACTATCAAAAAATAAAGATACTCTACCACTTCCACACAAGACTCTAGATTTTAACTTGAAATTTATTACATCTTTAAGGATTGGCCAAAATACAAAGGAGATGTGGTGACCAATGCTAAAAGAACAAGAGATTCCTATTTGCATAAATCTACTAAGCAATTCAATGTGTTTAATTATTCATAAAACTTGGCATATATATTTTTGACACTATACTATAAAATAAGTTTGTATTAGGAATGCAAAGTAACAACTTATAATTTAGTTTTGAATGGAGTTCCTTTCTAATAAATGTTGAATCTTCCTAAGCCTACATTGAGATATGATGTTATTTTGGCAAAGTAGTGGTCTTAGGAGCATGAAATATTTGATGTATTAGAGAAGTGAGTTGGAGATGGTGTGTATCTACCAAGATTGAGAAAGCCGAATATTATTCAATTTCTATTTTTTCACTTGAAAATTCTAAGAAGAAATGGTCTAAATTTTTTAATCTATTTAGAAATACAAGTTCTAGTCATTTGTATGCAATGTGGGTGCCCTTGTTACATATGATCTAGGAAAATCTAATTATTCTCAACTATTGAGAATTAATAGTTGTCCCAAAACATACAATTCGTGTAGGGCATAAGAGGGGTAGATTTTGCAATCTCCATACTAAATAGATAAATATTTTTATCAATAGAGTTTTCTTCACTGTTGATGAACTAAATACCTATTTTTAAGGTTCCTATCCATATGGGTTTTCAAGGAATTTCATACAAACACATATAATGAAGGAATAACTATTATGACTACAATTATTTTTATGTAATTATGAATCAAAAAGTCCATGTACTAAGATCACATGCCAAGAATGCACCCATTTAAATTAATAAAGGAGTTAAAGGAGAAAAAATGGCAACAAAGTTCATTTACTCTTGACATCCTATCATTTCATTAGAAGGTAAGTTTAGATATTGGTCCATACAAACTGCCCAGGTACAAGTGAAGAATTGTAAAATATGATATTTGTTACTAATTGAATAATTTAGTGGCTACAATATTTTTCATGAAGGGAATAATAAGTATATAGGTAGTTCTTATTTTTGTCTCATGGGTGAAAAATATAAATTTTATAGTATTCTAAAATTGGTGAGTTGATTAAAACCTGAATTTGAGTTTAATAGAACAAGAGCTCCCATTTTGGCATAGCCAGAGAGGATGTTGTATGTGGCTTTACACCCACCAATTACATTTTCTTGAAAGTTTCTAAACCCTTTTCAATAAATCCATTTTGTGCATCATATTTTTAAGTGATATAAGGAATCACATTTCTCTAGCCTGTGGAATAGCTATAAACAACTTGCAGGCAACATTATTTATATGAAACCTAAGTAATCAATTATAATGATTTTGGGCATCAATTGCTAGCTTAGACTGACTTAACTGAGAGCTTTCGAATAAGGTATGGATGTCCATCATAGTATAAAGGAAGATTTGGAATAGGGTATGGATGTCCATCATAGTATAAAGGAAGCTTTGGAACATGGTATGTATGTTTCAATCATGGCAATTGCCCTACTAAGCATTGACAAGGCAAGTTCAAACTGTTTGATTGATAACCTCAAGAAATGTCTTCTCATCGATGGATTTGTTGAAAAAAGATTAGAAAATTTCAAGAAAATGCAATTAGGTGTGTCGATACCCTATTCCAAAGCTCACATTTTGGCAGTGGCATAGCTCCCATTTTGACACATGCAAGTGAATTGTTTGACATGTATGTGAAATACAGTGGAAGTATTGACAAGGCAAGTGAATTGTTTTCAATATGCAAGTGAACTGTTTGATACACCTGGAGACATGTATGCAAAATGTGGAAGCATTAACAAAAATAAAACTTGAAGAAAAGGAAACCAACCTCGACTCAAGGAGTGGTGCCTTGGTCGTGGAGGGTGATGAGCTCGTGGAGGGTGGCGAACTTCTTCCTGGTTGCCTTTCAAATACGCTTTTGTTCACCTGGTGGGGTTTGAGGGTTTGGTTCTCCATGATTGTCAAAGTGAAGAATGAAACTATCAAAAATGACAGTAAAAACTTTTATTTAAAAAAAAACCTAAAACAAGGGTTTGAGCGAACCCCCATTAGCTCAAACCCTATTATTTTATTACAAATTAATCTGCTTGCATGGAGGGGGTTCACTTGAACTAGGTAGTTTGAGTGAACCATACAAGATGTTCACTCAAACCAACAAGTTCGAGGGAACCCCCTCAATATGATTTCTCCCCAAAAATCCATTTTTCCTTCCTCTTAAGAATTGTAAACCACTATTATGGGTTTACCCTTGTCATGGCATTTTTCATGGTATTCCATCACCATGAGACTACATTTCTTTGAGGAATTTTTTCCAAAGTTCACTACCTTGTCTATGCTATCACATTTTTCATACATGTCTACCAAAGCATTTTATCAAATAGTTCACTACCTTGCTGCTATGGCTAAAAGCCTAAAACAAGTGATTCCAAAAAAGTTATGGATGCTTGGAAAAAAACTATCAAAGCATAATAGTAAGCAACGAGCTATGGTCTTATGGTTTTTTTTGTTAGAGTAATAAAGTCATCACCTAATTAATTAATTAATTGGGTCACTTTATGCTTTATTACACTTAAGATAAACTTAGGAATGCTTTTATTTTATTGTTTGATTTTATTAATTAGTTGCATTTTGCATGATTAAAGCTTCTAATATTAGAACATGTTGTCTCATTCATTCCTATGAGGACACTTGTCATGTTCTAATCTAACCTAATCTAGGGTTAGCTTTCATCCTTTTCATAATGATTGATTCATTGTAATTATTTTTAATTCGCTACAACAACATATTCAATGCGACAGTTATTCACATAATGCATATTTGATGTTTTATCAGATATGAGTTGTTGAGCAATACTATCTTGCTTATTTCTTCGTAGTGTAATAGGTTTATTGTTGTAGGTGATTCATGGAGTTGTGGGAGTACATCCATCTACTCTAACATGGTATCAAAGCACCGGATTTGTAGCCGCCTTGTATGCTTTTTTTGAAGAAATCAACTAATGCATTAATATCTGTGATCCGTGGTCAAATTTTGAGCATTCTATTGAATCCAGAGCTATTAGAACAATCAGGTTTTCCTTTCATTTTGTCAAAAAAGGCCTTCGTTTGTCAGATCTGTGAGGGTTTGAAGTTTATGAGGGTTTCCATATCTAGAGCGTAGCTGCAATTTTGGAGTGTTTTGAGCTCAAACGAACCTCACCATCTCATTTAGAGCGCCCAAAAACCCCAAAATCGACTGTCAAATCATCAAAATCAGATAGTGACTCTAGGAGGTAATTTTTTTTCATTTTTGGGTCATACGACCTAGTATGACACACAATCCAACAAAATAATTAAAAAAACAACGTTAATGGCGACGCTGTCAGTAAATCACTAGCGGTTAATGCTAGCGGCTAGTCTAACCGCCAGGTTTTCCCACAAACCCTTTTGGAGCAATTTTGGTATTTTGGCCATGATTTTTGCACCCGAACTCGAATTTTCAAAAAAAAAAATCACTGGAAAGCTAGTTCCAAGCTCGATCCATTGGTACAGTTTTTTTTTTTGGTTTTTCTGTTATGTTGCAGTTTTTGCCAATCAAAGTTAGATCATCATTTTCATGCTTCTGGGGGCATATCTTTTGCATACGGTCTTTGTTTTTTGAAAATGAATAGGCGTTGGAAAGATAGTTCAATGCTATACATAGTGATGAAACTTATTTTCCCAGATTTTTCCCTAGGTACACTTTATTCAGCTTTTGGTGTTTACACAATTTGCTTAATTACTTGGACATTTTGGCACTTGAGAATGCTCTGTTTGCATCATTTGGCTCTATTTCACATGATTTTCATGCAGTAAAGTCAATTTTATCAAATTTGTTCATTTAAAAAGTAATCGTGGGATTTTTCTACTCACCCTTCAGTTGTAATCCTGGAACGGGATAATTATGAGTCATGGGCAAAGGGCATACTTACACATTCTAGGTCGCTTAATATTTTGCCTCATTTATATGACCTCATACCTGAACCAAACACACCAGGGAGAAAAATAGCTTGGGATATCGTTAGAGATCATTTAGTAGGACTTATATGTTCTAGTGTCAATTTTGACATTATGTGTGATGTATCAGACACTAATCCTCCCCACACACTTTGGACTCATCTTTGGGAGATCGATGGAGACCCCAATCTCTCTCCATACCTAGAGGATCTTGCTTTAGATTGTCTCTTACCCATGGCTACTATAGATTGTATACCCATTGATGATGCTACATTAGAGGACCTAGAGTATCTAGCAGGTCTTGCATGTTATGATGGATCATAGACTTGTCTCCTAGTTCCTACTCTTCATATTGAGATTACACATGCATCATCCATTATTCCTAATGACATCAGTATCACCACATTGGCTCCTATGGATTCGGTTCAACATCACGACCATCTTGGACATTCATTTTTTGCTACATCATGGGATTCTTATCTTGTAGACACATCATTGTTTGTTGAGTCTCACATTGCAGATCTTCAGGATTATATTGAGGACATACATCTCCTCTATCTTGACAGTCATATTATCACTATACGCCCACCATTATTAGTGCATTTAGAGGTTGTATTTTAGGAGTCTTCACATTAGTTTGGACTCGGCATCATTTGTTTTAGTTCAGACATAGAGATTCTTTAGCATCTTATCATGGCACACATCTTGATACATACTGGTTCATCACTCTTCATAGGGTTTCTTTGACATTATCCTTTGGATCCGTTTCTTCCCAAGGGGAGGAATGCTATTTGCTGCTTCAGGATCTCTTTCTGGATTCTACATTAGGCATCCACCATTGCGACATGATTTTCTTCATTATGGGGGGGGCTTCTAGTCTCTTTCTATCTCTCCTATGGAGACCATTGCATATGTACTTATGTGATAGAAGTTGTCTTTGGGGGATATTATGTAATCCACCTTCTATCCTTCTTCTATTAGTGCATTACATTCTTTTCTTTTCTCTCTTTTGGAGGGGAGTTTTAATCCCATGTGGTTTTCTCCCTTTCTCCAATTATGAGAGTTTCATTTATGTACGTGGGTACCTCATCAGTTGTTAGGGCGGGAACCATTCATGCTTCCATTAAAGTATTTCTTTATCATAGTTTAGTTTCTCCCCAGTTCATCTTAAGGGGGGGTGTTAGAGTAATAAAGTCATCATCTAATTAATTAATTAATTGGGTCACTTTATGCTTTATTACACTTAAGCTAAACTTATGAGTGCTTTTATTTCATTATTTTCTTTTATTAATTAGTTGCATTTTGCATGATTAAAGCTTCTAATATTAGAACATGTTGTCTCATTCATTCCTATGGGGACACTTTTCATGTTCTAATCTAACCCTAATCTAGGGTTAGCTTTCATCCTTTTCATAAGGATTGATTCATTGTAATTATTTTTAATTCTCTACGGTAGCATATTCAATGTGATAGTTGTTCACATAATGCAAATTGGTGTTTTCATCAAATCTGAGTTGTTGGGAAATCATATCTTGCTTATTTCTTCATAGTGTGATATGTTTATCATTGTAGGTGATTCATGGAGCTGTGGGAGTTCATCCATCTACTATAACATTTTTTTGGCATGAAAATCAACGTGATATTATTTGCAAGTTTTAAACGCTTTTTTTTTTGGCATTTTTGATGTTTGAAATGGGGAAAAATCTCTGTGGTCAATTTTATGCATTTTTAATTGTAGGATTCTCACAATTAGTGAAAAAGGTAGTGTTCATGAAGGAATTGAAAAGATGTGTAGAGCCTTTGAATTATACCTGTACTGTGCAATGGCATTGAATCATTTAGCAAACCATTTTTTCTTAACAAGGCAACATTTTCTTGTGGAACAGTTGACTGAGACAACTCTTGTTTCAATTAACCACCCTATCATGAAATCTCATTCATATTATGATCTTGCACAGTCTTATCATAATAAAGGTGATTATGACACCACTGGACACTACTACATGGTATCAGTCAAGGAAAGCCAAAGGCCACATGATTTTGTGGATAGGTTCAATTGAAGCTGGGAGATCTTAAGAGTTCTCTCTCAAATTTTGAAAAGGTTTTGGAGGTCCACCTTGAGAATTGTGAGAGCTTAAAAGTTGTAGGCCATATATATGCTCAACAAGGGCAGGCAGAGAAGGCTTTGGAAATTTTAAGAAAGGCAACTCGCATAGATCCACGTGATGCCCATGCATTTATCAAGATGGGTGAGTTATTAATATCGTTAGACCCTAGTGTAACCTTAGATTCTTTTAAGACACCAGAGTCTCTTCTGAAGAAGATCAGAGAAGAAGTACCCATTGAATTGTTAAACAACATTGGGGTTCTTCATTTTGAGCATGATGAACTAGAGTTGGCTAAACAAAATTTTATGGAGGCATTAGGAAATGATGTTTTGCCTCTACATAAATCTTTGTGGTCAGTTTTGTGCATTTTTTACTTGTAGGATTCTCACAGTTAGTGAAAAAGGTAGTGTTCATGAAGGAATGGAAAAGATGCGTAGAGCCTTTGAATTATACTCGTACTGTGCAATGATGTTGAATCATTTAGTAAACCAATTTTTCTTCACAAGGCAACATTTTCTTGTGGAATAGTTGACTGAGACAACTCTTGTTTTAGCTAACCACCCTCTCATGAAATCTCATTCATATTATAATCTTGCACGATCTTATCATAGTAAAGGTGATTATGACACCACTGGCAGCTACTACATGGAATCAGTCGAGGAAAGCCAGAGGCCACAAGATTTTGTGGACAGGTTCAATTGAAGCTGGGAGATCTTAAGAGTTCTCTCTCAAATTTTGAAAAGGTTCTAGAGGTCCACCTTGAGAACTGTGAGAGCTAAAAAGTTGTAGGCCATATATATGCTCAACAAGGGTACACAAAGAAGGCTTTGGAAATTTTAAGAAAGGCAACTCACATAGATCCAAGTGATGCTCATGCATTTATCAAGATGGGTGAGTTATTAATATCATCAGACCCTAGTGCAACCTTAGATTCTCTTAAGACAACAAAGTCTCTTCTGAAGAAGAGCCAAGAAGAAGTACCCACTCAATTGTTAAACAACATTGGGGTTCTTCATTTTGAGCATGATGAACTAGAGTTGGCTCAACAAACTTTTATGGAGGCATTAGGAAATGTCATTTGGGTTGAATTCATAAATAAAAGCCCAGTGCCAATTCTGCAATTTTTCCTGTGCTCTTTAAGGATATGGAATTCTTCCATCGACTAGAAGAAGGTGGTGTTTCACTTGAGTTACAATGGGATAAAGTCACAACACTATTTAATCTTGCTAGGTTGTTTGAACAACTACATGATACTGAATTTTTTTTTTTTTATACAAGCTAATATTGTTCAAGTTTCCTGATTATGTGGATGCATATCTACATCTTGCAACCATGGCTCAGGCTCAAAATGAGATCCAACTAACCCTAGAATTGACTGGGGATGCACTTAAGGTGGATAAAAGCCAATCAAATGCTTTATCTATGCTTGGAAAAATGGAACTGAAAACAAATGATTGGCTTAAAGCAAAAGAAAGCTGCACAAAGTGAATCAGATGCAACAAATTCTTATGTTGACATTTCACTTGGAAATTAGAATCATTTTGTAGCTTTTTGCAATGAGAGGAGGGATCCAAAGGCGGAGGCACAAAATATTGAGAAGGCTAGAGAATTGTATTGTAAAGTGTTGGCATAGAGACTAGGAAATGTTTATGCTGCAAATGGGGCAGCCATTGTGCTAGTTGAAAGGGGCCAATTTGATATTTCAAAGGAAGTTTTTACACAAGTACAAGAAGTTGCAGTAGGAAACATCTTTATTCAGATGCTTGACGTGTGGGTAAATCTAACACATGTTTACTTTGCACAAGGATAGTTTGTGCTTGCAGTGAAAATGTATCAAAATTGTTTGAAGAAATTCTATTTTGGCACTGACACCCAAATTTTATTATATTTAGTTCGAACACATTATGAAGCAGAACAATGGCAAGATTGTAAAAGAACATTATTAAGAGCAATAGATTGTAACTACTATAAGTTTCCAATGAGAAAGCTATAGATTTTGTGTTTAATGTAATGAGAGTTTCAAATTACCTCTGAATTCAATGTAGAGGGCATCCCCAAATCCAACTTTGTTGCAGAGGGCCTTTCCGACTTCAAATTCGTTGCAACAAACTTTGAATTCCTTGCCCTTGCCTGCCTTTTCAGAAGTCTCCAGTTCCTCTCCAAACAATCTTTATCGCCCATGCAATACCTAGGCCAATGCAG
Source organism: Sequoia sempervirens (assembly GCA_007258455.2). Taxonomy (NCBI): domain Eukaryota; kingdom Viridiplantae; phylum Streptophyta; class Pinopsida; order Cupressales; family Cupressaceae; genus Sequoia; species Sequoia sempervirens. The sequence continues at coordinate 291,202,514 of VDFB02353493.1, forward strand.
TTGTCAAGTGCTAGGCTAAATGAATAATGAATTAGGCTAAACAATCTTTATCTCCAAATTAGATGAAGTAGTTGCTATAACTCAAAACATCTCAGTGTAGTTGTCAAGTGCCAGATTAAATGAATAACAAATCACATGCGCACAATACACTCCCTCCCTACGTTTCTCGAAATATATATTTTTTCTTATTTGTAGTTGCTTGACTAACTATTTAGTCATTTTTTTTATTTGTATGACTAAATAATTTTTTAGTCCACAACCAAATTAGTCATTTATTTACTCATTTATAGTTGAGTTGCAAAAAAATAGTAGAATTTACTCATTTTTAGTTATTGTGACTAAAAGTTTTAGTCACCTAGTCATTTATTTGCCAAATTCTTCTTGTGTAAACTGACAAAACCAAAGAGGTCAATCCATCCCATCAAGTACAAGTAGCTACACTAAGAAGAGGAGAAGACATATGATCTGAAACCACTCATGAGGATGGTTCTCGAAAGGGAGGATAAGGGGCCTCTCACCCCATCTTGAGGATCTTGTACGATGAGTGAACTAGCGCACCTAAGTTGGGAGGCAAAGGTAAAATAACAATGTCCATTCCACCCTATGTAGGGGAAGGCTACTTGGACAAACCAACAATGTTGTCACTTGGAGATGAAATCTAACCACTTTGTCGAGAAGGAGGTAACAAGAAATAACTACAACTATGTAATTGATTTCATCACTTGGGGTAGGTGGTAGTGTTCATAAGAATTCTCCTCATAATAAACGACATTCTCTTCCACCTTTACATATACAAAAATTTAATCACTTTTGATTTTTTTTATTTAGATGATTTAAAAGTTGATTTTAATATGTCAACATTTGATGTCAAATTTGGGAGTGCAATTCTCTCCACCCATTATTTTAATATTTAACAATTTACTCTGTATTAAATTGTTAATTAAACACTCTCTTCAATTTAAAAGTACACTTATTTCTCTCAACCTTTCCACATCTCAACAAAAAAGGTTGACCTACTCAACATCTAACAAAACACTTAAGATCTTCTGACTTTATCAACATAATTTGAAACGAAATCTAGCCAACAGAACACACCTTTGATTATAAATTAATTAATAAATAGAGTCAAACGTCCATTCTGCTGGCTCCATAGAAGTACGTAGTTCGAAGTGTATTTTGCTAAGGTTAATTCCGTGTGGGCTATATACGAGTAACCGTACTGCTTACATGGCTACGGCGTTCAACGTTAACGACTGCCCTTTAAAAGTTAAAATCAAGATTCAACGTACGACAAGGAAACAAAAAGAGTTGTAAGATATTTGAAGATGGTCAGGATGGAAAAATTCAAACTGTACCAAATCAAATTGGTATGCCCATGGCCTGAATGTTAGAAATCCTACATATCAGGGAAAAAATTGGGCCCTGAGAAGTTACCGACTATAAAGATACAAAGCATAAAGATGATGAAATTAGATGTTAAGGAGCACAGATATTATGTTTCAGCAGCGGCCTTGTTCTGCTTCATCTTTATCATGCTGGTCACCCCCACCATTCCTCAGTCACAGGAATACCACAAATTCGCAGATAAACGCAATTTATTCGGTAGTTTTTTTCTTTTCCATTTTTTATCTTTATCTTAAAATTAGGGTTTTTGTTGTGATGAGAGAGAATTGAATTCACAACCACCTGTTTACAAATGTAATCTGAAACATTTTTAGTTGTTTTCACTCTTAAAACTTTTTAATTGTTGTTATTCTTAGATTATTCAGATGAGTTTTGGATAAATATATCTGGAAATAACTGTATATGTGTCCGGTAAAAGGAAGAGGATATACATGGAACTGTATCTGGATATATGAATAAAAACTGGGAACCTGTGGAACTGGAAAGTATATCGAAAATTTAGTTTAGAAGCCTTATTAATTGTCTTGTTTATAATCGTCATGCTCATGATCTATTTTTTTCTTTTCATGTTTTTCAAAATGGTCCCTACAAGTAGATAGCTGTAAGGGACTGTGACGGAGACTTGATTAGGGTTTTCTCAATATTCTTTTCATTGCAATATATACCGTGAAGAAAGAGATCGTGCCAATTGTGCGAAATTATGCTTGAATTTCCTGCGCTTCTTGTCAGTGGATTTGCGTTGTATTTGTTATCATTGTTTGTGAAAGCAGTGTGATGACGTGTGTACGGAACACGATTTTGAATGGCAGGGTTCACTCAAGGGCTATGTTAACTCTGCATTTTATCAGTTTTTTTTTAAATTTCTGTTATGGGGATGTCACTGTAATTTTCTGTGGATTGGAGGTTCCACACTCTCTCCGAATGCTCAAAATAGTGGAGGATCGGTAGTTATGTAGTAGAGCATCCGGAGATCCTGGGTTCATAGCTTGTCCATAGTTTTGAGCTTATTTTTAGCTTGTGTCGAAGCTTCATTTTTTTTGTGTCATACTGGGGCATGGTCTCAGCTTTCAGAGATTGAGAGCATCAGCTCTTAATTTATAGTCTCAAGCTGTATCACCTGGTGGGCAGGGGAAGAGTTCAACTCTTGTAGCACAATTGTTACTTGGCTGTCTGGAGAATGATTTTAAAATTGTTCTGAAAAAGGGGAAAATTTTGGATTTCAAAATAAAGGGCAATATTAAAAAAAAAATAAAAAAAATCTGTGAGGAGTTTTATCACAGGAGAAAATTCACTCTAAAGGTATAGAAGCAAAACTGTACTTGGTGTGTCTAGAGAGTGAATTTTAACTTTTGAAAGTACATCCAAGAAAAGGGGAAAAGCTTGGAAATTTAATGCATATTAGGAATGCGCTATCAAGTCTGAAATACAGTTTGACTAAGAAGCCACATCATGTTAAAGTGGGGTTTGAAATCTGGTTGTCATCATGTCCATTGCTTCACCTTATTACTCTGGACTATTTCTTAAAAAATGATGATGCCTTTGATGTTTGAACTTTGTCAAATAACAACTGTCCTGCAGGATATAATTAGTCAATTGGATGTATTCATAACATGAAATACTGATGGAAAAACGATGCAATTGTCAAGGTGCAGTCAGAATCTTAATAATGACGGTTTGATATATGGCATTGAGGGTCCTGCTGGAGTGACCATGACAAGGATCCCAATTTTTTTTGATGAAAATGAGGTTTTTAGGTGTCAGGGCATCAAAATCCAATCATGGCAGTAAGGGATTGATGCATAGTCACATTATATGTACACAGCAATGGCACAGCAAACCAAAAAGTATAAATGGAATTCAATTACATGGGTTTAAAATGGTAAAAACGTGGCAAATTAAAAAATGCTAAAATTCTCATAAGAATATGGAAAAGAAAAACTGCAAATGTTATTTCATGCCAAATAGAGTGTGTAGAAAGAGAAACTTGCATAGAAATGATTTTATTGTTTACCTGCCGCCTGAGATTGCAAAAATGACAGAAAAAATCAAGCTAGAGGGGTTTATAGACAAAAACCTATAGTATGTTAAAAAAACATGGCCTTTTTTTTAATTACATGCATAGAAAATATGTATTTTTTTTTTCATTTAATCATTATTTTTCTCTTGTTGACCTGGTTTTGATTAGTTTTTGAAATTCCTGAGCATGGTGGGTTGGAACGGCATGGTTTGGTGTGTAATGTCCCCATTTTTCGTGAGCGTCAGTTTTCAGATGGTTTAGCCTATTCCTGACCCTTGTAGGCTAATAAGCATGGTTAGGGGGTCCTTTGCGACAGATACCTGGTTAGATGATGGTTTCCATTTTCCTGGATTCAGTTGAATGGGAGAAATAAGGTGTTTAATTAAGATATAATGTTTAATTATTATTAAAGGTAACTTAAATAATAATAATTATTTTAATGTTATGTTATAATATTATATTTGTACTTTATATTATAAAGTTATATTTTAAATATTTGTGAAGTGCAAATATTATATTATTTTAATATTGTTTTCTAGAAGCTTCTTGAAGATGGATTGAAAAAGTATCAAGGAAGATCAAGCCAAGCTTCTAAGGGCATCTAGGAATTGACATTTGAATTGAAGAATTTATTTGGTGAAGGAGCCAACTAGGGTTTCTGCCATCTCTAGCCATTGGGAACGAAAACTCCATTTTGCAATTTTGAAGTTGTGAAATATCAGCTAAATTATTGGTTCATTGTGGGCTTCATTTCAAAAGTTCAATTTGTGCTTCATTGAAGGATTCATTTTGCAATAGCTGTTGTATTATTACAAGTGTTTTTGCAATAGCTGTGGTATTGCTGCAAATTATTCTACAGGCTTGCTGTTTCCAAATTTTAATGGTCTTGGACCAAAATTTGGAAAAGGGTTCGATATTTTGAAAATAATCCCAAAATTCTGAGAAATCAATTTTATTAGTTGCAGCTTTAGAGTTTATGGCAAATATTAAATATTGTGGTCAGCTGCTTGATTGCTTGGTTTATCCTTTATGAGTTTTATGAGGGAGTTTGATTACAAGTAGTCATTCAGAAAAATAAAGGACGAGTACTTTATTGGAGCCAATTAAAGTAAAGATGAATTTATTCCAGCGTGGCCTTTAGGAGATACTCGAATATCATATTCATCTCTTATTTGCTAGGAATAAACAAGAGAGATGCAAATATAATTATCTTTTGTCAGCCGTTAAAGACAAAAAGGTATAAACTGATTTGAATTTCTATAGACGCCACCTGGAGGGATGAATATACAGTTCAAATGTGACAAGAACTACATATGTTTGAGTATCGAATGAATATAGGAGAGGATCGTATTATTTCTCCATGAGTCGATAACACTAGGAATAGCTATCTAGTCAGATAGGACCGATTTGGTTATAGCTCATCGAATATTTGGCTGATAAAGACAAAATATATAGCACAACGCTTGGTATCAAAATAGTTTGCTGCTGGGAAAAATCGTGTCTTGCTTGGAGGTCGACTTTGGAGTATCTTACTGACAAAACCTTCTGACATAGTGATATTCGATTCTGAAGAATATCTTAATATTTCTGGGCGCCGCATTGGGAACTTTTGACAAGACAAATTTGTGTTGGCACAATAAATATTCTAGTGACACAACATGTTGAAGGTTTGTTTGTTACTTCTATTTGGAAGTTGAGTATCACACTCTAGTTCGATTAGTGAAGATTGAGGCATTTGGGCACTGCAGTACATCACTTTAGAGTGATGCTGACTTGTTAGTATTGGGCAAGCATTTTAAAGACGACTCTCATCTCCAGGCGACATCTAGACTGTGAATAGATTTGTAGCTTGGAAGAACGGTGAACTTGTTCAGTCATTTTCAGTCAGAACCATCTATAGACCATTAAGAGGCGACTTGGTATTGTTGGGAATCAATTCTTATGACTGCAGAATACGTCCAGGTTCCTCTATTGTTGCTTGCACATTCTACATCTGAAATTGCATTTAGAATGGTATTTGCTGTCAATATAGTGTTAGTTTTAGGATCAGAAGTTAAATAAGCAGATTTTAATTCAATTTCAAACAAATAGACACATCATATACCCTGGGAAAACCCTCCAACTTGAGGGAGAAAAACCCAGCAACAATATATCACTTATATATTGAATAATAATCAACAAGTCTCTTTACAATGAGGCCGATCACAAGATCAAATATCAACACCAAAAACTTGATGCAAACTCATATAATAATATCGCTTCTTCCTTGATGAATTCAATCTTCTTTGAAGTCTTCAATTTGCTCTTGAATTAATTCGCACTTCTTATGAAATCGCACTATGAAGAGATGAATGTATATATATCTCAAACAACAAAACAACATCACATATATATACAAGTCGAATAGGTAGGCACCAAGAAAACGTGTCTCTTCATAATACCAAGTCGGCCCAAGAATGAAAGAATATATCCCAACAAGGTGGCGATTCATGAAGTCAGCCTCAAGTAAATTCGATTATCAATAAATAAACATTATTTATTGTTCTATGTGAAGTGCCTCTTCACCAATGAATACCTCCAATAAAATAAATAGTCGATAAGGCTATATTTAATTTTATTTCTTGATAATCGGGCTGGAAGATGAGACCCGACGCTGCCAACATCAACACTCCCTCTCAGCTAGGGAGGAATACTTCCAGCTATCCAATGTCATGGAGTCTCTCAACATGACACCCACAATGGCTACACCCATATGTGGAAGAGCTCATCACGGAGTCACTCAACGTGATGTCGTCATCTCATCGTGACGTCCACCATGGCTACTCCCAGAGGGTGGATAAACACAAGTACAAGGAAATCATCACAGAGTCTCTCAACGTGATGTTGTCATGGAGTCACTCAACATGACATCCACCATGGCTACTCCCAGAGGGAGGAAACAAGGGCTTTCACCTCAAATTTCTCTCACATAGAAAGATGCATTAACAAGGGCTTACACCTCAAATTTCTCTCACAGAGAAAGATGCATTAAACAAGGGCTTACACCTCAAATTTCTCTCACAGAGAAAAATGCATTAAAGCAAATCACAAAAGATCACTGATGCTAAGTCTAGGGCTTCATTTTCCACAATTCCAAGCTTGTTTTTAAAGTACACAAACTTTACTTTGGAGAGAGGCTTGGTGAGAATATCAGTCGTCTGCTCATGAGTGCTAATGTATCTCAACTGGATGGCTTTCCTCAATACCATATCTCTGATGTAGTGGTATTTGATCTCAACATGTTTGGTTCTATCATGAAACATTGGGTTGACAGAAGCTTCACACAACTTTGATTATCACAATGAATGACAGTCGGCTCCAATGATTGCCCAAACAATCCTGTAAGGAGCTTCCGAAGCCACACTGCTTCTCGAGCTGCCACACAAGCTGCAATATACTCGGCCTCTGCGGTGCTTAGTGCTACTGAAGATAGCTTCCTACTACACTAGGAGATCATCGCAGACCCCAAACTGAAGCAACATCCAGAGGTGTTCTTCCAATCAGCTACACACCCTGCCCAATCAAAATTAGAATATCCTTGCAGCTTTAGGTCCACATTGGAAGAATATCTCAAGCCATACCCAACTGTGCCACACAAGTATCTCAGGATATGCTTGGCTGCAACTAGATGTATTTGCCTTGGTTCACACATGAACTGACTAAGAGCACTCATTGCATAGCAAATATCTGGTCTAGTATTGACTAGATACATCAACGATCCAATCAACTGCCTGTACATAGTAGGATCCACCAGATTTGAACTAGTTGCAGACTCTTTTAACTTCTGCAAGTTGGTCTCCATTAGTGTAGACATGGATTTGCAATCCATCATACGAAATCTCTTCAAGATGTCTATTGTGTACTTCCCTTGACTCAGAATGATCTCATTAGGCCTCTGCCATACTTCTAAACCAAGGAAGTAATGCATGTAACCAAGATCCTTCATTTCAAATTCAAAAGCTAACTCCTTCTTGCATTTGATAATGAGGTGTTCTTCTCTAGTAAGAAATAGATCATCAACATAAAGAACCAAGATTAATGCCTCACCATCAATTACCTTGAAGTACAGGTTTGAATCGGCATCATTTTTGGAGAAGCCCAAGCTCATTAGGTATCGATCAAGCACGAGGAGCCTGCTTAAGGCCATACAAAGCCTTCTTTAATTTGCAAACATGATAATCCTTCCCATGAACCTCAAATCCATCAGGTTGCTCAATGTATACCTCTTCTTCAATTACACCATTAAGAAATGCTGTCTTCACGTCCATCCGATGTAACTTCCATCCTTTAGCTACTGTAATAGCAGTGATAGTCCTGATGGATGTATAACGAGCAACCGGAGCAAAGGTTTCCTCATAGTCTATTCCCTCTTTCTAAGAGAATCCTCTAGCCACAAATCTAGCCTTGTACTTCTCAATGCTTCCATCAGCCGCATGCTTGATCTTGAAAAGCCACTTAGAAGATACAACATATTTCCCTTTTGGTCTAGGTACAATGTCCCAAACATTGTTCTTGAGAATAGATTGATATTCTTCAGCCATAGCATCTCTCCATACTTGCTGACTTGAAGCTTCGTCAACACTGGAAGGCTCAGATTCAATAATTTGACTCATCAATGCAACATAGCTTGGAAACTTTTGTGGTCTTTTGCTTTCTCTAAATGTTCCTCTAGGAGCTGCAAACTTTTCTGCCTCCTGCATTGTTTGCCCAGCCCAAAGAGGTCTCTTTCGACCAATAACAATGTCTCTCGGCCCATCAGTTGGTTCCAAAGGCTCAACTGGTTCACCATCTTCTTCTGGTTTAGTAGACTCCCTCTGAATCTCAGGAGTATGGTCAACTTCCATGTCCTGAGGAGACTCTTGGTCTTCATTATCTATCTCCATGTGAGAGCCTTTAGATCTCTTGAATGCAACATCCTCTTCAAATGTAACATCCTTGCCGATCTCTATCAGTTTCTGACCTGGAATGTAAATCCTGTAGGCTTTTGAAGACTCATTGTAGTCCTCAAATATTCCCTTCTTGCTAGATGGTTCCAATTTAGTCCTTTAGTTTTATCTTTAGGCACATGAACATACACAAGACAACCAGAGATTCTCAAGTGATTGACTTCAGGCTTCACACCTGCGAAAGCTTTTTTAGGAGTCATGTTCTCCAAAATACGACGAGGGCTTCGATTTTGAACATACACAGCTGTCCTAGATGCTTTAGCCCAAAAGAAGGTTTGCAGATCTTGATCATGGATCATGGCTTTAGCTGCTTCTACAATGGATTTGTTCTTCCTTTCTGCAACATCGTTTTGCTGTGGATTGTAAGGGACACAAAACTCCCTCTTAATCCCAGCCTCGATACAAAAGTTACAGAAGCCTCCAGAGATGTATTCTCCTCCGTTGTCTGATCTCAAAACTTTGATCCTCTTCCCGGACAAGTTCTCTACTTGAGCCTTGAATTCCTTGAATTTCTCAAGTACCTCCTCAGATTCTTTAGTCTTTAAGAAATAAATCCAAGTCTTTCTAGAGTAGTCATCAATGAAAATTATATAATACAAGAAACCACTCAAAGAAGCAACAAACATTGGACCACACAAATCAGAATGAATAAGATCTAGAATACATTTGGATCTACTCTCACTACTATGAAAGGGACCTTTAGTATTCTTACCCAATGCGCATCCTCGACAAGTACCTTCATGCTCCTGGCTAAGTTTAGGAAGGCCAGTGACCATCTTCTCCATGGTTGGGAGTGCTCTGAAATGAAGTTGAGCAAGTCTCCTATGCCAAAGCTCACATGAACTTGTTGAATCATGCAACAAAGCATGTATTGGGCGAGTGGAAAGTCTATAGAGACTCTCTTGCCGAACACCAACTACTCGGGCAATCTTGATGCTAGAGTTCTTCGGCCATGCAAGGACTTTTCCTTTAGAGAATGCAACTTGATATCCCTTGTCCTCCAAAGCTGAAATTGAGACAAGGTTCTGCTTGATGCCTGGTACAAATAGCACATCGCTCAACTGAAGAGAGGAGGTTCCAACGCCTTTCACAGAATAGCATGCATCATCCCCAATTATGACTTGAATGCTTGTATCTCTCTCCACCAAATCTGAAAGATGTTCTCTAAAGCCAGTAATGTGACGAGAGGCACCACTATCAATTAACCAAGTATTGCTATTTGTTGGAACATTGCTTGATAGGGCAGAATAGAAGAGAAATCCACTTGAATCCTTCTGAGGAGAGATCTCACCCACATCCGCAATTGAAGCATGCTGTTTTGGTCTAGTTGGACAATCTTTCGCATAGTGACCAAACTTGTCACATCTGAAGCACTGTTTATGGGAGAGATCCTTCTTCTTCTTAGATGCAGGAGCACCATCTGATCTTTTATCTCTGTTCCTTTTGAAGTTGCCTTTCTTCCCTTCTCTTCCTTTCTTCTTCAAAGATTGAGCGGCAAGTACATGAATGTCTTCATTGGTAGAACTTTTCCCATTGCCTCTCACTGCCAATCTAGATTCCTCTTGAACGCAATCTGCCCTTAGACGATCAAACTTTGGTAATTTTGATCTCCCACTAATGCCTTGGATAAATGGCTCCCAAGATTGAGGAAGACCATTAAGAGCCAACATGACCAAGTCCTTATCATCAACCATATGACCAATGGCGCAAAGCTGGTTTCTTAACTCGGCGATCTTCATGAAGAATGAGATGACAGAATCTCCTTTTGCCATCTTGATATGATGAAGCTGTTGCCTCAATGCAAGAGCTCTGCTTGTATTATTAATCTCATATAATCCCTCCAAGGTCTTGAACATTTCTCGTGCTGACTTCAACTTGGAGATGATCGGCACAAGGTGGTCTTTCACAGAATCTACCAAAATCTTCTTCACCTTAGTGCCATTCTTTTTCCATTGTGATTTCTCATTCTCATCGGAAGGCTCGGGAACTTTGCTCTCCACGAATTCAACAATCTCATTTTCTTCCAATGTAAGCAACACTCTGAACTTCTAAGAGGTGAAGTTGGAAGCACCTTCAAGTCTGTCTTCAACCTTGAGCCCGTTCACCATTTTTGAAGATGAGATAGACACAAGAAGATGAGAACAAGAGTGGAAGATAATGCTGCTTATGTAAATCTGATCACAATCTTGCTTAAACCCGCACTGATACCATGTTAGTTTTAGGATCAGAAGTTAAATAAGCAGATTTTAATTCAATTTCAAACAAATAGACACAACATATACCCTAGGAAAACCCTCCAACTTGAGGGAGAAAAACCCAGCAATAATATAACACTTATATATTGAATAATAATCAACAAGTCTCTTTACAATGAGGCCAATCACAAGATCAAATATCAGCATCAAAAACTTGATGCAAACTCAGATAATAATATCGCTTCTTCCTTGATGAATTCGATCTTCTTTGAAGTCTTCAATCTGCTCTTGAATTAATTTGCACTATGAAGAGATGAATGTATATATATCTCAAACAACAAAACAACATCACATATATATACAAGTCGAATAGGTAGGCACCAAGAAAACGTATCTCTTCATAATACCAAGTCGGCCCAAGAATGAAAGGATTTATACCAGCAAGGTGGCGATTCATGAAGTCGGCCTCAAGTAAATTCGATTATCAATAAATAAACATTATTTATTGTTCTATGTGAAGTGCTTCTTCACCAACGGATACCTCCAATAAAATAAATAGCCGATAAGGCTATATTTAATTTTATTGCTTGATAATTGGGCTGGAAGATGAGACCCGATGCTGCCAACATCAACACATAGTATAGTCAATTTCCATTTCATGATTTGATCATTGCTATAGTTTTGTATTTGCAAATAAGGGGGATTAGTCACAGTCATGATTCAAATGCTCTCACACTATGGAACATTGTAATTACTTGAGCTTCTCAATAGCAATTCAAATAGCAAAATGTTTGTGAAAAATGTCAAGGCACTATAACATCATGTTTGGTTTCAGAGTGAGCATGCCAACTGTTTGCTGAAATGATTTTATGCTATAGATGAGTCTGTACATGTCTTTTCATTCAAAATGTTATTGTAATACAATACTCTTGCAATTTACAATCATTGGCATTGTCTAGTTTAGTTTTTAATGCATTTGGTCATCATTCAAAACAAGAAAAAATAAACTGAAACATTTACCAGCAGTAGCCAGACAAGTGTTTGATGAAATGTCTGAGGTAGAAAACTGAAAAATTTGCATCAGATATTGCTAGGGACATTACAGTGGTATCAGAGCCATGATCCTGCCATCTTGTGAAAAAATAGAGCTTAGTTGTCAGATGGCTACAAAGAAGTCTATATTTGAGTTGTTACAGGAGTTGTCCATGCTTATGAGAGATCCTGACATTAAAGGGGCATACTTGATGATATTTACAAAATCTAAAGATTTGAATGGAAAAGCAGAACATGCCTTGGGTGAAGTATCTAGAAACCTATACAATGAATTTTCAGCAGATAGTGACCAGCATACAACTGATCCTATGGAGAACAGAATGGACAAGGTGATGAGCAGGAGATGCCTTCTTTTGGTTTATAGGTTTCATCTTCTCCTCAGGAGGATAGCATGCCATCGTTAGATGTTTCAATTGAGCGGGGTGATGATGAATACATGGAGCAGCCTGAGTCCTCTTGTACTTGGACACTAATTCAGGACACTGATGATTTAGCAAATGAAATTGGTGCTAACCTACTTCCAGATCAGCATGAAAACATTCGAGACTTTGTGGAAAATGAGTTTTAGGCACAATTAGAAGCTTCTCCATGTGGAATAGAAGCTAGTCATACGCCCCATTGCCCGCACAGTTTGAGGAACTAGTTGAAGGTGAATGAGGATGGGATTGTGGCAGCACTATCTCTTCACGATAAAATGCACAACTTGATTGAGAAACAACTTTGGAGGGTTCAGTTAGAGGGAAGACAAAGGGAATTGATGTAGAGTCTTCTCATGATCTATAGGCAATCAAAGAAGGTATGGGAACAATGAAAACAAACTATTTGCACCTTCTTTCAAATCGGGACCACCTTCTTTACCTTGTTGGGATCTATTCAGATGCCTTGGTGAGGAAAGAGGAGGAACAACTTTCTCAAGAGCTTGAGGTCACTAGGGATTCTTTGGTGAGTACTCAGTTGGCACTTCAGGATTCCGAGAGATATGTTGATGAGCTTTGCTCAAGGTTGAGTTTGGCTAGATGCACATCATGTACAACAGAGACTCATTCATCTAAGGCAGCTAGGACACTTGTTGATGATAGCAGTATGAGATCACCTAGTGTTCACACTCAGGATACAGGTGCAGTGTCAGATGGTGGTATAGACACATCAGTGTCGGCTGCGGATTCAAGTGTTAGTAGAGATTTGAGTACTGGTCTCTTCTTTGGTACTTTGGAGGCTAACATGGGACAATTGTATCAAACGGAGAGGATTCCTTCTAGGACTTGCACGTTGGGTTTTGGTATTGATCCAGCACCTTGCCAGGCAGTAGATGGCATTCATGATGAGGGTGAGATAGGATGCTTGCAGTTGTTTTCTGAGAAAGGTCTTGATGATGTTGCTGCAAGGTCAATTCATCCTATTATGAGTTGTGAACCTTCTTCCAAGGATAGTGGTATTGGATGGAATACACCTGATCATTCGGGTATTCCATTAGCACAGTCAGGAGAGTTTCACCTCGATTGTGTCTTGAGGTGTGCTCATCAATTTGATTTCAGCCCCACATGTACAGGACTTGACTATGTCATTGTTGGTGCAGAGAGGTGGCTTGAATATGTAATATTTAGGTCCACTCTGGTATGACACATTTCCGTCTTCTAGTGACGAGTCCAAGTTGGGTGAGTCTTCTACTTTGTTCTCTCCTGCTGATTACTTAGAGACTTGCAACATTTTGGTGTTAGGGGGTATCAGAGTGGCACAACGGAAAGTGCTAGGTGTTGGCTTTCCAACAGCATGGATGCATAGGGTACATCATCGCAGTATGGTAGAGTTCATTGATCAACAGTTGGCAGAGATCCCTGTGCACAATTTATATAGGGATGAGTTTCAGATTTGGGATTCAGGTGGAGGAGAGTTTTCTTTGCAGCCGAGATTGCTTGTGGACAAGCAATTTCAGGGAAGGCGGACTGTAATGTCCCCATTCTTGTGAGCGTTAGTTTTTAGACGGTTTAGCCTATTCCTGACCCTCGTAGGCTAATAAGCATGGTTAGGGATCCTTTGCAGCAGATACCTGGTCAAATGATGGTTTCCATTTTCCTGGATTTAGTTGAATGGGAGAAATAAGGTGTTTTATTAAGATATAATGTTTAATTATTATTAAAGGTAACTTTAATAATAATAATTATTTGTGTTATGTTATAATATTATATTTGCACTTTATATTATAAAGTTATATTATAAATATTTGTAAAGTGCAAATATTATATTATTTTAATATTGTTTTGCAGAAGTTTCTTGAAGATTGACTGAAAAAGTATAAAGGAAGATCAAGCCAAGCTTCTAAGGGCATCTAGGAATTGACATTTAAATTGAAGAACTTCTTTGGTGAAGGAGCCAGCTAGGGTTTTTGCCATCTCCAACCATTGGGAACGAAAACTCTCATTGGTTATGCAATTTTGAGGTTGTGAAATATCAGCTGCATTATTGCTTCATTGTGGGCTTTATTTCAAAAGTTCAATTTGTGCTTCATTGAGGGATTCATCTTGCAATAGCTGTTGTATTATTGCAAGGGTTTTTGCAGTAGCTGTGGTATTGCTGCAAATTATTCTACAGGCTGCTTGTTTCCAAATTTTAATGGTCTTGGACCAAAATTTGGAAAAGGGTTCAATATTTTGAAAATAATCCCAGAATTATGAGAAATCAATTTTATCAGTTGCAGCTTTTAGAGTTTATAGAAAATATTAAATATTGTGTTCAGCTGCTTGATTGCTTGGTTTATCCTTTATGAGTTTTATGAGGGAGTTCAATTACAAGTAGTCATTTAGAAAAATAAAGGACGAGTACTTTATTGGAGCCGATTAAAGTAAAGGCGAATTTATTCTAGCTTGGCCTTTAGGAGATACTCAAATATCATATTCATCTCTTATTTGTTGGGAATAAACAAGAGAGATGCAAATATAATTATCTTTTGTCAGCCGTTAAAGATGAAAAGGTATAAGCCGATTTGAATTTTTGTAGATGCCACCTGGAGGGATGAATGTGCAGTTCAAATGAGACAAGAACTACATATGTTTGAGTATCAAATGAATATAGGAGAGGATCGTATTATTTCTCCATGAGCCGATAACACTAGGAATAGCCGTCTAGTCAGATAGGACCGATTTGGTTAAAACTCATTGAATATTTGGCTGATAAAGACAAAATATATAGCACAACGCTTGGTATCAAAATAGTTTACTACTGGGAAAAATCGTGTCTTGCTTGGTGGTCGACTTTGGAGTATCTTACTGACGAAACCTTCAGACATAGTGATATTCGATTCTAAAGAATATCTTAATATTTCTGGGCGCCGCATTGGGAACTTTTGACAAGACGAATTTCTGTTGGCACAATAAATATTTTGGTTACACAGCATATTGAAGGTTTGTTTGTTGCTTCTATTTGGAAGTCGAGTATCACACTCTAGTTCGATTAGTGAAGATTGAGGCATCTAGGCATAGCAGTACATCACTTCAAAGTGACACTAACTTGTAAGCATTGGGCAAGCATTTTAAAGATGGCTCTCATCTCCAGGCGACATCTAGACTGTGAATAGATTTGTAGCTTGGAAGAACGGTGAACTTGTTCAGTCATTTTCAGTCACAACCATCTATAGACCATCAGGAGTCGACTTGATATTGTTGGGAATCAATTCTTATGACTGCAGAATATGTCCAGGTTCCTCTATTGTTGCTTGCACATTCTACATCTGAAATTGCATTTAGAATGGTATTTGCTGTCAACATAGTATAGTCAATTGCCATTTCATGATTTGATCACTGCTATAGTTTTGTATTTGCAAATAAGGGGGATTAGTCATAGTCATGATTCGAATGCTCTCACACTATGGAACATTGTAATTACTTGAGCTTCTCAATAGCAATTCAAATAGCAAAATGTTTGTGAAAAATGCCAAGGCATTGTAGCATCATGTTTGGTTTAAGAGTGAGCATGCCAATTGTTTGCTGAAATGACTTTATGCTGTAGATGAGTTTGTACATGTCTTTTCAGCTAGAATATTGGCATTGTCTAGTTTAGTTTTTAATGCATTTGGTCATCATTCAAAACAAGAAAAAATAAACTGAAACATTTACCAACAGTAGCCAGACAAGTGTTTGACGAAATGTTTGAGGCAGAAAACTGAAAAATTTGCATCAGATATTGCTAGGGACATTACATGGTGTCAACTACGTTTAAAATGTGGGCACCCACATTTTTTTTCCCTGTTTACTATTAATATGGATTTAAGCATCTCCTCCTCCTTGTGGAGGGTAGGGGTTAGAATTCTGCCTCAGATATAACTATTGATTGTTTGGAGATAATATCTATATTTGAGTTTGAGTCTATGCTTCAAGGTCTTGAAACCTCAACTTCAATGTGTTTCCTAAGGATGCAACTTGTAGATATAGGCAAGGGATCAAAATATGGGCAACATAGGTGAATAGGCGCAGCAGATTCAACCTTATGCTTTCTGGATTTTCTAACATATGTACACATCCTTCTATTTGGAGAAATAGAGTTTCCTTAGAGATTTAATGTCTTCTACTTGAGTAGCTAAGGTAATAGTCCTTTCAAAGGAGATAGGAAAGAACATTCTTATCTTAATCTTCATGCTTGACCATTCTATTGAGATGTAGATATCTTGTATTTTGTGTGAAAGTTGTTTCAAATTTGATTCCAATATTAGGAGCTTTTTTTTTTGCTTTGTAAGAGATGAGTTTTATATTTATGTGGAAATTTAGCCTAGCCCGCACCAGGGGAGATCACAAAAGAGGGATCTCATCCTCATGGTTTAAGATTACATTTAAAATATTTTGCCACAGACATATTGGACCATACAGATCCCTACCTACTTGTTCTTGGTGCCAATATCAGAAACCATGTTTACACCAAATGGAACAATGCTAAAGATAATAGACTGCAAAACCAGCCCACTACCACATGGATACAAAGCAAGTGGCTTTGGACATCTATTCAAGTTATACAACAAATCTTGGCAACTACTTGCCTACGGACACATAACTCTTGAGATCCTTTGATTCTGATTGTAGTTTTGGCCCTTGAGTGACTGCAATTTATTCTTAATTTCCTTGATTTTGAGGATGTTATTTTCCCTTTCCTGCACTTCATGCCACTCATCGCTCCCTTCATTCTTTTGTTCTTCTGAACAAGATTTGGTGTGACCGCAACTGCATTTTGTTGCAAACGACCATACTATTGCTGGTATTCCTTTTCTTTTTCTAGATTGTTTGCCATTCGTTTCCTCCATCACCAACAATTGAATCCTCTACATCTTGAGATGGAGTGTGAGAGAGGGAGCTCTCAGCCCCCAAGGTGTGGGGTCCCTCACCAGATAAAGTAGAGCCTGTATGCTATTTGACTATTGGAGCAGAAGTGTCCGTAGGAGAGGGTCTTGGAGAGGTAATATCCCTGCCAACCACACTCTAAACAACAAGAGTCGCTCAAATGAGGCAAATCACTCTTTGTTTTTGAAGGCAGCTCATCGATCTTCCCTTCAACTTTCTTGCAGGTATCATTCTTTGGAGAGGAAACACAACTCTTGGGAGAATTTGAAACAAAATAATGCCTAGGGGAAGCTTCTTTCAACCAAGAAACCTCCCATTTTGCTTGAGATTTAAAACATTTGGACACTCTGCTGCAATGTGTCCAATTTTGTAACATCTTCTGCACCTAAAGATTAAACCCTCATAATCCAAGGGTTGCCGCCAACTGTGCCCATTCACATTCAAGATGATTTCTGTTGGGAGGGCTTTGGAAGTGTCCAACTCTACCAAAATCTTGGCAAAGGTTGTGTGGATGTAGTCTCTTGAATTTGCATCTGTATGAATAAAGTTTCCAAGAGTGTTACGGATTGCTGCAAAACATGATTCAAACCAATAGTGAAGGGGGAGATTTGGAAGGTGAACCCAAATCGGCATAACTGAAAATGATTCAGTGGCTGGGTTAAAATTTGGGTGCCAAGATTTTAACATCAGTGTGCTCTCTCCCCACAACCATATGTAACTGAGAATAGCATTTTTGTCTTTCTTACGGTCAAAACCACAGTAAAAAAACCCCTTGCACTTGGATAAATCTCTAAGTTTTTATCCATTAATGGGAGCTACGATTTTTAGATCCAACTGTGAAGCTCTGGAAGGCTAGGCCAAAAACGACTAAACCTACCAATTTACCCATTCCCAGAGAAAAATGCTTCGTTTTCACGTAGTTCTTTTAATAAAACGACATCAAAATCCAATTTTAGGGGTTTGTTTGAGCAATGAACAGTCCTCCTATTGATTATACCTAAATGTTTCGGACTTCATGAGACAAGAGATGGACTAGAATCAAATCTGGTGTTGTTCAATGAAGCGCTAGACTGTGGCACACCCACATGCCGATCTCCTTTTACCCTCACACTAGTGACTGCATCCAAGAAAGCGGTCTTAGTGGTAGACCTGTCCCCAGAAAGCTTGAATTTGGAAGCCATAGAGGATCGTGAAGTGTCCCCAGCCGCAACAGGAATGCTTCCCCCGTTCACGGCCTAAACATTGAAGCCCTCGCAAGCAGATTGAGGTGCGATAGTGGGAGAAAATCGCCTTGGAGCTTGCTTGCTCACACCCTCAACCAAACCGTTTTGCATGGAACTGCAAACTATATCATCGTCGGTGCCATGAACCTATTAACGTCAGAAGCAACAACGACTTTTGTATCGCTATCATTGCAAATATTCAGAAACGATGCCATATTTGACAATGAGCATTCACCAGTTTCCCCCTCCAATATTAGGAGCTTTGATGTATGGTCTTTCATTGACATGAATTATTCCTTATCTAAGAACAATACAAAAAAAAATCGAAAGATGAATAACAAAATATTTTATTTATTCTTTTGACTTATGTCACAGGATTGCGTTCATGTTCAACAAGGAATTTTTTTGGATTAAGTTAGGCAATGAGATAAAGTCAGAAAAAAAAAATGTGATTAAATTCATCTAATATAAACTTGAATTTTTAAAAAAATATAAGAAATAAATCCACAAAATTGTCAATATAGGTAGACATTGCTAAATAGATTTGAAATTTATGTAAAATGATGTCACATTTATAAACCATGATAAACTTATCGAAGTTAAACTGCAAAAAACATATGAAATCACGATTGCAAAGATGTGTTTTTTTTCAAAAAGTAACAATCAAGAGTCAAGATTGTAAAACTTCAATAAATTTTCAAGTCATAAGTCATCAAGAGCATCCGTGAAATACTTCAAAGTGTTTGGAAGTCCTTGTTATATTAGAAGAGACGAAGAAGATTTAGGGAAGTTCGATGCAAGTGTAGATGAAGGAATATTTTTGGGCTACTCTTCAAGGAGTAAAGCCTACATATGTTTCAATAAGGGATTGCATAAAATGGTTGAAAGCACAAATGTGAAGATAAATGAGGAGAAAAACTATCAAGTTGAACCACAAGAAGATAACTATCCTTATGAAGAAAGATACAAGGAAGATGTAGAAAAGAGAGAAGATGAAATAATTGAACCAAGGAACACCAAGGCACCGACAAAGACACCATCTAAGTTTGTTCAAAGGAACCATCCAGAAGATTTGATAATAGGAGATGACGGGGTCAAAACAACAAGAATGGTAGGAGATTTGGAAACTAAAAATGTGGCATTGCTATCTATGATTGAACCTAAGAACTTCAAAGATGCAAGTGAAGATAAGAATTGGATAGAAGCTATGAATGAGGAGCTGAATCACATTGAGAAGAATGATACCTGGGAACTTATCCCAAGATCCAAGGATAAAAATGTTATTGGCACTAGGTGGGTGTTTAGGAATAAGTTGAATGAAGATGGTTAGGTTATGAGAAACAAAGCAAGATTGGTATGTAATGGGTATGTTCAAGTAGAAGGTGTTGATTTTAAAGAGAATTTTGCTCCGGTTGCTAAGATGGAAGCCATAAGGATGTTCTTGGCTTATGCTAGTTTTAAGAAATTCAAAGTATACCAAATTGATATTAAATCTGCCTTCTTGAATGGAGATCTAGAAGAAGTCTACATTGAACGACCAAAAGGGTTCCTACTATCAAAAAATAAATACTATGCATGTATTGAAATGAGAGAGGAAAAAACAAGATTGCTCGAATCAAAATTCTGTCATTCACATTGCACTTCAAACAATTACAGAGTATTGGCATTATAAAGCCATTATTCCCGTATAAAACTATTTATGGGAACATAACTACCCAAACTATATTTATTTATTAAATTAATAATAGCATGCTAATTTATTTATTTAACTATTTTATGTCATGTACTAAATTCTAACACCCCCCCTTAGTACTGACATAGAGAAAAACTAGAAATTAGTACACATATTCTTCGTCACTTCGATGTGGAATTTCTTCATCACTTGAAGTGTGGTCCTTTCCTTCAATTATCAAAGCGTTATCTTGTAGCTTCCCATCAAGAAGATCTCATGCTCTCTATTTGCAATTCAGTACTACATGCCCTATCTTTTTACAATAGAAACATGTGCCACTTGTATGTTTGAACTTTGTCATATGTTTGGATTTTTTGTAAGAAGTACTAGCTTTGTTTTGTGCAGTCAATGCGACTTCTTCTAAAACATGTTTGTTTCTTTCATCAAGCAATGTGGATATAATACTTTCTAGACTTGGATTGATTTTGCTTAAGGTGAATACCTTGTGAGACATACTATTTGGCATACTATTTAAAAGAATGGCTTTTGCATCATTTTCCTTTATTTCTTCATTTATACTAGCCAACTGATTTATCAAGGAATGAAATTTACTGATGTGAGACATTATATCTTCACCTTCTTCCATTTTCAAACCATATAACTTTTGTTTTATAGTTATTTCTGCACTATCAACTTTTGATCTAAAGAAAGTATTCAATGTTTCCTAGATATCCTTAGAAGATTTTTTAAAATCTACATGATGCAAATAAGGTTTAGATAAACCAAGACCAATTATAGCCAATGCTTTCTTATCTTTTACCTTCCAGTTTTGAAATTCATCTGTATCTGTTGGCTTTGGCACTGTACCATCAACAATTTCCCAGAGATCTCTTTTAATTAACAATAATTGTATCTGTATTTGCTAATTGTGAAAATCATGTCCATTAAACTTTTCATAAAGGCTTAATTTATCCATTTTATGATAAATAAAATGTGTTCTTAAACTTTCAGAAATAAAAGGAAAAACCTATGTTCCACCAAGTTTCCGGGATGGGGGGACAGTGGGAGGCGTTTCGGGGATGGCAAATTTTTGAGGGGATTTTAGGGGACGGGGGGACGGCTGTATAGTATATATATATATAGAGAGAGAGAGAGAGAGAGAGAGAGAGAGAGAGAGATAAATTTTAAAAATATAGGGAAATTTCAAATTTTAGATATTCATATGAGTAATGATAATCATAACAATCACCAATCATATTGACATATGCATCATAGAATTGAATTATCAAACAAATTAATACTACAACTACCTAATTGCATCCAAGGACCATAATTCATGTCAAATAGTCAATGAGCATATGATATAAAATAATAAAATGCCCAAAAGGCTACAAGTTTGTACTACAAATGTCAAAATGACAAAGTCACAAGTGTCCAAAGGCAAAACATAGAAATAGAAAGTATGATGATTGCCGCTACTCGGCATCTGCCAACATTGCATCAAAATCAGACTCATAGTCTGAGTCACTGTCACTGTGAGGGGCTGGCTCATCTAATAGAACTCCAACCAATCCCTCCTGTCTCTCCTCCTCATCAATTTGTGTGACGTCCTTTGGATCAATATCCCATCGTAATGCTGGAGTCTGTCTATACTCAGGAGTTTGATGATCCTGGAGTTGCAAAGCACTATGCACAACCACTAATTTTTCTACCCGTCTAGAGGTTAGCCTATTCCTCTTGATAGAGTAAATAAAGCCGTATGTTGACCAATTCCTCTCTACAGCAGAGGAACTAGCAACCTGTGAGAGGAGACAAAATTTAAAAACTAAATTAGTAATTTAAATTTACTAATTAGGACATTCAATTTAAATTATGATTATATAAATGTTCAAACTTCAACACTCATCTAAATCAAATTATGTTAATCTAATGTATTACCTATGAAAGGAGGCGAACAGCAAGCGTCCTCAATTGTGGTGCATCCTTCCCATGCCATGACCACCATCCAATAGGATCCCTTTGAGCTACTGTAGTTCTATCTACCCTAGCCTCTGGTTTGCCGAATGTTGGACCACGGAGATTAGCAAAGTCAGTGAACTGTGTACAAACTAGACTGGCTTCCTCAATTGAATATATTTTTGCAAGGGCCCTCATAAACCCTTATTTCACCTCATCATCATCACAAGGAGGCATCCTACCAGGTCTAGGTACATACCATTTGGGATTAAGAGCAAAGGCTGCCATATAAAGCGGGGTGTTCATAGTGTTCCACCGCCGTGTCACAATGGGCCTAATGTTTTGCTCATATAATCCCGAATTAGGATCCCTATCAGAAATTGCTTTCTTTATTTTTCCAAGCATGGAGTCAAAAGTTTCATAAATCTCTCCAAGACTTGGAGAGTCTGTATCAGCATATCTAATGACATCCACAACAGGTGAAATGATGGAGCAAACAAATCTGCAAACAAAAATTTGAAAAAAGACAAGTTAGAACTTAGAAAATAAAAAAATATTAATAATAAAATCATATATATATATTTTTATAAAATCAGCAATTAATAACAAATTATTAATTAACAATTTTTTTACCTCACATTGGACCACCAATTATCATCAAGAATTTTTTGTTTGATGCTTCTCCCTTTTGCAGTGCTTGCCATAGACCATCTATTCCACTCTGAATTAACCATCATCAGCTGTAGAGCCTCCTGTACCTCAAGCATCCTCTCTAACAAAATAAAGTAGCTAGCATACCTTGTTGCTATAGGCTTGAGAAATTCCTTCTTTGAAAATGTCCTAAAGAGGGCAAGTGAGGTGTGATGGTTGCAAATAAACATCTGAATGTCTCTAGCATGTACAACCACCTGGTGCACCCAATCCATCTTCCCTATGTCTTTCAATGCATTGTTCAATGCATGAACACAACAAGGGGTCCAAAAGATGTGCTTGTAAGCACTCTCAACCATCAAACCTGCTAATCTGCACACACGTGCTGAATCAGTAACCACCTGCACAACATTGGTTGCCCCAACCTCCTCTATAGCCTCTTTCAAAATATTAAATTGGAATTCTGCATCCTTGCGCTTCCCAGAACAATCAATGGCTCTAAGGAAATATGAACCAGCTGAACATGTGACTATGATGTTTATAAGTGGCCGTTGTCTAATATCGGTCCACCCATCCATGATAATAGAGCAACCTGTTCTAATCCAACACTATCTCATGTCCTCCATCACCACACTCACCGTAGAATATTCTTTTTCAAGGAGTGTAGTGCGTAATTTATGTTCTCTAGGGGGAATGAATGAGGTACCAACATTTGCCACATCTCTAAACATTTGTTTGAAGTAGGGAGAACGTGCTACATGGAATGGGATAGCATGGGCATAGAAAAATTTGGCAATGGAAGACTCTGCCACATCTCGTGCTTGCACATTGAACATATTTGCAACTGTATTTTGCTGCTCACTAGAAGTAGCAGCCTTCCTCTTCCCTCTTGTGGAAATATGAACATCACCCGCACCACTACTACCACTACCAACACTAGGACTACCAAGCATAGAGGGCATAGGTGAGGTTGAATGTGCGGATTGAGTTTGCATAAGCTGATCCATAGGCCTTCCTCCGGCCTCCATGTGCAATCTATAACACTCCATCCTCTCAAAATCTTTTATATCTTTACAACCCTTGATCCCATGGCCTCCAAAACCCAATAGATGAGAATAGACTCTTGTATAGCTCCCATTATATTTTTCTTTGCAAATGTGACATAGCCACAATCTACTACACCCAATGTTTTTCCCTTTGCCTTTGTCTACACGTGATGCTAGTTGAAGAAGAGGTATTTTATAATTAAAGGGCCTTTTGCATTTTTTTCAAGTCTTCAGAAGGGATATCGAATAGGTTTTTTTGAGGCTGCCCCATATGAACTGATTGGTTTTCTTCTCCCCTCTCAACATCCCCACTATCTTCACTATTGCTGCTCATTTTGTTTTCTTTTGGTTTTTGCAAATTGAAAATTAAAAAAAAAAAAACAAAAAATCATACATTTTATCATTTTAACTTTAAAAAAAATGGAAAAAAATGAAAGATAATGGAAGAATAACTTACCTCTTTCACTTCTTTTGCTGGTTGCTTCCTTAATGCTCTCCTTTTTTCCTCCTAAATGTTGGCTTTTCTTCTCCAACAACTCCTTCAAACCCTCCTCTTTCTCTTCTCACTTTTGCTCTTGGCTGCAATTTTATCTTGGCAAGTTAAAATGAGATCAAATGAAGGTAACAAAATGTTTTTAAGTGGCCATATTAGGGTTGGGAAGGCGTGGGGCCTGTTGGTGTACGTTTTATCATCCACCGAACACACAGAATAAAATGTCCAAAGACACTCTATCCTCTCTTGAAAAACCACCGCATATGCTAAGATTGCGAGAGGATCATATGGCGATTCTAAGGTTTCTTTTGTCGGGTCTCAACGTGTGGATAAGCTCAATGGCCGTTGTGATATGCTGGTAATAAACAAGGGGACTTACGTTAAGGAAATCTTCACAAGTTTAGGACTTAGGGAATTTATCATTAAAGGCTCTCAATTAGGACTTTCAATGGATCTCAAAAAAAATGGCAAAAGGATAGGGTTTAGGAGAATCTAGTCTATGCCTAAGAACTCAAGAGACAATAAGGATTCGGTGAAGGGAATAAACCACACTTTGTTTCGCCTCCTGCAGGACAACATACGCAAAATGGGTGCAATCTTCAAGGGTTGTGAGAATAATTTTCAAACCCCGAATGAGGCTGAAGTTAAGTTTCCACAATTAAGAGCTCAGGCTAACTTTACGCATCGAATGCAAATCATCCATTCGAAGAAAGTATGAGCTACGCTTCACCATTGAATCAATACGATCAATCTCTCATTCAATTAACCAACTTTCAAAGCAAATTCTACCTAATCTAACTTTAACTTTAATCTATGGGGGAAGAAGATATGCATCCTCGCTTACTATTTGACAACAAAAGTTATTCAAGGCAAATCATGCTCAAGAGCTTTTATTATTCAAAATAGTCTCAATGCAACAATCTCATATTCTGTCTCCACACATTACAAATGAGGGGGCGAGCTCAATTTATAGGCTTCCCAATTACAATTCAATGGCCAAGATTGATTTCAAATCAACGACCGAGATTACAAAATAAAACCCTAATTAGGGTTTGTCACTTTCGACCAATGAGAAAATTTCATTTGAGGACACTTGTCCCTTTTGCTAAATATAAACCAACAATAAAATAGAATGTTGTTGCATGTTGATTTGGAACAATTTGATTGGTTGGAAGATGACGAGGTGCCACCTTAGCGTGTTGGATGTCCTCCTTGGTTGCTTCGTTTTTCTTCCACGTGCTTGCCTTAGGATATTTTCCTTGCCGATGACTCTGTCCGTTGTGCTTGTTCCTTCCTAGCTGTGATCCTAGATTCCTTTTGAGACTTTGATTTCTTCTTCTTACTTGTACTAGAATCTTTGAGGTCTGGAAGTCTCCCCTTGGAGCAGGTGTCTGGACTTGAAGTTGGTTGCTTTGAAATTCCTCCTGCTTGAACTGGTTTGATGTTATTCCTTGGAATTTCCTCTCTGAGTTCTCCAATTTGTGTCGAGAAATTGTCTAAGTATGGAGATATGTTTGGAACACTCTCCTTGTTACCATCTGATTCTAATTGGAAGCTTGTTTTTAATTTTTTAGGAGATGAAATCCCTCAAGAAGTTGTCCCGATTGCTTCTTTCAAGTGCCTAGAATCTGGAGAAGAATGCCTCTGTGCTTTCGCCACAATGGAGGAAATTGGAATTTCCTCTATGAAGTATCTCCCAAACTTAGCCAAATTTTGGCTATTTTGTAACACCTTCATGTGGACCATTCAACATTTAGCCAAGGTTTTGGCCATCTCCATGCTCGAACGAACTTTGCCTGTGGATTTGCCTTCAATTCTGAATTTGGCTTGTGCTAAGGATTTTATTCATTTCTTCTTTACTCCTCTTCAGCCTTCCTATTTTCTGTCCAACACTTAGTGAATTCTTCCCAAGGTATCAACACTTAGCCAATTTTCTGAGTTTTAGCCAATTTTCTCATCCTCTCCTTGGGCGGACTTCACATGAGCTTGGATGTTTTCTCTCTCGGCCCAAGTCAGACTCCAAGCCACTTTGGACAAACATCTCTAGGGAGAAGTCGAACTTTCTCTAGTGCTTACCTTCTTTTCTCTTACACTGGGGCGGACTTTCTCAACACTTTGAAATTTCTTTTCTTGGTCTAGGTCGGACTTTGCATCATGTTTGCCATTTTACTTGGCGGATCTTATGGATGTTCGGACATACTTTCTCCAAGCAAAGTCGGACTTTGTAAAGGTTTGGACATGATGTGCTTAGGCAAGGTTGGACTTTCTCATGCTTGTCCCATCTTTTTTCCTTCACTCCATTTGGCTTGAAGCAGACTTGCCACCATTCCATGCCATTGCTTCTTCTTTGAAGATTCCATTCCACGCCATTGCTTCTTCTTTGAAGATTCGCCTCGTGTCGTCATCCACCTGCAAGAAATAAAATAAACAAATTCAGATTTTCTCTCTCCTGAATTCTAGCTCTAAAGTTAAATTTTTAACACTCTCTCTCCTGAAGTCACGGTGAATTTTGTGTCGAATTTATCACTTCAAAGCGAATTCCATACTCTCTTTGCAATTTTCATCTTGGCACGGGCATATTTCATATTTAATTCTCCATTTTAATCTCCCGAAGTCGGAATTCTCACTGATTTGCCATACTCTCTCTCTAGAAGTCAAACTCTTTGAGACTTGTTTTATTTATTTTATCAAGGCAAACTTTCAAGACTTTGTCATTTATTTTTTATCCAATCTCCTCTTCATTTTCTTTGGCCAAAAGTTTATTTTCCAATTTTATTCCCCATTCCGTCTAGCCAAACCAAAACTTAAGCCATTCCGTCGACAATTGTTATGCCAGATCCCTATTTTTCTTTGCCATGGCGAACTTTTAATTGCACTGAGCTTACTTTCTTCTGCCAAAGTCAAATTTTCTCTTGCTCAGTTGAATTTTCCTAGGCAAAATCCTTGTCTGGATGTCTTCATCGGGAGAACTTCCTTGATGCTTGACAAATTCTTCTTCCTTCTGGCCAAGGGCGATCCTTCCTTTCTCCTTGCCTTGTGCATTTTCTCTGGCCAAAATTGTCAATTTTTCCTCTAGATATTTAAGACTTTAGGCCAAATTCAAATTTCTCTTCTCTTTTGTGCTAGGCACACTTCATTTTATTCCTTGCCAGGATTCTAACTTCTTTAGCACTTGTCCTTTCAAACTTAGCACTTAGCCTCTTGAGAACGTCATGATTCCTAGCCAAAATCTCCATTTTTCATCTTTTAGCCTCTATACTTAGGCAAATTTTCGAATTTGTCTTTTGACTAGGCACCAACACTTGGCAAGAATTAATTTTTCCTCTCCATAGATATAGCGGACTTTCGGCTTGTTTGGACAAGGTGGGGAAGCGGACTTTCTATAGTCTTGGACATTCCTTCTTTGAACATGGCAGACTAAAAGATTTTAGCACTTGCCTTAATACTATCCTTTGGAAATGATTCTCCACCTTTTAGTACCACTTAGCAAATTTCAAAATTTTCTTACTAGAGCTCAATATGAGTAAATTTTTGATTTTTCTCCTCCCATGTGCCTGAGGCGGACTTTCAACTATTATTGGCAAGTGTATGGTGGACTTCTTAACCTCTTGGCACTTCCTTTCAAGTGTGGCAGACTTTGGAGGAGGCTAGGACAAGCATGGTGGACTTACAGAGACTCTTTGACACTCCATCTTGAGGTTTGTGGACTTTCCCTTTCCACTGAACATTTCTTCTTCTACAGCACAATATTTGAGGCTGTTTCCACACTTCAGACAGCTTTCCTTCCCTTTGTACTGGACTTCCACACTTCGAGACATTTCTTCCTTAAGTCCCGTCCCACTTTCGGACCTCCTTCATAAATTTGTGATTCTTTCTAGACTTAACCCAGTTTCTCATGAATTTTGCTCTTTTGATTGATTTTCGATTTTGTGCTTGAGATCTGGCTGAACTTTTGACTGATTTTTCAGAATTTGATGCTTTTTGGGTCTGATTTTCATGCTTTTTTTACTGTTTTTTTCAGATTTTTCAATAATTTTTCAAATTTTCTCTTTGATTTTCTGAGTGATTTTTCGATTTTTTTGAACTTCTAAGTGCATTTTTGGAATTTGAGACCTTTCCAAATATAGAAACTTTCCAAAAATAGAAACTTTCCAAAAATAGAAACTTTCTAAAAATAGAAAAAGAAAACCCTAAAAAATAGGGAACCTTGTTTGGTCCAAAATGCCGAAAATGAAAAATCGAAAAATAAAATTTCTAAAAATGGAAGTCTCTTAGAGTGGCCGAATTCTGGCGATCTTAGTTTCTATGGGCCTTGCAGCTTCCATGGCGTCCTACATGGCGATTCATGACATGGATTCTTGGCTTGGCTTGGGTAACTCTCAGCAAAAGTGACTTGAAACTCTCAAAATGATGACCTCATTGTAAAAAGACAAATGATAATCAATTGCAATACCGAGGCAAAAAGCGAAAACAGGGGGTCCCCATTTGCAATGGGGCGATGTGTGAAATGGTCACAACAGGGCCCACAAAGGAATGCATTAAAAAAGAAAAAATAAAAAAAAAACCTTTATTTTTATGTTTTAAATGTTGCTGGGCGATAGGGGACGGCCGGCCGTCCCTAGGACGGTCGAGGGAAGGCTAGGCGTCCCCTATCCGTCCCCTTTCCATTCGGGTATGTTTCTTCTAATCAAGGACGTCCCCGAATTTCAGGGACTTTTGGGGGACGGCTGCCAGCCATCCCCTAGGCGTCCCCTGTCCTCGAAACATTTCCGGGACGGGTACGGGGGGCAAAAACCTAGGGGACGCGTCCCCGTGTACCCTTGGGAAAAACTTATAAATAAATAAATTCTTCCTTTTGTGCTCTAAATGCCTCTTTTTTGCATGCCTTGACAGACCATGCCTTGAACAACAACACTCTGATATCTTCCTTTATTCATCTTCTTTCTCCGGCGTACCCACTATTTCCCTTTGTGCTGTCCTCTTCATATCATACTCGGCGGAATATCGAGTGAATACTCAGAATCCCATCGGGGGCCAGCATAAAATACAAAATGCTATAGTAAAACCAACGAAGGAACAAAATAAAGATATCGGGTTTGATGAAGTCCAACGCTTCCAATGAAAATTTGTTCTATATATGTCGCACATTAGCAGTAGGCTTTCAATCTTTGAATGTTAGATTTTGTTCAGTGCAACATATAAGATAGCAATATTCACAAATTACTACTTCAAACACCTGGCACTTCTAATGATTACTGTGCCCAAAACGAACATGGAGAAGCATCAATTTCAACTCCAAGTGTGTAAATTTTAATGATCAGATAAATGCACAAAAAATTAATTCAAAATCAGACACAAAGACATAGCAGATACCTTGGGAAAACCCTCCTCTTGAGGGAGAAAAACCCAACAACAATATATCACTTATATATTGAATTGTCACAAAATGATCTCCTTACAAGGCCGATATGTAGGCCCAAAAGTATGCACCAAAGAGTGATGTAACGCAAAACTATATTGCTGGTAGAACTCAGCCTCAATCAATATGCACTTCTACAAAATTTGCTTTTCCTTCTAGACAATTCGCACTTAGACTTCAATGACTAATATAGAACTGAACTTAAACTTGATGATCAACAATGAGAATGCCATCGAGTATAAATACAAAATGGACGAGAGGACGTGTCTTTTCCAAGCACCAAGCCGGCCACCATCAAGAAGACGTCTTTTGGAAAATCGCGCCTCTTGTAACAAGATCGGCCTTGTTACAAAATCGTGCCTCTTCATTAATTAATGCTTTAACAAATAGAAGTGTCTCTACAAAAATCGTGCCTCTTGAGACTCCATAAATTAAATAGCTTGAGGCTATTATTTAATTTATTACAAATAATGATAAATAATACTTCTGACGCTGCAAGTGAACATCAACAGTTTGAACATATGCAGCAGATTTGGGATATTGACATATAATTTTTATTTTAAAATTTTGGGATGATAACAATGGACAAAATGAAGTGTTTAAAGTTTAAACTATGGAAAGAATGAACACATTGGATAGAAAGAGAAGGCATGCAGATGAATGATGGAGTCAAACGGATTTTGCACATGGTCTACATTGTTCACCTGTTGATGAATGCAAGAATGGTAGAAAACAATAGTAGTTGCATGTGGTCTTCACTGCAGTACCATTGCAAACACCGTTGTGAGGAAGAAACAAGTGAATGGAGGGCAATCAGAGAGAGGTCCAAGAAGAAACCTACTCTAATACCATATTGAAATGAGAGAGGAAAAAATAAGATTGCTCTCGAATCAAAATTCTGTCATTCACATTGCACTTCAAACAATTACAAAGTATTGGCATTATAAAGCCATTATTCCCGTATAAAACTATTCACGGTAATATAACTATCTGAACTAAATTTATTGATTAAATTAACAATAGCATGTTAATTTATTTATTTAACTATTTTATGTCATGTACTAAATTTTAACAGTATGTAGATTGAAGAAGGCACTTTATGGGTTGAAACAAGCATCTAGAGCATGGTATGCTAGACTTGACAAACATTTACAACAAGGGTTCAAGAAGAGAGTTGCGGATAGAAACTCATATATTAAGACTGAAGGTAATCATTAGTTAATTGTTGTGGTCTATGTGGATGACATCATTTTTGGAGGAAGCAATGACAACATGTGTCAAGGATTTGCAATGGAGATGTAGTAGGAATTTGAAAAGTCCATGCTAGATGAATTATCCTTCTTTCTTGGTTTGCAAATATCACAATTAGAGAAGGGAATATTTATCTCACAAATCAAGTATGTAAAAGAGATGTTGAAAAAGTTTAGAATGGAAGATTGTAATCCTGTAAGTACCCCCATGGTAACAAGATGTAAGTTAAGTAAAGATGATGAGTCGCCTAAAGCAAATAAAACACTTTATAGATCAATGATTGGAAGCCGTTTATACTTGATTGCTTCAAGGTCAAATATATGCAAGTAGTTGGCATGGTAGCAAGATTTCAAGTTGCACCAAAGGAAACACATGTTCAAGCAGTGAAACAGATACTTAAATACTTGAAAGGAACATTGGAGTTTGGCTTATGGTATTCAAGTGTAAATGATTTTACTCTAGTAGCATACACGGATGCGGATTGGGCAAACACTATTGATGTAATGTCCCCTCCTAGCCTCTAAGCAAAGGACATCACCTTTAGCCTATCCCAGAGTCCCTATAGGCTAAGTGGTTATGGTAAGGGGATTCATTTCCAGCTTTGGGTGTTGGGTTTTCAGTATTCAGGGAGACTTTCTATTTTTAGTAGGGCCAGTATGGTGCTTACTGTCTACAATGAGTCTTGGTGCATATCAATATTTCTCTAGTTTGAGCTTTTGGGATGTCACTTGCTATTTTTAGTATTTACTAAAAATAGTAAGTCTATTTTGGGTAACTGGACCAGGTCAGGCTTGTCTCAGCAACACATATTCTGTTGGTATAAGTTGCTAAGGTTTGATCATTTAAATATTTGATTTATGCTTCGAAAAGCAGTCTTTTATAAAATAAATTTATATTTATTCATTGAGGGTCATGAGGGGACATAAAAGTACCTTGGGCGCCTAGTGATTGACTTAAGTTGTTTTTAAAGCATCTAAAACGCTTTTGAAGGCTGGATAAGGAGTGGATGCCCAAGCAAGGAGATAAATTAAAATAAAAAGCTAATGTTTGGTTGATATTTATTTTAAATCAAAAACATAAGTCTCAAAAAGGGCGTGGGTTTTAGGGTTTTTGCCTTGGGTTGCCCTAATTTGGAGAAGCAGCTCTTAAAAGTTCATTTTTCAAGCTCATTTCTTCATGGATGCTTTGACGACTTACAAAGATGCTGTTGGTTTGTTACTAGAAGGTCTGAGAATGGGATTGAGGACGAAAACCCTCAATATCTAAGGCTAGTTTTGAGAGTGAAAGCCTGCTCAAGCTGGTGTATGATGGTTTCAATCAAGAATCACATCTGGGCGGAAAAGATGAAGATTTTCCAGTTCTTTTAAGTGGTTTTCAGTTTGGGTTTTGGTGTGGATTTGCTTAGAATCAGGTTGGTGTGGTTTGTTGGTGATTTTGGTGTGTTTCTAATCAATTTATGGGCATTGATTTGCTGGACTGAACTCACCTTTTTGCTCATAGCTCAGAAATGGAATGAGATTTCAAGATGGGTATTGATTAGAATGCTGTCTCTTCTCATGGCGATTCAAACAAGCATTGGTTTGCATTTTTTGGTGAAGGCGTTGAATTTCTAGAGTAAATTGAATTTCCAGGGAGGGATGCCCTTTGTGGTGATCATTTCTCAGTTTGTAATCTGCAAAAGCAGGCTACTGTTGCTGGTTAGTGTGGATTGTTTGCAGCGTCTGGGATTATTTGAAAGCAAGGAGAATAGGGTCCAATATTTGATTCAGTCCGATTTTCTGGGAGGTTTAAAATACTGCTGTCAGGCTTCTTTGAATCAGGTCTGAAAGTGTTCTTATTTTCTGATATTTAAGGATGTAAAAATCTGCACTTTCTTGTCAATGAAAATCTGAATATTGTAGGAAATGAATGTTATTTTCCTAGCAAGTTTCTTGTATGTTTCCTTTGCATTTAGTTATATATCATTTGGCATCAATATATCATGAATGGCATGTGAAAGACTCAAACAAACAAATCAGAAACAAAACACAGAACCTTCTTACAGTAGTTGGAAAAAATCAGAAAAAAATATTTGGGGGTTGTTTATTACAATTGATGATAGGAAGAGCACAAGTGGAGGAGCCTTCTTCCTTGGTAGCAACCTTGTATCATGGATGAACAAGAAACAAGCATCAATTTCCCTATCTACCGTAGAGGCAAAATATATTGTGGCAACATCATGTTGCACTCAAGTGTGGTGGATGAGGCAAACATTAAAGGACATCAAAGTAGAATATGATAAACCTATCACCATATTTTATGACAATACAAGTGCAATTAATATCTCAAAGAATCTAGTGATGCTTTTAAGGACCAAGCATATTCCCGTAAGATATCACTTATTGAGAGAGCAGGTGGCTGGGGAACAAGTTGAGTTGGAATATATTGCTACAAAGGAATAGACTGCTGGCATATTTACAAAGCCACTTCCAAAGGACACATTTGAGTACTTAAGGGAAAAGTTGGGAGTAGTCCCATATTCATCTAATTAAAGGGAAGTATATATTCAGGGGGAGCTACTCGTAGTATTATCTTGTAGCTCCATGGAAAAGAAAGTTCAGAGATCGTTGGAAGACCCTTTGCCATTGATGTCAAAGGGGAAGAGCTAGAGAAAAGGGGAGTAGTATAGTCAGGGGGATCAATGCAAAAGAAGAGTTATTGTCATGTCCCTGAAGTAGAACACCAAAGTATAAAAATAACTAATTGTTGAGATACAAATAAATAAATAAATTAAATAGATAACAAAATACATAAATACAAATATTAATAATTTAATATTATTATAATTATAATTATCGTAATATAATATTATAAATATTAAAAATATATTAAAAATGTATATATATATATTATAACAGCAATGATATTCTATAATATCCAATGTTTGATGAAGGATAGCAGATGATATAGAGGAGCGGTGATTACCTATGTTAAGAAATTAGGGATTAAATAGAAATAGTTACAAATGTATTAAAGAAAAGTCAGTGCTCCTTAAAAGGCCAAAAAGGTGATTAGGAATTAGTTTTCAAAGGCAGCAAATACTTTTGGAAGAGGTGTGATTCCTTGGAGAGATATAACTTTTGGTAAGAGACACGATCTTGCAGAAGAAACATATCCATTGTGAGAATATATACGGGAGAACATTTTGTGATATCAAAGGAGAAGACAGTGGATCTGTAAAAGGAAATAAGAAAATAAATTATGTGATATCTGCTGTAGATAAGTGCTGTTTGCTGCCAGAACATTACCGGGAGACACTGAGATATAAACAGAAAATAGGGACAGAAATAGGAGAAAGATATCTGCAATCGAGAAATGGAAAATGGATATACAGGAGCAGAGATAAAATAGACAGACCTTCATGAGGCATATACAGATTTGGAAGGGCATTAAAATGAAGGATATAGCATTCAAAGATAAACAATAATCTGGGAACATAATTAGATTTAAACGCAGATATATGAAGCAACAAATAAGGGAATGGTTTAAAGAGCTAGTTTATCTTCTCTAACAGATCGAAGGGCTCCTAGTGAGCATATGATCTTATCAATCAGGTTTGGGTATCTTTATCAACAGATCTAAGATCATTTAGTTTCAGGCTGCATAATCACATTTAGTTTCAGGCTGCATAATCAATTGGCAAACATCAGATATGGCACCTTACATTGCATGCATACAAGGTTATACTCAGAAACCGCATTCAGTTAGAGCCATCAGCAAGTTACATCTTCCTCACATGAGTTTAGAGAGATAAGAATCAGACATAGTAACCTTACCACAGCATCTATTCTCCATTTTAGAGCTCATTACCCATTCATACTTCATTACAGAATTATGATCAAGCAGTGGCACCCTTATATGATATCAATATATTCAAGGATTAAACAATCAAACTAGTATTAGCCACCTAAAGTTGCCATTCAAATAAACCCGAGGAGCATCATTTCTAATGTCTCTCAAAGTTTATTGTTTATTGGCGTATGAGATATCTTCATCTATAAAAATAAAGGCAAAACTTTAAGATAAACCCGATAAGGGACATTACAGTTATATTCAGAATTGGGTTGCCATCAATGCCAAAGGGAAAAATTGTTAGAATATGTTGTCATTGATGTCAAAGGCACATCATAAATGTCAAGGAAAAGCATGGCCTGTCAAAGAGTTATATGCATGTTAATATTTAAACATTGAAAAAGATAGTTTGTATGTAATATAGGGCGATCCATATGGAGATGCTAAAATAAAGATTTAAGTTTCCTGAGCAGCCGACCTCCAAAGCAAACTTAAATCTTGGCCGACTCCCTTGGTGCTTTAATTATTAGTGAATAAATTAAATGAAAACTATTATTTAGGCCGACTCATAATCTCAAGGCTGCGACTATACAATGGCAAACAAAATTAAAAGGAGAAGTAGCAATCAAATAAAAACATTAAAAAGAGAAGCAATTAATATATGAGTGCAGCGATTAACATCGATAAGAGCAGCGATTTTTTTTTAAAGGCAACAACTAGAATCTATACAATGATTCATAATTATTTAATGAAGGAAGCAAGACAAAAGGTTTTTAACAAATGATATGAAAAGGTGCGATTAAGATATAAAAGAGGTATATGTTTATTTGATGAGTTGTATCTATTGTGAAAAGTGATATCCATTGTGAAAGGGTATGTCCTTTACCCTTATTAAAGACATACAAAAGGAACATAGAGTGGAGATAGAACAACAACAATTTTCAATGAATATTTTCAGAGTAATAAATAAAAGGAGAGCAGAAAATGAAAAGTAAATCAGACTTATATTGAAGATATTTGAGTGATGAAGAGATAGAATATGCTAGTAAATGAAATAATGATCAGATTTAAGAAGGAAGAAATGTGAGTTTGAATCAGATTTGTGAGAATTGTGAAAAGATCTAAAGTTAGAATCAGATTTGTGAATATTGAAAAGATTTAGAGTTTTCAGACTTTTGAAGATTGTGAAAAGATTTAGAGGTTGATCAGATTTGTGTGAAGAAGAATATCATATCAGCATTTGAAGAACTAATAGGTTGGAGCCTATCAAATAAGAGGTTGTAGCCTCTTGCTGGGTTGGAGCTCAGTTTGTGTGAAAAGTTGAAATTTCTGTTTGGAGGTTGAAGCCTCCAATAGGTTGGAGCCTATATTTTTGTCAAGTAGAGATTGGAGTCTCTAGTAGGTTGGAACCTACAAGAAAAAGAAACCATTTATATATATAAGAAAAAATGTGCCATGGGTTTCTCCCGAAAGGGTTTCCACGTAAAACGTGTGTCTCATTGTGTACTTAATTGCTAAATCTTGCATGTGTAGCTGATGTAATTATTTAAATTTGAAAAGTAAAGTATTGCTAGATATTGATTCACCCCCTGCCCCCCTCTTAGTATCACCGTGTGCTCAACATGTGTACCAGTCTATTACTATACCCCTCAAGGTTGTTGGAATGATCTTAACCAGTAAGATCATTGTCTTGGCCATTAGCTATCCAAATTGTTTCGCAAGTTTACAATGTTGTATAGGATCCTCCAATCCATTACCCATGAATTTCGGGAGTTTTCACCTCTCCATGTTTAGGCTTGTTGGGGGAGTCACCATCTTTCTTCCTTGATACAATGTTCGTGACTAGAACCTAGTTGGGGGTTTTGCCTCGTATATTTGGTGCTTCTCTTGCACTCTTGGCCATGTAGGAATCCTCTACTTGTCCTCTTTCGGCATTTTGCATGCTCAAGTTGCCCTCAAAATCTTTCTTGTGCTCCCTTTGTCCTAGAGTTTGAGGCTCAGAGCCTTCGACTACTGGCTCTTTCATAAGTAGTAGTTCTTCAATGCATCAAATGTTGTTTTCACATGTTTTTGACAACGAGTCTGTGGACTCTCCTTCTCACTCTTCTTCCTTTGGTGGTGATTGTATTGATGATTTCTTGGTGATTGGTAGGGTCCACATATACTTTTTCAGGAAATGGTGTAAATGTATGAAATCAATTAACCAATTAACATCAAATCAAGCTTTAAAACTAAACAAATGATCAATCAATTACACCATTTCAATGGAATTCGTTTATCGATCAACAACTAGACCCAATTCAAAGGATTTAAAGAACAAATAAGAATGCAAATGATCTAACTATTGATGCAAACCTCAATCCCATTGTGGGATTATGTTCAAAGTGGATGTAGAGTGCTCAATTCAAACAAAATCCATGATGTTGCAAAGAAAATTGACGAAAATTGGAGTGGATGATGATTCACAAAAGAGTTCTCAAATTGATCAAAATTGAGTAATCAATTCAAGAGAGTAAGTTTGCATAAGACTTGTCAATGATTATTATGTAAAATGGTTTGCTATTTATAGAATTTGGAAATCATGATCAATGGTCAAGATTGAAAATGGTGATCAAGGGATGAAATCGAATGAGAGAGGTGAACATGGATCAAAGATGGATCAAACGGTTAATAATCAATGAGGCAGGGATCAAAGATTAGATCAATGGTCTAAAATCCATGAGAGATTGAACAAATTCCCTAAATTTTAGGAGTTATGTTGGAGATATTTCCATGAGGAGGGAAATATTTGAATTCAAATTGAGAATATTCCATGAGAATATTCTTCAAATTATTGGAGGAATTAGAAGAAATTAGTCAATTAAAT
The DNA here is from genome assembly GCA_007258455.2 of Sequoia sempervirens. Classification (NCBI taxonomy): domain Eukaryota; kingdom Viridiplantae; phylum Streptophyta; class Pinopsida; order Cupressales; family Cupressaceae; genus Sequoia; species Sequoia sempervirens. The sequence continues at coordinate 291,239,897 of VDFB02353493.1, forward strand.
AATTAAGAAATTACTTAATTGTGTAAGTGGAGGGAATTTAGAGTTTTAATTAAACAATTAGAAATCATTTAATCAAAATGGGAATTAGGACATTTATTTAAATAATTCGGATTATTTAATCAAATGAGAGGACTTAGGAGATTTAATTAAATAATTTTCATTATCTAATCAAATGACAATAAAATTAGTGTGAAAGAGGGAATTAATTAAACAATATGAATTATCTGATTAATAGGAGAAAAATGAGGAATTTAATTAAACCATTGACATTATTCAATTAAATAGATGAAAATGAGTAAATCAGGATAGAAATGGTGTGAGTAAGTGAAATCAAGTGTGCGATATACTTAGGACATTTTCAGGTGTCTACAAGTGGTAAGTTCCTTTGTTTTTCTTCCCACTCCGCCTTTGTGTATTCTCTTGTTGTGGAAGTCTTTTTCGCTGGCCAACTATGAATTTGACTTATGCTTCAGTTTTTACTTTGTTCTCAGGAAGGACTTTGACTTGGATATCATATGGTTGTATTTTTCTCAAGTGTTTCTTGTAATCTTCTTTTTGTTCCATTTTCTCCACAATCTTTAAAGGTAACTTGATCTCTTAATCTTGACCACCTTGTGGTCTCTTCCTACCTTTATTGGGGTCTAAGGGCATGAATCTCTTATATTGGATCCGATTTCTTTTAAGGCAATGACACCAAATATTTACTGCCCTACTTGATAAAATGAACACATGAATTAATAATAGAGATGACAATGCATACCTGATTCAGTTGCTTTTCAGACTCCTGGGTGCCATTAGTGAGGTATACTTGTTCATTCATAGCAAGGGGCAACTTATTTGTGTTGTTGGGTATCATTTTGGGGGATTTGAATCAAGTTTATAGCTTCATTTTCATTGTAGCAGCAGTCTTATGTTGTCCTAAGACTGAATTGTAATGAGCTCTTATTGAAACACCATTTGGTAGTACCATCGGTGACTTAACTCTTGTATTTATTTGCTACTCACCCCACTAAATAGGTGGTGTTATTTCTTACCCCATTGAATAAGTGGCATCTTTTCATATCCCACTGAATAAGTGGTTGCATTGTACCAACCCCACTGAATAAGTGGCTCTTGTCTTGCGCTCACCGCTGAAAAGTGGAAGAGTTGATTTACTTTCAGTTTGTACCCACTGAACAAGTGGAAGTTTCTACTCACCCTACTGAACAAGTGGTTACTTTTCATAAGCATTGAAATGTAATCCTTGCAACCTTATGTTCCCACCTTGCCCACACTGGGATCCGGGTGATCAAAAAGTGGAAGGAAGTTCATTTAGTTGGTTATCTTTGCTCATGTTTTGATGCTAACAAGTTGTTGAAAAATCGAAAAATTGGGGTGGTTATTACATGCTTTATAGGGATTCAGGAAACAATTTGTCTACTTTCTCTAGATACTTGGATCAGTGGTGTTTGACTCTTTATCTTCGAGAGGCCATCAACCTTTGGCGTAGATCCTTACATGAGGTCTTTTGGGATTCTAGGGCTCCTAGGTTGATTACATCCTCCTAGCACATCTAGGATCCTGATAACTCTAAATGAGCATTGGATACCACCACTTCTCTTATAGATCTAGATAGATATGTGAGAAGGGTCTCTCACAACTTTTGCCTCAACATATTCTCCCTTAGCGTTGTGGTCCTATTTCTTCTCAACGACTTGGTTCAGCTTCTTCTTGTTGGCATAGATCTACTTGTCTTCATCCACCCCCCACAAATGCATATTATGAGCTTTTTCAATAGTACAGGGCTACTTTGGTCTTGGTTGTTAGATGTGTTCTTGGTGGGAGTATCTTGCTTAACCTTGCCGGCCCTTGGTACTCCTTAATGAGCATTATTAGATTGTACATTGGTACCTTCATAGTGATCGATGATTGCACTAACGACCATTGTTTCTAGTTGAGATAGTGATACTTGATGATCTCTAGTTTTCCTCAACATTTTCTCTTTGGAGTTCTTGTGTCCCCATTCTTGGCTCTATGTACTAGTTTCCTGACCACTTTTGTTGGTAGTCCCTTGTTTTGTATTTCTTTGCATTTGTTCTTCCCCTTTGTGGGGCCTTTCTAGGTTTCTCTTCCTAGAACTTTCTATTGTAAACTGCTGTTCTCTTGAGTCCCATTGACCTACTTTGGTCATTTGTTTATTCTATCACTGAACAGCCAACTATTTGCAGTTTTTGGCTCTTTTCTAGTCCAGAGTGTGGTTCTTTCTCTTCCAATAGAAACTAACATAAGAGGAATATCTAATCATATATCTTTACTTTTATCTATTAGAGGATTATGAGACATTCCATCAAAAATTTTATCTTTCTTTAATTTGTCAATTGTGAAATATCCCGAGCTAAATTATCATTCATTTTTTTTTTCAATTTCTCAACTTCGTGTGAATAGACATTTCATCAAACTGTTTTCATACTGTTGTTTTGATCATGCATTCAGTTTGTTTTTATTGGTTTGATAATTGCTCTTATGTACCAATTATGTCCAAGGATTTTTTCACAAGTTCATGTACAAAGCAACATACATTCTAATAACTTACAACATAAGAAATTTACGCTTATATAACAAATGCTCAGCAGCTACAATAAACAACCTAGAAAAGGTTTAGCCACTAGTGTTTAACAACAACTTCACATACAACAAATAATCTTATTATTATGCTGACTTGGAAAATGATGCCAGACTTCTACAAAACTCCAAGCCTTCACCTTGTACGTTGCCCTTAGCAGATGATAATGGTGCCTAGTATGAGGTGCGGTGGCCTTGTTTGGGAATTGCAACTGCTTCTTTGAGACGACGGTGACTAAGGATGCACCCCACTTTGGAAGGCAACGCTCATAACCTTTCTCACACACTCACCCTCCACATCACTTCATGTAATTCCAAAAAGGGAGTCGCGCTTTGTGTTTGAAGCGACTAGTTCATGGAATCCACAGAATACTGCATCAGAATCACCTTACAATAAGTCAACACAAGCTGCAGCCTTATGAAGAGGCGGATGGTCTAAAGACAAGACCATGGATTCTCCTTGAACTTGCTACGGTAGTATTTTAAAATGATACGACATCCAAGTAAGATGTGTGGGGCTTAGGGAAATAGATGGCGGCTTCCACTGTAATGAATTGTTCCTTTAATAAACTCACAATACTCAGCAAAGAGATGGATTGAAGTTATTTAGTAGCGTCTGCTTCTTATTTCATATGTTCGAATATCCAATAGGACCCATGCCAGATTGGAAATATATTTGGCAGCTAATTAAAATAGTGGCGAATTGCATAGAACAACTACACGCAAAAAAAACTAATTAATTACCCTCCCTTAAACTGATGACCAATTAATAGGTGCGGTTGGAAAATGTTAAGGCTGCAATAGGAATTTATGAGACATTCAACCTCCTTCACTAATAGAATCGACTACTTCATACAATAGATAAATAATACACACAAACCTTCCCAAAAACTAGAACAGTATGACTAGTTGGGTGAGAAAAAATTTAATGACCTTCCACAGATAATAAAAAGATACGGCTGGAAGAAAATACTCAACTACTTACAAAAATTATAATATATTATTTTATTCATCATATTTTTGCAACTCTGCCCAACGTAAATTTTTCTCTGTAAGAGACTTCACAAATTTCTTCATCTGCAAATGATAATATCATGTGTGAAACCTAAATGATTCCACCTACAACTAGTAGGATAGGTCTCCCACTACCGAATTGGTTTACCCTTAGCGTTTTCTTCCTAGGGTTTCAACTTTCAACTCCTCAAGAAGCTCTCCAAAATTCAGTACATAAAATTAACCAAGCATGAACTCTCAAATGAGCTTCCCAAAACACTTTATGCAATCTTTTGTAACTCCTCCCTTTTTTTTGAAAAACCATATTTACTTTTAATTTTAGCTCCTTATTTCTCCCAAAAAGTGACTTGTTTAAATAGTTTTACTTTTCTGGCACATTAGTCACTTTATTTAAAAAATAATTAATTTAAGTTGTCATTTAACTATGCATTATTTGACAACTTAATTAATTATTTAATTATTAATTATTTCCCGCACCACCAATAGAAACTGTGGAAAATACCAAAAACCCAATCATAAGTGACAACTGAAGGTGCCAAAAACCCCGGAGCTCCTTGGACATCAAATAACCCCTTTGACAACACTGACTGTCATTGAGTAAACCAAAGCTACAATCAATGCTGACATGATAAAAAAACGGGGATATTATAGTCCGCCCTCCCCAAAGATTGCTTGTCCTCAAGCAATGCTAGGGCACCCTCAATAACAACTAGCTGAGACAAATTGAACCCAAGTGTGATCCTAGGGTCCCAAATCAATCTTTGGAAATATCCACCATGCTATTGTTGTGCTATTTTGAATAAAACTATCAACTCTTCATGTCCAAATTGCGCTCTCCTCTCCTTTGACCCCAAAATGTAAACATCACCAACACCCAAGTTGAGATATCTATGGGGGCTAAAATTTGTATCATGAAAAATCTCCCGCGAAGGCGCCTCAGTGAGGTCCATATCTGTAATTCCACTACCTAACTTGATCTTGGGCAATGGGAAATATAATCTGCTCAACCCCAAAGAATATCCCCCGGCATATCTCCTCACGTTGTACTAGAAGTGATGCAAATCAGTCCCTGTCCAGAAGATGATAAGGAAGATGACAACAATGTCATCACTGGAATCATTCATCTTGAAAATACCTTTCCGATCATAGATTGGTAATCCCTCACCGACACTTAATCTCCAAGTGTCAAAAGCCAATTTCGAGCACACCAACTCATCCAATCTACAACAATCATCATAGTAACATTTGCAGATATATATATATATATATATATATATATATATATATCAACATCTCAGATTGATTGCAGTAACCATCACTCACCCTAGTGGGAGCTAGAAATAAGTGCACTAACTTTGCAAACCCTCCCACAACCTGTTGCCAAGAAGCTTGTGAGTACTCAAAGTCCATCTGCCTATAAACTGATGTTGTCATAATCAGTGTGGGAATGCAAGGGCAGCAGCTGTCATAAAAAATTACCCCTGAAAACATAGGAGATGTGAGTGTGGAAATGACCATAGAGACTCCTTCAATAACAACATAACCGCTACCAATCAAGATTGACTGAGAATTACTTGATTGCACCAACACTAAAGTTTTGTCCACCACCCCAATTCTGAGTCAACATCTCATTGCTGAAGACTGCACTTGGATCCCAAATCCTGTGATTTTCACGAATCAGACTCACACATACATTTCCATACCTGCTGAAGCAAAAGATGACAGCAGTGTTAAGTCTGAAAATCTGATTTATAATCTCCTTGGGAATGCTTCTATTGTTATAGACTGGTGATCCCTTATCAACACTCAACCTCCAAGTGTTAAAGTAAGAACCTAGAGCACAAAAACCCATGCAATCAACTGCTTTCCTCAATGCAAGGTCTGATAAATCTCTGTTCAGCATCATAGAACATCCACTATTCATCAAGGAGTAAGAAAAAACCTTTGCACCAAATCTGAAAATTCTCCTACTTGCTGCAAATTGATAAAATTATACCAACTCAGTAAACTAGGAATATGATATTCTTGAACATTGTCTACTAATGAATGATGAACAACATGTTTAAAATTAGGAATCCTCAATGTTTCAATTGATAACCCTCTCCAGGGAGTGCCTTCCAAAGTGATGACAAAAGGTGGTGTCTTCATAAAGCAAGAATTAACAAATCCATCATGGAATGTCAACCTTTTTGTGTACCTTGGATCCATCAACACTATCTCATGCTTGTCTATGAAATCTTGAGTGCCAACATGATAAAGCTCCTTAACAAAACCACCTACATGTGACTTATCTATCACCTTAACAAAATCACCTTGATCAAACTGGGTGATCTGGGCAGGCTGTTCTTTTCATCAGGTTGCACCAGATCCTCTTTTGCTGTCACAGCTTGTAAGTGGACCACATTTTGTTAAAAACTTAAGTGTTATTGCCAAATATTCAGATTTGCAATTGTTCATGTGCATTTTATATTTGCATATGGGTTTATGAACTGTGCATATTTATCGGTAATAAGAAAGGGTTTTTGACAGTGCACACTTTATTGACAGCAGTTTGTTTAATTGAGTCACTTTCATACTTTCCTTGGAGTAAATTTAACTAACCAAAAATCCCTAGATCTGAGAAAAGGGGATATTACATGGTTCTTGCTTCTTGTATATGTGAGAGATCATTAATGTGACAAGAAAGAATCTCATTTGGAATTGCTCAAAAATGTAGTAAAATGAGTAATGCTTATGATGAGAACAAAGTTTGTTCAATTAAAGCTCTACTAAACAAGCCACAAAAATAAAGTAGATACCACAACTAAAAACCAAATTGGATTTTGCTCCAAGGTGATTTTTGTTCAAGAGAGTTTTTGCTTCAGAACCACTGATCTTACATTTAAAACTTTCTTTGAGTGTGCATTGGTTGAATTTTGAAAATTTGAAATTATAGTTGCAGGGTTTTGGCAAATGATTAATGTTTCTATCCAGTGGAAATGATGGAGATATTTTTCAACTGATTTGCCAAAGTGCATGTCTCTTTTCCAGTGTAGAGAATAAAAAATACACAGAGACCAACCCAAGGTATCACTTGTCATCTATCAGAAAGAAAAATATGCAATTGAAAATTAAAATATATTACATAATAACCATTTCACCTTATTGATTTTTTCTGAATGGTTGGAAATGGGGGAAATTTCCTAGAACTAGGTGTGGCGTTGGGTGAAACCACCATTCTGTAGGGCTGATTTTCTGTTATGCTATTGAAAATTGATAAGCAACATTACCTCATTGTGTGCTAGAGGTCACTAGGGCAGAGAGAGGCATCTCCTTTTCTTTATCAGCATTAACTACATTAGGAGAATGGCGCAAAACATCTTACAAACAACCTTCAGCAAATTGCAAATCTAATCACAACAATGGTCTAACATAAGAAAGTCACCTTATTTAGTTTTACCAAGAAAGAAAAGGCTGCTTAGATTTGAAGTTTTAATAGATTAGTAATGTGATAATGACACGACTATCATTGATTGGTTGCAAATTAGACTGGTTTATAAACCTCATTACCTTAACATCAAAGCATAAAGTAATAGCATGATTGGTAAAGCTCTTTGTGTTTACTTTTAGCTGTTGGACTATTTTGTCTTATGAGCGTATTATATTTTACTTAAAAAAATGGTCTTTAAAATTAGGCCCTTAGTGTCTTGCCATTCATATATTCTGTAGTAGAGTATAAACAATATGTTTTAATTTTTGACTATTTTTTGAATCTAATTGGTGTTGTTATGAAGTTAGATGAACCTTTTGAGTATAAACAGCACGGTCACACAGTGTGGACCTGGGATCAACTTGAGAAGCTGAAGGGCACAAGTTGACTTGGTGTTGATAAAAAAATGGCAGAGTTAGCTAAATACTGATTAAAACCTCCTAATTCCGACTAATTTTGAATTGTTTTATTGGTAAGTTAAGGGTGACAATGTACTGTTGGCCTCAAACATGGGCATTAACTGGGCCCAGCCAGTGGGACCACAAACTGTGGGCCCCATTCCCTATCAACAAACAGTTGAAGACCCATGAGTTGACTGGCCCTGCAGTGGCTTGAACCCAGATGGGTGCTGAAACAGTACCACCCATAACTAACAAACTATGCCCTCATCGATGAATCCTCATAATTAGAATGAATGTCAATTGCGTAATCAGTCTGAAACTTGGTAATAACTCAGTAAAGAATTCTTGCTACTCATTTTCCTACAGTGCAGAGTCAAATGTTGGGGGGGGTATTCAGTTACTCAGAAAGAGTAATGTGACTGATAAATAGACCACCTGTTATACTCGACTAGCAAAAAGCCAAACCTTTATTTTTCAGTTTTCTATGGTGATTTTGTCTCCTCATAGAGTAAGTTTTCTCTCTCTCATTTCAGAGTGCTCTGTTCACATTGGTGGCTTCTTCCCTGATTGTACCTTGTCAGGAAGTCCTCAAGAGTAACTGCCATACAGGCTGCATGGTATTTTTGTTGGCTACTACATTCTAGATTTGGAACTTTGCACTATTTTCTGCCTTACAGGATGGTTTACCAAATCCTATTTTTATCATTATCTTTTAAAATAATATTAAGGAACAGTTCGAGCTTTGCATTATTTAGGTTCATTGGATGATTGGGATTTTGAACTTTGAAATGCTTTTATAATGGAATAATTAGGCTTTAATCTATGGATGTGGTATTTTCTGATATCTCAGATGAGTTAGTGGCCAGATTAGGGACTGGTCTTGTTAGTGGATACCTCTTTGACTAATGACTTTTATAATTTTATTGTGTTTCTTTCCGTTATTTTGACTTATTTCATGAAATATATCTTCCTACCATGTAATGTAAAGGGGCATGTAGTGATACTTTAAGGGTAATCTATTTTAGTTTTGCGATTTTCTCACTGATTGCATCTTTTGGTGTCTGGATTTTACCATTTGTCATGCCCAACCTAAAGAAAAGATTGAGGATGTGGATTGTCTGTGTCATTTTTTATGTTGGTTGTGCATATATAGGTCTGCTATGAGGCTTTTATTGACATATGTGTGATTTATCAATTTCAATTTTTCATGTATGATTGTTTGATATTAGTTTTGTGTACCCTTGTTTCTCTTTGATTAATATTATGGTTTTTCATGGTTTTTATATGTCAGGGGTGCCTAACACCTTAAACGTGATTTCGATTTTCCCCTTTCTAGTGGTTGGTGTTATTGGATTTGTCCTTTGCCTTCATGGAAATTACTTTGGTATAAGGTATGGATATTTTATCTTGTGCAGTAAAATTTCTGTGCATATTTTACTATCACCTGATATGTATATTTATGGTTGGATGTTTCTTGGGTGATCTTGTATAGTTTACGAGGAGAAGTGTGGGGTTGGATATTCTTCTTTGCTGCAGTTGTAGCCACTGCTTTTGGATCAGCTCATTACCATCTCAAGCCAGATGATGCTCGGCTTGTATGGGACCGTTTACCTGTAAGAATTATCTTCTTTCATTTGTTTCACTTTCTTACTTGATGCTTTTATTGCTTTGTCAATACAAGGTTCCCTCATTACCGGCACCTTCACTCTTTGTTTTCTTTCATGCTTGTTTTGTTATTTTGAGCAAGATAAACATAGTTGATACTGGTAATTTAATCTCTCTCTCTCTCTCTCTCACACACACACACACACACACTCACACAATATTCACTCAGCACTTGATGGTTGGCGCATCACTTTCAGGGGATTGTGCTGTTTATGTCATTCTTATGTTAAAATGAATTTTTTCTTGCAGCTAAGTGTTGCATTGACTTCACTTATGGTGATATTTATCATTGAAAGAATTGATGAACGGACTGGAACTGCTTTCCTCTTTCCTATCCTAATGTTGAGTACTGTCAGCATTGCTTACTGGAGGCAAGTAGGAGTATTGAATTTTAGCTTAGCATCCTAAATGCCTTTTTCTACAGAAGTGACTTCATTGAGAATTTCAAGGCCGTTAATGATCTCATTCTGAGTTAAAATGCCATCTTGATTACTAATCCTGTTTAATGTATTTCTCTTTTCCATTTTCTAATTGCAGGTTTTTTGATGATCTTCGACCATATGCATTTGTGCAGTTCATTCCTTTTATTGCTATTCCGGCTATGACTGTTCTATTGCCACCAAAGTATACTCATTCTATGTACTGGTTATGGTCAGCAGGTTTGTAATGCTTGCATAATTAACTTATTAAATGAACACCTGGGGTCAGATTCTCTTAAGATGATATTTTTCTCTAAATTTTTCTTAACACATATTCAACCTTACAAAATGTTCTCTTCAGCTACCACCAGCATGATGGAATTCAAATACGTTCATGTTATCATTCATTTTTTCTACATTGACAAAGCTTTTATTATTGTTTGGCTGAAAAATAATTATATATGGGTAAATCATAGTTGCCAGGAGACTGATACTAGTACTGGTATGGAAGACTGGTTCTGGTACTGGTATGTCTAGTTTTGAAAACTAGGAGATGGGGGTAATTGGAGACGCCATTTTTTTAATATATAATTTAATAATTTATAAATTTTCTACGTTAAAACAGAAAATATCATGACATTGAACTTTCAAAACAAGAACATTGGCAAAGTTTAACATTAAATTTAAAGTGTAAACACACATATGTCAAAGAGTTCATACTACATATTGAAATTCAGAAATGTCAATTCATTTTTTTTCTTTTCATAATGATACTTGTTGAAATGCAGGTTTTTTTTTTAATGAAAAATTAAGGAAACATTGACGAGATGTCTCCTGCAAGCAGGGACGTCTCCGACAAGTTTCCGGTACGGGGAAACGTGTCCTGGTACCCAAGACGCGTCCCAGGGGGTCAGAGATGCATCTCCGTGCAACTATGGGGTAAATATATTGGTCAAAGCCCACTTTTTGAGAGGTTCTTGAGAGTTCAAAGACAATATTTAGCCTCTCGAACCTTGCAAACCATATTACTCAAAAAATACTCTGCAGGTCAACACAAGCAGTTTGGCTGCAGGATATCCTCCAGATCTCCACACAGAGCAGGATATGGCACTCAATTAATTATATCATGCTTGATAGTTGTAATTTTTATAAAGCAGAAGCCCTTGCACTCAAACACTTAAGGTCACTCATAAACTGTGAGTAGCTGATACATTGGGGTCTAGAACGTAAAATCTACCCTATACATTCTAAGCTTTAATGCAATTACTCTAGGCATCAGTTCAATGCCAAGTGTGATGATTGTATTTCTTTGTCTAACATATGATTACACGTCTGTAGGCTAAGTGTCTTTGAGCTCAAGGATCACACAGAAGACAAACACAAGAAGATAGAACGTAAAATCTACCCTATACATTCTAAGCTTTAATGCAATTACTCTAGGCATCAGTTCAATGCCAAGTGTGATGATTGTATTTCTTTGTCTAACATATGATTACACGTCTGTAGGCTAAGTGTCTTTGAGCTCAAGGATCACACAGAAGACAAACACAAGAAGATATGACATAAATTCATTTGGGGCTCTTCTTGTAGCTTTCAACATAGAGGTCTTTTCTATTGTCTCACATGTTTGAAATGGAAAATTTTATTGGCTGTTTTTGACTTATAAATATTTTCTTGAAAAACGAATATGCCAGACTCCTTTTTTCTGCCAAAATATTAGCTAACTTTTTGTAAATATCCTAATTAACTATATTTTCCAAGTAAGAATTAATACTGATTGTGAATGATATGATTGTAAAGAATACCCACATATTGAGGAATGCTTCTGAGGGATCTCTTTTTGATTGAAACAATTAGCAATGGCTTGCTTTCGCAGACCTAACTGCATGCTGAGAGTCAAATGCCATTAAAGGCTAGCTGTCCTCAAGTATAAATTCCACATTCAGCTTTATATATGAATCAAGAAGTGTCCCAATGATCATCCCTGATTTACAATTTTCCTTTAAGTTATTCATCTTGTAGCTGTAGGATGCTCTTCTTGAGGCCAGTTGTGCACACTCTCCATACAATTGAATCAAGAGGTAGCATGATGATCATCCAGTTGTTTTACAGCATGCCTTAAACTTAACATGCAGCTTGTGTTTTTGTTGTTATCAACCCCAAAGGCTGTCCTTTAGGAAATTTATCTTTTCATTTACAAATTATAATGTTATATTCCTTTGTTCCTGTTGGTGCGTGTTTTATGACACAACAAACATTCTAGAATAAAGTGTCCAAAGACGCTCTATCCCCTCTTGAAAAACTACCTCGTATGCTAAGACTGCAAGGAAGATCATATGGCAATTCCAATGTTTCAGTTAGGTGTGGATAAGCTCTGTGGTCATTGTGATTTGCCGGGAACACAAAGGGATTTACTTTGGCCAGTTACTCAGAAAAGCAAAGACACGAGTGCAGTATCATTTTGGAATTTTCTGACTTTAGATAAAAAAGTGAAAAAAGAGTAAGGGTTTAGAAGTCTTATGCTATTCCTACAAAATCAAGAGACGGCAAGGATTGAGTGAAACTAAATAAACAATACTTTGTTTCGCCACGCTACACAACAACTACACAAATCAAGTGCAATCTTCTAGGATTTGTGCTTAAGATTTCTTTACTATGAACAATACCATCAATAGAACAACATTATTTGAAGTAAACATTGAAGCATCCACATCAAAAGCTTAGTCTAACTTTACGCATTGAATGAAAAGCATCTACTCAAAGAAAGTATGAGCTAAGTTTCACTAATCTCTGCTATCAATCTATCATTCTCCTAACATACATTTAAATAGAATTCTAATTCAAATCTACTTTATGAGGAAGAGAAGTATGCAACCATGCAACCATTTGACAATGAAAGGATTCAAAGCATCTCATGCATTATGAACTTTATTATCAAAATATTTTTTCAGCAACAATTTCATAGAACTCTCTCTCTTATTCTCTACAATCTCTTCTAATCTCCTCTAATGATTCTAATCTCTAATCCCTCATGAATTCTCTAATTTCTAATTGATCAAATGAGAGAGGGGGGGGGGGGGGTTATATAGAGTTTCTCGAGTACAATGAACGACCAAGATCAAAATGAGATTAACGGCCCAAATTAAACATAACAAAACCCTAATTAGGGTTGCCTAAGCAACAATCAGTTAACTGCAGAGAACTTCATGCATTGGGAGTTGCATCCTTATCCACTCGCAAAGCACTATGTTCGGTGAACCTGGACAAGATCATGCTGACCTCTTCCATGGTAATGTCCGGCAGCGCATTGACTTTGTAATCCAGCAAGAAAGTGTCTCAGACGGTCAAGAAGCTGAATGCTTTGGTCAAATTTTCCTTCATGATTGGCCTGGAAGTGGTAGAGAAAATTCTTTGAACTTTATCCTTTAAATTTTCCGGCTGCAAGTGTTTTCTTCGGACAATATCCCTGTCAAGCACATTCGCAGCCATTTGGAAAATCTTACTCCGAATCTCCTTTGCTTGCTCTTCAATTTTGGCGCCATCTTCCTTTACTCTTTCCAGGACTTCCCCTCGTGAGATTAGTGCATAGTACCAGCTGCTGAAATCATATGTAGCACCAGCTTCGATAATCTTCTCATTAATCAATCTCTGCTTTGGAATGCCCTTTATTTCTCGAAGACATGGGATAATTTTATTTTGGATGTCTTGGAAGCCATCCCATGCTTCGGCCAAGTTTGCCACTCGTGATAGTAGAAAGGAAGTTTTCTCATAAACATATGCCAACTTCTCTGCGAATGCCATCGCCTCTTCTTTCTTTCCTGCCATCCATTCTTTAGTTTCTCTGGCTGTAGTCAACTCCTCTTCAAAATTTCTGACCGGTTCCTGTGAAGAGTTTGGAAGTGGAGGTGCTGATTAGTCACCTTGATTGAGTGGCCTGGTTAAATGCTGGATATATTCTTTCAGACGCTCAATCTCTCTTTTATATTTCCTTTTCTTCGCCACTTCTCTCTCCAGCCTAGTCTTGATGGTGGCAACAGAATTATCCAGGTCCTCAACTTCTTGTCCTTTTGTTGTCGGACCAATATCAATAGTTGTGATGGCATACTTGTTTGGGGCAATCTCGTCTTGGAATTTATCAACTATAGGCACTGCAATCTGCACTGTGCGGTTACCAGCCTCATCTCTTTGTATGGCAGAAAATTTCTTTGCTGGCTTTCTTGTGGTAGTCTGCTCTAGCCTCGTGTTGATGTGTTTTTCGTGACCGCACCAACGCAGAATAAAGTCGCCAACGGCTTCCCTATTCTCTCTTGATCAAAGTATTCCGCACGCTAAGATTGCAAGAAAGTTCGTGCGTTCAACTCCAAGGTTCTTTTAATGCGAATAGGCTCAGTTTGGCTTGATGTGATTTGCTGGTATTTCAAGGGGACTTACGGAATTGTTTGGCAGCGGAGAAAGGAATTCAAATGCTTGAAAGATGTCTATAAAGCGCGGGTTTCCTATTCTAATTAGAAAGTACTGAATTTAAATGGGTTGCAGGGTTAAGGAGATTCTAATCTACTTTAGGGTGTGGGATATGGAGCTCAACTTCAGCAAACTTCTAACCGGACTTCGCTTTGCCTCGCATCGGACAGCTTCCACGGAGTCGGTGCAATCTTCAAGGGAGATGACTAAAGATGTTCAAACCACCACTTGACATGAAGATACCATCACAACGACGCATACCATCATTCAAACTTTGATTGAAGTTAAGTACATGATATTCTAGTTGACCACGCAAGGCGCATTCACCATCAGCGAATACACTAGTGGTATGGATAGACGAAGTTGCTTAGATCAAACACCACATTCCACAACTAACATCTACTTGCATAGAATGAAAATTATACTACTTTAAGTCACTACTTGAATCAGAAGGACGAAGAAACCTTGCTAGCTACTCACAACAAAGACGAAATTCACCATCAATGAAAAACTCTTTTATTGAGAGAGTGTTCACAACAATTTCTTACAAAGTTTTCAAAGGGAAAACTTTCCCTTCTTCAAACTACACTATCAATCTATACTAAGCTACTTCTAAGTTGTTCCTCTACTCTAATTCTACTCTGATCTTCTCTACTGTCTACTGAGTTACAAATGAGGGAGACTCCCCCTTTATATAGCTAGCCAAGTCCCAAAAGACAGCTAGGGTTACAATCAATAGAGTGGCCAAAATCGTGCCACCTCAGCCCTAACCCTAAAAACTGCCAGAATGGGGAGTGGTACATTAAATGAATCAAAGATTCCCACTCACTCCCAAAAATAGTAAAGGCAATTAATGCCCATAATCAGTCTTCTAGAAGATTCTGCTTGTAGACGTGTTCGCACTGTCCTTGATCTTCTTTCTTGACATTGCTCTTAAACTTCCTCTTTGACACTTGAGCTAACACTTAGCCATTTTCTTGCAACCTTTTCTTCCTTCATGTGAAACTCAAAACTTTATCTTGAAGGTTGTAGTATCATCGTGCTTCCCCACTTCAAGTCATCGTGCTCTGGCCTCGACATTCCTCCTGCAAAACAAGCAAGGAGAAAAGCATTAGAACACTTCATAATATAATCTTAACTTACTTACCTGATTTTCACGTTCTGATCTCCAAGCGTTCATCGTTTTCACTAGCCAGCTTTGCGTTCAAATTCTTCGTGCCTTAGTCAAATTTTCTACCCATCTTTCTCAAGAGCGTATCATCTTTGAGAAATTTATTTCACTAACTGGATCTTTGATACTCAATTTCGTTCATCTCTGGCTCTGGAAGATTAGCCCCACGAAGAATTCAATCAAGTTCACCTAGGCACTTCCTTTCAAATTCATCATCTGGAGAATTTCACCTTGAAAACACATTTTCTTCATTTTTGCCTTAGAAAATTTTTAAATTTCCCTTAGGAAAACTCATCAATCCAGCACTCATCAAAATCTTCATCCTGAAGGCCGCAGCGAAGCATGGAAGATTTTAAAATCAACTCCTCATCGATAATCCTCAATACCCAGAAGAAAATTTCCTCCAGAACGCGTCGAACTCATGGGTGCACAACGAACGGGTTCATTTAATTTTCTTGAATTTTGAACCTTAGAAAATTATTTCCCTGTGAAATTTAAATCCTTTCCTCACATCTGTGAAGATTTCTTGTTGCTCTGACTTGAGAAATTTTTATCAACCCGTGCAGCTGGCATTCACCGCCTTCATCTCCGACAATTCATCTGTGCTTCAAAAAAAATTCCACCACCTCAGAGCTCTAGGCGTATTTTCTAAGGGAGAAAATATTTGTGCCTTAGAAAATTTTTGAATCACTTAGCATTTTGAAAAATTTTCCCTTAGAAAATTTTTATTCATTCCTCAATCCATTCTTCCGGTGGAGAAATTTTATCTACTCAGAGAAATTTTCAATTCTCTTAGAAAATTCTTGAAAGCACATATCACGCCATGGAGAATATTTTACTTTCAATGCCCAACATCTTTCATTCACACCACCCTAGGCGCACTTCACACTTAACATATTTTATTTTTCATCAACTTGGGCGCATATTAGACTTCATGAGGGACACCTAAAAAATCCAACGCCTAGCTTACTCTTTAATCTCCCTCTGGGCGCATTTTATATTTGAGGAGGACATTTTAACTTGCAACGCCTAGCATGTTTTCACCACCTTGGGCCTTGGCGCATCTAGCACATGGAGGAAGACTTTCACCACGCCTATATTTTACCACCCTCACTTACTACCTTGGGCGCATTTCCTACCTTGAGGATATTCTTATTTCAACGCCATAGCAATATTCACCTTGGGTGCATTCAAAGGGAGGGGAAGAAAGTCAACCATTCTTGTCTTCTTCTTAGCTTGCATGGGCGCATATGACATGTCCAAGAGGATGGGCACACTTCATATGAGGTGGAGGATAAACTTGTAACGCCTTTAATCCTCCTTTGACTAGCTTTCAAACATGGCGCATTTCACTTGTAGAGGAGGAATCTTTTTTTCAACGCCTTAACTTTTGTCCTCACATGCCTCATTTTGGGCGCATTTTACCCCTCATGCAGGATGAAAACATTTGACTCCTTTGACCCATTTGTTTTTGGGCGCATTTTGGGCATGGTGGAGGATTAAAAGCTTTGACTTTCCTTGACTTTTGTTGCATGCCTCTCAAACATGGGCGCATTTTACCCCTGGAGGTGGATGAACACCAATACTTAGAATTTTTTTTTTTTTATGCTCTCAACCCTCAAGGTGGGCGCATTTTGCTATGTGAGCAGGATGAAAAAACGTTGACTTTCCTTTGACCACTTGTGCTTTGGGCGCATTTTGCCCCTGGTGAAGGATGAACTCATACTTAGAAATTTTTCATGATTGAACATCTTTGCTTCTTCATCAAGCAGGGTGCATTTTGCCATGGCTACAGGACAAGCTCAACACTCTTAGAAACTTTCCATGCCTTCTCATCAACTGGGTGCATTTTGCCATGGCTGCAGGACAAGCTTCAGACTTAGAATTTTTTCTTCGTTTTGCCAGTTTTCATGCCCTGCTATTTATAGTAAGTCCTCTGAATTTGCATCTCTAAAGCTCAGAACGACTTAAAATTTTGCACACTGCATCCCCATGACCTTGTGGTTCTGTCGGCACTGCCATTTTTAGCAAGCCTGCTATTTTTAGCCCATTTTTGAAGATGATTTACTATAAATAGTAACTGCTTGTTTCTGATAGTTCCATTGCTCCAATTGACTTGAAATTTGAATGAGGCGCTCCTCACCACGTGACTTACTGGCTGACATCAACGCATGCACCTAATTTACTATTTTTAGCCAGTTTCCAAATTGACTTACTATAAATAGTAAGTGCTCCGTTTGATTCTCGAATTTACCCGCCAGATAGAAGGATGCTGATCGCGTGGTTTACACCGTTTTCGAATTGACTTTTTGCCCTTCTTTTCAGCAAAGAAAATTCGCTCTCCAGATGTGACAAATGATCTCTGTTTGTCTTCGTTTCATTGCGACGCCTTGATTTTCGAATCACTGGGAAGTGGGCCGGCGAATTAAAAATAGTAAGTTCCCATCAGTGATTATCTCCATTTGCATGTCATATCATCGGAAGCTCTCGAAAACCACAAGGAATCATCAGACATGCAAAAGAAACCCTGACATGCAAATAAAAATAGCCTTGGGCCCCCTCGAAGTTGTTGCTATGTAATATTGTTGCTGTCTCTCTAAACAAAAGGAATATATGAATATGCTCAAAAAATAATCTAGCCCATTAACCCTGGACTGCTAAAAATAGAAAGTTGCTTTGTTTTCGCTACTCTGATAATGAAAGCACCGATGCTCTATGTCAGTGACCGCTTGATTCTCAAAAATGCGACGGATTGCCTATAGCCGCATACTAAAAAATAGGTACTTTAATCGGATGAATATTTGCCGAGCGTGGAAACATGCCGACAACACTGTTAATCTCAATTTTCAATTTATTCATTTCGTCTTTCGATTGACCGGATGAAACCCTAATTTCAGACTTGGCCAGATTTCACTTGTTAGGCTCACAGACGGGCATAATCCCGGAAAGGCAGACAGTAGAAAAGAGAGACAACAACAAAATGACCGAAAAGCAAAGCCAAAATTAGGGGGTCCCCATTTGCAATGGGGCGATGTGTGAATAACGTCACAACACCTCGCCAAGAAGTCTACGGTATCATCTTCTTTTGGTACCTCTATTGGCGCCTTTATCTTTAGTCTCTCTTTCGGCCAATCTAGGATGGTTGACTGTTCAATTCCATCTTCCTGATGATCTTGGATGTCCTGCATATCCTGAACTTTTGGCATATCTTGAATCTCTTGTACGGATGGGTCTTCTTGGATTCCCTTGAGAGCGGAAATCATTCCCTCTTCAAATTTTCCATCCATGATATCCATGTCATTGTCCGACTCCAGAATCTCCATGCCTGTAGGAGAGGGATGATCATCATCTTCCAATTGCATTGGCTCCATATCTCTTTCCAACACTGGCGAGGGAATTCTGACTTGCTCCCATGACTCTTCTTCCATGATCAATATTTCATCTATATTTCTGGATGTAGCCGAATGAAGGGACTTGGATTTATGTTTCTTTTGAGCAGGTCCTTCGTCTGCTGTTTTCTTCTTGTTCTGCTTTGCAGAGTCATCAATTTCTTTTCTCTTTTTCAGGTTGGCAGCATCCGTTGGTTCACCTCCATGAGATGCACCGGCATTTGAGGAACATGACTCTGCCTGACCCATCAAGTCATATGTGAATTGCACCTTCCTTTGTTGCAAAATTTGTACTTGCTAGTCCATCCACCATTGGGAATATTTGAATACAGGCCTCATGAATGTTGTCAAGTGACCAAGCTCAGGCTTAGACCACCTTACAGGAGGAAGCGGCCGTCTTTCATCAAAGCCCGACTGCATGTATACTCCATCATCATCCAACTGATCAGGTACTCGGAAGAGTTCTGTCGTCCTTATCATATCCAGCGGCAGCCTTGACCACAGTCTTTTTCTTATGTCATATTCATCAGTGGCATTTGCCCAAAAGTCTTCTAAGTCAATTCTGTGTTTATATTTCCCTCCGTCCACAGTTCCAATGTGATGAAGTGGATCGAAGTCAACTCTGGGCTTGTAGGATATGAACGGGTATCTTTGTATCTCCAATTGAGCACTCTCTGCCACTTGCGCCAATGGACATGATTCTTCCATATTGTCGATGAAGAGTGGAAAAGTGACAGTTGCTTTCTGCTTTGGCCTTTGGATATTCTGATATGTCTCCAATTGCCTCAAAACTTCCAGCAAAACCATTTTGTTGGTAGGGTAGATTGGCAGTCTATATGGGCGACCTGTAAATTCTTGAATCCTGATGTATGTAAATCTGGGAAACTGGATGAACCAGGATCCATATCTGCCGATCAAACTTTTGGCCTCACGAGTGAGCCTCTGATGTGTTCCGCCTTGGAGAATTCGAGTGATATACATAAGAAAGGCGTCATGCACCCGTCTGAAGTGTGACTTCAACTGCAACTGCAGATAACAATCGTAGGACTTGAACTCTCCTTCGCCATTGTCGACTACACCTTTGCAAATCAAGCCAGCATATCTGTAGGTCCTTGCAAGTAGATATACGACATAAGAACTCATATGAAAGGTTTTGGTTCTTTCCAAGTTGACCAACTGCTCGTGGAGACTGTCACTGATTATTCTCGACCAGTTGAACATTTTCACTCCGGAAGTTATTTCATCAATGAAATAATACATCTAGGTTTCAAAAGGCGCACCCTGAGGATTGCCTACCATTCTGTTCAGCAGTAAGACAATATCTCCGTATTCTTCTTTAAAATCAGTTCTGGACAATTTCTTCGACATGTTTTTGGCAGTAGGTCTGGGCTTTTCCAACCAGGACTTGTTCATATTTGATGCACAGAGGGCTTGTTGATCTTCATAAATTTTTCGTGCATCATCCCTCGTTCGATAAGATGTCCGGTGGTAAGCTGGAATTCCAAATGTCTCTTGTATGGCTGGCTCAATCAAATATGCCAGTACTCTTCCATCAGGTGCCTCTATTTGTCTTTCTTGTGCATTATAATGTAATGCATACTCTACCATGAGCTCTGGACATTCTTTTGCAGGCGGAAATCCAGCTGCATGAACAATACCGTTGCACATCATCCTTGCAATTGGCGTAGGTAAAAATCCATCACTTCCGTACATTCTTTTCTTAAAATCATCAAAGTCAACATGGCCGAGGTCGGTGTCCACAATGTTTTCCCATTTGGATTTGATCTTGGATTGTGGTTGCGAACCCTTACTGGCGAACTTCATTTTTATTCTCTTGAAAATAAATCTTTAAGAAGATACAAAGAGAATATTAAAATTAAAATTAAATTACTTGAAAAATATTCCAGCTAAGTGACAAATCAAACTTCGTGAAAGATTATGCTGGAAATGAAAGAATTTATCCAATAGATGAACAAAGTTTTCGTGCCAGAATGAAGTGAAGAAAGTAAAACTGCCTGGTACTCTGGAAAAAATGAAATGGACAAGATCACAGTGCTGGCTGGTATGAATTTGCTTCCTTCACTTTGCTTCAAACTTCTCAACTTTCTTGCCTTAGCCAAAATTTCTTCTCACAACTTCTCTTTCGAAAGATGAATGATTAAAAAATGAGAAGCAAATTCAATTATAAAGATGAGAAGTTCGACCCATTTAGCAAAATTCAATTGTTTCCATTAAATCAAGTTTGAACTTGGCTTGCACTCAGGTTCCGAATGGCAAATTTTATCTTCAGCATTAGTCTCCGCGAAAGTTGCTAATTCTAGCGCCAGTTCAGTGAAGTCCTTTTTGTCTTTTTCCAAATTTGAGTCTTAGAGAAAAATTCAAATTTTATCTCTTTGGGTGTTGAAAATAAAAATAAAAATAATAAAAATAATTATTTTCATGTGTCATTTTCCAACCCCTTTATTTTAATTATGGCCTTTTTATTTTTTTCTCTTAAGGCAAATTTGATTTTTTTAAGTTTTTTATTGCTTTTGCCTTAGACAAATCTTTTTCTTCCATTTTATTTTGCCATAATTTTTTAGAACTCCCTAAGTCATAGGCGAATTTCTTTAGCATCTAAGCATGTAAATTGACATTTTAATGTTCCAATGTTTAGACTTAGGCAAATATTTTCAATTTTCTCCAGCTTTCTAAGTATGGCGGACTTCACTAGTGTTTTTTCCATGCATTTTATCCAAGGGCGGACTTAGCCTATAGTCTTGCCATTTATCTTTTACTTGGGGCGGACTTAGCCCATGTTCAAGCCACTTCACATTTTATATGGCAGACTTGACTTTGTGACAAGCCATTTGGCTTGGGCGGACTTCATCTCTTGCCATGCCATCTTGGGGCGGACTTCACCTACCCTCAAGCCATTGTCTTTCTATGTGGGGCGGACTTTGCTTGACCTCTTGCCATGTCTTGCTTTCTATGGCGGACTTTACTTTAACTTGTGCCATCCTCTTTATGGCGGACTTCACTTTGGCTTGTGCCATCTCTTTTTATGGTGGGCGGACTTGGCTTGAAGTCAAGCCATTATCTCTTGTGAGCTGGGCGGACTTTCCATGAGTCCATGCCATGTCTTGGGGTGGACTTTCCACATGTTTAAGCCATACCTTCTTATGCTGGGCGGACTTTGCCTTGAGTTGTGCCATTTGGCTTGGGGCGGACTTACCTAAAGTCAAGCCATTATCTCTTGTGAGCTGGGCAGACTTGGCACTATTCCATGCCATGGCAAGGCAGACTTGTCTTGATGTCATGCCATTGCTTCATCTTCCTATGGCGGATTATATCCATGCCATTTCTTCTCCATTCTCCTTGCTGGTCGGACTTTCCAGCCTCCCTTCCATGCCTTCATGAACTCATATCTCCATACTTAGGCAATTTTCACCATGATTTTCAGACTTTTTCATGGATTTTTCCAGATTTTTAAATGATTTTCTGTGATTTTCCATTGTTTTTTTGGAACTTCTGACTGATTTTTTGAAATCCGGGCACTTTCTAAAGATAGAAACCTTGCCAAAAATAGAAATTTTTCCAAAAATAGTAACTTTCCAAAAATAGCCCCTAAAAAATAGGAAGTCTAACATGGGCCAAAAGTACCAAAAATGAAGTCCCTAAAAAATAGGGGGTCCGAAGGGGAAATCCCCAAAAAGTAGGAGATGTCAGAATTGACTGAAAGTCTGAAACGATAGTCGATCTTCATCCCTCGGGCCTCCTAAGCACTGTGATGATGTTTGCACAATGATTTAGGCTCAAATTCTTCGCTTGACTCGGGTGACCATTCAAAAACTCAAACTCTAAACTCCCAAACAAAGATCAAATGAAACTGAAGCGCAACGACAAAGCCCTAAAAAGCAAACTACTAGGGTCCCCATTTGCAATAGGGCGATGTGTGAAATAGGTCACAACAGTTCCTTATCCTGTTTTCTTTGCAATGCCACATGCCTTTGTATTGTACATATGCATTGGATGCCCATTCAGTCTTTGTTTTATGAGGCATTCAGTTTTTGTTTTATGAGGCAGTGTTAAATGATTAGGTATAGAGAAGACACATAAACTTGACATGTTCTGGAGTACCCTTTGTTTCTATACTCTTTACCAAATATCTAATTCATAATTGCTATTTATTGCCCCAGTTTGTGATTGTCTTCCACTATGTTTTAATTCAATTTCCCATATATTTGAAGTCAATCCCTTTCTTAAATTCAGGTCTTTCTATATGAAAATCAGCCTTTTCTTAAAGCCAGGTCTTTCTAGATGAAATGTAGGGTACATTTAAGATTATAATATAATAGAGTTTTGGGTTTCCAATGGAATGTTATTTCCTTATTTCTTTTCACGAGAATGAAGCATATATGCTTCTTGTTTATTATTGTTTGTGTTAAGGATCTACGATATCTTGGTGCAAGATACCATCTTCGTTCACTGGAAAAGACGTGAAAGCAATTTGGCAATAAAGTGGCTAGAGAGGCAACTTATTGGGTGGATTCAATCCATTCATAACTGGTCCAATAAGTGGCAGACCAACATGTAAGGCATAAAACTATAAGTGATTGTAATGATAAACATCTGTAAATACAAGGTTTCAAATCATTAACTTAACAGCTGTTTTATGTTTGTACTTGTTAATTAAAAATTTCAAATTCTGATGTAAAAATATTTAAGTCTGAATCTGTAAGATAACAGCCAGACATTTTACTCTGCACACACATGTGCTTACACGATAGAGCAATCGGTACTCTGGTTCAACCATTTCAATTGCTCCGTAAGCATATTGAAGATATGAATTATGGTCCAGTCCCCCTCATGGAAATAGTGTACAGGGAAAAACTCATTTGCAACCCGAGTGGCCCTGATAGTGAAGGCATCTATGCTCCATAGAGGAGGCCCAAGTTTGAATCTGGAGAGGGGTAGGGTATGCACACCTTGTTGAACAATAAATAAATGGAAAACAATCCCAAAAAGGAGATCTCATACACCAAATTGGTGTCTTGCTTGGCGATGATATACCCTTACTTTTACCTATATGTGTTTGTGTGTTGAGGGTTGTGGGTTGGTGGTGGAGGTTGCGGTGAGGTGTCTTATCTAGGTAGAATCCTTATCTTAATTTGGATCCAAATTTTACTCAATTTCACTGAGCTGATCCAAGGTTTTACCCAGACAAATAGTCTATTCAAGTCTCAAGAATGCAAGTATCTTTAATTAAGGGATGGTCAGGGGGCTCAGAGTTGGTTACTGTTTCAAATTAATGAGCATTGTGTCCTTGTGAGAATGGTGGTGAATGAATGGTAGGGTACACTTGTCTGTAGATGGGTTTGGTGTTGTTCATGTGCATGCTAGTCCTTGCAGATCTTGTGGGAGATCATTTTATATTATCCTTCCAAGCTAAGATGTTTATTCCAGTGTCTTGTGTCTCCAGTGTTTTTGTTTTTCAGGTATAATGAAGGCAGCAGGTAAGATTCATCACATAGTCAAGTATTGGCTTACAGGAATTCCTCTTATCCATTTATAATCCTCATCTTAATTTGGACCTAAATTTTACCCAATTTCTTTAAAATCATCTATTCAAGTCCCAATAATGCAAGTATCTTTAATTAAGGGATGGTTGGGGGGTTCTGAGTTGGTTACTGTTTCAAATTAATGAGCTTTGTGGCCTACTGTGAGAATGGTAAGGTACACCTGCCTATAGATGGGTTTGGTGTTGTTCATGTGCCACACTAGTCCTTGCAGATCTTGTGGGAAACCATTTGGTATACCATATAATCCCTCCAAGCTATGATGCTTATGCATGTGCTTGTGTCTCCAATGTTTTTACTGAAGTTCCTCTGCTTAGCTACCATTTTGAAACATATGGCAGTTTGCAAGTCCTTACTCTGTTGAAAGTGGGTCATTGGAATCCTGATCCCTGATTTTATTTGTATATCTTGTGGAGGCCTAGATTACATTCCCCTACAATGCTGTTGGAAGGTGGAGATTCTAACTGAGCATTGACTGCCAATACAAATTTCTACAAAGTTGCCTTAGTTCATGGCATACTGTTTGGATTTATACTATTAATCGTAGGATTCTTTTTGGTAGAACTAACTTTGTAATGACAATATCAATATTTGACATTATTGCATGTTTGCGGAAGTGGTTATTTCCTATGCTCCCCCAAGTTTCTGAGATGGGGGCTGCAAGGGACAGCAAGGGATGATGGGACGTGCTTTTTGTACAGGGATTTTTTTGGCCATTTTTTAGGGTATGACAAGGGACAACTATTAATATTTAAAAAAAAAAAAAATACAAGGAAATTTCAAATATTCATATGATAACATTGATAAAGCATCATCATAGACATTATAGAACCTTTGTGAGCATGGGTAATTGAATAGGAATTATGATGTTCTTTATATATACATATGAGCATGAGTTAATAAAGACATGCCTGACTGGTGTGTATATTCAAGTGAGGGATTTATTATTAAAGGTTTCTTGAAGGCTTCAAGACTGCATGTTTTATTGTCAAACTCATTAACTAAGAGAAATGGTTAAATTAAAAGATAACTGGTTATGTTCTAGTTTGACCTTAGTTGGGATACTAATAGATGGGATTGTTCTATGAGTTGTCTATGCAAGGCATGATTGATACATTTATGCATTATGAAAATGGCATTTCCTGTCAACTATGACTTAACTTGTATTCGACAGTATAATGATTGTAGCATGCCATCTTTGTCTATGCTAGTCCTTGTATACTAAACAAGTTGTCCAATGTATGAAACAAGATAATTAGAATCCTTGATTATGGCTTTGACTATGAAGATGCAAATATTTGCAATAGGGGATATGTATTTTGTAGATTTTGTGATCATGATTCATCATTGGTCTATTACTTGGTTAGGTTATAGTTTGATGGGGGTTTGGGGGCAATGGCCTTTATGGGCTCCAAGTGAAACACCCTTGGCATGTTCCCTATTGTGATATAGGCTGGGGTTGAGGGGCAGAGCCCTTGCCACCAAGCCCAAATGAAGACCTTAAAACCTCACAGACCTTCATGGCGCACACCATTTTCATATTTTTTTGTAAATCCTAGATGGGCATGTCATAAACCAAACAAGCATTGAAAGGTTATATATTTTTTTTAAATTAACTAAGGTGTCCTTGGGCATGTTAGGGGACAACTAGCCATCCCTGGGATAGATGGGGGATGTTTGGATGTCCCTTGGCCGTCCCCTAACTTAACCTTGCAAAATTTTGTCATCCCAGGGACGTTTCCTAAATTTTGACAAGAAAGGGGATGATGTGGGGATGCTTCCTAATCTCCTATAGGGGACAGGGTCATTTTGGGCAGGGGACACGTCCTTAGGGAGCAGTAATTATTTCTCAAAGCTAACCTTTAGTTTGTCAATACTTGTTAAGATTCATTTTCTTGTAACTTGAAGCTCTCCCCTGTATAGTGCAATATTGCCTTTATCTACATCTTTTTCTACAAATTGTGCAGTCTTTTGAACATCACATTGGATTTGCTGATTGACGAAAATTTCATTGACAAATTTGCAGGATTTTATCTCTTAGCAGAAATTGAAGAAGCAGCAGATAGAAAGCTTTACAAATGGACTCATTACATGATTAGTGGTCACACATTGAAACACCTGAGTGCAGCAATGGTTCCAATCTTACTAACACTGATGCTTTCTCGTAGAAGCATCAAAATTGAAAGGTAACACATTTTATTGTAAAGCTATGACATAGGAGGACTTTGTTTCCCTCTAAATACGCAATAGGAAGAATGTGTGTGACGTTATATTTTTTTCTTTATTTGCAAATAATAATGTGACTAACGAAATACTTGTTAAGAATAAGCCATGGGAGTTTATGTTGGTCTCATAAGAGAAAGCGCTCAGAGGAGTTGAGGTTTCTCAGGCATGTTGTCTATTTGCATCTAGTTGACATGATTTGAATAAGATTGATCAAATAATGATTGATCTCTGTCAAAATATTTCTAGCTCCAAATTATAGGTATACTAATTTTAGAGTAAACGCTTTCCAAGCTTTTATACAGTGGTGCTTTAGAACAATACCATTTAATTTGATTGGAAATCAGCTTTATTGCAAGTTGTTTACTGTGTTTATAAATTTATATAATGTAATACATGAATAGTTGACAACTAAACAAGCACTAGTTTGTGTTAGAGAAAATTAGTGTTGCAAGGTAATACCTATTGTTAGACTTTATTGATAGTTACACAATGACAATAATCTGTGAATTTTGTGGCAGAAGTAGGTTTGTTATTTTTAAATATTAAGAGAAAAATGATGATTTTGCACAAAGTAATGCCTGTTGCTAGCTAAAGGCACACCAAAGGAACTGTACAAGGTAATGCTTATTCAATTTCAGCCACACTGGATGGTACACCTAGAAATCAAGAAATAAAAGAAAGTACTTAAAAGATAGAATAAATGAAAGCAGAAAATGTATCATCAGCCCATACAGGAGTGTAAACTCTGTTTTCCTTTAAAATAGTAAGTATTCCAAAAACACAGTTCCAGGCTTTGGGCTTGGCTGTCTCAATACTTAGCCACACTCACTTTGACATTATATAACCATTTGTTGAAATTATCTCTGCTATTCAGCTGCTTTACAACCAAACTTTTCCCATCTACCTCTTCTGTATTCGATGTGGTTTTTGCTAATGATTCTCATCCAATTCAATGATCAACTAAATGTATTAGTGCTGTTATTCAACCGAGTTGGATAAATACACATAGAAATCAAGAAATAAGAGGAAGTATGTAAAGAGGTAAAATGAATTGAAAGAAGAAAATGTACCATCAGCCCATAGTGGAGTGCAATTTTTATTTTCCTTTGAAGTAGTAACTATTCCAAAAGCATAGTTACAGGCTGTGGGCTCAACTGACTCGACACTCAGTCACTCTTGCTTTGACATTCCTTTTGTTGAAATTCCTGCCATCCAGCTGCTTTGCAACCAGTCTATACCCACCCGCTGCTTCTGTATTGGATGTAGTTTTATTCTAATGATTCTCATCCCTTTCCATGATCAACTAAATATATCTTTAATGTTATTTTTCAGTAAGTTGGATAATACACTTAGAAATCAATAAAAAGAGATAGATATATCTTTAATTTCTATCTTCTTTTAGGAATGTAAGTATTCCAAAGCTATGATTACAGGCCCTGGATTCACCCGAAACTTGGTAAGGTGCAAAGTCATCACTCAGCACTTAGCCATGATTGCTTTGATGTTCAACAATGTTTTGTTGAAACCATAGTTCAGAAATTCGAATTTGATTTAAACCCAAAAATTTGACTTGGATTCACACTCAGCAAAAAATCAGTAAATAAATTTAAATTACATAAATATCCAAAATAAACTTAAACAATGCATGGGAAGAATAAAGAATAAAGTTAGAGAACACAAAAATCTATTTTGATCATAGTAGCATTATTTGGAATTGGGATTCATTCAGCAAACCAAAAGCATAAATGGAATTCAATTACTTGTAAAAAGTTGGGAAACTAAAAAATGCTGAAATATTCATAAAACAGGGAAAGAAATGCTGTTTTTGTTATCTCAAGCCAAATAAAGGGACAAAATGCTTCTTTTTCCATCTGGTATAGCCCAAAACATTTTTTATTTTTTGGTTTTAAAAACCAGAGTGGGGATTTGGGGGCAGCAACCAAGCCCAAATTAAGGCCTTCAACACCACACAGATCTTCATGGCAGATTCTATTATTCATAATTTGATCACTTTTAATTTTGTAACCAACTGTTGATCAATTTTTCCAATCACTCAAGAATCAATAAAGCTTTTATGCATGGATTTGCCTTTTATTGTAGCGACTGATTTTTCCTCTTAGATTTGTTGGGTCTGTGTGAGTCTTGGTGGGAAACTCACTGAGTAAATCAGGAGTTTTCCAACTGATTTGGCTCACTACATGAGGGTGACCTGTTTTCCCTGCTGGAAAACTCATGAGTACTTGCGAGTCCGGTAACTACTCACTGAGTTTTAAATCTGTATGGTTGAAAGTTGAAACTCTTTCTGCTAGTTTGGCTGCATTATTTCTAAACTTTTCCAGATCACTACTTGTGTGTTGGATGTAGTTTTTCCCAATGATTTTCATCAATTAAAGTTGCTGTAATTAAACATCCACACTTTTCCACTGATGAGCAGGTTAGAGGTTTTGTTTTCTCATGCCAGTTTTTCTTGAGTGCTGGCTTCTTACACAATAATGGTTATTATTCACTTTCTACAGTAAATACTGTAGATTTCTCTAGCTTCTTAAATTCTATAGGAGCATCATTCTGTTGCGTGAGATTAATGACAGAGGCCCATAATTGAACAAATAATAAAATTCCAAATTAAAGGAGAATGCCAATATGTGGTGGTGTCAAGAGATACAAAAGAAGAATTTCACTATATAAAATAGAATGAATTGATACAGAAATGATTTCCTCAAGGTATTGCCTCTATTTATAACATAGAAGCATTTTATTTACACGACATTGACACAATAAGTTTAAATTTTTAATAGAATTCAAGTACTTGTGTTTATAATGGGAAAAAACATGGGGAAAACCTGAAAAATAAAATAATGCTGGAATATTTGTAAAAATACAGAATTTTTTTTTATATCATGCCAAATACAGTGCACAAAAAGAGAAACAAACGTAAGACATAAATAAATAATTTTTTCAATGTTGCCAATTAGTCTCAAAGTTTCCATCAGGTGCCCATTGCTACTTAATTTTTAGAGAACAAAATAAAACTTGCCCATAAAACAGTTTAGGGTTAGGTTTAGCAAGTTAGTAAAATTTAAACTCAAAAATAAAAAAGTCTTAACTTTGGCATTAAACTAAAAAACTTATTTTAGGATTAAGACCTAGGCTAGTTAAAAAACTGGACTGCCAGGTTTTCATGTTTAACTTGAAAGTTCAAAACTTAAAACCCTAATGGCTAGGGTTTGACCATAATGTCAAAGTTTAACATTATGGTTAAATATAAACTGTAACCATTAAGATTTTAACTTAAAACATTTAATTTACAAACCCTAACTCTAACTCGATAAAGTTGTAAACTTTAATAGACAAAAAACACTCTTATGGACCTTACCTCTTTTGTGTGCAGTCTGATTATCAGGAGCATGGAAAAATGAAAAAGCAGTGCCTGACGTCTGTCCTAATCTGTTGATGACCCTGGTCACCTATTCCCCATTGATCTAAAACAGTTTGATTTCAGAGTGAAAATTTGAAAAAATGTGTAAATGAAAAAAGCCCAGGATTTTATGGGCAAAGGGGGCAGATTTTTTGAAAAATTTGCATGTCATTGAATAGTCCCAACAAAACTTGGATTGGTCGAAAAACTGGCTTACCAGTTCAAACTAGCACAGCCTTAGCCCTGGGCTGTGTTCAACCGAGAGTTTTTCCTGGCTAATGGTTATGTGATTTATACAAACTCTCAGCAAGAGACATAATGGCAGGTCGACACATGAAGACACTAATGCCAATAAATATAAAATGCAGGCTACACATTACACATACAAGCTACACAACCCAATGCTACACGACAAGTATTGGTAACTCAAAGGGACCAGACAAGATGCATTTTATGGGCAAAGGGGGCAGGTTTTTTGAAAAATTTGTATGTCATCGAATAGTCCCAACAAAACTTGGATTGGTCGAAAAACTGGCTTACCAGTTCAAACTAGCACAGCCCTAGCCCTGGGCTGTGTTCAACCGAGAGTTTTTTCTGGCTAATGCTTATGTGATTTATACAAACTCTCAGCAAGAGACATAATGGTAGGTTGACACATGAAGACACTAATGCCAATAAATATAAAATGCAGGCTACACTTTACACATACAAGCTACACAACCCAATGCTACACGACAAGAATTGGTAACTCAAAGGGACCAGACAAGATGCATTTTCCTCTCTAAAATCCCCTCAAATATACAACTCGAAGGCCCAAAGGAAGGTGGCATCAACAAATCGAACTTTATGAAAGAAAAGACGCTTTAACACCCCCCTAATAATAGCTTTCAATAGCGAAAGAAGCACTTGCAACTGGATTAATCTTTGGCATTACAAGGGACTAACAATTGGAAATAGCAACTGAACTCATGGACTAAAACCACATGCAGTATCACAATCAATGCTCCTTTATCTTTGCATCAGAGATGGGCAACACTATTGCTCCATATGTGACTGGGTGTTGGGACAAGATCAAGCCAAAGGCAAAACTCTGCTCCCTACAAAGAAAATAGCATTCGAAGTCTGATTTTTTATCAAGGAATAATAGCCTATTATCATTAACATATGAGAAATAAGAGCTTGTTGTTTTTCACAATATCAGTCTTTTGCTTTTCATGAAGGAACAATCAAGAGGTATTCTCATCTCCATGAGCCAACATCCTCTCAAAGAGATAAGAATGTTACACTGAGTATCTACCCAAATGCTGAAGCTTTGTGTGAATCCAAACAATAAGTAGATCACTCCAAGCTGCACAAGATTTCAAGCCCTGTAGCCTCTAAAGGGTGTATACCCAAAACATGAAGCAAGTTACTAGAATCCAATCATCCAAAATGACAAAAAAATTGAAATTGATCCTGAATTTCATACCAAATTGATCATTAATTGCTCTCAGCAATGCCAAAGAGGTTATAACAGTGGTCAAACAATAGGACTTAATTGTGAATCAAACAACAAATCAATTGCTGAATACTCCACACAATGTGCTTATGCTCCCATACCAAAACTTGCACGGTCTATGTATTCATGCCAATTAATTGAGGTGAAGCATTATAATGCCATCCAGGGAACCCTAGGTCCTGCCTTACAGCCATGACGATCATCACCTAATCAATGTGCCATGATCCTATACTACAACAATCATGGATAATTGAATATCCTCTTGAACTAACTCTCAGAAGCAAAAAATGAAATAATAATGCTGACCCCATGGGATGGCCCACACACAAGACCACTCATTGAACGCAATGGCAAACTCATCAACGATGAGAGCCAAATGTTCCCATCCACAACAATGCCAACTTGATTACCAAGTCCATCACCCCAACCAAAAAAGGTGATTGACATTCCCCTAAAAGTAGGAGTCTCTTGTTATATTATCACTTCTTTCCTTGTAAGCTTCAACTGATGTGGCATCCCCTAAATCAACCTCATGACTTCATAAAATTGACGAGCACACACACACTTATACTTGGAGAGGGTGGATGGCTAGGTGAATTAAACTTTTACTTATTTAAAATCCAACAACCACAAAAATAGCTATGTAGCCGGTTCGCTGGGTTCTGGGCTGGGTCCTGGTCCTGGTTCGCTCCCGGTTTGGGTCCTGGTTCGGTTCGCCTGTGGGTTCAACTAGGGTCCTTCATTTTTGGGTCTGGTTCGCCCTACGGACTCTTCTCATTCCCACCCACGAACCTGGCGATGGATTGATCGATATTTTTATCCTGGACTGTGCAACTCAGAGACTTGCGATAGACGGATAGCGGTGGTAGCGAGTAGCGACGACGGATAGCGATGGTAGCGACGACGACCAGGAAATCACGACACCATCCAAAAGACAGATAGGGATTTTTGTTTTCTAACTCCGATAATTGATCGACTTTGATTTTAGACCTAGCGGGGAGTTCTGGCTTTTAATATTCAGATTTTAATTTTTTAAATTTTGTTTATTTTTAATTTTTTCTTTTTTAAATAAAATTTAGTGTCTTTATATTTTATTTTTTAAACAATGTCAATTTGTTTTTTATTCAATATATTAAAATTTAATATTTAAATTAGATTTTTAATCATAATATATTAATGTTTTATATATTAATGATATTTAAATTAATATTTTAAACATTATTATATTATGTTAAATTTGTTATTTTATTTTTATGGATTTATAGTTTTATGATGTAAATATTATATATATATTTACATGTTTTTGTAATTTGTACTAACGAACCCAAGACGAACCGAACCCACCCCCAAAAAAAATTTGCCGAACCGGCGACCCGAACCCGAACCCGAACCCGAACCCGAACCGGCTACTTAGAAAAATAGCAATCACGCAAGATCTACCAACTAAGAGACACAAATTTACATGGAAACCCTTTCGGGAGAAAAACACGAAGAAAAGACTGCTTGGATCTACTATTCGAATCCAGCCTCAAATAAAATAAAATTCTCTTACAAATTTTGTAGGCACCAACCCACTGGAGACACCAATCCCTGCTACTAAGCACCAACTTAGCAAGAGACACCAATCTCTTCAATTAGGAGGCACCAACCTCCAAAAGAACAAAATGTTCACCTTCTTGAAAATATCTTCTTAAAAAAAATCTGCTCCTCTTCTTTTCAAATCTACTCCAAATATCTTCTTCAAAATCTGCTCCTTTTCTTTGCAAATCTGCTGCAAATGTTTTCAAAAATCTGCTCCTTTTCTTTACAAGTCTGCTCTTCTTCTCCTAAAATTCTGCTCTTAATAGGGGTTGGCGTTTCAATCTGCACCTCTGGTATGCAAATTAGAAACAGACAGCTATGCACAGATAAACTGCTCTTCGAATTAGGAGGGAAAGCTCCCTCTTTGTTAATGTTGCTTAAAAGAAAGTAAACTATAACTAATTGCCAATCTTTTTGTTCAGCTAAGAGCACAAGGTTATAAAACTCAAGTGCCGTAGCTGAGATTTTCTCTTTTGAATTTCAACTACAACTAAGCCTACTCTAATGACGTTTCTAACTACTCAAGTAAATGTAGAGCTTGAGAGTTAGAAATGAACAAGGAATGATTCTTTGACACAAATACTTAAATAAACTTTCTTCCAATGCACATCTACTATATTTTCAATGCAAGCTGAAATAGAGATCATGTAAGCATAACACATAAAACGGAAACCTAAGATAGTAGATCAAAGCAAATGAGGCATAAGATTTCCTTTTCTCAAATTTCAAGTAACAAAGATTACACTTCTGGGACAGCAGGATTGTAGCAAAATAGGCTTATAGCTTAGCGATCAACCAGAATACATTGACACAAGACACATGAACTGAACAATAAATTGCAACTAAAAGAGGCATACAAGCTTGCTCTTACACTAAGTGAATAATACTAAATAACAATTAGAAAGCACTAGTAGGCTCAGCATTTTGTTATCACAAGCACGGTTAAAGAAAAAATGGGCAAGGCTGTCCTTATTTATACACAAGCAGAGGAGTAGGGAACCCTAAAATCTCCTTGCTTTTACAATTAACACTTGCCAACATGCATACTTTATTTCTAAAACTAAAACAAGATAACTATCTAACAACCTATGAAAGCATAAAACAAGGAAAGTGCCAAATATTACAACTTGTTTTGTTTCTCTTTCACAAAGAATGGATAAGAACGAGATAAGAATAGAAAAAAAGCTCGAAGAAAGCTTCAAGTTCATTGCTGTTTTAAATCTATCTTTGGAGATCTTTGCTATCCAGATAAAATAACTCATCCATTGGTATTTTGGGAAAGTATATCTACCAAAAAGCTGGTAACTGCCTCATTGTTGGGAGCATTGATACCATCTAAGGCAATATTCCTCTTTTCTAGGATTTCTTTGCCTTCTGCAATTGAACTCAAAAAATCTTTGACATTTTCAGCTGCTTTATCAAATCTGGCTAATTTGCTCTACAATTGGAGTGATGACCTTTTATAAATATATCCTCTTGCTTTAGCATATCTTTCACAGTTTTTATGCTTCTAACACTTCTCCTGCTTTTTCATTGGAAGAGTATTGTACAACTTTTTTCCAATACTTTGTCTTTTTGCTCAAAGCACTTCTCAACATTGTCCGGCCTGAGGCTGCATTCAACCCAAAATGACCAAGATGTCTGACTGCAACATTTCATGCGTCTTCCAAAGTATGCAAATCGATCACTAGTTTTATATGATGCAAATTAGTTTCAAAAGTTTTGATGAAATCATGATATAACACCGACTTGGTTCTGAATTTGATGGGAGAGTATTGCAAACTGAAACACTTGAATTTTGATAGTAAACTCGACTATGTTCGGACAAGTTCTGCGCTAAAGCTAAAAATAGCTTGCTGATTTTTCTTCTTCAAATGGGCAGATTTTTCAAAAATAATATGAGATATGGGTTTTATAGAGAATCTCGTTGCAAGAAGACCCAGATCGTTCGTTTTTGAAAATTGTTGATGGCTGGTTGAAAAAGTAGAAACCCTAATTTTTGAATTTTTCTTGAAAAAACGTTGAGAGCTAGGTTTTGTGCAGAATCACGTTTTAGATGAACCCAGTTGTTCAAATTCTGAAAATATTGAAGATTTCTTGGACATGCGAGGAAAAAGTAGTTTCTTGAAAGTTGAAAAATTCTTCAAAGTTGTTGAGAATCATGAGCTGAGCTGACCTACATTGCTGAAATTTGAAAATATTGACCCCCTTCTAAAAATTGATGCCCTAGAGAAATAAAGCATGAAAAAGCGAGCCCCTTTGTGTGCTGATCTGAAAAACATGAAGAACTCTGAAAAATTACCAAGTTTTGGTCCTCAAATCTTTGATGAAGAAATTTTTTATGTTTCTCCTCTCTTGCCTTGGATGCTACTTGCAAAAATTGTGAATAATGAATGCTAAGGCCTTCTTAAATAGGTTTTGAAGGCAAATAAAATGCTTTATTCTCTGCTTTAAATCTTTCAAAGCCAATCCTGAGCAGGTCCGTCAAATGTAGACACTGTTTGAAAAAATGCATGATAAAAACTTAAAAAATTTCTAAGGCATTGAGCCTTGGACGCCCTTATTAGCCTGCAGTGCATTTCCCTAGCAGACTTAGCCAAATTTTCACCATTTTCAACTTTTGCTTGAAAATATGCCTTCAGTTTGATCTCCATTTTGGGTGCTCGGATTGATCCCGTGAACTGGCTGATGATCTCATTGCGGAGCTTGATCGAATCTGACGAGATTGTCCTGGAGGCACAAAACCCTAACTCTAACATCTGGTGCCTTGAAAAGCTGGGTGCCTCTAGCTATCTGGGGCGTCTATGATCTCCAAAGTTAGATTTTTTCTTGATTTTCAATTTTCTCCCTCGTTCCTTGTTCATCGCTTCATGCTTCGACTGGCGAGATGGAAAAATGGCTAAGGCATAGAATCCTAGGCGCCTAGATTGGGCATGGGCACCTAAACCCTCCAGACTTGGTCAAAATTTTGCAATTTTCGAGATTCTCCAACCTCCTTTCGTTCTTCGTTCCTCGATCATTTGTTGTAGTTTCTTGTAGTTTCTTGATCTGTGCAATGCTTGATACCTTAAATTTGACACCTGACAGTTTGAGCAACCTGCATTAATGACCTTGGAGCTCTTGAAAAAGCTTTTGAAAAGCAAAATTGACCCACCAAGGCAAAACTGATCTTTTGATGATTTTGATTAGACCAACCTGATGAGGAAGTATTTTAAACCAATCAAAATTAGTTTGAACCCTAGAAGCCAAACTTTCTATTTTTAGAAATTTTTGCCAGCATCCATTTGAGAAGAAACCCATAAAAACCCCCAAAAAAGGTTCTATTTTTAGAAAGTTTCTAAAAATAGAAATTTTCCTAAAATTTAGGGCCTGAAAATTGAGATCTGGGTTTTGTAGACTAGGTCGGTTTGAGTAGACCTAGATCGTCATATTTTGAAAATTTCGAGTTTTTGACCCTCATGCAAGACATGTGAATTCCCAATTTTGACCTTTTTGACCATTTCTTCAAAATGCCTAAGTGTAGCAAAATTTTTAATTTGGGGTACAACAATAGGAATGATTTTGCATTTTGAAACTTGCTTTCTAACCTTCCAAATCAACTTGGATTTATACCTATTCAACCCACTTCACCCAAGGAGGTCGGCCATGTTGGGTAATAATTAAATTTATTTAAAAACTTTTAAATCCCAAGAGGGGTGCCACACTATGTAGGGTTGGCCCAATATAGTAAATATTTCCCCTTTTTGCTTAACTCTCCTTAACATATGTCTTCTAATCCTTCGACAGCAGCAATAAAACGTCTTGAGATTAACCTTCCTTTGACATCAATGACTATAATATTTCTACAAAAATATCCTCAAAACACACAATCATTTGACATTTCAAGCATGAACTAGTTGTCTTATCCTTATCTGCAACCAATAATTGGATAATTATAGGAGCATTGTTGCTATCTTGAGCAACATAAAAAGCATTCACCTTGTCAACGATGACATCACTTGAATTGTCATTTAAATCAGTTACCTAGTAAACATCTCTGTTTATGCCATCTTGTCACACACCACTATTA
Organism: Sequoia sempervirens; assembly: GCA_007258455.2. NCBI lineage: Eukaryota > Viridiplantae > Streptophyta > Pinopsida > Cupressales > Cupressaceae > Sequoia > Sequoia sempervirens. Next base: position 291,276,834 of record VDFB02353493.1, read on the forward strand.
CCAGCGGATCAAATGTAGAATCATCAGCAATACAAATCTTTTCATCATCAGTTCTGCCAAGCTTTTGCAACAAACTTCCATACTTGGCTGTACAATGAGTGCATCTAGAATCCATAATAAATTCACACTATGAAAAGAACGGTGAGTATGAGCCTGAAGAACATTATTTCTACCACTCTCATTGAGCTTTCCCCTGTGCTCCTTGAGTTGGTTGTCTTCTTCCATATGACCCTTATTATTTTTGAAGCAAGTATCCTCAACATGTCCACAATAGCTACACTCCTTGCATCGCTTCTTTCTTTTGTGACCACCCTTGCAGTCTCTATCATAAGAACCACTCTTGTTCCCATTGTCTCTACCTACTTGGTCTTCGTTTGGGCACAAATTCTTGTCTTGGTTCACCTTGAAGTCCTGCTTCGCCTTGCCCTTCCTCAAATGATCCTGCTGCCTCAAACCAAGAACACTCATCTTGGTGAGCCTGTTTTGTTCTGCAACCAATAAAGAACACAATCTGGTAAAAATCAATCTTTCATTCTTCCCTCGTACTGTCTCTAGTAGAGAAAAATGTGGACAGAAATACATCATATGTTGGCTTTAAGCTCTCAAGAATGATCTCAATGATCTCACTATACTTCATATACTCTTTGTCATTCTCCTCCAATTGAAACAGAAGATCGTTTACATGGACTACACAATTCTCAATTGTATCAAACACCAATGTATCAAGTGCATGCGGCTAGTGATTCAATTAATAAACCCATGACTTGCAAATTTATTCTTAAGTAAATTCAAAATAGCCTTTGGAGTTTGACTTGTTAAGATGAGAATGAAACTTAGGTGCAATATAGGTTAACAAAATCCCTGTAGCTTTAAGCTCTCAAGGATGATCTCAATGATCTCACTATACTTCATATACTCTTTGTCATTCTCCTCCAATTGAAACAGAAGATCATTTACATGGACTACACAATTCTCAATTGTATCAAACACCAATGTATCAAGTGCATGTGGCTAGTGATTCAATTAATAAACCCTTGACTTGCAAATTTATTCTTAAGTAAATTCAAAATAGCCTTTGGAGTTTGACTTGTTAAGATGAGAATGAAACTTAGGTGCAATATAAGTTAACAAAATCCCTGTAGCTTAATCTCATTGATTGCAGTAGGCAGTTTTCTCCTCAACAGAAGGAACTTTTCAGTTACACATGCAATCTGCTAGAATCCCATGGCCTGCAAAGCAATTTCAACGAGTGGTTCCCAAGCCTGATAATTGTGTTCCATGAACACAGTGTTCCCCAAAATTCTTTTCTTTTTCAGAAAAATTAAGATCTTGGAAGAAGGCTGCAAATGCTGATAAAATTAGTGCCACGGAAAAGAGCTCTGGAAATTCTTTTGAACTGTTCAAAAATGGTCTCAAATGGAGTACATATGACAAAGTTACAGTCATTCAAAGTTTGGCTACCAAAATACAATTCTCCCCTTGCCGCAAAATTAAAATTAGAAGAAAAAATAAAATTTGAAAATCAGTAGAAAATCATATGATCACACCACTTGTCACAACCCAGTGCACTGATTGTTTAGATTTCTCTGTCAATGATGCACTGATTGATATACTCTGTTGATGTCACTACCACTTTGGACTTAATTGTTTTGCTGGAATTGTTGATTAGAAAAATTGCATAAATATGCAAAAGTTCGGCCCACAGACATGTCAAGCAACACAACTTAATCTATTGGAGTTTTGCAATTTTTTGATTTTTCAGGCACATGTGCAAGAACAGTAAGTGTCTCTAGTGTAACACACCTCAGAAGTGAAAGTTTCATGACTGAACCACTAACCTTCTGCACAAATTGCTGACCACAACATAACTTCCTACAGAACTACTGCTGGGTTGGGGTGGGGGTTTGAACCCTGATGTCTGCCTCAAATGGCGCCTTAGCACCTTCGTGCCAACCAAGTGGGCTAGGTCTGCACACACACCAAGTATTGGGTGCACCAGGGTGTTTGACTTTTAATTAAATCCTCCCCAAAATCTGGTCACCATCACCGGTCACCATCACTCACCACACAACTTGCTGCTACTGCTTTGCTTCAGTTCACATGTTCAGTCACCAATCTGATGATCAGTTAGCTCTCTTCCTTCTAGACCTTGAATTTTTTGTAAGGCAATTCTAGAGACCTAAATGGACAAATTTTTTATTGAACAAAAAATAGATTCCTAATGATAGATCTCTTATATGAAAAATTGAACAAGTTTCGATTCTCCAAATATCTAGCTTAGTGGTGACAGATGGGGTTTCCACTCTTTAACATATTGTTGGAATAGAAGGTGTTTACACATGGAGTGGGCATCACGTTCAACATTATGTCAAACAGCCCTGCGACTTAAAGTCTTCTCTAGGCACTTCATTTCCATACTTGAGACCTAGTCACAATTCATCTAGAGAGAAAAGGGGAAAAAAACAAAATGTAGCTCATGTCAACCTCAACCAGTGGTCCAACAAAGAAAATTCAAATAGTGATGCACATAGTAGATTGTAGAAATTCTATTATTTTAAGCCTGGAAAGAGCCTACGCCAAATACTTGAGGAATGGAAGCAAACCTTAGAGAAGACACTAGAGAAAGAATACAAATCAAGAGATCAAGATGAATAAGACATCATACAGTTTTTTCATGATAATGGAAATCATCATTGTACCTACCTTAATGATGTCTAAATAAGGATGACATGGAGAACTCATTACCATTGAAAATTAGTTAAAAAATCCTCACATTCTAGCAGAAGTTATCCAAACGACTTAGAGTTATTTTACTAAAATTCTTCTATAGATAGAAAGTAAATATATAAATTTTTAAAAGCATTGCATGAGTGGTGAACGAATCCAGTCTTTTAATATGTGCTTTTACTTTACAATTGTTCTACTATAATTCCTTTTATTTCTATTCCATTCTGCTGATTATTTTCTATGGTTACTGACTTTCTGTGCATGGGTGGCATTGAAACATCTTAAAGAATTTCTATTAGGTGTAGTTACAAATTTTATTTTAGTAAATAGTGCTTTAGCATTTGGCATATATTGATTTCATTGTCATTACATGCTTCTTCTGAACTGGATAAATTTTTTGTTTTACATAGAAGACTTGATTTTTCACAGCTTTCAAGTTGGTCACCTTGACTGTAGGGATTCTTGATAAAGCTGAATGTTGGCAAGAAACACAAATTGAGCTCCTCGACTGGTGCATGATCTTAGTCTTTTCATCTAACGCCTTCACAAGTAAAGATGCAGAATGAAAATCTTATGCTTCGAGAAAAGGATTAGTTCTGGTGGTTTGAAATGGAAGGAATACACACATATATATGTTTGTGTGTGTGCATGCATGCCAGTCAATGTGTTATTCATATTCTTTTAAAAAGATTGGTCCTGTTCGTACTTGATTCTGTATTAGTCTTCTACTCAGTGGATATTGGGATGCAATGACAAAATTTTGAAGAGAAATGCATGATTTTTTAATGGGCAAATCCTTATCGTAATGAGGGAGAATGCAAATTTCATGTCATTGGTTTCTTGTTCAAAGTTACAGGGAACACACTCTGCTATCAGAGCTTCGCTTTTCTTGCTAATAAAAGTATGGTTCTATCAGTCAAGAGACTCTGTGGCCCTACTACACTGTATGCAACAGTTTTGAAAAGACTAATTTCATATAGTAGTGTCACTAGTAACTATACAGTCCTAGAAAGCAGCATTTTTAAAGCTAATTACTTTGTCATTGATTTCAAGAGATGTGATTCAATTTTCATTAATTGCAAGTGGCTCTTTTTTATTTTACTTTTTATGATAGAATAATTGTCTGTTCTATAGGGGCCCATGCCCAAAGAAAAAGCTATTACAAATTGGCATTAAAACTAGAAAGACCAAAACTGAACAAAACTCTAAAGCTAAGCTTGGAAGCAAGCCAAAGAAACTAGACAAAACACATCTTGCTAGCCCACCTAATCTTCTCATGGGGATCTCAGAACTATTTGAGAAGAAGCCTTCTTTTTTGACATATAATGCTGATATTAAACTGCTGTTCAAAGATCCCTATCTAAGGCATTAACAACTGTTTGGAAATGAAAAGGCACACACACAAGAAAACTGTGTACACATCCTCTAAAGAAACCACCACCTTCTCGACATTGGGAACATTGGATGTTGCCCAACCAAAGATGCCGCAGTAGAACACAGAGAGGAGTTTGCAACTATAAGATGCTACAACCCACCAAAGGTAGATGGGATGGAGGTAGGTGTTAGCTCTAAAAAACGTAGGTTTGAACCACGAGAGGTTGCCAAGCTCTCACAACGTTTCAGGGTAACAGACAAGGCCAAATGATTTGAACCTTCTTCTCTTTAGGTGCTGCTAGACTTAGGCGGGTACATCTATTTGAATAAAGCAAACTTGACCTTTGTTCATTTCCTAAAGCAATTTACCCACATTGACAAATAGGAGTGGATAAATGAGTTTTATTTTGGTATAAATTGTATCAGCAATATCAAGGCAAAAATCTAATGTGTTCATATGTAAAAATGAATGAAACTAAACAGTGGAATGGTAGAGACTAGTGCCTTATTGGGTATACGGAGTTCAAATGATAATCTGAAATGAATAACTTCTTTCTGGCAGATACTCAAATTGTTTGGCATACAACTTTAAGTTTATAACTAGTATAAACATGCAAGGATGTGACTACTAAGTTCTTCTTAATGATCCAAATGAGATTCCCTAATTACTATGATTGACTAAAAGGATTTAATCTCTCCTTGAAAGAACCAATTAATCCAACCATACAGATACAACAAGTGTGCATTAATAAACTGAAAAATATCTTTGATATATCAGTTTAAATAATTAGAAAACATCAACCTTGGAGACAACTTTAACAATACTTTCAATTAACACAACAAACAATTGATACCAGAAAAATGTCACCACATCAAATGAATTCAATTGAAATCTCCATTGTTTCAAACATGCATCATAGTCTCAAAATTGTAAACATTTTGGATCCTACTGTATTTTTATTTAATCTCTACTCTCTCTCATTCGTTGTCAAAAATTGGTATTTATCCATTGGCCACATGAAAAGTCACGTCCATTCGTATTCAAATCCTGGGCGATCCATCTATTCGGGCTTTTACTAACGTTTGCTAAACACTCGCTGAGACGTCCTACAGTCATACCGATGTTCAATGTCTCTCCGACTACCACAGATCACATATCGCTTTGATGTCATGCAGTTTGACCGACGTTCTGAGTCTCCCCGACGTTTTATCCCTTTGGTCTTAAGAATATCGCAGTAACTCTCGCCGATGCAAACCTATTGCTGTAACTTTGTGAGTCGGGCAAATGCTTCCTCGCTTACATCGTGCTTTGCCGAGATTTCTCCTTCGGTTCATTTTCTGATCACCGAGACATAGTGGTTTTCCTGCCAATGGAAGTACATTCGGTATGACCTTTCGTATCTCTCCCCGCTGAAGCCAGTCTCGCCGAATCCATTCTGTCCAAATATACCGCCAAGTCCTAATGTAATCCTGTTGGTGTGACATAGGGGGTCGGTAAGACTCCATGAGCTCATCCCGATGACAACGACAAAATCTTCCTATGTTTTATCGGCGAGACTGGATGAATACTACGGGACATTACTCCGATAGCTCTTGTCTGGCCGATATAGTTCTTCGTGCTTCATCGGTATGACACATATAGGCTCGTTATGACTTATATCGATGAAGATTTTCTTGCCGATAGGATCCTTCTGTCGCTGAGACTGCGAACTGTCTGGCCGATGTGTATTACCAAATAAAATTTTATCAGTAAGACAATCCTGGTCTCTTGCCAACAGACTGTAAAAAGACATGTTAGTATAAAATGCTTTATGGATCGGTGAGACCTGCATCATGTTACGCCGATATAGTTTATACATTCAAATGCTCAGGGCCAGGTGAATTCTATGGGACCAAATGATGAAAACAAACTAAAGCATGGGCAAACATGATATGCAAAGCGGATTCTTGTGCTTATGGTATGGGCATTTTAGCAAACTTATGGGTACAGACAGCGATGAAATTTTCAAAATTTTACAGTTCTAACAGTGGCTCCGTCTGGGGATGAATGATTGTGAGATCATTGCAAGGATCCAGATATCTGGGTGAGCAAACCAAACTTTCAAGGTTATGGACCAATGAGCAGGATAGAATGAATGGAAATGGAGATGAACATGACCCTATACTACTGTACATGGAAAGATTTATTTAGAAAGAAGGATTTCAGGATTGTCCATGTACTGGCAATTCCTATTCCTTTTATTTCCTAAACTACTGTGCATGGAGAATTTTTTTTTGAGAGGATTGTCAAGAGTCGTCCATGCACTGGCAACCTTTAATCCTCTGTATTCCTTTGGCAACAAAATCAGACTTCATTTCGGTAAATGATGGCTCAAGGCCACCCAAAAGAAAGGCCCATACTTTCCTCTGTCATAAATTTTATTCTGATTTGAACTCAGTGAACTTCTCTTGAAAGTATTCATGTCATCCTCCTTGCTACTCTTGTTGTCATAAAGATACTTGCAACTCTTTCCCCCATTCCGATCTGGGTCTTGCATCATGAAATGATATCCCTGCTGATTTGAAAACTGAAAACATTCTTTATTCATCATACAACTGAGATTAATCTGCACACGCAATTTGCAATCATAATGAAACCAAGGAATACATCTTTCATGTACACGAGGAGGGAAAAAATCATGATCATCTGTGTCACTCATCTCAAAATTCGAATGCTTCTCACACAAATCTAAATGCTCTGTCATATCAACACTGTTTGAGATAAATAAATCTGAAACATTTTGCACATCTTCCATATCACCATTTGACACTGAAATATGATTCATATCCTCAATATCATGCATATCTGAACCAATCAAGGCTGGACTCCTTTCATCCTTGGTATGCAAATAAATGTCTTCTCCACATGAGTTAGAAATTTCTAAATCACATACCTCTTCTTGAATGGATATAGATTTTTGATCAACTTCAAAGGTTTCTCCATCATTTCGAGAAATGCACTGGGAGTCATATGAATCATTGCACAAAGAACTTTCACTGTCAAAACAAATGTAGGCTGGACACAGGACTTCAGAATCACCTTCATGTGCACATCTCTAGTATTCAAGAGTTAGCATATCTGAAATTTGCTCACTACTGAGTGAACACGTTTCTTCTTCCATATCTTCCATTTCTTGATCTCCATAAGAGCTGAAAATATCTCCTTGTTGTAGATCATGATTCACATGATTGTCTTCAAACTCTTCCTCATCGTGGCATGATACATCCTCATCATGGAGTGGATTCAAAAACATAGAGAAATCATTCTCTTTATTATCAACTGTGTCCCTATAGTTCTCAGCTACAGCTGGAGGTGTTATTTGTTCACTGTCAAATGGACCTGCATTTTCCATTGCTTCTTCTTCTTGATCACCACAAGAACTGCAAAAATCACCCCATTGTAAGTCAAAATCCATAGGTTCATCTTCACAATCTGAATATTCATTGGATCCCTCATAACATGTACTACTTTCCCTGTCACAATTTGTTATGCAAGAGAGATCTCTTGTATCTTCATCTTCATCATGCAGGCTATCATATGAATCATTTTGACCTGCACATGTCTCATATTCTATTGGCTGCATTGTTTGATCAATTTTGTTTGATCAATTTCTCTATACTCATTAGAAATACAACTATTGGATTCAACATTGATAGTGTTCTCATACCTTATCCTCTCCATGGCATCAATAAATTTATTCACTCGATCAAAGGCATGTTGTATTGATGATTCTGGCCAATAAGCTGATTCAGGTTTCCAAACTCTTATGAATTGTGCAACAAAAAGGGGTCTTGTAGGCTTACAATTAGGAGGTAATTGCATACAAATATTTATCACCCTGTTGTATAGAGAGCTTTTATCTTCTCCTTCATGTCTCCTTATGTTAAGAAACACATCAAAGGGGTAAATTCCACATTCTGATTTTGCGATGGAATCTTGGCTTTGAGTATGTACGTACTCATCTTCTTCCTCCTCAAGTTGCTGATTTGGATATACATTTCGTTGTAGGTTTTGATTGACACCTTCACGTGGGCTGGGATTGTGTTGCATTTGGCATTGATTATATTGATAGCTTACCAATCTTTGTCTAGGAGGGACTGGATAAGCACTTACTTGCTTCAACGGTTGTGGTGAATAAATGTTCTGTTGTGCATGATATGCATTGCTTCCATTGTGAAGATTTCCAATTGTACTATCAAGCACTTGTGGGGTCCAATGCCTGTTTGCACTTATGTATTCATTCTTATTGCAAAATTCTCTTGATTGTAACAGTAGTTGTCTCAATTGTAGTGTTTCTTTGTCCAATTGCAACCGTTGCTTTTTCAATTCTTTAATTTCTCTTATCAACTGTTGCCTTCTAAAATATTATTTTGTTCCATACACAAATTGTCTATCCATTCTTGATCAAGTTTTTACCATAGTCGCCACCTACTTTTCCAAAAGTAGGAAAATGATTCTTTTAAAATTATTTTTTATTTTCCCTAGCGGAATCACTTTTTTCTGAAACTTCTCAAATTATGAATCTTTCTTCAATGACTCTATATGATGATCTTCAACCGGATATCCTGCAATAATTCCCCAGCATAGTCGCCAATTTGTTAGCTCTCAAAAATGCAGGTTTGAACCACGAGAGGTTGCCAAGCTCTCACAACGTTTCAGGGTAACAGACAAGGCCAAATGATTTGAACCTTCTTCTCTTTAGGTGTTGCTATACCTAGGCGGGTATTCCTATTTGAATAAAGCAGACTTGACCTTTGTTCATTTCCTAAAGCAATTTACCCACACTGACAAATAGGAGTGGATAAATGAGTTTTATTTTGGTATAAATTGTATAAGCAATATCAAGCCAAAAATCTAATGTGTTCATATGTAAAAATGAATGAAACTAAATAGTGGAATGGTAGAGACTAGTGCCTTATTGGGTATATGGAGTTCAAATGATAATCTGAAATGAATAACTTCTTTCTGGCAGATACTCAAATTGTTTGGCATACAGTTTTAAGTTTATAACTGGTATAAACATGCAAGGATGTGACTACTGAGTTCTTCTTAATGATCCAAATGAGATTTCCTAATTACTATGATTGACTAAAAGGATTTAATCTCTCCTTGAAAAAACCAATTAATCCAACCATACATATACAACAAGTGTGCACTGATAAACTGAAAAATATCCTTGATATATCAGTTTAAATAATTAGAAAACATCAACCTTGGAGACAAATTCAACAATACTTTCAATTAACACAACAAACAATTGATACCAGAAAAATGTCACCACATCAAATGAATTCAATTGAAATCTCCATTGTTTCAAACATGCATCATAGTCTCAAAATTGTAAACATTTTGTATCCTACTGTATTTTTATTCAATCTCTGCTCTCTCTCATTCGTTGTCAAAAATTGGTATTTATACATCGGCCACATGAAAAGTCACGTCCATTTGTATTCAAATCCTAGGTGATCCATCTATTCGGGCTTTTACTAACGTTTGCTAAACACCTGCTGAGACGTCCTGCAGTCATACCGATGTTCAATGTCTCTCTGACTACCACATATCACATATCGCTTTGATGTCATGCAGTTTGACCGACGTTTTGAGTCTCCCCAACGTTTTATCCCTTCGGTCTTAAGAATATCGCAGTAACTCTCGCCGATGCAAACCTATCGCTGCAACTTTGTGAGTTGGGCAAATGCTTCCTTGCTTACATCGTGCTTTGCCGAGATTTCTCCTTCGGTTCATTTTCTGATCGCCGAGACATAGTGGTTTTCCTACCGATGGAAGTACATTCGGTATGACCTTTCGTATCTCTCCCCATTGAAGCTAGTCTCGCCGAATCCATTATGTCCAAATATACGGCCAAGTCCTAATGTAATCTTGTCGGTGTGACATAGGGGGTAGGTAAGACTCTATGAGCTCATCCGGATGAATACTACGGGACATTACTCTGATGGCTCTTGTCTGGCCGATATAGTTCTTCGTGCTTCATCGGTATGACACATATAGGCTCGTTATGACTTATACCGATGAAGATTTTCTTGCCAATAGGATCCTTCTGTCGCTGAGACTGCGAACTGTGTCTGCCTGATGTGTATTACCAAATAAAATTTTATCGGTAAGACAATCCTAGTCTCTTGTCGACAGACTGCAAAAAGACATATGATAGTATAAAATGCTTTATGGATTGGTGAGACCTGCATCATGTTACGCCGATATAGTTTATACATTCAAATGCTCAGGGCTAGGTGAATTCTATGGAACCAAATGATGCAAACAAACTAAATCATGGGCAAACATGATATGCAAAGCAGATTCTTGTGCTTATGGTATGGGCATTTTAGCAAACTTATGGGTACAGACAGTGATGAAATTTTCAAAATTTTACAGTTCTAACAATAGGTACCACCAAGACCCAACAAGTGAAAGAAGAAGACAAGCTTGGAAACAACATAAGGAGCATCGCTAGAAGGGAGGCGGGTGGGTGAGGTGCCAAGCCATCCATTTGAGAAATATAAGAACTCAAAATCAAGGAAGGTATAGACATAACAAGCACCACAAAATTTGAAAAAGTGGGAAGGGGACTAACAATTGTTGAAGGCAAGGGGTTGAAGAGGGAGGTTGCAAGGACACCTTCAAGATCCTGACCAAAACAGAAAACTAGAAAAATGTTGAGGCCTCACAATCTTCCACTAAGAAGTTTGAATAGAAACATAATGCTTGATTTTGGAACAAGAATCTTGCTTATGGTCAAGGCCATAACATTTTTGGCATCTAAATTCTATATTCTCACAATCTAGTTTCCAAACCCAATCTTCCATGTTGAGCCATATCTCTACTAGTAAGCCCTTTGAGAGTTCCATTTCAACTTGGATAGGTGCAAAGGTAGGTGGGAGATTACATTGATCTCATAAGAAATTTTGAAAAAAAAGATCCAATGATATTTACAAATAGCTTCCAAATTGGAGTCTATACAAAACTACAAAGGAAGGTTTCATAACAAAACCCATACAAAAGTCACCAAGAAGGATTTTGTAAGAGGATTGGAAGGGGATGCCAAGGCTTCAAAAGCCAAAAATCCTAATCCCAAAACCAGCATACCTTCTCAAGTATAAACTCCCCTTCAGTAGCAAACTCAAACAATAATGAAAAAGCCTTGACCCCTACATAAAGGTTAAATATCAGCATCCTTCAATAGGCTTGGCTTCCAAAACCTAGACATCCAATCATGCAAAGTAGACAAACTTGGTCTTAAGTGATTAAATCTACATAGTAAACCCTTCAAAGCACAATCAACTTCTTCGTCCAAAACATTAGACCCCAAAACTAACAAGGGGATCTTCTCAAATACCTTAATAGAGATCAAATTCTTGGCAAATATGAGTATTATTTACAAACCCAATAGGAAGTTAGGAACCCACTAATTTGGAAGCCACCATTGCCTCAAGCATAACATTTGTCTCCAACATCGAAGCCCCACTAGAGGACACCAAAATTTCAACAGGAGATTGAACAACTAGAAAACTAATTCATCATTAAGAGCTATTATGGGTGGACCACTAGAGCCTACAACAAAAGGAACATTTCTAGCAACCCTTGAAGAACCTATGGAGGGGACATTAAGTGAAATAAAGATTGTTGCCATATGAGATAGATGAGAAGACAAACCATGTATAGCTATCATGAGAGACAAATACAAAAGACCTAAACCTAGTAGTTGCAGATAACCTACATTGCTTCACAAGGCCAAGTTAATAATAAAGGGGGATTAGAAAGTGTTCTACTAGCAACATGTGTAAAGCAAGATAAATGTCAAAGTCATGATTTTTTAATTTGCAAGTGGTTGTTCCTTAATAAAAATAAGAGATTAATACCAAGATTATATAGAGAAAACAACCCTATAGTTAACGAGTACAGATAAATGGGTCTACAAATGATAGTTAACTAGAGCAACAAAGATCTGTATGCCAAAAGAGTTAATAGCATCATTGTTTACTAGATTTTCTTTTTACTTTGATTATGGAACCTAGAGTGGGTTGCTTGCTTGTAGTTGTGTTCTTGGAAGTCTCTTTAGAACTAATTTCAACTTTCTTCTTCCTTTAGCTTTTTAGATAATGATATGAGAAGCAAATGGATCTTCTACCATTATATCATCATTGAGGACTTATGCTAAACATTCTTCTTCAACCATGTCTCCTTTTCTACATCTAATATCTTCTTTTCAATAACTATCACCTCTTTAGAGTCCTTTCCCCCTAAGGCAATTAATTTTTCTATTGCAGCTATATCATAGGACAAAATCAAGAAGGGGTTGTTGGAAGGGGGATCTTTAACAAAAAGATTTGGAATTCCTTTGTGTTTGTGGGCTTTTCATATTAGATTGCTCGAAGTCTTCATTTTGGCCCTCATTTTGCTAGAAAGATTTAGGATTTTTAGGGAAAATTCTTGGGGAATACCTATGCTCATGACATAAATTACATTTAGAAGGCATGTGCTCATAATCAATTTTTGGGTAGAAAATCATATTTTTCAATTTAGGTTAGCGCCCTTAGGAAGCACATTAGGGAGATCAACTTCGACACAAATATGGGCAGCAAATTAATTCTCCTCTTTGGCTTGAGCCCACGTATTATATGTCCCAATAGCATCTCTTGTTGCCTAAAGGGCTTCATCATTCCAAAAACATAGGGGAAGGAGTGTGAGTCTTACCCAAATTAGCACCCTTGAAGGAGTTTCTTTAGTTGGATCAAAATTAGTAGACCAATGATTTATTTGCAAGCCATTGGTGCCCTAAACTAAGGACCATTGCAAAAAAATAAAGGCTTTCTCATATTTCATTGAGAAGGAAGCAATGAAAGAACCCTTCCCACACATAAATATTTGTCTCCTTCAATATTTGGCTTCCATTCTCTATCCACCTAGGTTCCCATAGATTAAGTGGGGCAATCCCTAGTAAACCTGCTGGCTAAATCTAGTTCTTGAACACTAGTAAGCAAAATGATAACCTCTTCATAGGCAATATCTAATGTAGGGATCTCATCCCAACATTTAACTATTCAAAATTTTCCAATATCATTGAGTTTAGGAAGATCTCAAAGAAGGATTCAACCCCACACCTAATCCAACATTTACATCATATTAAGAATGAAGAACTAATATAATTTAGGTGGTCATGCAACAAAGATCCCATGACTAGAAGGAGAGATCTAACAATGACCAAGTATTAGACAAAGGTGAGAGGGGCCAAAGCATAACCAATTGGCAATTAGGCTTGTTGCCAAACCTTAACATAACATTTTTCTGCATTGCCTTCTTTCACATGTAAGCTCTTTAGATTATCATAGTGTAGGTGGCATTTTTTAACATAAAACAAATTCTATAATTGAATGAGATAAATCATTACTTCCTTTAATTTGTAAAGCTGACATGAATTGTACATATGGTATAATGTTGGTTCAATGATGGTATTGTTAACATGTTTAACGATAAAATTATGGGATCCTAAACTTTTCTACCAAAGAGTTTAAACCATGTTTATGCTTATTTTATAACATATATTCATATTTATGTTTTGAGCAGATCAAGAAGTGAAATATTGCATTGATGGACCTTTAGAGAAATGATCAAAAGAGAAATGTGATTCAATGAGTGAGATTACTTAACCTTGAAACTTTAGAGAACATTAATCTCTCTGTATATTTACTAAAGAATACATTTACAAACATTGCATTCAATTTTACATATACATCCTTAAAATACTCATGTAAGGGACCATAAACTGTAACATGCAATTACTATTATTCTAAAACATTTAAGAACATTTTATATTCTTGGAAAATTTAGAGAATAGTTTTTGTTGTTTGAGCTATCCTTTGACTTTCTTTTAAAACTTCAAACATATGCTAAAAATATTTGCTTCCTTAAATTTGTAGTCTATAAATTTAAAAGTATTGTACCCCAAATTAAATTTTTTGCTACACTTAGGCATTTTGTAAAAATGGTAAAAGTCTTGTCAAATATTGCCAAAAAGGTTGAAAAATGGGATTTTGCATGTCATGCATGTGGGTCAAAAGCTCAAAATTTTCAAAATCTGACAATTTGGGTTTGCTTAGAGCAACCTTGTCTAGAAAACCCAGATCTCTGTTTTTTGGCCCTAAATTTTAGGAAATTTTCTAAAAATAGAAAGTTTCTAAAAATAAACCTTTTCTGGGTTTCTTCTCAAATGGATGTTGGCCAAATTTTCTAAAAATAGAATCTTGACTTCCAGGGTTCAAACTGATTTTGATTGGTTTAAAATACTTCCTCATCAGGTTGGTCCAATCATAATCGTCAAAATATCAGTATTTCTCTAGTGGGTCCATTCTGCTTTATTGAAAGCTAAAATAGGAGCTCTAAGGTCATCAATGGAGGTTGCTCAATTGCCAGGTGTTAGACTCGAGGTCTCAAGCATTGCATAGACCAGTTAATGACAAAAGATGTTCGTGAAATAGAGAATGGAGCGAAGTTGGAAAATCTTGAAAATGGTGAAATTTTGTCTAACATTGGAGATGTTCAATGCCCCTGTCCAGTCAAGGCGCCTAGTTGAATTTTCCTTAGAATATTTTTCATTCACCAACATGGGGTGAATGCAACATCTGTTGAGCGCAAAGCGAGGAACGAGGAATGAAGCAAAAGCTAAAAAAATGAAAATAAATTCTAACGCTAGAGAATAAAGGCACCCCTACTAGCGAGGGGTACCCATCATTTTAAGGCCTCAGAAGATGAAATTAGGGTTTTTTCCTCCAACATATTTTGTCAAAATTCTTCTGGTTCCACAATGAATCCATCAACCAAATCATCAGATTCGTCAGTCACTCGTAGTTCCAGATCAAATGGAGGACAAAGCATGGGAGATAAAATTGAGAAATTGGAAAGTGCCTAAAAATGGTTCAAGTCTGGTGATCATGGGCGCCCTAGGTAGCTAGGGGCACCCAAGGTTTTGGGCACTCAGAGGTGAAATTAGGGTTTGTAACCACCAGAACATTTCATTTAGATTTTATTAGGCTCTTCAATGGAATCATCAGTGAGCTTGTTAGATTTTTCAAGCACTAGATATTTTAGACTGAATGAAGGGATAAACTTGTGCAAAATGAAAAAGTCAAAATAAAAGATTGAGAAACACAAAAAATAATCTAACTCTGAAGGAGTTGGGCACCCCAACTAGCTAGGGGCACCCAAGCTTTTGACCCCTCAAAATAAGTTTTCAGAAAATGCAGTCTCCAGAAGTTTCTTTTCAAATTTTGTCAAGCTATCCAACAAATCCAATATTCAGTTCATCAGACCTCCTAAACGGTTGGAAATGCAAATTCAATAGAGAATTCATCTGTAGGTTAGAAAACATCAACAAATTGAAGAACATCAAAAAATGGCTATCTCTGGAAGAGTTGGTCACCCAAGTAGGCAGGGGCGCTTAAGATTTTGAGCGCCCAAAATTAGTTTTTAGTAGTTGCGGTCAACAAAACAATCTTCTCCAATTTGATCAAGCTCTGCAATGAGATCATCAGTCAGTTCACAGGATTCACCAGGTGTCCAGAATAGAAAATCGAAGGGATGCATTTTGTTAAGCAAATTTGGAAATTTCAAGAAAAGTGGCTAAGTTTGCCAAGAGGGGCACCCAAGAATCAATGCCTTAGTAATTTTTTTGAATTTCATCATTCAACATTCGAAGCAATGTCCACATTCAATGAACCTGGCTCAAGATTGGCTTCAAAGATTTAAAGCTGGAGAATAAAGCGTTTTTTATCCTCAAAACCTATTTAAGGAGGCCTTTGCATTCATTATTCACATCTTTTGCAGGTTAGCATCCAGAAGAGGAAACAAATAATTTTCTTCATATCAAGATTTGGAGGCCAAAACGTGGTGCTTTTTTGAAGTTCATATTTTCCAGATCAGGTTGCTCAGGGGCTCGCTTTTTCATGCTTCAAATTTCTAGGGCATCATTTTTTAAGATAAGGGGGTCATCTTTTTCAATTTCCATCAATCTAGGTCAGCTTGGTTTTTGATTCTTTACAACTTTGGAAAATTTTAAAATTTTCAAGAACCTACTTTTTCTGTGCTTTTTAGGAAACCCTCAATTTTTCCAAAATTTGTTCAACTAGGTCTCTCTGAAACGTGATTCTACACAATACCCAACTCATCTTTTTTCGAGAAAATCCTAAAATTTTAGGGTTTTTGCTTTTTCAATTAGCCATGAATATTTTCCAAATCGGACGATTTGGGTCTCTTCAAAATGAGATTGTTCACAAAACCCATATCTTAGATTATTTTTGAAAAAAAATTCCTTTTAAAGAAGAAAAATCAGCAAGCTATTTTTTAGCTTTTGTGCAGAACTTGTTTGAGCTTTGTTGAGTTTATAGTCAAATTCGAGTTTTTCAGCATGCAATATTCTCCCATGGAATTCAAAACCAAACAACAAATGGGCGGGTTGTTTGCAGCCTCAGGACGAATTATGTTGAGAAGTGCTTTTCAATACCACCATGGACAAAAAACATCATCATCTCAGTCGAAGAACGTGAAAAGGTGTGGAATGAGAAAAAGGACAAGTATTGGAAAAGAGTTGTATAATATTCTTCCATTGAAAAATCAGGAGAAGTGTCAGAAGTATAAAAGTTGTAGAAGAAACCAAGGAATGTCAAAAGATGGTCAACACAGGGTAAAAAGATATTTTGAAGCAAGATGATATATTTATAAAAGGTCACCACTCCAGTTACAGAGCTGCCGAAATTGGCAAGATTTGATAAAGTAGTTGAAGATGTCAAAGATTTTCTAAGTTCGATTACAGAAGGCAAAGAAATCCTAGAAAAACAGAATATTGCCTTAGATAGTATCAATGCTCCTAACAATGAGGCAGTTACCAGCTTTTTGGCGGATATACTTTCTCAAAATACCAATGGATGAGTTATCCTATCAGGACAACAAAGATCTCCAAAGATAGATTTAAAGCAGCAGTTAACTTGATGCTTTTTTCAAATTTTCTTGCTATTCTTGTATCATGCTTATCTATTCTTCACAAGAGAGAAAAGAATCAAGTTGTAATAGTTGGCACTTTCCTTGTTTTTTGCTTTTAGCAAGTTGTTAGTTAGTTGTCTTGTTTTAGTTTTAGAAATAAAACTTGCATGTTGGCAAGTCTTGTTGTAAATGTAAGGAGATTTTAGGGTTCCCTACTCCTTTGCTTGTGTATAAATAAGGGCAGCCTTGCCCTTTTTTTGGAATTGTTATTGTGATAGAAAATTGCTCAGCCTACTTTTCCTACAAGTTGTTAATCAGTATTTGTTCACTTAGTGTAAGAGAAAGCTTGCATGCCTGCCTTTTGTTGCAAGATATTGTTCAGTTTATGTGTTTTGTGTCAAGTGTATTCTGGTTGATCGCTAAACTATAAGCCTGTTATTGCTACAAATCTATTGTCCCAAAAGTGTAATCTTTGTTATTTGAAATTTAAGAAAGGAAATCTTATGCCTACTTTGTTGCTTTGATCTACTATCTCAGGTTTTCGTTTTATGTGTTATGCTTATATAATCTTTATTTCAACTTGCATAAAAAATTACAATGAGTCTTCAAGTGTATGTTGGAAGAGAGCTTGTTTAAGTATCTATGTCAAGATCATTCCTTGTTTACTTTTAACTTTCAAGCTTTGAATTTACTTGAGTTTTTAAAAGCGTCATTAGAGTAGGCTTAGTCGTAGTTGAAATTCAAAAAAAGAAAATCTCATATACGACGCTAGAGTTTTATAATCTTGTGTTGTTAGCTAAGAACAAAAAGATTGGAAAATAGTTTAGTTTACTTTTTTTAAGCATCATCAACAAAGAGGGAGCTTCCCCTCCTAATTTGAAGAGTAGTTAATCTGTGCATAGCTGTCCATTTCTAATTTGCATACCAAAGGTGCGAATTGAGATGCCAACAAAAAGAATAGTTATCCTAAGAAGCATTCATCTTTACTAAATTACATGCTTCATACAAAAAGAGTAATAGCTATATTTTTTAATTATATAGGTAAAATAGGTTTTGAAGGGGCCATGTAACCCTTTACAACAAACATCGATTAGCACAAAAAGCTAGACAGTAGTGAAACTACATCCAAGGTACCCCATTACAACAACATCCCACAAAAGCAACCAACTGGCTAAGCAAACACTTGACCCTTGCTTGGTAGCATGTGCACCCAAAAATATGTGTATTAGAAACATAAACATGTTTAAGGAGACCTCTCTTCCTTCTTTAGACAATAGTCCAAAACACACCATTTTCCAAATCCTTAATGGGGGGAAGGAGATGATAATCCTCTATTATCGCTTGACCTCCACCATTTGTAGAGGACACCTAACCAAAGGGTATACAAGCTACACATAATCCAAAGGGATTGAAGGAACAACATTGTCACAATCTATGAAAGAACCAGGTTTAGCAAAAGGATCAACTCTATTAGGAGAAGAAGGTGTTGATATAAACTAAATAGGGAACCTCCTTTATAGTAGTTTCATCATGAACATGAGGGGCCTAATGAGCCTTGCAATTATTAGAGTAAAAAATCATTGATAGTTAAGTGTTTGGGATGGGCATTTTGACACCAAGTAGCTAAACCCTTACGACGAGAGTAGAGCATTAAGAAGTAAGGTGGTCTAATAAAGAAGCAACTTCTACAACAAAAGTGAAGACCCTAATAATCCAACATATGAGTCTATGGCCTATCCTCCACCATAAGCACAATTTCCCTAGGAAGAGCATTGGAAATGTTAATGTTGACCAAAAATACGAGCATAGGTGGTGTGGCCAAAATTTGAAGAAGCAACATCAACCTTGAGAAAATAACCAATCACATTACCAATATCTTAGGCAAGAAATGCCCCAAAAATAGAGAGGGACATTAGACAATCTAACCCAAATTGGCAATATTAAGAGTTTCAAAAAGAGCGTTGAAAGAGGGGAACCAAGGATTCAACAAAAGGGAATGCTAACCCCACATCCACAATCTATCATCCAAAATTTCTTCCTTATCCTCAATAGATTGAAAAGTTGCAATGAAAATCCCCTAGTGCAAGAGTAGAGCTTGATTATGTCCTCCATAAGAGGCCTCTAAGAATCCAAAATTGACTAATTCAAGTCAGAGAGGGACATAATCAGCTGGATCTATTGATTAATCCAATACAAGAAAAATGATTTGTATTTTCAATTATCTCCTACCACAGATGAGGAGAAGGGAAAATTTTCAACAAGGCAAAGACATATTACAAAGCACACGGCTAGAACCAAAAGGAGCCCACTCGTACTAGCCACAACAACAAATGACACCCAAGGAGACACCACAATAGAAGAAGTCAAGTTGTGAGGGCCATTGCTACAAGAGTGGCATCATGACCTAGAAAGCTATCCAAATCATAGCAATAGGTGAAATGCATGAATGTGGATCCACACCAAATCCTTCACCGAGTTAGCCCCATAGACACTTGAACTTGTATGGAGTGGTAAGAAAAAATCATTTGATTTCAGGGGTAAGGTCCCTAGCACGGGTAGAAAATATGCCATCGTTCCAATTCAAACATATATTGAATATATGAGAGTGATAAATATAGTTGCTTGCATAGTTACTTTGACCATAATTTTGATATGTTTAGTAAAAACTTGGTAGTTAACCTTGGATATTTTTATTCGTAATTTAAGTAAAAATCTAATTTTCTCTCTAGAACAGTTTGAAATGCAACACTTCAATCCTTCTCATTCTTCTATTCATAATCATTCCACTAGCCCCCTAGTTGGTGTTAGGAAATAATGCATCATACCCACATTCTTAATCCATTTCCTACATAACCCCATGAGAGAAAAAAATGCATACAAGTAACAATAACATAGATCAAATAGACAAGCCACAAGATAATACAAGATGTACCTTGGGAAAACCCTCAAGAGGGAAAAACCCAACCTCCAAAAGCATCTGTACTCCATCTATTATTTAGAAAACAAAAAATGCATGCAATTACAAGAGTTACCTTGAATACTTTTAAAGCATCAAGCCTCTCCAATGCATCCTCCATGCGTCCAAGCATGAATCTACACATCCCATGCCATGCTTCACATATGCACTCCTTAGAAAGACTCAATAATGATAGCCCACTCACTTAGCCAGTCTTAACCACTAACAATTTTTGTTTTTTTTTATAGATACAAGCTCACACAAATACAACCAAGTGGTAAGATAAAACCATGAGCCACAAAACCATGTGAACACAAACCCATTGACCCCTCATTTAATATTTGGTACTAAGTATTCTTTTTATTAAATTATT
Organism: Sequoia sempervirens; assembly: GCA_007258455.2. Lineage (NCBI taxonomy): Eukaryota > Viridiplantae > Streptophyta > Pinopsida > Cupressales > Cupressaceae > Sequoia > Sequoia sempervirens. The sequence continues at coordinate 291,297,291 of VDFB02353493.1, forward strand.
TCCCCAATATTAAATTATTCTCATGTCTCCCACACATTAAATAGTAATCAAATGTTGCAATACAACATACAAGTGGTCCCCAAATAATTACCTAGTGTGGCTAAACACACCTCCTAGGTGCACCAACACTAAATAATTATTTAATTACAATATTATAATATAACATTTTATGCAGTGGTGTACAACACTAAATCCTAACATTCTCCCACTTGTTGTATGCATTGCATAAGGGATCAATCAATGAAATACATCATCATAACCATAGATGAAACTACTTGAATCTCCAACATGCTCTTGTGCTCCAACAAGATACCTCCAATAAAACCAAAGTGACCACCATCTCAAGCAAGAAATCCTCCCATCCTCCAATGTGCCACCTGTTGAGAAGTTGTTGAGATGATTTAACATTGTTGTCATTGATGTCAAAACCCGGGATCCAGAAGGTTGTGCTCTGGATGATATACAAAAATGATCTATCCTATCGAGTACGTAGTGTGGATATTATCCTTGATTCGGATGTGGCAGTACTTCTTTTTGGGACATCCATGGAAGTTAGTTAATGCAGAATAATGAAGTCTAATCTTTTGATGTTGGCAGCTGTGCTCAAAGCTTATTTCGGGTATCCTTGTTATCCGGACATTCATGTAGCATGTTACAAGTTTTCGCATGTCTATTTTTGTTTCTTCGGTTGATACTGAAATTGATGATAATCAAGATTTGGTCTTGGTTGTGGAATTCCCATCAGCTCTAGAATATATTTCATGTAATTCAAAGTTTTATATCTTATGTATGACCTATTTATGGGTCCCTTAGTAACGTGGTAAGAATATCTTTGTGTGTGACCTATCTTTTGGGTTTGGTGCTTACGTGCCAAGCCTTAATGAATATTTCAAGATTGTTCTTCATGCCGACATGTTTTGTGGTGACCTAATTCAAATTGTGTATGGCCGACTTAGAAGACTATGAAGACATTGTGTTTTGGAATGGTATAAGAAAAAGTTGATTTTTTTCGATGAAGTAAGAAGTGTGATGTATGGAGTGTGCGAACAGATAAAAGGGTGTGAAGGATTATGAAATGAGAAAGCTGAAGGCAAGTGTCAGGAAGAAGTAATCTGTTTTGCAGAGGTTGTGAGGAAGGTGCGCAAAAGATTCTTGATCGGATCTGCTGCAGAGAGACATTGTGCTCTTAACTGGAACTGAATTTGAATGCATATGTAGATGCAACTTCATCAATTCATTTTTGTCAGTGAGACCATTTTGTAATCAGATGTATTAATCGGGCAGTGAGCCCACTGGCAGTGAGCCTTACCTACAGTGAGCCTTTCTATTTTGGCAGTGAGCCTTTTTATATTTGGCTGTAATAGTCGGGCAGTGAGCCCACCGACAATGAGCCTTACCTGCAATGAGCCCTTGTAAAAATCACCTTAACCAGTGTTTTTATAATTGAGAATTAGCATTCTATGTGGTTTTTCCCTTCTTGGGTTTCCATGTAAATTCCGATGTTCATTGTGCATGGTGTTGTTATGTGCTTTCATGTTCATATCTGTTTGATTATTATCTGATTGATATAAGCTTTCTTTGAATTAATTAAAGTAAAGAAAATATTTTATGATAATTGATTCACACCCCCTCTCAGTTATTTAGACTGTTCAACATTTGGTATCAGAGCTTGGTCCCTTTGAGATAGAGATTAACCGCTTGAGGGTGATCTTGGCAGTGATGGCAGGAGATTATTACTTTGAGCAAGAACTGAAGATAATGTTAGATGATATGGAAAGCATGAAATCTGAAAATGAAGAATTGAAAGAAAACCTCAAGGAGGAAAATGCTTGTATTACAAAGCTAAGGGAGCAAATCTGAAAATTCAAAGCAAGACACAGAGAGGTCAGCCAAGAATTAAAGGAGTCAAAGGAAAGTGTTGTGGATCTAAAGCTACGGTTGGATGAATGCAAGAAGAATGAAGAAGATCTCAAAGATACCATCAAACATAAAATGGAAGAATGGAAGAAGACTAAAGAAAATCTCAAGGATACCATCAAACAAAAATCAGAAGAAAATGAGAAGTTAGATCAAGAGTTAAGAAGGCTGAAATTAGAAGCAAGAGTATGTGAAAGTAGCATAATTCTAGATCAACTCTTGTCCCTATAGAAATGTCACAAGGATAAGGGAGGACTTGGCTTCTCTGGTGAAAGCTCAAATCAGAACACCAAAGGCAAAGACAAAGTAGTTGAAGTTGAAGAGAGATCTGTTGTAACAAGCATGGCCTAGAACTCTAGAACACCTACAAAAAGACCTCCGGTTAGGAAACCAAATGCTCAAAGGTACATATCATTTAATGACTATTGTTTTCTATACAAACATTTTGGACATAAGGTTGTAGAGTGTAGAAGCAAGAAGGAACCGACTATTCAATGCTTTAATTGTCACAAGTTTGGTCACAAAGCAAGTCATTGCAGAAATCAATTATCTGATCCGGCTAGAAGGAATGAAATGAATAATATTTTTCATGGTAATTGCTATTTATGCCATGGTTATAGTCACAAAGCTAATCAATGTAGATCTAGGGTTCACTCAGTTAAGTCAAGACAAAGATGTTACAAGTGCAGTCGACCTGAACATTATGCTAACACATGCATATATGTTGCTCCAAAAAAACCTAAAAATAAAAAGAATTTTGTAGAATCAGATGAATCTAAGAAGAAGACCGTCATGCTTTGGAAGAAAAAGGAAACGAGTGGGGGAAGCTCTTCTGTGGTATCAAATCTTGATACAAGCCCTACCAGAATCTGAGCCAAACTGCCTTGGCTCAGGGGGAGTGTTGCAATGCATATCCTAACGGGTTCCCCCTCTTCGAAGTAATATTGAAGTGCTTTCGACATGACTAAGTTTGATCCGACTAATGATGTATGATGAAGCTTAATTCGGCTGATTGAAAAGTGAAGTACAAGTGGTGGCATCGTCGATGTAATTTTTTGGCAGAAAAATCATCATGAGCAATTAAGGATAAAAGGTGGAGTTTCAAATCATTTCTCATAGCTTCCAAAGAAGGAGAAGAGTTTCAAAAACATTGAAGAAGATAAGTACGACGATGGAATCTGTTGGCAGTGAATCCAGTGGCGGTATCTCGCTAAGGTTGAAGGGAGTAGAGTTGGATGAATTTGATCATTAGAAGATGAAGGAAATGGAACTAGGGTTGAAGACTGATGAATTGCAAAATGTAAGTACCCTGGGTATAGATTTATGGGGAGAATTCCCTTCATTTTCCAACAAAGAATCTATCTTATTCCTATTTAGTCAATTCAAGGATGGCAACATCATTTTGGAAAAACCCTATCTGATCACTAAGGAAGCCATTGAAGCTATTACCGGATTGTGCAGTGTTGGTGACCTCCCTGGGAAGAAAACAGTGAAATAGAGAGACGTGGAGGAACTTACTTGTATCAACAAAGATCCCCAATCTCTACTGATAAATACCATTATCGATCCTGCAGTAAGGTATGTTGCTTATGGTATCACTTACAAAATCTATTTCCAAAATCGTGAAGGTTCTACATCAGCTATTGTTATGTATCTTGCACATAAGATGGTGAAGGAAAATAAATAGTTTGACCTGTGTAGCCTAATAATGGAAAACCTATTGAGAATTCCAGAATGTCTTTGGTTGAGAGTTATCCTTTCTGGTTTGGGTCTCTGCTCATATGCTTAGTGTTTTACTTTCTGAGTTCACTATTGTCAAAGGAGAATGTTAAGTGGAAGTACGACATCTCTGTCAGAAAGAAATTTTACAGATATTTGGAATGTATGGAAGATAAAGCAAGTGCATACAAAGTTTATTTCTCATCCTTGCAGATGAATCTATGCTTTGGTGTGATAGTATCTAGTGTCGTGCCTATCATTCAGGTTGAGGAGGGTTCCTCCTCTGATAAGGAGTTAGAGGTTATCATTGGTAGTTCCCCTCCAGAACCTAAAAGGAGGAAAATTAACACAAAGGATGTCATTGCTATCTCATAAGTGAAGGAGACGTAAGAAAAGTCTCTGCCTAGATCTAACTCTTTTGATCTAGATGAAGTTCATTCGGTGTTGGATGAAGGTGATATGAAAAAGATTGGTTAAATGTGGTATGCTTGCTCTCCGGTTAGTAGGCTTAGAATTGAAGATTCTTTTGTTGATTATCTTCTCAAAAAGGGTATTATTGTTTCAGTTGTTTCTGACTCGCTATCAGATGATCTGGTAGAAGTTGTTGAAGAAAGGTTGTTGCGGGAAGGATATGAAGGTCATAAGATTCAAGCTATGATTCAGAGAAGGTGTGTCAAAGCCAAAAAAAAGTTATCCAAGCACATTGGTGAGACAAGAGAATGCATTAAGGAGATGTCTGACATCTACAGGTATTGTCTCCGGTGGCCTACTGTTGAAAACTTTAGAAGCAAAATTGAAGCTATTGAATCTGAATTGAATGATATTGGAAAGTGTTTTGACTTATTCAAAGATAAAGGTGGAAAAAAGAGAATAAGAGTTGAATAGTTGCAAGCTGATTTATTGTCTACTCAAAGATAAAGGGAAGATTTGGTTAGAACATTCTGGTTGGTCAAAGAAGTTGTTGAGGTCCGGTTGGATCATCTCTTCGAGATGCTTTCTGATGTAGAGGATTGTGAACGATAATGCCTATCTCTAGATTGGTCATCTTCATTTATGTTGTTGAATCTATTGGACAGTATGTGTGCCAGAATGGTTTTTGTGGTGCAAGCTTGGAAGAGGATTCTTCCAACAGTGAGAGAAAGGTACAAGAAAAATTTTCATGTGAAAAGTGTTATTTTTACTTGATCTCCTGAATGTTCTTATTTGGCCCTTTGCCTTTGATGGAAAAAAGGGGGAGAAAATGAAGAGGAAAACAAAAACAAGAAGAGGAATTGAATTGCTTGACAAAGGGGGAGTGCTTGGAGTTTTGGAATTTTGGAGTTTTGAGTTTTTGAGTTTTTGTTGTTTTTCCATCAATGCCAAAGGGGGAGATTCTTGAGAAGTTGTTGAGATGATTTAGCATTGTTGTCATTGATGTCAAAACCTGGGATCCAGAAGGTCATGCTCTAGATGATATACATAAATGATCTATCTATTGAGTACATAGTGTGGATGTTATTTTTGATCCGGATGTGGCAGTACTTCTTTTTGGGACATCCATGGAAGTCAGTTAATGCAGAATAATGAAGTCTAATCTTTTGATGTTGGCTGCTCTACTCAAATATTATTATGGGTATCCTTGCTATCTGAACATTCATGTAGCATGTTACAAGTTTTGGTATGTCTATTTGTGTTTCTCCAGTTGATACTGAAATTGATGGTAATCAAGATTTGGTCTTGGTTGTGGCATTCCCATCAACTCTGGAATATATTTCATGTAATTCAAAGTTTGCTAACTTATGTATGACCTATTTATGGGTCCCTTGGTAATGTTGTAAGAAGATCTTTGTGTGCAACCTATCTTTTGGGTCTGGTTCTTGCGTGCCAAGCCTTATTGAATATTTCAAGATTATTTTGCATGCTGAAATGTTTTGTGGTGATCTAATTCAAATTGTGTTTGGTTGACTTATAAGACTATGAAGACATTGAGTTTTGGAATGGTATAAGTAAAAGTGTATATTTTTTTTATGAAGTAAGAAGAGTGATGTATGGAGTGTACGAATAGATAAAAGGGTGTGAAGGATTATGCGATGAGAAAGGTAAAGGAAAGTGTCAGGAAGAAATCTATTTTTGTAGAGGTTGTGTGAGGAAGGTGTGCAAAAGATTCTTGACCAGATCTATTGCAGACAAACATTGTGCTCTTAACCAGAACTGAATTCATGCATATGTAGATGCAACTTCATCAGTTCATTTTTGTTAGTGAGACTATTTTGTAATTAGATGTATTAATTGAGCATTGAGCCCACTAACAATGAGCCTTACTTGTAGTGAGCATTTTTGCAGTGAGCCTTTTTATATTTGGTTGTAATAGCCAGGCAGTGAGCCCACTGGTAGTGAGCCTTACCTGTAGTGAGCAATTTGGCAGTGAGCCCTTGTAAAAATCACCTTAATCGGTGTCACCTTAACCAGTGTTTTTATAATTGAGAATTAGCATTCTCTGTGGTTTTTCCCTTCTTGGGTTTCCATAAATTCTGGTGTTCATTGTGCAGTGTTGTTATGTGCTTTCATGTTCATATCTATTTGATTATTATCTGATTGATATAAGCTTGCTCCAGATTAATTAAAGTAAATAAATTTTTTTATGATAACTGATTCAACCCGGGCCCTCTCAGTTATTCAGACTGTTTAACACCACCTACAAAATAAAATGAACATGTGAAGGTGAAGATGCACCAATCCAAGAACACAAGCATCAAATCCAAGTGATAAAAAAGGCTCCAAACAAGTTGTCGTCAAAGATGAAAAACCCACAAGATTGGAAATAACATCCACAACACATGCTTATACATCCAACCATCCATACCTCCTAGGTATCAATCAACATCAGTAAACTCATGCCAACAACATATGCAACCCAAATTGCAATCACAAGCTCCCTGTATCAAACCTGTCAATGAAGAACATACATATCCAAGAACTCCCACTGCATGGGTAATGTCAAAACATATCAAGTCTACCAATCGACATAATATCAACATGTGATAAATAATCAACAATGAAGTACCAAGAACAATAAAAATGATTTACACATGCAACACCAACAACTGTATTATCTCTCACATGTCAACACCATCCTCCTAAAACATAAGAACCTTTAGGAAGGAACCATAGAATGAAGAGAGAAAACCTGTCAATCATAACATGTCCTCCAACACTTCAAAGTGCAACTTTGTGTCAAGTATGATCTCCTTACATCCCCAAATGAAAAGCCTCATCGACACCCATAATGTTCAATCTCTTAGATCAATCAAACATATGAATCATTTAATAATTCCAACATGGATGTAATTCTCTCTAACAAGGAAGATCAAAATCAATGTAGCCATTCCCAAATCAAGAAATCAACCCATTAAACATCTCTTAAACTCCTCATCAATGAATAATATCATAAAATCAAATGCACATGGAGATAACCATGCTAAACATCCCTCAAAATGAATCCTCCAAAACTAAATATCCATAGCTCAAGATCCATATCTATGAAAGATAAAGCATAAAATATAACACATCTAAAAATAGGATGGGAAATATCTATTAGATTATAAATCATCGAGTATACCAAAAGTGGGGAATGAGAATGCTCCTCCAGGATAACCAAGTCATCATGACTAACTCCAAGAACAATCTCCTCTATAGTTCCAACATGAACTCACACCTATATCTAGATGAAGGCTCCTCGGTCTTCTTGCTAAAACCTCTAAAGATTAGCCATCTCAAGAAAATGTCTCTAATCCTAAGAGAAATCCTACCTCACCCAAGTCTCCAAGTATCCATGAACACCTAAACCGATCAATCCATGCTAAGCTCCAAATACAACACCACACTATCATGAAGCTCTCAAGTAAATGACTAATGTACTAAGTACCGAGAGAACCAACAAGATCAATGTCAAAGCTCCAAACATAGAATCAGGAACCCGACATGACATTATGATCTAACCGTCTCCTCCTAGGAGATCACATGTAACAATGCATACATCCTAGTCTCAAGAGAACATATACCATGCCAAAACTCTAAACTGGTATAAAGAGAAAACTATGACATAATAGCAATCACACTCTAAACCAAGAATCATCATCTCTAATCACATGAAAATAACCATTTCCTACCAATTAACCTGTAAATGTGAAATAACTCTTTTTTAGCAACATGATCTAAGAGCTCCTCCAAGATACCCACAAACACTAAAGAATATCATCCATCACCAATGATAAATCACATCACTGCCAAAAAACTCCCACTGAACCGTGATACTGAGCTACACATGTCATTGTGACAATCATATCCTAAATTAAGATCATCTAGGTCTACACATGTAACTAAAATGTCAATCAAACCAAGTAGAACCAATATCTCCAAGCCAAGAAGATACAATTGCCATCAGAACATTGGGAACCAATCCTACATCACCAAATCATCACTATCAAAATCTCCCACTGAAATGTGTAACCAATAAAATTCAACCAAGATATCATGGCATCGTGATAAAATCACATGCTACAAGTCCCAACAACCAACTAATCAAGTACTCTAATAATCCATCCTCTCATCTCAAAGCAACATACCAATGCACAAATGACCACACACAAGGACAACTAACAAAGTTTGCATCAACACTGAATCAATCTTATTGATATAGACAGACCGCATTTAAGTCATCCCACTCCAATAAAATGGGTAGCTAATCCACAACATGCATAACACGATGATCCCAAATACTAAAGCATGCAAACTCATCATCACATTAGTAACTTGCAAACTAAGATATCAAAGAAGATAATTTTGTAGACAACAAGACTCAAACACCAAATCAATCTCAGATTTGATTCATCAAACATGTCCACAAATGAGTAACCATAGTCAAGGAGCTAATCAAGCATCAAGGAGATAAGAACAACCTCCTAACACCAAACCATATCACCACAAAACAACCACATGCATGATCATGTCATGTTGATGCTCAAATACATCTACATATGTATGAAACCATAATCATCACCAACGTTGTACCTTTACTCAAATATCACCTACATGAGACTCCAAGTCTCCACTTGTGTCAACCCATGTCCCCAAAACTAAAGACAACCTATGTACCTGTCACCATCGAATTCCAACTCAAGAAAACACTTGTAAAACCTATACCAAGAAGCACCAAATTGATAATTAGCCACACCATCATAAATATCATATAAAAACATCTACTCCCTCAAGGTTTCATCTCTTGGCTCATCCAGATGCTCACACAATCACACCCTGAATCTCATGCACATACAAGTGATCAAACAAGTACCAACCTCTCTCTGCACTAAAAACTGAAAATCTACCTAATCCACTATGTAGTAAACTACACATGCTCTCTAACACCTATTCAAAATTGAAAATATGATTATGTATTCAAAAGTTATGCTCAAAACCATGAAAATGAGGACATTTGACTTCTGGGCCCCAAGAATTGATAAAAATTGAACGTAGTGCTTGGAGAGAACTTTCTTTTGACTATTGGAAGTCAAAAATTCGATACCATGGATAAAAGTTATGCTTGGTTGAATTTTTTTTTCCCAATTTCATCATTGGTGGCGAAATTTATGCACTATTAAAACATTTTTTTAAAAAAAATTCAAAAACTTCATGATAAAAAAGGTGGTGATTCATTTAATTTTAATTTCCTTTTAAGAACTTTAGTGGCGGCGGTTTTAAAAAGGGTTAAGCATGGTAAAGAAATTTTAAAAATATGGCAGATTTTAATATGGATATCGGGTTTGGGTGGATAGAGTGACAGGGCCATACAAGTTGGTTTAGACTAATGTCTATAGAGGGTAGGGGGTCTAAGGACCCCCCTCTTTTTACATATATATTTTTCCAATAATTTTCAATAATATTTTTGCAAGGTTTTAAAATATTTTAACCAAACCAACTAAATATTTATTTTGCAGATATAAATAATAATAAAAATTTCTACAATTGTATGACCGAGGGGTCTATGGCTAATTATTTTTTTTAATTTTTTTTTCAAGTGGTCAAAATAAGGAAAATTTTATATCAATTTTCATTTCTCATCCATCCTGGATCCAATGGTGAGGTCTGTTTTGTCTCAAGAGGTCATCCATGCAATTTCCTCTATAAAACCCTCATATGAAAGCACAGTCCAAGAAATCCTTTTGACCCAAAATATTTAATACTTTAGATTTTCAATAAACCCAAAAAATATTCAAATACCAAAAGCCCAAATATACATAACAATATCTACATGTGTTCCATACCTTGTAATGCCTCAAATCTATCTTGCATAGCCATGGATTTAACTTTGCACCAAATCTACTCAAACAAGGGTTATAACAAAACCTGAGAGCTCACACCTCCCATAGCCATGAAAAATTTGATACCACTTATGAAATAATGCATCATACCCACATTCTTAATCCATTTCCTACATAACCCCATGAGAGAAAAACATGCATACAAGTAACCATAATGCATAGATCAAATAAACAAGCCACAAGATAACATAATATATACTTGAGAAACCCTTAAGAGAAAAAAACCAAGCCTTCAAAAGCATCCATACTCCATCTATTATTTAGTAAATAAATAATACATGTACTTACAAGAGTTACCATTAATTATTTTAAAGAATCAAGCCTCTCCAATGCATCCTCCATGTGTTCAAACATGGATCCACACATCCCATGCCATACTTCACATATGAACTCTTTAGAAAGACTCAATAATGATAGCCCACTCACCCAACTAACCTTAACCATTAAACATGTACTTTCTTTTACAGATACAAGTTCACACAAATACAACCAAGTGGTAAGATAAAACCATGTGAACACAAAACCATTGACCCCTCTTTTAATATTGGGTACTAATTTTTCACTTTATTAAATGCTTTCTACAATATTAAATTGTTATCTCATGTCTCCCACATATTAAATAATAATCCAATGTTACAATACAATATACAAGTGGTCCCCAAATAATTACTTAGTGTGCTAAACACACCTCTTAGGTGCACCACCACTAAATAATTATTTAATTACAACATTATAATATAACATTTTATGCAATGGTATACAACACCATATCCTAACAGTTGGATATTGTCCTTGTAATATATATTGATAATCGTTTACAATTAGTTTTTGCTCATTCGAGCATCAACATGAGATCAACACAAGCTCATTGTGAGCACAACCTTGAAAAAAATACTAGCTCCTTTCAAGCAGCCACACTAGAAATAACTAATGGAAGAACAAGAGTCACAACTTAGAAATCCAATTATTTAGAAACGACTTCCACATTTGAAGCCAACTATGGAAGAGAAAGATTCATGATGCAGGAGCATCCATGGTGAATGGGAAATCCTCATCAACCAAAAAGAGTATTTTGATTTAATTTTCTTAAGGCTTGGTAAATTTTGTTGTCGGATAAATAAATTGTAATTTATTGGCCGAAATAATTTATTAAATAATTGGCATTTATCTTTAGTTGCAAATTTAACATGGGAGAAAGTCTAAGAGACAAGTTTGACTTGTGAATTTGCAAAAATCCAAGCTTGGGTGTGGGTTTTTGGGAGTTACAAGTTTTGATTAATTCATTAATTAACCTCATTTGTAGCATGTAAAATTTGGGTGCCCGTGATGTGTTGGTTGTTGCTTTTTCCAAGATGGGTCCTATTTTTGAGAAATTGAAATTCATTTGTAACTTCTTTTTGGAAATTCTGGGAAAGTTATTTTGAATATGCCTTTTTGGAATTTAATATTTTCTAACATGCATTTTGGAAGGCATATTCCAAGCTGGGTGTAGTATTTTGGAGACAGAGGTTTGGGAGTTATGGTGGCATGTTGAAGGTTATGCTGGACAATTTTTGGTTTGATGTTTCTTTTCTAGGTTTGAGGAATGGAGGAGCTGGGCGTAGCTTTTTATTGGAGAAGGGGAGAAGTTTTCAACACACTTGGAGACTGAGCGAGGGGGATAAATCATTCTACTAAAAAAATTAAGCTCTTCTAGACCTTGAAACTTTCAGCACAATACAACCCTCTTTTGAAACCCTTAAACATATAGCAGTTTAAATCCTCAGAATGATCAACAATCCTCAATAATGAAAGATATAGCAGTTATACTTCTAACTAGATCAGTAGAAAATAAAGATAAATCAAAGAACACACATGCACAAGAGAACACCAAATTTTATGAGGGAAAAACCATGGTGACAATTAACTCACAATATAAAGGTTCATTGCCAAAAGGCTTGCAAGAAGGCTCACTGCCTTAGAGAAAGATACAAAGGACTTGCAACATTGAAGTACCAGGCAACTCCAGGAGCAAGATACATAGGACCTGATGAGATTCACTATCTTAGAGCAGGATACAAATAGTTTATAAGAGATTATAATATTTATCAACAATTCACTCTATTGTCTGAGGCATTAAAACACAATTGATCTTTCCTTTCACACACTTTAGCACTATCTTTGTTGGATATTCAATACAATTCACACACACACTTCTTCACTCTTGTACACTTCTCCATCTAGTTGCATCTAAAATTATCTTGCATTTATATCCACCACAACTCTTCAAAACTTCAATTAGGTCAGACAGGAAGAAGATAATCCATGAATTTAACAAGTCAACCACCAAAAAAATAATGCGGTCCTATCCCAAAGATAGAGAGGACCAAAAAAATCTTATTACATCTTCCAATGTGATCCAAAACAATTCACATGCTAGCGCACATAAACCTAAGTCGACATCAAGGAAATGTGTAGATGAAACTTTGAAGTGCATAACAAGTTGGCCCAAAATTATACTTCTAATTAAATTTTCTCAAGGTGGTTCTATTACCAATTTTTCACCTACGGGCTCAGGCAGGGCAGTCTATGTTTCAGGTGTTCATGAAGGAAAAATGGGGACATTGCTATGAAGGATTAATTCATACAACTGATCTATGTCACAAAGGAGCTCAGTTGAAAAGCATGCCTCAATCAGTTTTGGCACAAAACTTATCAGAGAAGAGAGTCGGCAAGACCCTCTTGTTGTCTTGCCGACTAGCAGTGCATCCTATTTGGTTGACAAAAAACTAGTCGCCAAGACTTTTGGGTCGCCATGAGTCTTCATGAATCTCTCCGCTTGGAAAGACGTCACGCTAAAGGTTGTTTGCAGGGCCGGCAACGGAGAGAAGAGTTCACATTCACTGAAAGGTCTCGGCGAAAGGGGAAGTCTCCCCAATATGAAAAAGGTCGCCCAAGGATAGGATGGTCTCAGGGAGATGTCTTCCCGAAAGGATGAGGTCTTGCCGACAGAAATGAAGCGAGCTCGCCGAAGGATTTTTCCTTCGGCATAGGGTCCTGCCGATCAAGAGAAGTCTCCCCGAAAGAGGGTCTGCGCTCGCCAGGAGATGGAGGATTCGGTATAAAGTTTGGCCGAAGGATGAAAGTCCCATTGACAGAGTGGTGCCTTCAATATCAGGTCGTGGTTTCGGGGAGATATCTCAGCAACTAACAAAGGTCTTGGCGAAAGAAGATGTCATCAGGGAGAACAGGTGGAGCTTGCTGAGATGTCTCGGTGACTGCAGTAATGTCTCACCGAGACTGGATGCCTTCGGCGTAAGATGGTGGTCTCGAGGAGATGTCCTACCATCAAGTGGAGGTCATGGCAAAAGTTGTGAGATCGGTGAGAGGTCTCACCAACCAAGTGTGGTCTCCTCGAAATGAAACGAGTTCGGTGAAGGATTCATTTTGCCATAATGTCTGGGTGAAAGGTGGATGTCTCGGCGAAGGGAGGCATCATCGATGAAAGGTCTCACCGACCAAGCAATGTCTCCCCAACTGAAAAGAATGTAAACTCATCATCGACAAGAGGAGTTCGATAAGATGTCTCACCGACCTGACAGGGTCTTGCCGAGATGAAATGGGCTCGCCGAGAGAGTTTCCTTCAACAGGATGTCTTGCTGATGGTTGTTAGTCATGCCGACATGTTTGGTGCCTTCGGTAACGTAATGAGCTCGCCATGATGTCTCGGCGAATGGGGGTAGTCTCACCGATAAATTTTTCTAGAGGTGTGATATTTTGAGATCGGGGAGAGGTCTCCCTGACCTGATATGTATCACTGACCGTTGTGAACAGGAGGGCAAGCTCCCACTGAAGCAAGATGAATTCTACATGAGGTCTTCCTGACCGAAGGTAGTCTTGCCGAAACCAAAGAGGGATGTCATCAGGTGAGGTTTCGCTAAAGCTAGGTGGCTTCAAAGTGACGTCCTGCCGACCAAGCGGAGTCTCACCGAAGCAAATGGAGGTCTAGCTGAAGGGTGGTATTCGACATGATGTCCTGCTGAAAGAATTTTGTCTTGCCGATAAGCGATCAACTTTCACACAGAAGAGGGGGATATCGGTATGACTAATGGAGCCCGTTGTGACCTCTTGCCGACAAGCGATTGTCTTGCCGATGGGTATGTATCTTTCAGTAGGACTCCTAGTGACTGTCAGCATCGGGGAAGGTGGTTTGTGTTCACTATGTTGTCTTGCCAATAGCGATGGTCTCAGCGACATCTGGTGCAATGGTAACTCATGAAGATCGGTATGATTCCTGAGGGCTCGCAATGAGGTCTTCCCGAAAGCAATTTTTCTTGTCGATGTTTTGGGTGATGTCGATATAACTTTTGTGGCTCAATGAGAGCTCTCAGCGACAATTATATTCTATGCCGATAGCTGCATAGGGACGTAATCGCATCAGCAAGACACTTTTAGTGTCTCACCGAGATGCGATTCTAATGAGCAGCTTTGACCACCCGAAGTAGCTTGTGTGGCATCTGTTCGACCGATCAGGGGGAGCTACAGGCAGACCGTTGATAGCTTGACCGGTGCCAGAAAGATCAACAGAGTGAAAGCAACGTGGATCAGCTCTAAGCTCAGAAGCATTCAAAGCAGCTCGACAAGGAGAGACGAGGGACACGAAGACCAGAAGTGAATGCGGTAGTTGCAAAAGATCAAGGAGGCCATTCCTAGAGTGGCTCCACACTGACATGGCCACAGGGATGCAACATTAATTTCATCAAAAAGATCTAAGGGTAGTTCTTTCTGAACGCGGATTTTTTTTGTAAGCCCTAGGGGCCGATATCTTTTGTATATATGGCATTTTTGCCTCTTTGTAAAGGAGTTCAGATTATGCATTCTAGAGAGTTAGTGATTTTTCTTAAATCCTTTCTCAACTGATGTATGTTTTGTAGCTCAACAGGAATATGGAATATAACATACAGAGATTACCTTGGAAACTAGTGTTGGTGTTTCATATTGTTTTCATTTCTTTTCAAATTATGTAAGTTTTGAACTGTGTTTTCTAAGCCTGCATTTGAACTTGGAAGTCATGAAATCCATCTTTCCTTCTCAAAATATATATGTGCAGATTAAACCTTTTCCATAATGATGCATAAGTTCATAGAGTTTCGTATTGTTTTCATTTCTTTTCAGATTATGTAAGTTTTGAACTTTGAAGTCGTGAAATCCATCTTTCCTCAAAATATATGTGTAGATTAAACCTTTTCCACAATGATGCATAAGTTCATAGAGTTATGTTGAATAAATGAAAGATCTCTCATTAGTTTCTCATTCCATGATTTTTGTCAATTTGGTGTATCACCGTAGGTTTAAGTTTCAATTTTCATGTATTCCTTCTCCATTTACCTCATAAAGATTAGTAGTTTAGGTGATAACACAAAGGAAGCCAGCCTTCTCCAGAGGTTCATTTCAACTTTAGGTGACCCACAACCTTGAAATGATCCCATGTTTCTCTAGAAAACTTAGTTTCCATCACTTTGCATAGGGTGCATTTCTAGGGGATAACAGTTTTGGCACGCCCGATGGGATCGTGAACTGCTTCTCAGTTCATGTTTATGCATTTTATTGCTGCTGTTTGGTGTGTGCATCAATAGTTTCAGCCTTTTAGAGGCATCTTCTTTACATACCTGGCGACTCCGAGAGAACAACAACTGGTTTCGTATGTTCATCTTGTTCTCATTCCATGATTTTTGTCAATTTGGTGTATCACCGTAGGTTTAAGTTTCAATTTTCATGTATTCCTTCTCCATTTACCTCATAAAGATTAGTAGTTTAGGTGATAACACAAAGGAAGCCGACCTTCTCCGGAGGTTCATTTCAACTTTAGGTGACCCACAGCCTTGAAATGATCCCATGTTTCTCTAGAAAACTTAGTTTCCATCACTTTGCATAGGGTGCATTTCTAGGGGATAACAGTTTTGGCACGCCCGATGGGATCGTGAACTGCTTCTCAGTTCATGTTTATGCATTTTATTGCTGCTGTTTGGTGTGTGCATCAATAGTTTCAGCCTTTTGGAGGCATCTTCTTTACATACCTGGCGACTCCGAGAGAACAACAACTGGTTTCAAGCAGATTAAGTGCTGGTATGTTCTTATTTCTAGAAAATCAGACCTAGTTTTCTTGTTTTGCAAGAAATTTTAATGCATTTCCAGCTTCTATGAATGCTCCAAAATGTCTACATTTTATGAATACATGTTCTATCATCCAGCTTGTCATGAAACTGCTAATCATCCCTCATTTCATGAAAATTTTGCTCATTTACCCAATTATCAGCCATGTCAAAATGAGTATGCAGCTATTTTTAGTCCAAGTATCTTTGCTATAGGAGATTATCAATATTCCCCACAAGTTTTCCACCCTCCCACCCCTACTCAGTTTGTGCATAAGCCTATATATGTCCAACAATAGTCTCAACAAAACCATCATAATTCCAACCAACATGTTTGTTCACATGCCCAATCTCAAGGAGTTAACAACATGTGCATCGATGACATAATCTCTGATTTTCAAAGACAAATGTGGGAGACTAAAGGATAGCAGGAGATCGATTGGCAACAAGAACAAAAAGCTTACCAAGCTCAGACAAGTGAGCAGGAATGGGAGGCCAAAAAGAGGCAATTTGAAGAGAGCCTTGCCCAACAGTTGGCTGCAAAGGATGCAAAAATGAGGCTAAAATTCTCCAAAAAAGAGGTTCCCAAGTACAATTTTTCCAGCTTTAGGCAAATTCAACCTCTCGAATCCCCTAGTAAGTCTTCTCAGTTTGAAATTCCAAGCTTTAAGGGATTCAATTCAATGCAAGAGAATGTAGCACCTGAGCAAGATCAGTCTATCATCCCTCAGGAGCAGCCCATCGATCTAGATGATTTACTCCTCATGGAAAGGATCAGCAAAGTAAATCCAATGCAGTTAGCTGTAGCATGTTACCGACTACAGCAAGAAAAGCTCAAACAAGAGGAGGCGCAGAAAGTAGGACAACAAACAGTGGAAGAAGGAAAGGATGCTCAAGTTCAAATTTCTATTTGTTTATTTGATGAACTTCCACAATTTATAGGTGAAGATGAGCAGTGCTTGGCTGAATTTACCTCAACGCCCAGTTGTGAGCTGCAAAGTGATGAGCTCACAATATATTGGCTTGCTGAACTTCCTAGTCTTAAGGGTGATGATAGAGACACCCTGCTTGAACTAACACCAGTGTTAAAGCTTGGACGACTAGAAGATGAAATTCGCTTTGATAGGTTGTTCATTCATCAAGAGGAAGATGGGGACAACCTAGTCTTAAGAGGTGAAAGGGTTGGTACCTGTGAAAACATCCATGAAGAGGGGCATGATCAACAAAAGCATGTTTTGAAAGGTACGGGTACTCCTTTAAGTGTTCAAGGAGAAAATTATGAGATTGATGTAGGACATGTCATGCATGAGGAAGTTGAACAGGAACTTGAAGAGGATATGTTTTCAAGCATAGTGGAGGAGTTTTGCTCAAAGCTTGATGCCAAGCCATCATTAACTAAATTCGGAGAGTGTGAGCAGCATAACCAAGTGGAAGGAGCTGCCATAGTTTCATTTGAATTTCACAAGGTAGCTCATTCCAATCATCATGGGGTTATGACTGTGGAAGCAGCTGATCAAAGTAGACCTAGCAGGATTGGCTTGGAGGCTATTCTTTCACAAGGATGCCCAATCAGGCATCTAGCCAAAATGGAGACCAGCAAAGATATTGATACCTTGCTTGCACCCAAGCATGAGGGTACTGCTGAGGAGGAGCACACTCAAATTACCTTTCCACCTCAGAACGAGAATGTTTACATTCCATATGAAAGGGGTAGTAAGCTTGAATATGTTCTGCAAGAGATCTTGTAGCTATCCGCTGAATTGTCATGCATGCTTCATTTCTTTTTAGTTGTTCTCCATCGTAGCAAACATTGCAATTTTTTTAGAAAAGGTAGTTATTTTACCCAACCTTTCAATGGGTTCGTTTGACTAGTTTCTTTGCTGGTTAGAATAGGGTAGGTTAGTTTCATTTTAAATGCATATTTGTTTTCCCTAAGTGCTTTTGAGCATAGTTAGATAGTTTGCTTCTTTTGTGTTGGGTTTTCATAAATTTCAAGGGTGTCTCTTGCTGCTTTGTTCAGTTATAACAATTTGCAATGTTGTTTTCAAGTGGTGTTGGTTCTCTAATGACTCCATGCCCAATGGACAGGCCTAGGCTATTGGTTTCCATGTTTAGTAGGCAAACATCTAGCAAAGGTCGCCAGAAATGTTACCCATTTTTCACCTCCGAGCTTAGGCAGAGCAATCTATGTTTCAGGTGTTCATGAAGGCCAAATGGGGACATTGCTATGAAGGATTAATTCATACAACTAATCTATGTCACAAAGGAGCTTAGTTGAAAAGCATGCCTCAATCAATTTTGGCACAAAACTTATAAGAGAAGAGAGTCGGCAAGACCCTCTTGTTGTCTTGCTGACTAGCAGTGCATCCTATTTGGTTGACAAAAAACTAATCGCCAAGACTTTCGGGTCGCCATGAGTCTTCATGTATCTCTCTGCTTGGAAAGATGTCACGCCGAAGGTTGTTTGCAGGGCCGACGTCAGGGAGAAGAGTTCACATTCGCTGAAAGGTCTCGGCGAAAGGGGAGGTCTCCCTGATATGAAAAAGGTCGCCCGAGGATAGGATGGTCTCGGGGAGATTTCTTCCCGAAAGGATTAGGTCTTGCCAACAGAAATGAAGCGAGCTCGCCAAAGGATTTTTCCTTCGGCATAGGGTCCTGCCAATCAAGCAAAGTCTCCCTGAAAGAGGGTATGCACTCGCCAGGAGATGGAGGCTTCAGTATAAAGTCTAGCCGAAGGATGAAAGTCCCGCCAACAGAGTGGTGCCTTCAATATGAGGTCATGGTTTCAGAGAGATGTCTTGGCGACTAACGAAGGTCTTGGCGAAATAAGATGTCATCGGGGAGAACAGGTGGAGCTCGCTAAGATGTCTCGGCGACCACAGTAATGTCTCACCGAGACTGGATGCCTTTGGCGTAAGACGATGGTCTCGGGGAGATGTCCTACCGTCAAGTTGAGGTTGCGGGGAAAGTTGTGAGCTCGGTGAGAGGTCTCACCGAACAAGTGCGGTCTCCCTAAAATGAAATGAGTTCGGTGAAGGATTTAGTTCGCCATAATGTATGGGTGAAAGGTGGATGTCTCGGTGAAGGGAGGCGTCATCGATGAAAGGTCTCACCGACCAAGCAATGTCTCCCCAACTGAAAAGAATGTAAACTCATCGCCGACAAGAGGAGTTCGATAAGATGTCTCAGTGACCTAACAGGGTCTTGCCGAGAAGAAATGGGCTCGCTGAGAGAGTTTCCTTCGACAGGATGTCTTGCCGATGGTTGTTAGTCACGCCGACATGTTTGGTGCCTTCGGTAATGTAATGAGCTCGCCATGATGTCTCGGCGAATGGGGGTAGTCTCACCGATATATTTTTCTGGAGGTGTGATATTTTGAGATCAGGGAGAGATCTCCCCAACCCGATATGTCTCGCCAACCGTTGTGAATAGGAGGGCAGGATCTCACCGAAGCGAGATGAATTCTACATGAGGTCTTCCCAACCGAAGGTAGTCTTGCCAAAACTGAAGAGGGATGTCATCGGGTGAGGTTTCGCTAAAGCTAGGTGGCTTCAGAGTGACGTCCTGCCAACCAAGTGGAGTCTCACCGAAGCAAATGGAGGTCTAGCTGAAGGGTGGTATTCGACATGATGTCCTGCCGAAAGAATTTTGTCTTGCCAATAAGTGATCAACTTTCCCATGGAAGAGGGGGATATCGATATGACTAATGGAGCCTATTGTGACCTCTTGCCGACAAGCGATTGTCTTGCCGATGGCTATGTATGTTTCTGTAGGACTCCTGGCGATTACCGACATCGAGGAAGGTGGTTTGTGTTCGCTATGTTGTCTTGCTGATAGCGATGGTCTCAGCAACATCTGGTGCAATGGTAACTCATGAAGATCGGTATGATTCCTGAGGGCTCGCAATGAGGTCTTCCCGAAAGTGATTTTTCTTGCCGATGTTCTGGGTGATGACAAAGGCGATGTCGATATAACTTTTGTGGCTCGATGAGAGCTCTCAACGATGATTGTATTCTATTTTGATAGCTGCACAGGGGCGTAATCGCATCGACGAGACACTTCTAGTGTCTCACCGAGATGTGATTCTAATGAGCAGCTTTGACCACCCGAAGTAGCTTGTGTGGCATCTATTCGACCGATCAGGGGGAGCTACAAGCAGACCATTGGTAGCTTGACCAGTGCTAGAAAGATCAACAGAGTGAAAGCGACGTGGATCGGCTCTAAGCTCATAAGCATTCAAAGCAGCTCGACAAGGAGAGACGAGGGACACGAAGACCAGAACTGAATGCGGTAGTTCCAAAAGATCAAGGAGGCCATTCCTAGAGCGACTCCACACCGACATGGCCACGGGGATGTAGCATTAATTTCATCAAAAATATCTAAGGGAAAATCTTTCTTAACGCAAATTTTTTTTGTAAGCCCTAGGGGCCGATATCGTTTGTATATATGGCATTTTTGCCTCTTTGTAAAGGAGTTCAGATTATGCATTCTAGAGAGTTAGTGATTTTTCTTAAATCCTTTCTCAGTTGATGTATATTTTGTAACTCAACTGGAATCTAGAATATAACATACAAAGATTACCTTGGAAACTAGTGTTGGTGTTTCATATTGTTTTCATTTCTTTTCAGATTATGTAAGTTTTAAACTATGTTTTCTAAGTCTGCATTTGAACTTTGAAGTCGTGAAATCCATCTTTCCTTCTCAAAATATATATGTGTAGATTAAACCTTTTCCAAAATGATGCATAAGTTCATAGAGTTATGTTGAATAAATGAAATATCTCTCATTAGTTTCTTAGTGTATGTTCATCTTGTTCTCATTCCATGATTTCTGTCAATTTGGTGTATCACCGTAGGTTTAAGTTTCAATTTTCATATATTCCTTCTCCATTTGCCTCATAAATATTAGTAGTTTAGGTGATAACACAAAGGAAGTCGGCCTTCTCCGGAGGTTCATTTCAACTTTAGGTGACCCACAGCCTTGAAATGATCCCATGTTTCTCTAGAAAGCTTAGTTTCCATCACTTTGCATAGGGTGCATTTCTAGGTGATAACAGGTTCTAACCAAGATAGGTAAGGACCCAAATCTAACTTAGCACATCTTCAATTGCTGGCGTAGACCCTGAAACCCATGACACAAACATAGGAACAACCCGTGTCAACTAGATATCTACAAATGACCCAAAAATCCAACTCAAGACACAATGCAACACTAAAGAGGACAATCAACATCATGCAGATCACATGGGGATGTTCCATGAATATACAATAACATTTCAATACCCTTCTTTCATACTGTCATGCCACTAAAATCCACCACAAATCAAATAGGAACAAAATAATCCATCCAAGAAGCACACAACTCATAACTAGAAGATTTAACATTAGCATATCAACTTGTGAACCACTTCATCAGATGAAATTGGAACTAAGACACAACACAACAATTGAGAGCACATTCACCAAGCCGTAGGAGCAGAGACATCAATACAGAGAAATGTGGAGCATTTCCTAGACCAGTTTGGACAATGAACAACACTGCCAATCTTTTGCAATTCACAAAACTATCCTCAACAACACATGTGACTTGAAATTATAGGAGTACAATGTCCACAAAGCACTAACATTAAATCCCAAACCACAAGACCAAAACTTCAACAATAGAGGAATGTAGAGCATTCTCCCAAATAGATTTCAATGTAGCTTCCTGAACCAGAAACACTTAAGTACCTTGTGGAGGCTAGATCTTTCTTTCAACAATACATACTTCATCAGGAACATCAGGAGAGAGGAAAAGACATTTGTAAATCTTCAACAACACCTCTCCACTATCAACAATACTTCTTAATGCTTCTAATCCTCATCTTTATATATCGTTATGAAACTAACTCTACTGATAGAAATCATACTCAATGACATCCAACCATAAACCTCAAAAAACATAAGATAAGGCATGACAACCAGTCGTGAACTTCAACAATTCTTTTTAAATAAGGCATGATATCCAACCATGAAATTCAACAACCCTTCCATACATCAATGCTAGCCTGTATTGAAATTTATCAACAATCACAACCAATGCCAATTGTAACAAGGACATTAGTATTAACTAATGCCAAAAAATTCCCAAGCATGACAACCAACTTCCAACAATCTCACACAAATCTCCTCAAGTGTTGACATCAATGATAACCAACAATTAGCGTTGACATCAATGACAACAACTAGCAACAATCTCCCCCTTTGGCACTGATGGAAACACACATTGCTCACTCTCCCCCTTTGACATCAAGGACAAAGGGCCATAAAAAATGGGAAATTCTCCGACTTTAGGGACAAAGGGAAAAAGATCTTCAAATGCAGCAGCAACACATTCTCCCCTTTTGAACATCAATACTTTTGCACAATATCAAAACTCTCCCTTACTACCAGCTCCCCTTGAATGGTAGTACACATCAATCTAGGAGAAAAGGACATGGCATGAATTTCTCCCCCTGTACAGATGCACCATCCATGCATCTATTTAGAACAAGGAGGGGAAATAAACTCTAACTTCTACCAAAGATACTCAAAATTATCCTTTGATAGTGCCTTAGTGAAAATATCTGCAATCTGGTCCTTGGTAGGAACATACTCCTTTCCGACATGTTCTGCAACTTTCTCTCTCAAAAAGTGATATTGGATAGAGATGTGTTTAGTCCTTGAATGAATTACTGAATTCTTGGAAATATTGATTACACCAGTATTATCACACTTGTATATAGGAATAATTTCATCATAAACCACCTTCACATCTTTCAAAGTCTTCTTCATCCAAAGCAAGTGAGTGCAACAAGATGCTACAACAATGTATTCAACTTCTGCTATGGACAAAGACACTAAGACTTTCTTTTTACTGAACCATGACACCAATCTGTCTTCCAAAAAGAATGCACTTCCACTTGTACTTCTCCATTCATCCACACAACTTTCCCAATCAGTATCAGTATAGGCACTCAAAGAGAAATTTTGATCCTTTTTCTACCACAAACCATAATCTGGAGTTCCTTTCAAATATCTGGATGTTATTTTCATAGTTTTTACATGAGATTACTTTAAGATCAATATTGAAACACACTAAGATATGTAGAATGTCCACTAGAGCTTATACAACTAAATTTGTATATACACCAACTAACATAAGTACCAAACATATATTTTGTAGAGAAGATAGTCATCTGAAACCATTTATCTTTTGAAACTATACTTGTAGAATACCATAGCATAGTTGAACATATCCATAAGACTATATGGACAAGACATTCTTTCCTGAGGAATGCAGAACATTCCAGCAAGCCTTCATCTTCACTTCACTTTGCCCGAGCATGGGGATAAACTTTGTCACTTGCATCTTTTACCTCAAAAGGTGTAAATACTTGAGACTTTGGATATAAAACCTTCACATATTGACCAACTTATCTTTTATTCCGCAAGACAAAACCCTTTTCTTTGGAGAGATGTGGAATAGAATCAAATAATGGAGCATAGGATAAGATAGAAGAGATAAAGCACTAAGGAACGAAATAGTTACGGTCATATTGCATACATATGAGTTAAATTTTGTAAATTTTCCTTCAATTGGTAAATCCACATATAATGTTTCATTTATTGATGATTATAGTAGGACATGGGTATATTTTTTAAATAGTAAATCTAAAGTTTTTAATCATTTTAAAGAATTTAAAGCAATGGTTGAGTTGCAAATTGGAAAGAAAATAATTTTTTTGAGGATTGCTAATGGTGGTGAATTTGTCTCTAACAATTTTGATAGATTTTGTAAATATTGTGGTATTCATAGACAAAAGACAACTCTGTATTCTTACAATAGAATGGATTTGCAGAAAGAATGAACAGGACACTGATAGAGAAGGCTAGAAGTATGTTGAGTGGTGCTAGTCTAGAACAATTTTTTTGGGCTGAAGTTGTTGCCACTACTTGTTACCTAATTAATAGGCCTCTTACATCACTCTTGTTGATAAGACACCTATAGTGGAATGGTCAAGTCACAATCCTTAATTAAGACATCTTAGAGTTTTTGGTTGTGAGGCATATGTACATGTGCCAAAGGAGAAGTGAACAAAGTTTAAGAACAAGTTTGTGAAACATTTCTTCATTGGATACAGTTATGGTGTGAAAGGATACAAGCTTTGGGATCCTATTGCACAAAAGGAAATACATAGTAGAAGTGTTATTTTTAGAGAAACTAAGCCTTCTTCTATTATATTGCACCTAGAACAAATTAAATAGGAAGATGTGATTCAACTTCCTTCTACACCTAAGAAAGTTGAATTGAGGCCCATGGATAGACAAGAAGTTGAGGAGAGCTCATCTAGCTCTAAATCTTCAGAAGAGGAGGAAGAA
The DNA here is from genome assembly GCA_007258455.2 of Sequoia sempervirens. Taxonomy (NCBI): domain Eukaryota; kingdom Viridiplantae; phylum Streptophyta; class Pinopsida; order Cupressales; family Cupressaceae; genus Sequoia; species Sequoia sempervirens. Next base: position 291,321,813 of record VDFB02353493.1, read on the forward strand.
CCTCCAACTCAACTTGTTCATACATCTACAAGGCATAGAATATTGGCATAATGTTGTCATTGATGTAAAAATGTGTCATTGTTGTCAAATGGTGGATCTATGGTGTGCTTGGATGTCATTGAGATCAGAGGATTAGTATCGCAAAGAGTTGGTGTAGAATGATGAAGAGAAGAGCATGTATTTTCAAAATAATGCAAAGTTGTTCAAATGTTGCAACATCATCATGAAATGTTGTCATGATATTATATAGATCACTTCTAGATGTTTGCAGAGAAAATAGGCTATAAATTTTATATGGGTTTTTTGAGAGCTTTCCAAAGGTGTGATTTGCAAATCCAGATGATATGTTGAATGCTTAGAGTTGTTTGATGTTTTCTCTCAGACAAAACTAGGATTTTATTGTTAAACCCTAAAGCTTGCAATCATGGCACTTAACAAACTATAATTTTTCGTTGACTATTTATCAACCATTGCAGGTTGCTTAAGTTGTAACTTAAGCCATTGAAGTCATATGTGCAACCGATCCTCATCCCTAGCATTACCAGCTTGGAAAATGTTCAATGACTATAATGTTTCCTAAGTTGCAAGTAATATATTTTCCCTTGGCTTGATCAATGGCTATGATCGAGTCTTGAAGATTGACAGCCTCCTCGCCATCTTGCTGAGATGTGGTGGGTCCCCATCTAAGCCTAGTGGTATAGCGGGCTTGTGACATGTGTTAAGTGGGACAAGAAAAATTATGAAACAAAGGTAGTGGATTGTGACATCACGAAGACAAGTGGTGATGGATGACTGCTCAATGGGTCAATTCACATTGTTGTTATTAATTGATTAGTGATGACATAGAGGATAGATGGTGTTATCTCACCAACCTGCTGAAAATTAGTGGGCTTGAGTCTTTGTATCATGGAATAGTGATCTTGTGATGTGTGTCTTGGTGAACCCCACACAATGTAAGTTGCATACAATGAAGATGTTCAATAGAGAAGATCAATCGAAGGAAGTTCCAACGGTCATCATATCACTGCTTCTCATCACGTTTACAAAGGAAAAAGGTGAAATGGTTTATGCAATGCATTATAGACTGAAGGAGATAGTGGAGTATGATGTCAGCAAAGGACATGTGGCAAGCTGCAATTACATCACATAAAGCCTTTACATCATTGTTGTTAATACAAAGAAAGATATGCTTTCTATGATGTGCGATAGATGGTGGAAGATGACATAGTAATGGCCATGTGATAAGTTGGGATTGCATCACACAATGTATTCACATCATTGTTTGTGGCTACCATGGCCAAGTATATTTGTGATGGTGCGATAGAGGAAGATCAATGGTTGAGATTAAATGGTGAAGATCGAACAACTATTGCTTAGGTCCTTCACATCTTTTAGAGTTTACATCTGCACATGCTACATGATATGTGATGAAGTTTGATCAAGGGCAGTGATCAAACTTGGTAGATTAGATGGTGCCTGCTAGCCCGTGACATGTTTGGTGGGTCCGAGTTTAGCCTAGCAAGATAGCAAGCTAAGGACACATGTCTGATGGAATCATTTATTCATCAGGACCGACTAGTGGAGTGTGACATCATGAAGGACGTGTGGTAGGTTATCGTGCTAGATCATTTCACATTACTATTATGAAATAAAAAAGAGTTAAGTCTCATGCGATGAGTGATATAAAGTAGAAGATGATGACAACAGTGGACAAGTGGCAGCTGCCTGCTGTCCCATTGAAGATTCAATGGGTCCTCAGATTGTCTTGTGATATGGTGGGCTAAGGATATGTGTACTATGGGACTAGTTAAAGGTAGGCTCGATTAGTGGAAGGTGACATTAGCTGAAGACAATCCCATATGTTATTTCATCACTTCATTGCTTCACATCGTAGTTGTGAAGAAAAATGAAGGAAGGATTTTACCGATGCATTAGAAGGATGCGATGGGTTGTCAATAGTGGAGATTGAGTGAAGGCAATCAGACAATGATCGCTATATCCATTCACATCACTGAAATGGAATTCAAAGGCTTATGTCAAGAAGTGATGTACTAAGTGAATGTGATGGGAGTTTAACGGTCGAGATCATCAGGCGAACATCAAACAAATATCGCTAAGGTTCTTCACATCGCATAAATGAATAATGAAGTCTCTATCAAAGTAGCGATATGTTATGAAGACACGATGACCATGAATACAAGGTGAATAAGATCAACGGTGGTTATTGAAAGAGAATCAATTTGACGATCATGTTTTAAGGATATCGAGATGAAAGGAGAGCCAAAGGATCATGGCATGAAGACAAGAGAGCAATGGTCCAAGTTTGAATTTGAAGATCACAAATGGCTAAGTTTGTATGAACATGGCTTTCAACTAGTAATTGACACAGAGGATGAAATTAAATGGTCTACCTACTCCTATGACCAGTTGATTGAAGATTTGATTTGTAGGGCAGTGACATAGATTACCAAGGTGATAAAGATCAAAATCAGATCAATAAAAAAATGAAATGCATTTAATCTATTCTAGGTTTAGGGTTTTACAAATTTCCATGTTTATTAAATTCAACAAATCAGTACAAAATGAGTGTGGCTTGATGAACAGGAAGCTTGTTGGAGAAGCTTGTGAGTGTAGGAAACCCTAACAGAACTTTCTAGATTGTAAAATTTGAATATGCGATTCATCTGGATGGTGGTGCATGGATCGACATAGGGTTTTGATTTTCAGAGAAGAAATGAGAAAAGAAGACAATCAGAATTGTCTAAGTGTTGAGAGTAATGCATGTAGTAGAAAGATAGAGTGTAGAGACACAAAAAAATAATGAACATGCTGAGATAGAGTGAAACCCAAACAAAAAGTAGAACATTATCAACGGTTAGCATTTTGAGGTGTAGATCATAAAAAGGGGAAGTGCAGAGTAGATATTTGTATTGTAGAGATTGCATCAAAGTGTGAACAGTTGCAAATAGAGTTGCAACATTGAATTGTGTTTAATAGAAAAAATTGTATTAGCTTGAGTTGTAAATCCGATTGGTGGGTGCCATCAGATATCTGGGTAGGTGCTCAAATTAGGGAGTGGGTGCTCCTAAAACTAGGGGATTGGTGTCTCCTTAGGATTGGTGCCCTTAAACATTGTAATAAAAAATTTAATTGTGAGGCTGGATTAGGATAGTAGATCCTAACAGCATTTCTCACCATGGTTTTTCCCATCTTGGGTCTTCCACGTATATCTTGTGTTATGGGATTTTGTGTGTTTGTATATTTATCTCTCTACTTGTTTATTAAATCTGCATAAAGGGATAGAAGGAATTAGTTTTAATTGATCTACTAATTCACCCCCCCTCTCAGTAGATTTTTGTGTTCCAACAATTGGTATCAGAGCCCTAGGTTCCCTAGGAGAAGCTTAATCAACTTGGGTAGATCTTGGATAAGTGAACACAAAATGGTTAGTCAAGAAGGCTTATCTATAAATGAAGCACCTCTCTTTCATGGGTTAGTCTACTTATTTTGGAGCATTAGAATGGAAACATATGTGTCTTCATTAGGGTATGGTGTGTGGATGTCAATATTAAATGGATATACGTCTCCTGCTACATCTCCAACTACTAAGGCTGCAAAGAAGGCATATGAGGACAATGCTAAGACAAAGGATGCAATTCTTTGTGGGCTATCAAGTTCGGTGTTTGTCAAAGTTATGCACTATCAAATTGTACATGATGTTTGGAACAAGTTAAAGAGGATGTATGAAGGTGATGAAAATGAGGAGTAGGCCAAGATTCAGACATATGGAGGCGAGTTTGAAAGTCTAAAGATGAGTGAAGATGAGAAGATTGCAAATACATCCATGAGAGATGTTGTAGCTAGAAGGGAGATGGTAGAAGCATCTACTTCTAGATTTGAGGAGACTAATACGGAGAAAGTTGATTTCATCACAAGACTAAGAAGAGGCACTAGAAAATACAGAGGTAAGCTACCCCTTAAAAGTATTAACTTTGGTAGAATTGGTCATCTTGCTTTTGAATTCCCTTATGATGAAAATAATAACTCTGAGAAATAAAATATTAGTAGAAAGAAGAAGAATTTGCACACAATAAAAGAAAGTGGTTCATCTGATGCCATTAATTGCTTAGATGAGGGATATGATTGTGCCTTGATGGTTAAGGGAAATGAATCCTTGTTCATGGAAAAAGGATCTACAGTTCAGAAAAATGGTAAGGTTGAAGACCATGATGAAGAAGGAGAATTGGATTTAGAAGGTGAACTGATTTGTGCTTTGGATGAGATTGATAATTTGAGGAAGGAAAATGAAGAACAAAAAATGCATGCACAAAAAGAGATAAAAGACTAACCAAGAGTCTTGAAGAGTTTGTTCAGATGGTGATCATATTGAAGACACAAGTTGAAGAAGCAAAGAGGGTAGAGAAGTAGCTAAGACTGAACTAGAGTCTAAATTAGATGTATATGAAGTTAGAGGTTGGAGCAGTTACTCTGAGAAGAGAGTTAGAAAATGTTGAGAAGATTGACAAAGGCCTGAAGTTGAAAGGTGGCTCAGAAATTAATCATGAATTAATTGATTCACAAAATCCATCAAAACCAAAAGAAAAATTTGGCCTTGGTTTTGAAAAATGAAAGAGTCCCTCTACTAGTGCTTCTGCAAAATTATATGAGAGATTTAAACCAGAAGAAAGATGTTGCACAAAGAATAATAAAATCTGCAAGAAGAATTCCACTAAGAACGGAAAACCAGATAAGGATGCTATTGATAAGAAGAAAGGTGAAGAATAAAAGAGACCTATTGCAGACAAGAAGAAGAACAACCAATTAGTTTCTAATCACCTAAGGAAGAAATAGAACATAAGGAGAACTGATGTAGATGGATTTACAAGGATGAGATACATCAAGAAGCCAAAGAAAAGAAAACCAACTCATCCTGTAGAAAGAGATAATATGACCAGGTATTCCCTATTTTTCTATGGTTACTATTATTCATGTAATTAGTTTGGTCATCGGGCTTGTGAGTGTAGAGCTGCACCTAAAAGGAGTACAAAATATATGAATAGAAATTCATTCTCCTATACTAGATATGAATGTATTTTGCTTTAAATGCAAAAATTTTGCTCACATAACTAGACATTGTAGGATAAATTATGTAAGATCAAAAGTACATAGTAAAAAGAAGAATGCATTCCCTAGAGTGAACAATGGTTGACATGTCCCTAAAAAGAAGGTTGACAAGATAGAGAAGAAGCCCAAGAAGGTGTGGAGAGTGAAAAGTTAGCATGCAACACTCAAAGTGGTTGCTTCTGCCTCACATCACTAAATATTAGTGATAGGGCATGAGTTCAAGGGGAGCTTCGTAAAAATGGCATTCATCCCTGGAAGAAAAGGAGAGGTCAAGTCAAATAAAATTGATTTTACAAATTTCTAATGAATTGATGGTTGCAAATTTATGAACACATTCTTTCTCCTTGTATGGATTTCCAAAGTGGAAGAATATTTATGAATATTTGTATGAATTCATCATGTAGGGATGCATTAGAAGGGTGTAATGGGTTGTCAATGGTGGAGATTGAGTGAATGCAATCAAATAGTGATCACTATATCCATTCACATCGTTGAAATGGAATTTGAAGGATTATGTGAATTAGTGATGCACTAAGTGAATGTGATGGGAGTTTAATGCTTGAGATCAACAGGCGAAGATCAGACGAATATCGCTAAGGTTCTTCACATCGCATAAATAAAGAATGAAGCCTCTATCAAAGTAGCGATATGTTATAAAGATGTGATGGCCATGAATAAAAGGTGAATAAGATCAATGGTGGTTATTTAAAGAGAATCAATATGATGATCAGATTTTATAGATGCCAAGATGAAAGGAGAACCAGAGGATCATCGTGTGAAGACAAGAGAATGATGGTGCAAGTTTGAATTTGAAGATCACAAATGGCTAAGTCTATATGAACATGGGTTTAGATTGGTAACTGACACGAAGGATGAAATTAAATGATCTACCTACTGGACTATGACCAGTTGATTGAAGATTTGATTTGTAGGGTGGCAACACAGATTGCCAAGGTGATAGAGATCAAAATCAGATCAATAAAACAAGGAAATGCATTTAATGTATTCTAGTTTTAGGGTTTTGTAGTTTTTTTATGTTTAGTAAATTCAACGAATCAATACAAAATGGGTGTGGATCAATAAATAGTAAGCTTGCTAGAGAAGCTTGTGAGTGTAGGAAACCCTAAGAAAACTTTCCAAATTGTAAAATTTGAATATACAATTAATCTGAATGGCGATGCATGGCTCAAGGTAGGGTTTTGATTGTCGGTGAAGAAATGAGAAAAGAAGACAATAAAAATTGTCCGTGTTGAGAGTAATGCATGTAGTAGAAAGATAGAGTGCAGACACACGGAAAAAGAATGCACATGTTGAGATCGAGTGAAACCAAAACAAAAATCAAAACATCATCAACAGTTAGCATTTTGAGGTGTAGAGCAGAAAAAGGGGAAGTGCAGAGCAAATATTTGTACTACAGAGATTGTAGCAAAGTGTGAGCAATTGCAAATAGAGTTACAACATTGAATTGTTTTCAATAGAATAAATTGTATTATCTTGTTGTAAATCTAATTGGTGGGTGCCATCAAATATCTTGGTAGGTGCTCAGATTAGGGAGTGGGTGCTTCCTTGGAGTGGGTGCTCCTAAAACTAGGGGATTGGCATCTCCTTAGGGTTGGTGCCCTTAAACATTGTAACAAAACAATTGATTGTGAGGCTAGATTAGGAAAGTAGATCCTAGCAACATTTCTCACTATGGTTTTTCCCATCTTGGGTTTTTCATGTATATCTTGTGTTGTGGACTTTTGTGTGTTTGTATATTTATCTCTCTGCTTGTTTATTAAATCTGCATAAAGGGGTAAGAGGAATTAATTTTAATTGATCTACTGATTCACCCCCCCTCTGAGGAGATTTTTGTGTTCCAACATAGACAACCACCTAAAAGGAATTCACCTAATGATTGGAGATGTATTCTTTCTTTGAATACTAACATGAACCTAGATTAGTAGAAGAGGCATTAGGTATGAATGATGCAGTCTAATCCTAGAAGATTTCTATGGATGAAGAATGACAACTTTTAAAAAGAATGATTCATGGGATCTTGTACCATTTCTTGAGGGAAGAAAACATTTTGGTTGCAAATGGGTATTCAAGAAAAATATTGGTTCAAATGGAGGTATTGAGAAGTACAAATCAAGGTTGGTTGTAAAAGGTTACTCTCAAGTTTAGGGTGTTGACTATGTTGAGATATTTTCTACTCTTGCAAAAATGACATCCATTAGATTTTTTCTTCTAAATTGGTGTTGCTTATGATTTAGAGGTTGAGCAAATGGATGTGAAAATTTCTTTCCTTCATGGTGACTTGGAGGAGGATATTTATATGACACAACCAAAGCACTACATGGTGAAAGGTAAAAGTAACTAGTTTGTAAATTGAAGAAATCTATGTATGGCCTAAAATAGACTCCTAGGATGTGGTACCAAAAATTTGATACATATGTGTTGAGTTTTGTATTTGAGTGTTCTAAATCAGATCATTGTTTATTGCATTATATGTTGATGACATGTTATTTATTGGAAAGGTATGATTTCAAAACTAAAATATCAACTTGTTGATAAGTAGGAGGTATTTTCCACAGCGTGTCAAATTGTGATATTGCTATCAGGATTCAGTCGTGTAGTTTTACGACTCAATGAGTTTGACTCATAAAACTACATGGTTGAATCCTGATTGCAATATCACAATCTCAACTTGTTGCTAAATTTGAAATAAAAGACCTTGTTGCAGCTAGACACATTCTTGGGATGGAAATTAAAAGAGATAGAGTAAATAGAAAGCTATGGCTTGGCCAAAGTAAGTATGTCAATTTGATTTTACAAAGTTTTGATATGCAAGATTGTAGACCATTGTATGTTTCTTTTTCAATTGGAACAAAGTCATTTATTTTAGATTATCCAACATCCCCATCAGAGATGGAAGAGATGAGTAGAGTGCCTTACCAAAGTGCAGTTGGAAGTTTGGTGTATGTTATGGCTTGTACTAGACCAAACATTTCCCAAGTAGTGGGAGTTATGTCTAGATATATGTGTAATCCTAGTAGAATTCATTGGGATGCAATTAAAAGAGTCTTCACATATTTATGTGGTACCTTAGAGTATTCCTTGTGTTATCATAGTAATATTATTGAAGATGAGATTTCCATTGATATTCATGGTTATGTGGATTCAGACTGGGCAGGTGATGTTGATAGCAGACGATCCACCAATGCTTATGTGTATATGGTAGCTACTCATGCTTGTAAAGAAGCCATTTGGCTTAAGAGACTATGTTCAAATATTGGAATAAAACAAAGTGTAGTGATAATTTATTGTGATAGTCAGTGTGTGATATCTCTAGCTAAGAACCTGATATTTCATGTTAGGACCAAGCACATTGATGTATGTTAGAGATATGGTCGAAGATGGTAGGGTGAAGTTGGTTAAGGTAGAGTATTTGATGAATGTTTTCAATTTTTTAACTAAGCATGTGAGCATAGAGAATTGTAGATGGTGCTTAGAGTTTATGGGCCTTTCAACCTCTAGCAATTAAGAGATGATATTTATACACCCTCTTGTTGTTCTTGCAAGGTGTTCGACAAGTGGGATATTTTTTGGTAAAATGTGTCTCAACCTTGCAATTACATAAGGTTTAATGATGAAAGGTAAGCACAGGGGCCATCGTGGGTACTCCTATGATGGATTCAAGAAGATCATCCCCCTGACGGGAGGTCCAAGGGTTGCACGCCTTGGTAGGGGCTCAGGGGCAGTGACCTTGAAAACTAAATTTTATGTATATTATATTATTGTAAATATAGACCATTCATCATTAGGTCTCAAATCTAACAGTCAATACTTTGTTGTTTTTACTTGCCCTAGAAGGCAACCCTATTTATGAGGGTGTTGTATTACGACTATGCATTGTGATGTATTTTGAGAGTCTGATAGCAGTCATGTTACCTTTGGATCTTTATTTGGTGATACTCCTGTGAGAATCTTGCTTTGCAAGTATATTGTAATATTTTTTATTTCTTAATAATATATTGGGCGGCTTTTCCCCTCAAAATGGTTTTCCCCATGTAAATCACTATGTTGTGGTATGCATGATATTTATATTTATTTTTGTTTAAGTTTTTGTAAATATTGTAAAGATCTGTAAGGTGCCTTTACTGAATCCTTATTGTATCAAATACATGTCCAATCTTACATACCAAGCTCTTGGAGCTTGCTTCAATCCATATAATTCCTTCTTCAATCTACACACCATATCTGGTTGCTTTGACAACTAAAATCCTTCTTGTTGTTCCTTGTAAACCTCTTCTTCTAGTTCACCATTCAAAAAAACAGATTTCACATCCAGTTGATAAACTTTAAAGTCCTTGTGTGTTGCAAATGCGAAAAACATTCTGATAACTTCCATCCTAGCCACAGAAGCAAATGTCTCTGAAAAGTCTATTCCTTCCACTTGTGACTAATCCTTACACACAAGTCTTGCCTTATTTCTTACCACTTCTCCATTCTCATTCAACTTATTTTTTAATACCCACTTAGTTCCAATTATTTTCTTGATTTCTGTTCTAGGGACCAATTCCCAAGTCTATTTTTTCTCAATTTGCATAAGTTCTTCCATTTCCTTCATCTAATGTTCATCTTTACATGCTTCACTCACTATTTTAGGTTCAATTTTAGAAAGTAAACACAAATTTACCTCAAATTCAACAACTTTGCTTCTTATCAATATTCCTTTCCTCTTGTCTCCAATGATTTGATCTTTGGAATGATTCATTTTCACATACTTAGGGGTCTTAGGGGTCTTCTCCAGAGCTTCTTCCTCTTCATTTTTCACTTCTTTTTCATCAACTTTTTCTTCTACTTCTTCCCTGCAATCAGGTTCATTTGAAACATATCCATCTACTACAATTGAATTCTACAAGTTTTCATCAACCTTAACATTTGCACTTTCAAGAATCTTTCTCATCCTTTTGTTGTAGCATCTGTAAGCTTTGATTTTAGTAGAATATCCAAGGAAGATACCTTCATCAAAGCTTGCATCAAACTTTCCTAAGTTTTTTTCATCTCTCTTGATATAACATTTGCTTCCAAATACTCTAAATTACTTCATAGTAGGAATCCTTCCATACCATAACTCATAGGGAGTCTTTGAGTTGTTAGATTTTTCTTGAAATATATTATGTAAACAACAATATGAATTTCTTCTCTCCAGTAGAATTTCAATAGATTTGCCTCTTTTATCATAATCCTAGCAGCTTCTTGAATAATCTAGTTTTTCCTCTCAACCACTCCATGTTGTGTTGAGGTGTTCTAGGGGCATAATAGTGCCTCTTTATTCCATGAACTTCACAAAACATGTTAAACTCATTGGAGGTGAATTCTCCACCTCTTTCATACCTCAAAATTTTTATTTTCACATTCATTTCTATCTCAACTATAACTTTAAATGCCTTGAATTTATCTAATGCATCAGGTTTTTCTCTAAGAAAAGTAACCCATGTCATTCTAGAGTAATAATCAATCAAAAGCATAAAATACATGTCACCTTGAAGACTTATCATCCTTGTAGGACCACAAATACTTGTACGTATTAATACCAGTAGTCTGATAGTAAACTATTCCTTTCCTTTGAAACTACTCCTTGTTTTCCAAACTAAAAATCCTTGCAAACAAAATTGATAAGATTTGTGATTCTTGGTAGGTCTCTCACTGCATGAACTAAACTGATTCTCACCAAATTATCAAAAATCATATGACACATCCTTTGGTGCCATAACCAACTTTCATTAATCTAAGAAATAAAGCAATGACCATCAACACCTTTAAGTTGATAGATGTTTCCATATGTCCTTTTACCAACAACAATCATAGCTCCAGACCCTTTTCTAATATCACATGTTTCATCCTTAAACACAAGATTATCTCCTTTGCTACACATTTTTCCAACACTCAAAAGATTATGCCTTAAACCCTTAACATAGTAATCATTATCAATATTATTCTTTCCATCAAAACTGATTGAAGCTATTCCACAAATCTTAGCTCTCGAGTCATCTCCAAATTAACTAAACCTCAATCATATTTTTCAAGTTTTACAAACTTATTTTTATATCTGGTCATGTGATTTGAGCAGCCACTATTAATAACCTAGTAATTCTTATCCTCTTTAACATGAAAAGTAGACACTAAAGTACCTTCAACCTTATCCTTTATCTCTGGAACACTTTCCTTCACACAACTTTTAGGGTTAGAAAAACTAGATTCTTCTTTAATATCCATGAACAAGCATTCATTATCATCAAAATCTCCATAATCAGATTCATCATAAAAAATACCAGCATCTTCTCTAACAGAGTAAGCTCTTTTAACCATCTTTCCTTTATTCTCCTTGCTCTTATAATTACAACTCTTTTTGGACATCTTGAAGCATAATTACCTATTTCACCACAACTAAAACATTTGAAAGGTAGTTTTCCTTTGTACTTACCAGTTCCCTTTTTCATCCTTCTTACAAAGTTAGCTTCCACATCATCAAGATCATCTTCATTTGAATCTTCAATCTTTTCTGATTTTCCAGCCTTAAAAGCACTCTCCACTTTTGTACCATTTTTCAAACCAAGCTTTCTCATCTCAAAAGAAGTTAATGTACCAATCAACTAATCTCTAGAATAAGTATTAAAATTTGTAACTTCCTAAATAGTAGATACCTTTTCACTATATGAATCAGGAATAGTTTTGGGAGCTTTCTTTACCACCCTAGGCTCTTTAACTTGTGCACCAAGACCTCTCATAGAACTTACTAGTTCATCAACCCTCTGCATGTAGGTTGCAATAGTTTCATCTTCAAACATTCACATAGTCTCAAATTGTGCCTTCAGATTGTGCAAATTTTCTTGTTTGACCTTTTCGTCTCCTTCACAAATACTTTCAAGCTTATCCCAAACTTCTTTAGCAGTTTTAAGATTCATAACTTTAACCAATTCAAAATTTGAAAGACTATTTGTCAGAATAAGTTTTGCTTTAGCAATTACCTCATGTGCCTTGATCTCATCACTTGTGCTCAGACCATTTGTAGGTGGAACATATTGATTCTTTAGTTATTTTTCAATCTCAAATCCATGAGATGACAGATATCCTTCGATATTTTTGTTCCAGAATGTATAGTCTGTTCCATCAAATCTAGGGCAATCAATTTTCTTCACCATCCCAAATCTACCTTAAGAAGTTAAGCTCTTCACTAAGGAACCTTGCTTTGATAGAAATTTTTGAATGAAAAAGATAACTAAGAGCAGGGGGTGAATTAGTTGTAGCAAATTAAAACATCAAAACCCTCAACGGTAATTAAATCCACATGCATTCATTAAACCCTTATTTTGTTCAAGTGATTAAATATGAAATACATATAACAAAAACTGAAATAACAACACCATACACAAGAGAACACAAAATTTACATGAAAAACCCAATGATGGAAAAACCATGGTGAGGATTAGCTCACAATATAAGTAATCGCAAAACTGGTATGAGTGCTCACTGCCAAAATAGGACACACTATCCAAAAATGCTCACAGTCAGGGCTCACTGTCACATAAAGAAATACAAGAAGATAGAACAGAAATGTTACACATAGAAAAAATTCTCAATGCAACCAAGATTCCACCACAAATGCTCCAACACTTTTACATCCTTGCATGAAAGATTTCAGACACCTTTAGCTCACTGCTTGCTGGAATCCAAACACTTGAAATTTGGGTTGCTATGCTCAAATTCGCATCACACACAACACTTTCATTGATCTCACATATATCTTGCTTCTCTCTTGCATATCACATCAACATTATTCTTATTTATATCAACCTCAACCTCAAAACCTTCTCCAAGGTCGACAACTATCCCTTATACTTACAAAGTCAAAATAGGTCGGCACCTAAACATTCCCGTAGTGGATAGGAATGAAGGAAACCCATATAAATCCTTAATTAAGACCCAAAAAGATACCAACACACCTCAACACACTTTCAAAACTTTTATTGTAGTGCTAACACAAGGTCATCCAATACTCGTGCTAAACACCATAATCATTAAGTACACACTTCCTTAAATCAATCCAAAACTTTTGGATTAAAAAAATCACTTGAACACAATCTTAGAATAATCTTCGAACCTCCTAAGATCCAACAAACACTTCATCCAAACTCACATCATATAAATATTTCAACTCAGAACATCCAGTAAACCTTAATCACACACTAATGCATGAAACACACACTGTACTATACCAAATCAAGTAAAACCTTGAATTATGAAAGATACAAACATTATAATAAACTTCCCAAATCCATACAACCTAAAGCCAAACAGCGGAGAAACATGGAGCAAACACATTTCTCTCAGGCCACAAAAAACATCACTAAAAAATTGGTTCACACACTGGTGAAAATATCTCACTCTGTACAACAATCCAGAAACCCAAATTCTAAATGTAGCAACCTCTGGAAACCTTGAACAACATATTAGATCCACACAAACATAACATCAATGTGCAGAAGAAACATGGAGCGCATCCCAAAGCACATTTTGAACACTTGCACATCACTGTTTTCTTTGTTTATCATTTTTTTCTCAAAAGCACTTGGAAACCATTTACCAGAGACATCATCTCAGCTCATTACGTCATTCCAACCCATCTTTAGAAACTACAACATAAAGATAGCTCCATGTACTCACAACACTTCCTCAATATCTCAACTACACATGAACAACTTGCAACAACCTATTCTCCTCTTTTTCACAATTTTCTCAATATCCTCGACATCTTCATCATGCAACAAACTTCCTTAGCACATAGTTGGCATCAATAATAGCACTAGTCAGTAGACATCCTATTGACATCAATGACAACACCTGCATACTTGCAACAGAGGACTTATTTTTTATTTTCCTTTTTTTATTTGATTTTTATCTCTAATTGTCATAATCCAATTTTATTGCATTTTTAATTACAACATGATAAATTGAATTATTGAGGAAATTCAATATTTTGAATGGAAATTTTGATATTTTTGAAAATATTGAAAGAAGTTGACCATCGTTGACTGTGATTGAATTATCTTATATATTATCAGGAATTGAATGTTACTGATGAATTTTGCAAGTGCAAGTGTGTGTAGTTGCAGGGTGACAAGTTGAAGGACAAGAACATGGTTGAAGTAGGATCGTTTAGCCAAATCGAATGGTAAGCCTGATGGAATATGGGCGCACACACCACAAAGTGGCATGATAACTGCATTTAAATTCATATAGGAAATTATATTAAGCTGATTGAAATGATACGATGACTGAAAAAGATAGAATTGTGAAATGAAAATACATGTGAGATCTTATTTAATTGTCTATCTTGATCTTGTGTGTGTTTGAATTTGGAAGAAAATGAAAGTGTGGCTTAACATATAAATGAATGTGTGTAACTCGGAAAAGCTATTTCATTAAAATAATGATGCTTGAAATACAATAAAAGTTCATGCTTAATTAAATGTTGAATATGAACATGAAAACATCTACGAACAAATACATATATATATATATATATATCCATGAACAAATATATGTGAGTGAATGTGTATGAATATCAAAATATATAAATATATATATGGTATATATATACATACATATTTATATTTCTTATCAATTGAATTTGAAACTGATATTATCATAATCGAACTAATAGAATTTAAATAAAAATCATGAGAAGGATCTCATGCGATGGTGGACTGCCATCAAAATTAAGGAAAAAAGTCAAATTGTAAGAATGGGGCGGCTAAACATTAATGCCCATTATCACTTGAAACGACCCCATAGTGGAGGTGTAGGAAAAATAAATGAAAGTTGATATTCTTGAGAGATTATCATCAACTCCAATTGGAGAAGAACAGGAAGTTCATCGAGCACCATGGGGAAAAAAGCCGAAGAGAAAAATCATCGTAATTCAGAGGTATTTGGTGTTTTTGCATTGAAATGTTTGCATTCTTTTACAGTTTTGTCTATTCTCAAATGCACAGTCTGAATATTATGTTGTCCATTTCTATAGAATCAAATGAAATTTGTTATCGATTTACCTTTTGTAAATGATATGATTAAATTTGATAAATGTTACTATTGTGAGCTCGACCATGTTGACCTATCTTTGCACGGTTTCGCTTTATGCATGTTTCACCCAAGGCTTGAAAGTTGATCATGATTTACTTTGTAAGTTTATAATGCCTCCATTTTCCCCCTTGTGCATCGATTGCATGTGTTTCTATTCATCTCATCACATGGCTATCGGATGAATCGATAAGCCTGTGATAGAAAAGTAACAATTTTTTAATCATCATCACCCTTTTTGGGGCAGGCTGCGAGCCTTCATAGAGATTTTGTGTTGTGATTTATTTTTTGTAATGATAACCATTTGATGTTTTCCCTATGGAGCGACAACCATCACCCTTTTGATCATGGGTCGTTGGGTATTGTGGTTGTGTTGTTATGCCTCATCATTGTGAATGATGGTGGGCTTATGTTGCCCAATGTTGTAAATGATTTCTTTGTTATTCTTGTAGTTGTGTTATCTTTACTGCGTCACAATGATAATAATGTGTCATGTCGCCTAGTCCATAGAGGACGATGGTGGAATGTTAAATCTGTTCCAGCAATAAGCTTGCATGTACGGTAATGAAACTATCATTCTCCATGAACAACATCCATATCGTCCTTGGGGCAAACATACCCAAGTTGTGGGTTGGCTTATATGGCTTTGGCCTCAACTACCATGTTATAAAGCAACAATCAAACAAATTTTGGTCGTTCATCAAATGATAAGGGTATAATTTGTTTAACATTGAATGAGGGTTCTTCAAACCCGAGCTTGGTGGAAATTGATCCCATGATTTTGATCATATTATTATTGTTGATAAATAGTTAGCATGTTGTTTGAATTCCTTCATTTACCTTTAGAAATCAATAATGACATCATTTGGTTATTTTCTTATTTGTATTTTATATACAACTTTTCTCAAAATGATAAGAGCTTGAAATAACGAAGCACTGGTAACTCAAAACTGTAACTGCAACTACTACAAACAACATCATTTTGCATTAAATTGTAATTGTTTAGCTGAAAATAACATCGTTCTGTTATAAATAGTGAATGCTTATTTGTAATAGTATCGTTCTATAATTGCTTAGCTGAAACAGTATTTTTCTATCATAAATAGTGAATGTTTATTTATAAATAACATTGTTTTGTAACTATTTAGTTGAAAACAACACCTTTCTGTAAAAACAATGAGAGTTATATGTAAATTGCATTGTTCTATAATTGCTTAGTTGAAACAGTATTGTTCTGTCATAAATAGTGAATATTTATTTGTAAACAAGATTGTTTTGTAACTGTTTAGTTGAAAACAACACCTTTCTGTAAAAAAAGTGAGATTTATTTGTAAACAACATCATTCTATAATTGTTTAGCTGAAACAACATTGTTCAAATATAAATAGTGAGTGTTTATTTCTAAATAGTATCATTTTGTAACTATTTAGTCATAAACAACACCGTTTTGTTATAAACAGTGAGTTTTTATCCATTAACAACAACGTTTGAATATCAAAGCTTGGTTTTGATACAAACAATACAACAATATGTGAGACTGTTAAAACAAACTTGTTCTAGTTCATTTATTTCTTGAATTTTTGACAAATGAAATGTCAAATGGAGCATTATTTAAATGATACCAATCTGATTTAATATTTTGTATTTCTGAATGTATGTACAAATTTATAAAATAAGTTGGCACATATATGTGTATGCACATAGACCATTGTCTATGTGTATACACATACTTGTGACATACCTTCTTTTGTTTCCTATTTCTTTTATCTTAAATGAATATTGAATTATGATGAATGTAATCATGTGACATGTGCTTTTAATGGATGAATAATGTATTGATCAGTTCCATTTGATTTATTTTCTAAATTTTAAATAGAATAGAACAACAACACCTAATAGATTAGAGTACCTAAGGGTAGATGCTGCTAGAGGGTAGTTAGTTGCTATGAGATAACTTGATGTTGAAAGTTACCTTCTAGGACGGGTGTCAAAATGAAGTTCAGAGAGTATAGGTTTTTGCTTTTACCAAAACCTATTGTTTGTTGTTGCAACAATATTCTTATGCTTGGCCAAGAAAATTAGTTCATTATGTATGTATGGACTTTGTGATAACACTCTACCATTCCTAGGATATATCTTGCATTTTTTTTCTAACTTGTAGATAGAGATGCATGTTGATGTATGGGTGCACACCAAATTCCACCTTGCAAATTGTTCTCTTGCTAAACCTTCCATGTAGGTTTGGGTATTCTTTAAGTTGGAATAATTTCGGGGAAGCATAAGCTTTGTGGTTGGGTGGTAAAGCACTTCAACCATGTTCTCGTCCACCAGTGGAGGCGAGTGTCAAGAGGAACCTTGGATGTTTACAAGACTATCTTAGTCCATGATGTAACCTTGATATAACCTTGATGTAATATTATTACATTGTATTGACTTTGTGGCCTATGAGCCAAGCCAACTTGGATATTGTAATTGGCATTGAAATTGAATATATATACATATTTGACTCATTTTAATCAGACATGTGTTGCTATGATTGACAATAGCTACTTAGTTATGTCTTTTTAATTTGAATATATTCGTATGTCATTTGCAATAATATAAATTAAGTAATAATTTGGAATAGGTTATTACATGTGGTATCAGAGCTTAGGGTTTAACTCTAGGCCTTTGAGTCTACCATAGCCTTTACTAGGGAATAGTTGACCCTTGACCAAAAATTTAGTTTTCCTTAGAATTGACCAAACCTAGATTGAATGCAAGTATGGGAAGGTCAAAGGCGGGATGAAAGAAAGGGAAAACCATTAGGAACTCACATTAGAAAGTTGTAATGGAAGAAAATTCTAAGACAGAGGTTCAACCCAAGATTCTCGATGATGAGACTCTAGCTCAAGCCCTCACATGAATTAAGCTAGAGAGAGGCAAGAAGATTGAGGAGAATCAAACACCTAAGATCAAAAATCTTTCCACAATCAGAGATTGGCCTCTAGGGTGTGGACCCAATGCACACTTGTTAACTAAGGAGGAAAAGGAGATCATGTGTGCTCAGCCATCCTCTTCTAAAAAATTTGATGTATATTCAGATGAGGACCTAGAGGAATGTCCTCTTTCTGATAATGAGAAAACTAAATAATGTAACAAGAAGAAGGGTCTATTGGCCCACATTTAATATAAACAAAACAAGATGGTATTTTTGGTGTGTTCAAACAAAGAACTCCAAAATATGTTTAATGTGCATGAATGTGTATGCCTTTTGTGAATAAGGGATATATGCATGTGAATGTAATGATACATAGAATAAGAACGTTTACTCATAGAACCTAGTGTTAAGTTTTGGTAGACGTGAAATGTGATGCAAGTCAAATGTGAGCTAGCATGGTGACCACTAGGTAAGAGATGGGTGGTAGTGGGTCAGACAATGGACCAAACAATAGGCTAGAATGGATTTTATAGCTTTTGAATAGGAAAGAGGCTCGCATGGACCACATAGAACAAGAGGTTCGAGTGGCATGCGAGGACCGGGACCGAAGGAATGCAAAAGTCAATTAAGGAGACAATGGTCCAATAGTAGGCCCTTGAAGTTGAATTGAGGAAGAGCTTGGAAAATATATCAAAAGAGTAGCACTTCCTAAGATTGATGGTAAGGATATTGAAGTAGAAGTGGAGGCAGGGATTATAGAGATGGAAAAATACTTTGGACTCCATAAATTATTTGACTAGACTAAAGTGACATGGGCTATGTATTAGCTCTCAAGTGAAGCAGTGACTTGGAGGGATAATGAAAAGTCAAAAAGGAACCTTCAGCCTGCTGAGATTACTTGGGAACTCTTCCTCCAATATTTTAGGAAGTGATGGTTACCACAACTCTTCTTTGACAAGAAGGTGACAAATTTCCAAAACCTAACTCAGGAGAGCATGACTATGACTCATTATTAGGAAAAGTTCACCAACCTATTGAAGTATGTGCCCCAGTACTAGGGAGATGAACGTTTTTATATCCAAAAGTTCATATTAGGACTTAGAACACACATTGGAGTAGAGGTGGACATGCATGATCCTCTCACCATGAACAAAGTCTTCCTAAAGGCCACCAAAGAGGAGCAAAAACTGCAACAGTTATCCAACTACCGCAATAATGAAAACCCTAATTCATGGTTTAGTAACAAGAAATTTCATAAAGGAGATAAGAACCATCAGATCTGTAATCTCAAGAGGGAAAGTGAGTCGTAGGAGAAAGGTGAAGATGGTAATGGTGGAAAGAACAAGAAGGAAAACAAAAATAAAGGTAAAGACGACCAAAAGTAGAAAGGCTTCAGGGAGGATGAGCCAGGAGGTCACAAAGGGCCTCGTGATGGATTCTATACTTGTGGAGGTGATCATTATGCCTCAAATTGTCCACAACGATCGAAGTCACAAAAGGAAGGAAATTATCAGCAGACCCAACATCACCAAATCCAAGCTACAGTGGATAATAAGTAGGCAGAGTATTAGGCCTTTCCAGTTCAATTGACGAGTAAGCTCTACGGCCAAACTGTCTCTATTTTAATTGATACCAAAATTGCTAAATGTTTCATAGATCCTAGAGTAATTTCCAAAATACATGTTAGACTTGGATACATGGAAAAATCATGGACAGTCTAGTATGGTAATCGATCAGAGCGGAGGGTAGATACATGTCTCTTTTGCAGCGAGTTCGAGCTTTCAACCTTTCAAACCTAGGTCAACCTGTATGTGGCACCTTTAGGCTCATATGATGTAATTTTGGGAATAAATTAGTTAACTGAGCATAAGGATAGAGTGAACTGTGAGAATAAGGTATTTAATTGTCTAGACCATTACGGGAACCCAGTCAAGATTTGTGGAATGCAAAGACCCTTAGAGCTTAGACAAATTTCTACTATGCAGCTCAAAAAGGCTCATTGGAAGGGATGTGCAATTTATGTTGTGCATATCAATAAACCTAATAGCAAGGAATCGTATCTCGATGACTATCCTATTCTCAAGGAGTTCCAAGATGTATTCCCTAATGAACTCATGGAGTTACCCCTGAAATGAGAATTTGATTTCTCTATTGACCTTGTACTAGGAGATGAGCCACAATCTAAAGTGCCTAATAGGATGACCACTACCGAACTCTATGAGTTGAAAGACCAGTTAATGGAATTGTTGAATAAATGACTTATTATACACAGTGTCTCCTTAGGAAGCACCAGTTGTCTTTGTGAAAAAGAAGGATGGAATCCCGCATTTGTGTATAGACTATCAGATGTTGAACAAGGTGACCATCAAGAACCGATACCCACTCCCGAGGATCGATGAGTTGTTTGACCAGATGAAGGGAGTGAAAGTGTTCTCCAAAATTGATCTCAGGTTGAGGTGCCATCTGTTGAGAATAAGGAAGAAGATATTTTGAAGACTTCCTTTCAAAATGGATATGGACATTACGAGTTCACCGCGATACCTTTTGGTTTGACCAATGCACCTGCAACTTTCATGAACCTTATGAATAGTGCATTTAGAGATTGTTTGGATGACTTTATTTTGATCTGCATTGATAACATCATAGTTTACTCAAAGTCTATGGAAGAGCATGATAGGCACTTGAGGATAGTCTTACAGTAGCTGAGAGAAAAGAAACTCTTTGGGAAGCTATCTAAGTGTTCATTCTACCAAGACAGGGTGCACTATTTAGGCCATATCATTTCAGCCGAGGGAGTCTCAATAGACCCTAAGAAGATCAAGGCAATTGTGGAATGGACAGTGCCTCAGAATTTGTCAGAAGTTCGTTGCTTTAGGGGCCTCGCAAGATATTATAGAAAGCTTTTACAAGGGTTCTTCGAGATTGCATCTCATATTACATCACTCCAAAGAAAGGGAACACAATTTGAATGGACTGAGAAATGTGAACAGGCATTCCAACTCCTAAAAGAGAGGCTCACAACAACACCAATGCTGACCATTTTTTATCCTAATGGAATATTCACAGTGATCATAGATGCTTAAGGAGAGGGATTGAGAGTAGTACTAATGTAATATGGACAATTGGTAGCGTATGAATCAAGGAAGCTTAAAAAATGTGAGGTGAACTACGCACCACACAATTTAGAATTGGCTGCAATAGTTCATGCCTTGCAGATGTGGAGGCATTATCTCTTAGGGAAGCCATTTGAGATCAAGACAAATCACTTGGGATTGAGATACATATTTACTCAACCAAACCTTAATGCACAGTGGAGAAGGTGGTTGGAATTCCTTAGTGAGTATGAATTTAGAATTGAGTATATAAAGGGAAAAGAGAACATAGTGGTTGATGCTCTTAGAAAATGAAGACATCTAGCAGACATGATTTTGACAAGGTCTAATTTGAGACAACAGGTGATAACAACATCTGCCAGGGGATGGGCACTACAAGAAAGTGAAGAATGCCCTAGCAGAGAATTCATCATATCATCAGTTCAATGGGTATGAGATCGAACCGGATGGCATTTTGAGATACCAGAGAAGAAAGTATATTCTAAACTCTAGAGAGTTGAGGAAGTTGTTTTTAGAAGAGGTTCATAATGCACCTTATTTAGGACACCCCAGAGTATCCAAGATGATTGCAGAATTGAAAACTCTGTACTTTTGGCCTAAACTCAAGAAGGATGTAGTGGAGTACGTAGCCAGATGCTTAGAGTGCCAACGAGTCAAGATTGAGCATGCACATCCAGTTGGGATATTGTACCCTCATGACATACTTGAGTATAAATGGCAAGTGATCAGTATGGGATTTGTACAGGGGTTACCTTTGAGCAAGAATTGGCATGATGTTCTCTTGGTTGTGATTGAAAAGTTGACCAAGGTGGCAAACTTCATACTAGGAACCTTAAGGATGGATCGTTGACCCTAGCTAAGAAAATTATACAAGAGATCTTCCATTTGGATGGAGTTCTAGAGACTATCATTTCTGATAGAGACACCCGAATGACCTCAAGATTTTGGATGACCTTGAATTTCGCATTGGGAACCAAGTTGAATTTCATCTCGGCTTATCATCCTTAGACTAATGATCAAACAGAGAGGGTGAATCAGGTAGTCGGAGACCTCCTCCAAATGTACTGCATGGACCAATAGTATAAGTGGGAAGAATATTTACTGTTGGTAGAGTTTTCTTACAATAACTCTTATCACACATCCCTAGGTATGGCACTGTTTGAAGCTCTTTATGGGAAAAAGTGGTGTACACCCCTTAGTTGGGATACACTGGAGGATAGGATCATAGGACCTGAAATGCTTAAAGAGATGGAAGAACATATGAGAGCCATTAAGAACAGACTGAAAGAGGTAGTTGACCGACATAAAAGTTATGCCAACAAGAATAGAACTCTTAGAAAATTTTTGGCAGGGGACAAAGTTTTTTTAAGATTCAGACCTCATAAAAGTTCCATTTCCTTTGGAAAGTCTTCCAAGTTGGCCTCGAGATATGTGGGACCGTTTGAAGTCTTGGAAGTGATTAACCTAGTTGCTTATATACTTGCTCTACCACCTGCTCTGGCTCGACTTCATAATGTGTTTCATGTTTATTTTCTTAAGCCATATCATCTTGATGTAGCTCATGTGCTTGATTGGCAATCCTTGTAGGTACAAGATCCAGGAGTGGTGCTAGTGGAGCCCATTAGAATCCTAGATAGACACAACATTAAGTTGTGGAGCAGAGATATTAGTCAGTTTAAGGTCCAATGGGACTAGTACTCAAAAGATAGTGCTACATGGGAGGATGCGGAAGAAATAGAACACTCCTTTCCACATTTACTTTCTTAAGAAAGAGACTTTGATGACTTTGTTTGAAAATTTTGGATTTAAATATTATGATGTTTTAGTTTGGAACAATTTGATGTGATGTTGATATGGACATATATGCTTGAATTTTGATTAAATAGACATCAGGACAATGTCTCTTCCAAGAGGGGAAGGATTTCATAACCTAATTTTATTGCATTTTGAATTAAAACATGATAAGTTGAATTATTGAGGAAATTCAATATGTTGAATGGAAATTTTGATATTTTTGAAAAGATTGAAAGAAGTTGACCGTCGTTGACTATGTGATTTTTTTTAATTATCTTATATATTATCATGAATTGAACGTTACTAATGAATTTTGCAAGCGCAAGTGTGTGCAATTGCAGCCCGTGACAAGTTGAAGGATGAGAACACGGTTGAAGTAGGATCATTTAGTAGGATCAAACGGTGAGCCTGATGGAATCTGGGTGCATACACCACACAATGACATGATAACTACATTTAAATTCATATAGGAAATTATATTAAGTTGACTGAGATGATATAGTGACTGAAAAATATAGACTTGTGAAATGAAAATACATGCGAGATCTTATTTAATTATCTATCTTGATCTTGTGTGTGTTCGAATTTTGAAGAAAATGAAAGTGTGGATTAACATATAAATGAGTGTGTGTAACTTAAAAAAGCTATTTCATTTAAATAATGATGCTCGAAAAACAATAAAATTTCATGCTTATTTAAATGTTGAATATGAACATGAAAACATCTACGAACAAATACATATATATATACACATGTATATATATGTGAATACATGCACACATATATATGTTTCCATGAACAAACATATGTGAGTGAATGTGTATGAATATCAAAATATATAAATATATATATGGTGTATATATATATACATAAATATTTATATTTCTTATCAGTTGAATTTGAAACCGATATTATCATAATCAAACTGATAGAATTTAAATAAAACTTATGAGAAAGATCTCATCTGATAGACGACTACCATCGAAATTAAGGAAAAAATATAAATTATAAGAATGGTGAAACTAAACATTAATGCCCACTATCACTCGAAACAGACCCATAGTGGAGGCCCATGAAAAATCAAAGAAATTTGCTATTCTTGAAAGACTATCATCAACTCCAACTGAAGAAGAATAGGCAGTTTTTCGAACATTGTGGGGAAAAATTCGAAGGGAAAAATCCTCATAATTCAGAGGCATTTGGTGTTTTTGTATTGAAATGTTTGCATTCTTTTACAATTTCAGCTATTGTCAAATGCACAATCTGAATATTACGTTGTCGATTTCTATAGAATTGAATGAAATTTTTTATCAATTTACATTTTACAAATTATATGATCGAATTTGATAAATGTTACTATTGTGAGCTCAGCCATGTCGGCCTATCCTTGACCGGTTTCGCTTTATGCATGTTTCACCCAAGGCTTGAAAGTCAATCATGATTTACTCTGTAAGTTTGTAATGTCTCCACTTTCTCCCTCGTGCATTGATTGCATGTGTTTCTATTCATCTCATCACATGGCTATCGGATGAACTGATAAGCCTGTGATAGAAAAGTAACAAATTTTAAATTGTCATCACCCTTTTTGGGGTAGGCCGTGAGCCTTCACAAATATTTTATGTTGTGATTTATTTTGTTCAATGATAAACATTTGATGGTCACCCTATGGAGCAAGAACCATCACCCTTTCGATCATAGGTCTATGTGTATTGTGGTTGTGTTGTGATGCCTCATCGTTGTGAGCGATGGTGGACTTATGTCACCCATTATTGTAAATGATTTCTTTGTTATTCTTGCAATTATGTTGTCTTTACTACATCGTAGTGATAATAATGTGTCATGTCACCTAATCCACAGAGGACGATGGAAGAACGTTAAATTCGTTCCAGCAATAAGCTTGCATGTATGGTAATGAAACTATTGTTCTCCATGAATGACACCCATATCATCCTTGGGGCGAATATACCTAGGCCATGGGTCAGCTTACATGACTTTGGCCTCGGCTACCATGTTACCAAGAAATAGTCAAACAACTATTGTCCGTTCATCGAATGACAAAGGTATAATCTATTTAACATTGAATGAGGATTCTTCATACCCGAGCTTGGTGGAAATTGATCCCATGGTTTTGATCATATTATTATTGTTGATAAACGGTTAGCATGTTGTTCGAATTCCTTCATTTACCTTCAAAAATCAATAACATCATCATTTGGTTATTTTCTTATTTGTATTTTATATACAATTGTTCTCAAAATGATAAGAGCTTGAAATAACGAAGCAATGGTAAATCAGAACTGTAACTGTAACTATTGCAAATAGCAACGTTTTGTATTAAATTGTAATTGTTTAGCTAAAACGACAACGTTCTATTATAAACAATGAAAGTTTATTTGTAACAATGTCGTTCTGTAATTGCTTAGCTGAAACAGTATTGTTCTATCGTAAACAATAAATGTTTATTTGTAAACAACATCGTTTTGTAACTGTTTAGTTGAAAACAACACCTTTCTGTAAAAACAATGAGAGTTGTTTGTAAACAACATCGTTTTGTAATTGTTTAGCTAAAATAGTATTGTTCTGTCGTAAATAGTGAATGTTTATTTGTAAACAACATTGTTCTGTAACTGTTTAGTTGAAAACAACACCTTTCTATAAAAATAGTGAGAGTTATTTGTAAACAACATTGTTCTATAATTTCTTAGCTAAAACAGTATTGTTCTGTCATAAACAATGAATGCTTATTTGTAAACAACATCATTCTATAACTGTTTAGTTGAAAACAACACCTTTCTATAAAAACTGTGAGAGTTATTTGTAAACAACATCGTTCTATAATTGTTTAGCTGAAACAACATTGTTCTGATATAAACAGTGAGTGTTTATTTGTAAATAGTATCGTTCTATAATTGTTTAGTCATAAACAACACTGTTCTGTTATAAACAATGAGTGTTTATTCGTAAACAACATCATTTGAATATCACAACTTGGTTTTGATACAAATAGTACAACCGTATGTGAGAAACTGTTAAAACAAACTTGTTCTAGTTCATTTATTTCTTGAATTTCTAACAAATGAAACGTCAAATGGAGCATTATTTAAATGATAGCAATCTGATTTAATGGTTTTTATTTCAGAATGTATGCACAAATTTATAACATAAGTTGGCACATATGTGTGTATGCACCTAGACCATTGTCTATGTACATACACATACTTGTGACATACCTTCTTTTGTTTCCTATTTCTTTATTCTTAAATGAATATTGAATTATGATGAATGTAATCATGTGACATGTTCTTTTAATGGATGGATAATGTATTGATCAGTTCCATTTGATTTATTTTTTGAATTTTAAATAGAATAGAACACCACCTGATAGACTAGAGCACCTAAGGGTAGATGCTGCTAGAGGGTAGTTAGTTGCTATGAGATAACTTGACGTTGAAAGTTACCTTCTGGGATGGGTGCGGAAATGGAGTTCAAAGAGTATAGGTTTTTTTCTTTTACCAAAACCTATTGTTTTTTGTTGCAATAATATTATTATGCTTAGCTAAACAAATTAGTTCATTGTGTATGTAAGGACTTTGTGATAACATTCTCTACCATTCCTAGCTTAGATCTTGCATTTTCTTTTCTAACTTGTAGATAGAGATGCATGTTGATGTATGGGAACACACCAGATTCCACCTTGCAAATTTTTCTCTTGCTAAACTTTCCATGCAGGGTCGGGTATTCTTCAAGTTGGAAGAATTTCGGGGAAGTGTAAGCTTTGTGGTTGGGTGGGAAAGCGCTTCAACCATGTTCTCGTCCACAAGTGGAGGTGAGTTTCAAGAGGAACCTTGGATGTTTACAAGACTATTGTAGTCCATGATGTAACCTTGATGTAATATTATTACATTGTATTGACTTTGTGGCCTATGAGCCAAGCCAACGTGGATATGGTAATTGACATTGAAATTGAATATATTTAAATATTTGACTCATTTTAATTAGACATGTGTTGCTATGATTGACAATAGCTACTTAGTTACTCTTTTTAATTTGAATATATTCATATGTCATTTGCAATAATATAAATTAAGTAATAATTTGGAATAGGTTATTACACTGATTGGTAAAGGCTTTTTTATTTTTGTATTTTTATTGATAGACTTGTTTCTTTTAGATGCATCATTAATAGGCAACACTTGTCGATCCAAGTCTAGGAAATGGGTGAAAGTGGATGATTTGGATGATATGGTGAGGATGTGATTCTTGGAATAGATCAACTACATATTTTATGGAGTCGTTTTGGGTATCCTTATCAATATTTTTAATATCAAAGGATGCTTGCATGACTTTAGTGGAATTGCAATTAGTCTTAGTATACACAGTATCAGTGGTTCATACCCTAACCCTTGATGCTCAATGTGGAAGGAATGTAACTCATATTCTCTAATTCTAATGTCTTTGGTTTTAGCCTTGATCTTCAAATTAGTGTGAGAGGTGGATGAAGTCAAAAGTGATGAAGGATCCATGTGTGAGGAAGGTAATGTTGTGGTATTGGTTGGGAAATGCTATGAAGCACCACGATTGCTTTCTAATAACTTGCAATATTGAAAGGGATTTTGATTAGCAAGGACAATCACTTCAATCCCATTGTGAAGGAACTTGAGGCATTGATGATATGTGGATGGGATAACTTGTATGGAATAGATCCATGGACAATGAAGAAGGATCTTGTATGGGAGATCAAGGTCTAGAATCTGACAAGTAGTTTCAATAGTAGTTGGTCCAACCTGGATCGGTAGCTTTATGAAACATTTGGATTCATTATTGCCCTCGTCATAGGATTTTATGGTAATATTCATTTGAGGACCAACAACATCATCAAAATATCCCAATTGTTTGATTAGATTCAAGCTCCAAAGATTAAGTCTTGATCCACCATGTACTAGGACATGCTTGATTGTGGTTTTATAGGTATGAGCTTCAAGATATAGAGGTTTGTTGTGAGATGGATCGATGGAAGGAAAATACTTAGTGGTAAATGTAAGGTATTGTAGAGAAGATAAGTGTCCTATCATGGCTTGAAATTGGTCAAGGTTAATGTTATTAGGGACACAACATTCTTGAAGTACTTTTTTGAGAAGCTCTTTGTGGATTGGGGATGTTCTAAGTATCTCAAGGATAGATATTTTTGTTGATATTTTTTTCAAGTGGTCAAGGATGTTGTATTTGATTGTAGATAGAGAGGAGGGTGAGGATCCTTGGATGGTGACTCGACCATGTCATGTAGTGACAACACAATCAATTGCTTTGATGAAAATAATGGCTACTTGAGAAGGACTTTGTTTAACACAACCGATAAAAAAATCATATTAGATATTATTGTTGTAGGTATAGGGTGTTGCATTAGAAGATTTAGAAGCTTTACCATCATTGTGTTGAGGGAACAATTTCATGTATATACCCAGTTGTTCATTGGGAGACTTTTGAAGGTCTTCAATGGTTATTTCTCCCTGATTGATGAGATCTTGGATGGACTTATTGAGTCTCATGCAAGAGGATGTTTTATGTCTATGGATGCAATGATATTCACAAATTTTATTTTTTATGCCAAGAGGGCTTAGGCACATATGGACCAAGGGGTTTTATAGCTAGAAGTTGGATCATGTTGCCTTGGACTAGCTTTCGGATGACTAATTTGATAGGTTCACCAAAGGGAGTGTATTAATGTCTAATGTGTCATTTAGGTTAACCTTTAGGGTTAACCACATTTTGTTGGGGAGCTTGATGATTTTTAGATGATTATGGTGGAGGTATTTGGATGTTTTGGACATGTTTGGAATTAATGACACCATCATTAACTATTTTTTTGTTCTTGTTCTAAAAATAGGATTTATCACTAGATTAATTATAAATATTTACCATTCCTTTGGTGATAAGTTGTTTCTCTATGGAAACTCATTTTTCTATTAGTTCATCAAAGGAGTGAGCACATTGCACTTATAAATGAAATCCCATTTCAGAATTTAAGTTTTGGCCAAATATAGTTACAAGTTATTTTCAAGTATGGGCCATGTAAAGAAACTAGCAAGATGTTTCTATATTTGTAAGAAAGAGGCAAAGCTTTCACCACTCTTTTATTTTGTGTTTTGAATGTACATCATGGTGATGTCATGTTCAATGTCATAGGAAAAATCTATGACATATTTTTTGGCTAGCTCAGAAAATATGGTGATTGTGTTAAACACACCATAACATTGAGGGTGGTGAATCAATATACTTCAAATTTCAATCTCAATATTTAATATTTAACTGTTGAAGCTAAGTTAAACTTTTAAAGCATTCATCTACTTAATCAAAAATAGGGAAGAAGATAAGCATCCACACAAGAACACAGTTGACACTAGTATACATGGAAAACTCCTTCAGGGGAAAAACTGCGATGAGAAATATTGTTTGGATGTATTGTCTAAATCTAACCTCACAATTATGAAACAATTACAACTTTGATTTAGGGCTACAACCCAAGGAAGCTACAACTCGCTGATAATAGTTTTAGGGTCACTCCCAAGGAAACATTTTCATCTTCTCCTCTATGCTTGAATAGTTGATTGTCTATTCATCAAACGGTCCTTTTTTTTCTTGAGTCTATCAAACAAGACTGCCAACAACCTAAAGTATTTCTTCTTGATTCCATTTGAAATCTTTGTCCCTGTCGTGTGAACCCCAAAGGACAATAAACACCACATAATTTTTTTTTTTGAAAGTGAAATATTACATAAGATGAATATGTATTTTCTTAACATGAAAAGCAAATACACGTTTTCAAAGTCAACTCCATCCTCTGGGGTGCATGAGATAGTTGTTACGATTCATAAACTTTTATCAAAAATGAAAGAGAGTAAATCCAAGCTTACATAATGATGGCATTCAACCATCCATGATTAAAAGAGAGAAAAACAATACATCATTCTATTACAACTCAATTCATAGATCAATAGTACATTTGTGGAGTATATTCCATAGATACACACATCATGATTACATTAATACATTACATATTGCTTCCCTTATAACAATGGGAAGATTACATCACGCACAAGAATAATTGCATCCATGAAGAATAAGGTACAAGGCGAAGATCATTCTTCAATCAAGTGAAGCTCTGGAGGCTTTGCATTTGTTTCTGCATCGCAAGCACAACCTAGGAACCCAATGGGGTGCATAGCACGTTCCACCCGACCATGTGGACCTGAAGGCCCACCCCTCGTGCTAGGAGATGACAAGAAAGGGATCCACATCCAAGCATGGTCAAGCAAAAAAGGCTAACTCAACAATGACATAACAACATCAAACAAGTACAACAACGCTTGTTTAGGAAACTCTTCCAAATGGTTCTGAAAAAAAACTCACAACAACAAGGGTGTACCAATCATAAAAGCCACAAAACGAATACACATGCGAGGAATGAACCATCTCGCTCATATTCATAACTAAGGAAAAACAAATCATAGAACATAGTACACCCGTGAGAACTTAAAATAGGAATATGATCAATGGAAACACAAAGGTTTAAACATGGGAAAATTTAACACCAAAATGGGTTTCCTATTGCCTCTGGAAACCTAACAACCTACCACCCATGACCATCAAAAGGGAGTAACTTAAGCATTACGGGTTCCTGACCTATCCAAAACACGAGGAAAAGCATGATCAACATGGAACCACAACATGCATAAGGAATCAATCCCAAAGAGCATTCAGAATAATAAATAACTATTATCATCTTCATACAAGATTGAACACAATAACCAATAGCTAAGTCTATTGACAGTTCATCCGAGAAAGACATGATGGGAAATCAAATAAGCAATAGCAATTTTATCCATGATCTCAAGCTAAAGGTTACAATGAGTTCGACTTTAAATAAGCTACTTACTTGATCAAAATAAAATATTATATACCGATACTTCAAGAAAATTCTATTATCCAAGAAGCAAACATTCCAAAACCCTAGGGTTAAAGCTTCACTATGCAATATTACTACAAGAGCTATACAATAGTAGAGTTCACAAGGATTATTTATGGTGTACCCTATTGCTACCTATGGAAACACTATAGTTACTTGCAATGATCGCTAATTCAACTAACTAACAAGAGTTATACCAACTAATAGATAGATATCTAGGTATCAAAAAGGGAAAAGATAATACTATTTCAAAACTCTATCTTAAGCACTAATTTATTTACTATTATTCTTATTATTATTTCAACATAATTCCCAATATAATTGAAATGATTAGAAAACCTCCTAAATGATCCCTACATGCTTTCAAACACATACTAGTATAAATCCATATATGGTTGAATAAATGAATGGTATAGTTGATTACACTTCTAGTGTTAAGTCTACCTACGTTATTTATTTCACATAAAATTATCTTATTAGGAAGTTAATGAGCAGATTAATGTTTTTGAAAGACCTCCATGGTATAGGTTCACATGTGGTACAAACGTATATTTATCATCACCCGGGTCTATTAATCTTAAGGATCAATTAACGAAACTTTATTTAACTAGATAGCCCTACCCCTTTTTTCATTTTGATGATAATGTTGAACGACGCATAGAACAATTCCACACGATATTTAAATATAAGAACAATTAAATATATATATATATATATATATATATATATATTAAAATCTACTTATTAATCATTAAATTCCTATTTTAATTAATTTATTATTGCTCTCAATATTAAATTACTAATAATTTTATTAAAAGAAAAATCAAACAAATATCAATAACATCTATATGTTTATTTCCTAAAGAATAAATTTAAAAGATAAAAGATAAAAGTAATAATTTATACAAATATAAGCATTTTAAAATCCCTTACATTTCCATTTTTTATTTATTTTTAATTCCCCATAAGGGAAGGAAAGGAGAAAAGATTAAGAGGGATATGATTATTATTATTTTAAAATCCCTTATACTTCGTATTCTCCCTTATTTTCTTATTAGAAATAATAGGATCTATCCTAATTTCAAAAACAACACGCTTTTTGGGTTATACATTGATAAGTTGGAAGCTTGGTTAAGCAAGACGGATGGGGATGGTATTCAATTGGCAGGTTATGTGGTGAAGCTACTCTTATATGCTGATGATCTTATCCTAATTTCAAAAACAGCACATGGGTTAAGAGAACATCTGAAAGCTCTAGAACTCTTTTGTCACGAGGTTGGGATGCAAGTGAATATCACCAAGACCAAAATCATGATTTTCTCATTGAATAGAAAAGATAACCAGAATACCTTTCTTTTTGAAGGCAGCCCACTTGAAATAGTCAAAGAATACAAGTATCTTGGGATTGACTTTCATTATAAGCTCAGTTGGGAGACTTGTCGGACGAAAAGGATACAGGGAGGTTGGAAAGCTTCTTACCTTCTACAAAATAGGTGTAGAAAAGCTAAGCTTTGGGATTGGAAAACCAAGAAAACCCTTTTTGGTTTGCTTGTTACTTCGGTGGTACTTTATGGGTGTGAGGTATGGGGAAGTAGTATGTCAAAGTGCAGTTGGAGACAACTAGAAAGAATTCAAAAACATCTAATAACAAGCAGTCTCAAAGTTAAAACCACTGTCCCCTATGAAATTCTTTTAGCTGAAACGGGGTCTTTTCCATTGGAAGCATCGGCTTTAATCTAGTTGATAAGTTATTTAAAGAAGGTTGAAAACATGGATAACCACCGTTGGCCTAAAACAGCTATGAAGGAGACGCTAGATCGTAGGAAGAAAACTTGGATGAAACAAAACCACAAGTGGATGAACAAGTGGGACATCAATTTGCATGAGTGTCCTAGCACCAATAGTGAAATAAAAAGCTATGTGACTGAAAAATTCAGAACTGCCATGTGGACAAACCAGATTGGACGAAAAAAAGCATACTACATCAAAAAGTTTAACCCGACAAAGGATCATGGTGAAAAAACTTATTTAGGTGCAGATATTAAAGGGAAAGTGAGGTTGTTAGTGGCACAATTGAGGACGGGATCACATCACCTTAGGTGTGAGACCGGTAGGTGGAAGATACCCAAGGAAACTTGGGAAGAAAGAACTTGTATTTTCTGCAATAAAAGGGTTGTGGAAATAGAATGGCACTTCATCATGGAATGCATTGCTTACGAGGATATCCGCACTCAGCATGAAAATAGTTTGAAAGTGGACAATATGCACCAACTATTTGAGGAAGATAAGATTAATCAGACGGCTAGCCTTCTAGTCAAACTTAATAGCAGGAGATCTGACTTGGAAAAGAGTATGAAGACAAATTAGGCCTGTTTTGTCTCGGTCCCATAGACTGTTTGGTCTCGCGGATGTCATTAAAATCTTTCATTCATTCATTCATCCCTTCTTTTTTTTAAGTAAGGAAAACATGGGGAATAGGGTGATGATATTTAATAGAAAATAAAGAAGTCTTCATTCACGTGGGAGGAATAAAGTGCGCATTCACTTAAAGCCATCTTCAAGACTGGTGGAAGAGAATGTGTTCTAAGAAATGTAAACCTTTTTCCATCATCCTACGGCTTCAGAAACATTCAAGGGATAGTGTTCCTATGGAGATTACTGGTGATGTTAAATGAAACCATCAGAATTATAGGCCTGCACTATTCTGATGTGCACAATAACAGATACCCAGAAATGATGAAGGGACATCCGTTCAGACATAACAGCAGGTTATTCTATCATATGATCGTGTGGATAAAAATGAATATAGGCAGAGTATTTCCAGCACAGTTTTTGTTTGGTTTAGTTGAATCCTAAAAATTGCTGCAACTACGGTAGATTGTCAAAAGAATCAAGCAGGGTGTTTAAATCTTTAAACCCCCTTTTATGTTCTAGTGCCGCGGTTGAGACCGGCTGGCAATGGAATCAAAGAGATTATATAAACCTCTACAACATTCCGATTTCAAGTACTGCAGATATGACAGGTTGCCAACGATGTCAGGGAGGCTGTTAAAACTTATACATTCTCTCTAAAACCTAAATACTTCAGCTGTGATAGGTTGAGAATGGTATCAGGACATTATTTAAAATGTATACACCCTCCAAAGTCTAAGTTCTGCAGCTGCGATGGGTTGCCAATGAAATCAGGAAGGCTACTTACGCCTCTACAGTCTTCTATGTTCGAGTCTTGCGGCTGTGACAGATTGCTAATGGTATCACTTGGGTTTTAAAATTTGCAGTTGTAGACTGGTAACTCCAAAACACAGAATTATTCAATGCTCCCTGCTAGCACTCTGATTGATAAGGATAAAGGGCCTGAAAATGCAACTGGGGTTAGTTCCAAAGTATACACTGATGTTGCATACTCATTTAGCGGCTGAGACAGGTTCAAATGAAGCTAGGAGATCTTAAGAGTTCTCCCTCAAATTTGAAAAGGTTCAGGAGGTCCACCCTGAGAACTGTGAAAGCTTAAAAGCTGAAGGCCATATATCTGCCAGCAAGGGCAGGGAGAGAAGGCT
Source organism: Sequoia sempervirens (assembly GCA_007258455.2). Lineage (NCBI taxonomy): Eukaryota > Viridiplantae > Streptophyta > Pinopsida > Cupressales > Cupressaceae > Sequoia > Sequoia sempervirens. The sequence goes on from VDFB02353493.1 coordinate 291,356,412, forward strand.
TTTGGAAATTTTAAGAAAGGCAACTCGTGGAACAGTTGACTGAGATAGTTCTAGTTTCAACTGACCGCCTTCTCATGAAATCTCATTCATATTACAATCTTGCACGACCTTGTCATAGTAACAATAATTATGACACCGCTGGCTGCTACTACAGGCATCAGTCAACGAAACCCAGAGGCCACAGGATTTTGTGTTGCCATTTTTTTTTTTGGCTGGGAAAGGTTGTGAATGGTATCAGGGAGATTGTTCAATTTATACACCCTCCATAGTCTGAACACTATGACAAGGCATGTGAACTGTTCTCAGAATGCCTCTAAGAATGTGATCTCAAGGGATGCAATGACTGTCGAATATGCACAAAAAGGATTTTAATGTATCGCTTGGGTTTTAGAATTTACAGTTGCAGACTGGTAGCTCCAAAACACAGAATTATTCGTCGCTCCTTGCTGACACTGTGATTGTTAAGGATAAAGGGCCTGAAAATGCAACTGGGGTTAGCTCCAAAGTATACGCGGATGTTGCATACTCATTTAACAATGATGATGAAGACGAGTAGTGAAACAATAACTCAAGGTCGAGGTAATTGGAGAAAAGACAGGCATCTCAAAGAGGAAAGTGATTGTAGGACGTGAACAAGACGGATTTATTGAAAAGGCTTTAGAAACTTTCAAACAAATGCAATTGGCAAGTAACACCAAAAGACCAGGGAGTTTATTTAAGGTTATACCCCCTTCTATTCTCAAGCGTTGCAGCCACGTTAGACTGCCTGAAGGATTAGGCAGATTATTTAAACCTTTAAACTTCCTATTATGTTCAAGTGCCACAGCTGAGAAAGGTTGACAATGAAACCAGAGATTATTTAAACCTATACAACATTCTATTTTCGAGTACAGCAGAAGTGATAGGTTTCCAATGGAATCAGAAAGGCTGTATGCGCCTCTACAATCTTCTACATTCAAGGTGCGAGCAGTTTGCAGGTTTAGAGGATAAGAGGAGCACATACCTCACATAGCAGCAACCCCTTATTGCATTGCATGTATCGCAGATCATTTGAAGTGCATCCAACAGCCCGTCTCTTCCAGAAATCCTTCTGGATCTGCATGCAGTGTTCTCGACGCATAGACCCAGCCCCTCCACCAAAAAGCATCCAGAAAGGAATACCTTGAGGGCAGGTGGAGGCACAAGCAAGACAGGTGTAAGATGATTCTCCATCCATAAGACAAGCGGAAAATGCAGAAGCAAATGCAAAACACGTGAAGAGCTGACAGGCTACTTGAAAGGCACGTGGCCCCAAGGGCTAAAATAAGATTCATTTTTTTATTATTTGTTAAGTTTGCTCTATATTTATGCCATTTTCCTTATATGTTTTAATACTTTATTGCACTCTATTCTCCTAGCATTATTCATGGGCTCATATCTTTATTCCTTATCATTTCTTTTATTTATTTATTTATTTGTTTATTTATTTTTCTTGCAACTTTACTCATGCATTATTCACCTTATTGTCTAGTATTTAATTTCACATTTACTATCTATTATTTCTATCCTTATATCTTTTCGTCCTATTTTTATGTTATTTTAACACATCCAGGACAATATTTAATTTCACATTTACTATCTATTATTTCTATCCATAATTTATATTTTAATTCATAGTGTATAATGACATTATATCTATCACTTCCTTTCATTTTTTCATACGCTTTCTTTTAATTTATCTCATATCATTATATTTCTATATTAATACTTTTTATATTCCCTTCTATTAGTTATTATTTTATCTTGTATTTATATATTCACTCACTTTATCTATCTTTCTTTACTGCTATATTATTTTATGTTTTTCTCTATTTATATAATTAATATATAAACTCATTTAATTATTCTATTATGTTGACTGTGTGCCTTTATCCTTATAATCATGATACTTTCCACACTTATACATTTTTATAATAACTTATTATTAATTTTGTTTAATAATACTATTTTTATTGTTATGTAAATCGTTTTTTAACAATTGTTGAACCTTCATCCAATATTTTGTAAATTACAACATCCAAAAAGAAATAATAAAATAAATAACATTATATAAGTTTATGAACTATTACATTATATTAATGATACAAACCAAGTACTTAGATTCCTCAATATTTCCGAGCAATCAACTCAATTTAACCAAACCAACTTACACAAGATCCAAGATGGCCGAAAGGAAGGGACACTACATCCTCCCCCCCTAAGCATCGACTTACTCCTGGAAGTCGCACAATGACATAAACACGCGCAATCAAATGCACAACAACACTGTAACGAACTAACAATTGAACCAAATAATAAAAATGACATGAAATAAACAATTAAGACTAATAAAAAACAAATCGTTACCAAAGCAGAAATGAGGTCACAAACAGACGACATCAAAATCGTAAAAGACGGGGTGACAGACTAGGACGAGGAATCTTTCTTCTGATTTTTTATCTTTATTATATGCTCATGTGAAAAAATAGGAAGTGATTGAACATTGCACTACCTAAGGTTGAACTTCGGCTTTTCTCTGGATAATCTCCTAATACAAATAGTCGTTATTTTGTCATTTACAACTTGACTTTTGTAACAATATTTACTTCTAACCCACAAACTCATTTCCAGATTGTCATAGCAATTTTTGGAATTACAATCCTTATGATTTGAAATGTAGATCTATGTTGCATAATGCTAATTGAATGCAATGAAAATCCTTATGTTATGGTTTCATATTTGAATGTATATTTGTTGTTACATTATTGTGATTTAATGTCTTCAATTACAATTCTCACCATTTGAGAATGGAGAAGAGAGGAAGTTTGAGAATGCGGTAAACCAGGAATTCATTACGCTAGCTTTTACTTAGAAACTCCTCCATCAGCATTCTTATATAAGGGAGATCCAGGTAGCCTTTCCATAAGAGTCTTCTGAATTTCATTAATTTCACATTAATTTCTTTTTGAAATTCGTGTGTTCAACCTGTTAATAAAAGTTATGTAAGTTTCAGTTTTGATGGAAACCACGTTAGGGCTATCCTCCAGCTGGATATCCTCACAATGGTTACCCTCCCCAAGGAGGACCCACACCCAAAGCGCAGTCCACAGAAGATGGCTTTTGGAAGGGATGGTGAGTTCTCTGCTTTCTTTTCTTGTCCTCAATGGTCATCTTTTGGAGTATCTGAGGATGCTCATCTTTATAACTAATTTCAATTCTACATAAAAATGAATTCATCATCTATCATTTTAGCATCCAAAATTAACAGTTTAAAGCCAAATTCTGCAACATTTGCTACCATCCTCCCTGCCTATGTCAAAATGGGAGTTGTCAAACAAGGCATTAACAAGGCACATGAACTATTTTCCAGAATACCTGAAACTAATGTCATTTCGTCGACTGCATTGATTGCAAGATATGTACAAAATGGTTTCTTGAAAAGGCTTTAGAAACTTTCAGGCGAATGCAATTGGCAGGTGTAAAACCAAATTCCACAACCTTCACCACTATCCTCCCTGCCTATGCCAAAATGGGAGATTTCAAACAAGGTTTGGCAATCCATCAAAGCATACTATATGCAGTTGTGCTACCATGTGTTGTTGTTGCGTATTGGAATAATGTTGCTTTTTAGTTGTAACATTGCTTGCACCCAAACTTCTTTCTTATTACGGCTTTTCATTCAGACCTATATTGTATTCTTAATGTTATTAATTCTTATTTAATTCAAAGCATATGTGTATAGAGTCATGAATTAATGTCTGAATTATGTTGTTGTCCATGGGATGCAATCTTCCAAACCTTCTTATTATTTGATTGTCAATAGGAGAGGATTATTTACAAATCAAGTTAGTCTATGAAGTTAGCTTTTATGTGTTTCACTCGCTTTAGATGTTCAGAGCATTTCATTAAATTGGTTATCCCTTTTTACAAATCAAAATTACCTAATCTACTGGAAAAGCATAGTGAACAATTAGAGCTAGACTAGAGATGGAACATACTATTGCAATAACGTCTGAAGATTATTCAACCTTGAGCTTTTAAAATAAGATACGCATCCTACCCCATCAATACACATAGTAATTTTCAAACCCCCTCATGAAATTCAAGTCATATGAGACAATCATTAATTGCTCACAATATATCATACAAACTCTCCGAAAAAATATACCAGATTTTTCCATACTTGTCCGTCACCAAGGTTTGCACTTCATTTGTTGAGATAATGTAGATTGAAGATTGAAGCATAGAGTACATTGAGGAATTAGAGTTTTTAAAAATCGGCTGAAAAATGTAGGTATTGGTCATGACGCTCGCAGAACGGAAGAAAGGTATATTTATATCTAAAAATATTATTTGAAATTTCCATGGATACCCGCTTTCCATTATATCGGCTTTGCACTTTGCACTTTGCACTTTGCACTACTAACATTCCCATTTCTGTAATTAATAATTAATTTGATGTGGTCCTATGTTTCTTTTAGAATATAAATATTGTATTTTAGAAATATTTCATAGAGCACCACTGGTTTAGTGGTAGAATAGTACCCTGCCACGGTACAGACCCGGGTTCGATTCCCGGCTGGTGCAAGCATTTTAAATTTTTGGGGTAAAATACGTGTTGCATAGAGTAAGATACATATTTAAAATGTCTAATTGTGACCTTTGCGGGTCGCTCCAAAAGGGTTTATAAACTTTTAGCTGAATGAGCAGACAGGACAGAGAAAAAAAATGCAAAATTATTTAATTATGAAGTTTTATTCAGTTATTAATATTGGACATGATTTTTTATTGATTTTTTCAATTATTTAAAAAGTGGACAATATCATAATATTCTATTTTCATTGTTTAATTACAAAAAAAAATGTTTTTCCCATTTAATAAGTCATACAATAATTTTTTATCTATTTAAATTTGCTATTCAATAAACCATTGAATATCTTGGGCGTATTTTATATAGATTATTTTGAAGATATATATACTAGTTATGGGTAGTCATCGTCAACACTAACAACTTTATAGTCACAACTATTGGTCCAATATTGTTAAAAATATTGGGCATTTTATCAACAAATGCTATCACAACTATTGGAACCTGCACAAATATTAGGTCCTTTCAAAATATATGTCATGTTATAAATGTATAAAAAAAAATTAGTATTTTTTTTTTTTTTTATTGAAACAAGCAAAAATAATAATACATAAAAGAGGCAATCAAAGGCTGTCAAGAATGAGAATTCACATAGTCAAAATCTAGCAATCCAGAACGAACTAAAATCTAAGGAAAACAAAACAAAACATGACTTCAAAGAACAAATTACAACAGCAACGACCAACCACACAATTTACCACTTGAGACTCTAAATTTTAACAATTATTGTAATTGATTAGAACATATTACATCAAAAAAATTAATATGAATTTGGTTCAATTATATTTATCTGAAATGTTGTTCAATAAAATTACTAGATATGTTTGATGTGCTTTAATAATTGAGAGATAAAAGTATATTTTTTTATTTTAAAATAACTTCCTTAAAAGACATAATAAATTTGTTTTTTAAAAAAAAAAAAAAAATTATGCAAAAGTCTTGTTGTATCAAATGTCTAAACTTCTTCCAATAATTTTTTTTTAAAAGATAAGTAGGCACATAAACATGTGTATGCTTTCACTTGGGGTCTCATCTTACAATCATTTAATCATCCATAACAATGATTTTCTAGCAAAATGGCAATGGCCAAGATGATAAAATCAATTGTAAATAGTTTAAAATTGCAACTTAAATCATTAAGATGGAATCGTTTTCTATTGACAAATTTAGAGGCTATATAACATTGAGATATTAAATAAAAATCATTTTTAATAATTAGGAAAAAAAAATTAATTAATTTTATATTTTAAAATTCTAATTAGAACCAAACACAAAGAAGCTTGTATACTACATAACATAATATTGGGCTTCTTTGTATACTACATAACATAATATTGGATGAAATTAATATGTTGCACAAAGTATGAGATGGAATTTGAGTTATGCAACAAAGTAAATGTGTGTATGTACAATAAATAATAGAAAATATGTAAAATCAAACCAATTTTAGTTTTCTTATAATAGTTAGTGATGTTAACATTTGCTTAATATCTTTTTTTAATTTGATATTTAAGATAGGTGGGTGTTTTTAAGTTATTATAAGTTTTTAGGATGTGCTTATAATTTGTATGAGAGTATCTAAAATGTATGTGATATTTCAATGAATTAGTATGATTTAAATTAAGCTAGTGATTCAAGGACAATATGTTAGTTAAGAAATTTAGTGTATTATAGGGATAAATTTAAGAAACTTTTTCCTAGGAAAAGGTATAAAAATCTGACATTGTTCTAAAATAAAATTAATTCTATTGGTGATTTTTTTTGAGAAAAAATATTAATTTGATTGGCAAATATTTTTTAATCACTTAGAAGTTTGTAGAAAAACTTGACAAATTATACTTTTATTGAATCCAATAAAATAACTTTCTTGACAAATTAAACATGTATTCAAACCAATAAAATATTTTCATTGGCAAATTAAACATGTATTCAAACCAATAAGATATTTTGTGGCCAATCAAACCTGTATTTAAACCAATAAAATATTTTCATTGGTGAATTAAACTCGTATTCAACTAGTAAAATAACTTCATTGGAAAATTTACTTTTTCATAGGAAAAGGTATAAAAATCTGACAAATCTCGCATTGTTCTAAAAGAAAATTAATTCTATTGGTGATTTTTTTTGGTGATTCAAACCAGTAAAAGAAAATTTAGTGTATTACAGGGATAAATTTAAGAAACTTTTTCCTAGGAAAAGGTATAAAAATCTGGAAAATCTGGCATTGTTCTAAAAGAAAATTAATTTTATTGGTGATTGTTTTTTGGAGAAAAAATATTAATTGAATTGGCCAATCTATTTTAATCACTTAGAAGTTTGTAGAAAAAAATCTTGACGAATTATACATTTATTGAAACCAATAAAATAACTTTCTTGACAAACTAAAATGTATTCAAACTAATAAAATATTTTCATTGGTAAATTAAACATGTATTCAAACCAATAAGATATTTTTGTGGCAAATTAAACCTATATTTAAACCAATAAAATATTTTTGTTGGTGAACTAAACCCATATTCAACCAATAAAATAACTTCATTGGAAAATTAAACATGTATTCAAACCAAAAAAATATTTTCATTGGTGAATTAAACATGTATTCAAACCAATAAAATATTTGTGTGGTGAATTAAACTTGTATTCAAACCAATAAAATATTTTTGTTGGTGATTAAACCTGTATTCAAACCAATAAAATAACTCCATCGACCAATTAAACATGTTTCAAACCAATACAATTTTTTTTGGTAAATTAAACATGTATTAAAACCAATAAAATATTATTTGGTGAATTAAACCTGTATTAAAATCAATAAAATATTTTCATTAGCAAATTAAATTTATTTGAAAATCTATAGTGTCATATTTGTAAGGGTACTAAAAAAAATTATTAGGGTTGTGTAAAAACCCTAACCCTTGTCAAAACCCTTGCACTTTATTTTTTGTTTGCTTGTTGATCGCTTGCTTCAGTCACCCAATCCCTTAAGTTGCTTCTTCAAGACCTTTGCTCCATCTACCTATTAGCCCCTTATTACCATTTATTGGTTCTACATCCTAGTGTGTTATAACAAATTTAACGCACATTTTAATTCATGACTTAAGCGCTATCACTAATAGTGTCCCCCGCTCAAGACACTTGTTGCTTTCTCATTTTAGCGCTAAATCCTTTCACAATACAATTTTTCATACCCAGTGCATATGAAATGAAATGAAATATTTTAATAACGTCCACGAGGCCACAGCAGCCTATGGGACCCAGGAACAACACAAGACCACCACCGAAAAGAGAAGACCCTAAACAGCCTAAGATCTTCGCTCGAGGTCAGCTCTACGACAGTGAATTTTGATGATGTAATTTGCTGATTTGACCAACCTTTCCTCCTCAAACAAGGTATTTAAGTTATCCACTTGTAAGGTGTCCCCATAAGTGACTCGAATATCTTTGTGCGTTGAGCACTCCATAACAAAGTGCCACTCTGTCTCCACTAATCCCATGTCGCAAAAACGACATATTCTTTTTTCCCACTCTTCTTTAGGAACCATCCATCTGCCCATTTCACATCTAAGATAATGTGAGCTAGTTCGAAGTTGAGCTATCATCATCTTTGCTCTCCATTTAATATTTGCTCCTATATATGCCTTTTCATCATGGTCCCCCTTGGGATTGAATTCTTACCAAGGAATAGAATTGCACTATCCTTCAAAATTCTTACCAAGGAATAGATGGGTAGTTGCTTCACATTAGAGTGGCCATCTTCATGTTGCAATTTCTTCTTTGGAGTGTATACATAAACTATGATGGCTTGACTTCCTTTGACTATGTATGACATGTGGTGGCTATTGATTAGGGTACAAAATCCTTTTGTATTGCATTTTATGATTATTAGTACATAGGCTAAATCTATACAATCCTTATATTGTTTAAGAAACTAACACTTGTCAAATTCTCATTGATATCCTCTATAGCGCATTTTACAAATCAAATATTATCCTTGCAATGTATTTATGCCTTAGCAACTAAAAGACAAATGGACATGCATCCACTCCCCACTTCAACACATAATGCCAATGCACCTCATTTTCACAAAAAAGATTTTTAAATACTTTATGCAATATACCTCATGAATATGCTAGATGTCCATCACACCATGACATTTCAAGATTAACAGATGAAATTTAAAATTGAAAATGACTACTTGCAGACAGTTGGATTCATTTGTGTGAATCATTACTAAGGAAATTAAGGCACAACATTATTGTTTTAAATTATATGATTTGAGATATTTCATATCATTGTAATCAAATCATTTCTAAATTTGTAAGAATGAGAAATTTGAGTTCTCAAAGAAAGTTGCACAAATGAAGACCAAGTTTTCCAAGTAAAAGCATAGGTAAGTCATTCTAGTTATATCCAAAAACTTGTGATAATTTCTAATAATTACTTGTGGTTGGTAAAGAACGATATTTAGAAAGGTATATGCTTGTTCATTCTCATACTTTGAAGGAAATTAAAACCTAGATTGATTAAGAACCAATTTTAGAAAACCCTACTTGTCTAAGAAAATTCAAAATGGCTGAATCCAATACCAAGTATAGGGGGGTCAAAAGGTTCCTCAAAGATGATTTAACAAAACAACTATCTACGTCTACTAGGAGGGAAAATCATGCTCAAGGCACTAGGATTTTGATAGATAGAATTAGTGATAAAGCCAATTAGATTAAAGGGATGCCATTATTTCTCAACAAGTTTGGAGTCTTTTTTAATATAGCTATAAGAGGAGTAAATTTGGCAGGCCTATCTCAAACCTTTGGACTCAAGATGAGTAAATTGGTGGTCCCAAATGTTTTCATCAACATTGATTTAACTAAGGTCTCAGTGCATAATTATAATACTAAAAATAGTTATTAGAAGTAATAAGGGAGCGCCATTATTGGAGATAAGTAGGAAGGCCATTGTGGATACTTTTGGCTTAAATGTTGCAACTAATGTGGGTATTTATTTTAGAGCTTTGAGCAGAGAATTTTCCAAATATAAGTATAGTTTCAGGGTGATATGATTGCCTCAACATAGAAGAAGAGGGCCGAATAGGAAACTAGTTAAGTTTTCTAGGGATGAGGTTGAGCCTTTTGATTTTGATATTTTTGAATATTACTTCATCAATACTTACTTTTCTCTATGCAAAAGTAATGGGAGAAGAAAGCAAGGTGCATATGTTGATGCTAGTTGTGAATATACAACACCAAGATTTGAATAGAAGTTTTGACTTTGCTTCTTATATTGCAAAGGGTATTCATAAGAAAAATTAACCGACTTGAAAGATTCTAAGGTTGGGTTGTATTTCAAACAATACTCTTTATTGTATAACTTGGTATTGCATGCAGTGGAATGAAAATATGGAGCAAACCCATGAAACTAAGAATGACAAATGATGGTGGTGTCAAATTTCTTGTCCAAATGTGGACATATTTATGGGATTTTCATTGCCCCTATACTAATTATTTGGTGTTTGAGAATGTATTTCTACAAAGTTATTTGGATAATTTAGGCCTCTGGCCTAAACAAAGATTATCTAACAAGGTGACCATGTTCCTTAGGACCTTAGAATTGGATACTGAAAAGGAAATTGATCACAATTGGGTTGATTGGTACCTACACACAAATTACACATTGATTAGGGTTTACAACTATTCTAGGTAAGTGCAAAAATATGGGGGAACAAAAGGGGGTCTTAGGTGGCCATTTTTTTCTGAAATCAGGAAAGACTAACCTTGGATGAGAAATTGAAAATAGTTACACTAAAAATATGAAGATGCAACAAAAACAAGAGTCATAGTGCTTTGAATCTACTTTCTAAACTAGTACTTCTAAAAAAATGGTAGAGATTAAGGGGTTCAAAAAGTGGGGTCACACAAATTATTCCTATTTTTTTCAAAAAACCATAACATAGCGTATGGTGTGGCCCCCTAAAATGTTAAATTTTTTTAGTATTTTAAAAATCGATTTGGTGAGAAATTAGCTAACACGTGTAGATTATTCCTAGTTTTTTTAATAATTTTTAATGAATATATTATTTTTTACTAATTTTCAAAGTAGACATGTATCCTAAAAAACAAAAAATTGAGCATGCTCCCCCCTAAATTTTTTGAAAGCTGGTCAAAAATCAATTTTTTTAATACATGTGTAGAATGGAGTCTAGTTTCTAAAAATGTAATTTATATGAAATTTCAATGAATGGTTAAAAAATAGTCAAAAATGCCACACATTGATTTTTGACAAAAATGAATACACTAACAAAAGAAATTAAAGATGAAAACCTTAACATACTCAAAACATGAAAAAAATTACATGGTTAGATAGTTAAGAGAGAGCTTAACATTATCGTGGTGTTTTTTATTTGACATTGAAATATGTGCAAACCTAATGGGTAGCACGCTCAAGATTATGTCAATTTTTTTACAATTTGCAAAAAACATGTCTTTGGACACTGAAATGTCACTCCAAGCCTTTGGGTTGGAAGCCCAAGGCAAATCCAAGTCAACAACTTGGAAATTTCCAAAGAAAACAAAAACATGAGTGCATTATAATGTGCCTCCATTATGTTTTGCATTGAAATTTTTCTTTCTCTTTATTTTTTTATTTCTCTTTCTCTTTCTCCTCTTTCAGTGAAATTATATACATGAAATAAACATTCAAGTATAAGTTAACATTTACATATGGACATTTACTTTCTTATACTTTATTTCATTTCTATATTTTCAAGATGTTTGAGAGTGGTTTTGGATCTCTAGTATTTATAATGCAAATTCTAGTTTTGGTAGATATTATAATTTTTCAGACTTGGTCAAATTTTAGTGATCAACATGTCAAATTTAGTAATCAACAACTTGTATCATCTCTCTCCCTCTCTCACTCATTGTTTATCTTTTACACCCTAAACCTCTCTCTCTCACTATCTCCATCCTTTTATTTGGCTCTCTCTCTCTCTACTTATCTTTATCTTCCCTCTCCCTCTCTTTATGAAATGATGCTTAGACAAATTTAAAAATGGCTTAGTGGGTTGTTGGGATTGTCTAGGAGGGCGTGTAGGTATGGATGATCCCAAAACTTTGAAAATACACAAAATACTAAGGAAAGCACTAAAGGTAGCCTAGACAAGTAGACTTTTCATGTGTCTTTGTACCTTTTGACACTTAAGAGACCCATTTAGGATTTATTATATTGTTTATCAACAAAGGGTGGATAAGGCTAAATACACAACATGGAAGCAACAAAAAGAAAATATGAGACACAAGAAATTTGGGTGTTAACACCCATTTCGTTGGTGGGAGAATTTACCCTGGCATGTATGGGAGTAATATCCATATTATGTTTATTAGGAGATTTATATACAATACATTGGAATCCTTAATTTGCATAAACATGAATGTGTTCAAGGATTCCTTCTTCATGAAGACCAAATCATTTTCTTTGATATTTAATTATTTTGCACATCCAATTTATGATAGGATATTTTCTACTATGGAAGCAAGACATGAATCCATTGTTAGATAGGTATTGTTAAATTTCTCATATATGTGAGGAAACCAAAATGAATAAAGGAAGTTCCTGATTAATGGATATGATATTGGTCCTTGGATAGGGTTGATAAGGGATTGATAGGCTTTTGTGTTTTTTTATGATAATTTAATGTGGGAATTTTGATTGTGTTTTAAATAAAGATATTGATTTTTTTTACAATATGGGTGCACTTTCATTAATCTTGATGTAGCCTTGATCAATTAGCTATTAAATTTAGTTCTTCAACTTCAAGAAATGATAAGCAGTATGTCTTCTTTTTTTTGTGAGGCTTATTGATGTTGTATTTTATGGGTAGCATGAAAGGGGTAGATTGTCTTTGTTTAACTTTTTGCATGGATTTATTTGTAAGAAGGTCAATGTTATGGGGATTTGGATGAATTAAACATACTCATTATTGAGAGGGGTGTATCACAACTCCACAAATTTGTGGTTGTGATTCATTTCTATTAACCGAAGTAGATAACATCCTTCATATCTATATAGGGTTGAGTATATTGGTTATGTTGATTAGATTGCTTAGTTTTTTTCTTAATACTTGAAGGTTTGGGTGGTGGAAGACTTATGAAAGGGGGAACCCAATTGCTCATTTGAGGTGTTAAATTGGTTAAGAATATATTTATTTTGGCTTTAGTTTTTACATGAATCTAGAATAATTTCTTCTTAGTGAGGGTATACACATGGGTCATTTAGATTAGGAGCTTCATGGGTCAATAAATTAGGACCTATTGGATTTGATGGATGATTTAGTGTTTGAGGGTTTACATGGATGGATGGATGGTTCAAGATGGATTAGGATCTATGGATTTTGATGGTTGATTGGATGGATTAGGATTTAGAGGGGCTAATTGAGGACTTGTTGGATTTGATGGATGAGGGTTAGGATGTTGGAGTAAATAGGTAATCACCTAATAATCAATTAATTATTATGCCCCTTTTATTGTATGCACTTAAGCTAAACTTAGGAATTCATTTTTATTATTAGATTAATCTAATTATAGTTCATGTTGTCTCATTACATCGGATGAGAAAACTTATTATAGTATAATCTAATCTTCGCCTAGGTTCTGATCTAGGGTTATTTTTTATTTTCATAAGGATTTATCATTAATTTTAATCAATAATTTGAGTTAATGTATATATAATTTCTCAAGTTATACATAGAAATTCCATCTTATTTTTTCTCTCTATTTGTTACAGTATAATTGCTTGTAGGTGATTTTTAGGACCTGTGCCTAGTTCACCATCAATTCCAACATAGGATGGAAATGGATGGATGGAGGATTTGATATATTCTATAGTCAAGGATTACCCATGTATTTTTTTTATTCAAAAGGTTTCCCCCTAGATGTTCAAGTTCATAGTTCATGGGAATAGAGGCTATCATTCTTATAAGGTAATTAACCATGGTTTCCTTAAATTTTCATAAGACATAGTCTATTGGGTTTTTTCTCTTTCCATAGATATGACCAGTTTGTTTTGCACTTCAATTTTTGAAGTAACTAATGCTAGGATATTGTTTGCTTAAGGGCGCTTTGGTTTATGATTAGGTGATTAGGGCTTATGGAAAGCTTGCTTGAGATAATATTATCTAAGAGGTCATCAATATATTCATATTAATGCACAATATTATCATCTACATGGTATTAATCTTGATTGAAAAGGCTATCATCATCATCATCACATTAAAATCAAATGAATTGTTGGATTGGTTGAAAAAGGGGGCCATAATTTCTTTCTTTGATTGGTTTAGATTTTCAAAAAAAAATGATTCAATTTTTTATATAGGCTTAGCACAATAAACATAATAATTAACACACTTCAATTCCCTATCTATTTAAGTAGGATTATTTGGTTTTGTATTCCCAAAAATATACTTTGATCCAATTATAAATTGAATGGCTTATTGATCTCAACACTAACCATTTTTTATCCTAAAGGTCACACAAGGGTACAAGAGGAGAGCATATGTGACCTACTATTTTATTTTATGTTATTTACCTTACAAATAAAATACGTGAAAGCAATGAAAACACATGTAAATGATGTGTGATATTGTGTCTTGGTCAAAAAAATATACAACACATGAGTTAGTATTTTGATAAATGGTCTTCTACTAATGAAACTAGGGAAAAAAGGGTTAGATTATGACATTAAAAGACTAAAAATGTCCCTGTAATTTATATGTGTTATTGAAAAACATAACACTTTAGAAAATGATAAAAAAAATATAGGGACATTATTACACAAAATGTGTCACTAGAAGTGTACATATATGCAATTTGATAATGTTCTTGCACTAACAAATAAAAATAAATATTCCAAAATAAAAAATAAAAATAAAAAACCTATTACAAGAGTATAAATACTACTCTAATTACATATACACTAAATTGGATTCACATATGCTAATCAAAAACTAAAAATACTAAAACAACTGCATAAACACTAAGAAGTAAAAAAAAGCACACATGTCACTACTGAATGCCCTTGCATTGCTTTGCTAAGATTGTAAATGTGATGAAGGTTGAAGCATTTGTGCCAAAATATATTTATAGTCTCCTAATTATGCATGTGTCATTCCATGGTATGCATGTGCTACAAGGTATTATGAATGCACTAATTTGTAGACCATCTATGCCAAAAGCTAGTGGTTTAGGGTTTTAGGTTTCTAGGTTTTCATATACATAATTGTGATTATGAGAATTTTTTTTGATATACTATATGTGTTACACAATAGCATGCACACACCAAATTAGAAATGATGATAATTATATGATAAAATATATTTAAAAAATCATAAAACACTAAAAATGGAAAGAATTAACTTGGGCCATGGTTCCACTGAGTGTGTCAAAATACTAAAAAATCTAAGATAAATCAATAGGAAAATATATATTAAATGTTAATATTTCCTTATATCAAGTATGCACCTTGTATTATAGTAAAAGGAATGCAAATAATGACAAGTAGCATGAAACCTATTACCATAAAAATCTTTGGTGACCTAGTTGATGTGCTCTAAGTAATGGTTGATGGTTGAAGTAGAGTTTGGATGCCCAATTTTGTAACATGACCTTGTTGCATCTAATATTCTTCCTTTAAAATGGCTAAGATATGGTTTAATTTGTAGATTTAGACTAGGTTTTATGGTTGGATGAGATTAGATCTCATAAGATGCAAGGTTAGGATGCATTCCCATGTAGGGAAGGATGAGAAGAAGACAAGTGATATCATGTGATTGGTGCATATTATTATGGAAAAGATGGAGGATAAATGAAGGGTGGAGATTTTATCAAATAATAATGCATGGTGCAAATTGAAAATGTTCTTTTTGGAGCCTTGCGCACTATTAGCTCCTAAAATAGCAAGTTCTCAATCCTAGAGACTTTCCTCACATTCAAGGCCAAGTTTTTACCTTCAATAATGTAAAGAGATTCTCATCTACATATTTTAAATTTTTAAAGCTTGTCTATGAGTGGGTAAACTCTCTCTTTTGGCTCAACTTAAACCCAAGAGAGTGTTCCTATAGGTCACTAAAATAGTTTAACATTTTAGTTAAGCAATGACTAATTAATCATTTTTTTACACAAAAACTATACTTAATTGCACCCTCAAACCCTAAAATTTATCACTAGATTAAGATAGTGGATGATGGAAGAATTTGAATCCACTTTTAGTGAAAGTACTATAAGGTGAAAATTCTTGATAAGAAGGTGTGTCTAAGGCTAAACTCCTACCTATGTGGAATGGGTGCTTAGTTTTGGTTTTTTAAATGGGTACTCGTTTTAAAATTAAATGGGTGCCTATTTTAAAATAAGTGCACTTTTAAAAATAAATGGGTACTCGTTTCTATTTAGACTATATAAATGTTCCTTTTTTAGAACAAGTAAGCATTTTGAACTAGGTATGAAATTATTAAATTTCAAATTTGAAACCCATATTTTTTATTTCATTTTAGGCTTGGAAACCCAACCCTCAACCTTAGACCAATAAATACAATGACATGTTAACAAAAAGACAAAATTGACTTTAGCAATATGGTTGACGACTTTTTTTAATTTTTTTGGACCAAATTATGATTTTTTTGAAAAAATAATAACCAATATAGAAATCATTCTCTACATGATGAAAAATATTTTACAATTATTTTATCTCAATTTGTGTTGGCTATACATGAAGGGTTTTAAAAATTGGTTATTAAAAAATTATAAAAGATATCTTGACCAAACTTCACCATCATATGCATCTTTCCATAAAATAAATTATAAAATTATATTTATTTAGTTCAAATATGTTGGTCACACACATGCATGTTTTGGCCCAAAACATACTATTTTAAAAACTCAACTTTTGTACATCTTATACAAAACCAACTTTTACTATCTAGATATTAGAATAAATTATATATTTAAAAACTAGAAACAAAATCTACATTTCATATTTTAACACCAAGTTAATATTTTATGTGTAAGTGTTTCAATTTTGTACTCAAAATATGACAATTTTATTTTCAAGAAAAAGACTTCTAATTTTTAACCAAAAAGTGGGCCCATTATCTTACACTTGCCCTAGCACTAGTTGAAAAATACCTATTATAGTTTACTAGATACCTTGGACAATGTATCCCTAGACAATAATATTGTTGTAATCCTTTGTGATGAATTCATGTATCATTTCCTTAATTCGATAAAGAAAAAACATATTAATGATTCTCAAAAAAATAACAGCTTGGTTTACTCAAAATTTATCCCTAGTTTATATCATTGAACCATGAACAACATGTAGCAATCCTATTCTACTTCCTATAGCTATTAAAAATACTTTTTTTTAATTTTAAATCTATGTTGTATGTCAAAGTATTAAGAACTAGTGCCTTATTGGGTCATAGAGTTACATTCAACCATTACAGTTAGTAAATAAAAAATCATAGTAAAGGCATGACATACAATAATCATATCTACTTAAAAACCCTTCTTCAAACTTATAAATATTCACCTATAATAATAAATAGAAAATTACAATAATAGTTTACTATGCATTACAGTGTTGTAATACTTGTCAAATTAGAGTTACAATCACATCAGCAAATGTGATGGAAGAAACCTCATAGGAAAGAAGACCTATCATACTTCTCTACCCAACATATTTCTTAAAATATTTACAAATGACCAAAGAGACATGTGAATACATATATCTACTACAGTACTTAGTTTCCTCCATGCATGTTCTAGGATGTTCTTGGACCTAATGGTTGATGAACTAACAGGGTTGAAACCCTACAACACTCTACACTTTAATTTTTTGAAAATTTAAACTGAACACCCTTTATAAATGAGAAAATTGATAAATAAGTAGATATTTGGCCTTGGAAACTAGGATGAATTGAGGAAACATAGTAGAAGAGTGTTGTAAGTGTCCCTAGAACCATCATTGTCATTGTCATTAATGTCTACAAGTGAGAGCAACACCATCATAATTTGCAAGGTAGTTTAAATGAGCCAAAAATCTTCATCATTTTAATCTTTGCCACTTTGCAATGTTGAAAATGTGTTTGAGTGTGCAAAGCTAAGAGGATGTATAAAATTTATCGTGAATCACCTAAAACATGGCACATGTATTGGGCTTCAAAACCATAGCAATTGCATTAAACACAAATGTGTCATTTTACAATTTTCCTTGCCTCTTTTCTTTAAATCTACACCTGAAACATAAAATCTCATCACGGTAGTTGATCAAATCAATTTGGGCAATCACAAAGGTCATCACTATGCATGAATGATAAAATTATGAACTATTTCCATCAATATGAATTGAAACTACATAAAAATATGATCCTTGTCACTTTGGCTACTTGCATTAATATTTTTGACTACTAGAGTGTCTATTTTTCTTTATTTGTGAATTTAGGGCATATAAATAGTTGTTTTATTCATCATTAGTAGGTGCAAATAAAAAACAACCATCAAATGGAACCCCACTTACCAACTTTATCAATAAAAAATTGTCTTAAAATTGAGTTTCAAATCTATGTAGAGAAGTCTTTGAGTAGTGAGATGACATCCCTGCTATTTTTTAGTACCTTTTTAGTGTACCTAAGACTTTTTTAATGACCACATGGTATTTTTGAGCCATTTTAGTGAATTAGCAAGAAGCTGATCAAAAACATGCAAGAGTTTTGAATTGTTAAGGTTCAAGGAAAAGTCATACCTTATGCACTTGGTTGGGGTATCGAGATTCAAAGGTGGAGAGAATATCATGACATGGAGTTAGGAGGAATAGAGTAATTTTGGTATTTTAACTCTAATAAGAAGATATAATGTAAGTTTTCAAGGATCAGAGTTTGAAGACGCCTTGAAATAGGTAAACAAGAGAAGGGTAGAGTACACAAGTAGGGAAAATTATAATAGGACAACAAGAGTAAAGGGAATAAAATTTAGGTGGGTGGCATGATAAGAAAGGGAAGTCTAAAATGTTGAAAAGGAAAAAAGGAAAGTAGAGGTGGAAGTAAAGGTTTGCAAGTAGCAAGAAAACTTCGAAAAAACACTAAAAACACCTAGGAAATGTTTCAGACTTGAAATTTTCACAAACCTAAATATATTTTTTTATTAACAATATACTTAGAGGTTCGTACTTGGGAAAAATCTAGAAATGGAAATTCATACAAGTTATTCTCAAATCAATTCTATATAGGAGTCAAAAGAAGCTTAAGTGAGAAAATTATGTGAGAAACTCAATGAAAATTTTTTACACTAAAATATTGAGTTCCAACATGCACTTGGAGCCATGTGAAAGATGTTGGAGCCTTGTTTAAGGTTAACCTTTAACTATTTAAATCAAATTCGGTAGAGGAATCTACAATGATTCATTAGTTGACTAAATATGTTTTTCTTATTCAACCAATGATGAGGGGGATTTTAGAGGAGCCAAATAAATATTAACATAATTATTTAATATCTAAGAGAATGTTGAGGAAATATTTGACTTAATTTAATCAATGTAATTTATTCAAATAAGGTTGGGACATTAAGAGAAAAGTTTGAATAAGTTAAATTAATTGGATAAAATAGAGTAATGTATTCAACTATATTAGATGAATGTTGGATCAATTAATTGAAAAGCTAAGACTTATTCAATTAATGTTAGAAGAATAATTAAAATGATCAATATTGGAAGCAAATGTGTGAAATAGATTTGATGTGATAATGATCAAAATACAAGTATAAATTTTAGGTGTCTACGTTAATAATGATAAACAAAAATTAAATCCATAGCATTATGTTTGGTTTAGTTGAAAATAATTGTTTTAAATGGGAGTTGCATGGATGTACCACAACTTACTAGATCAAAACATCAAATTTTGAAATAAAAATATGCATAAATGATATTACACCAAGCATGTGTCACAATTATTTGAAAAAGATATATGAGCCTAAAAAAATGGGTTTTTACAACATGGATGCAAGACAACTATTTATGAAAATTTCTAAGCCAACGTGAAAGGGTTTTATGTAGCATGGGTGCATGACAATTCTTTCACAAAATGTTTGAGTCAAAAGTACAACTAAAAAGAAAAAATACTCCCCAAATTTTGGAGGCTAAGTTCATAGAAGCGTAAAAGTAAAAAGTTGTGTCACACTTATATAAAGGAAACAACCAACACGATTCAACTTTTAAACTTGAACCACTAAAAACTAGCATATATGTTTTAAATTTTAAAACAATGTAAACTAATAAAATGTGAATTTTTTAGTATATTTTATGTTTGTATTTTTTTGAAAAGATTAAAAAAATTGTTTGAATATAGTTTTTATAAATTGACACCATAATCTAGTTATTGATAAAATGCTAAAAAATGATGTTGTAACATGAGGCACCAATCTTTATATAGTAATTTTTTTTTTTTTCCTTCAAATGTTTTGTGTCTATTTATAACTTGAAACTTCAGTGCATGGATATTTTTTTTTCCAATTTTGATAAATATATATATTTTTAAATAAATAATAAAATATATATGTATTGAAACATAGTTGTTTCCATTCAACGTCAACTTTTATATTAAATATTTATCTTTAGAAAATAGAAAAAAATATACCATCTTGATATAGATTCTTTTATCTAGTGCATCATATTTTTTTTCAAAATTTTATAATAAGTTTTAGTACTTTTCTTGATATAGTAATAAACCTAATGTTTTTTATATTGATAACCTACTTTTAGTAAAACTAAAAAATAAAATATAAATAATAATTAAACTATTAATATATATATTTGAAAACTACAATTATGGATATACAACAGGGTATTTTTACATTTAAAAAAATGTCATTTACATGTGTAGAAGTTGTTGAAACATCAAGTTTTTTAAATTATTTCATTTTTTGTGTAAATTGGCCTCAAAGTGGTCCTACATATGTATTTAACCAACAATTTTAGTTAAAAAATTTGTGGACATATCTAACTTATTTGGAATGAATCTTATTAGATCATATGTTAGACCAAAATTGTTTTTAGTTAGCAATACTAAAATTCACTTGTGTTAATAAGTTGGCTGAAAGTGTGACACAACTGTGTACTTTTACCTAGAAATGAAAAGAAAAGTTCAGTAGGTATCGAATAAAAAGATGCCCTTGAAGAAGGTATTTGACAATAAAACTATACAAAAATTACCACCAACATTGAGAGTAAAGGCCATGGATTTGAATTTGTGGAGGAGGACCAGAACCTATGTCTTTAAATTGTATCCACAAAAGAGATGCTTAAGAAAACTTGAAGATGCTATCAATAAATATCCTTTACAAAAAAATAGTTCTTGTATGCTAGATATATCAAATATTTGAATCAACAACCTAAACATCTATAATGAAAAAATCTATAAGAAAAAACTCTAAGACATTAGAAATAATTTTAATTTTGAAAATATAAATTCTCTATTTGAAAGTATACATGGATAAGCATATTTTATGGATCATTCTTCTCTATCATTCTACATAATGCAAAGTAATATTTAATCATAGAATTCTCAAATCTATGTTTAACGACCACAATGTGAGAGATTGTTGACATGACAAAATATATTCTACATCCTTCGAATTTAGAATATAAGGAAAGGTGATCCAGAAGATCTTCACCAAAAATTAAAGTTTCTCAATTTCCTCTAGAATCAACATCATCAGAAAGAGGCCAAAATTCTAATGCCAATGCAACTTGAACGGAGTCAAACGGAGCTACAGAGCCCAAGATATGCTCGGTCAAACCTTGGTTAACCCAGGGCCCGGGTCAGAGAAAAAAAGGGTCAAAAATTAACATTGTCAAAAGTGGTCAAAGTTGGTATCATCGTGAAGAGCTCATCGAGAGCTTTCTGACAACGTTCATTTCACATGAATTGGAGTCCATTTGCACCAGCTTCAGCCAGTCAAAGTTCGCAGAGAAGGTTGACTTTTGACCGTACGAACGTTGACGTCAGCATGCTAACTTGTTAGTCCGTACGGTACAGACAGTGACATGGAACACTCAAATTCTGACATGTGACATCTATGTCATCTTGTATAGACCAATCATTGGTGGGAACGTGGCACCTGTACGCCACATCAATAGACACGCCATCAGCCACATCAGCGAAACGTCAGCATCATCAACAAACAAATCAACATCATCAACGAATGATAGATTGACATGTGGAACTTTTGGTGTGACACGTGGCTCTGTTGGCATCCCTCCTATGGCTATCAGTTGGCAAAAGTATTGTCTTTACTAATAAAAAAAATAGCTACTCGCATCAGGCTCGAACCCGAGACCATAGGCTTACCGAACCGGTTGGCAACCGTTGCACCACCAACCTATACACTAACCATATTAGAGCAACGGTTTATTTTGTGAAGTAAATAGTTGGAAATGGGTTATAAATGAATGGTAGGAGACTCAACCCCCTAACCACCAGCCAACTAAAAGATTAAGTCACCGTTAGACCACGCGGGTTGTTTGATATATGTATATCCTGCATTGTATTTAAGCTTTATTTTTAGCTCGATTTGTTAAATAATAACCTTTTATGGTTATTTACATCCTCCAAATTGTAACTAAGCCTAACCAAAGGCCAACAAGAATGGTGTACGAAGTTAGGAGGGAATATTTTATTGTTTGGAGGTTAAAGCCTTATTTGGGCCTATTTTATGTATAAAAAGGGAGTGTTTAGAGGCTTAAGGGAACATTCAAGTGGTGAAGACTACAGAGAATTTTGGAGGGATGAATTGCTAATCCTATACGTCAGGAGAATGTTGGAATTTTGTCGTGCTTGAAGGGGAAAGCTTTGTAACAATTGTAATTTCAAATTTTTGGAGATTTTAATCAGATCGGTCTACTTTTTGGAGAGGGGCCTGGAGACATAGTCATTCTTACAATGAACTTCTTTATCAAGTTGTTCACATTCTCTCTTTCTTGTCTCTCATTCTGAATTTCGTCACTTTTGTTAATTCCATTAATTTAATTATGTGGTGTGTTAATTTCATTTTAGTAATTTGGAGTTTGAAATTGTAATCGTTATGCATTCTTAAAGCAATCGTCTTAGATCCGTTAATCAAATCAAAAGGCATACAATGGACATCCTTCAACTATCACCCTAAATCCCACAAATGTAAACCTAGTTGGTGTGTCGGCTTCTTCATGGTGTTATGTAGTCAAAATAGCCACATGAAAAGTCTACAACAAAAAAAAACAATCTAGGTTGTATCCAAGATTCAAGTAAATATGAGTTAACAAAGAATTTTATAAGCTTACAAACTTGTAACAATCTTGATTATATTTCACTAAATTTAATTGTATTTCATCCATTTATATAGGGTTTGAATCTAAATGAAATTGTCTTATTCTTTGATTTTACCCCATAAAGATACTTCTCATTGCAAAAAGGAAGTCTACATATCCCTTTATAGAGAAATTCAAGAAATAATGATTGTCTCAATGTGGTCATATAGTATCTTTGTGACAATAGAATCCATAGTTGAGAAATATGACCCTCTTCACAAATATCCTTAGGACCACAACTTGTCTAAGTATAGCTTGCCTTAGAAACATTGATGTGTTTTACATCAAATAAAGCCACACTCACATTCACGAATGAAATATAAATCATTTCCACAATAACAAATCGAATGTAATCCATACCCACATTCATAAACAAGAAAATTTTAACATATATAGTTGGAAAAAATAAATAAAATTTAAATATATCTTAATTTAAAATTCATGGAAAGGTAAAAGAAAATGATATTGAATCTCTTCATGGAAAGAATATCCTCCATGATGATCCATTTCCTAAAGAATGTTAGTGTCTTTATATTTATGAAATGATAAGTAGTAAGTCACAACTTTAACCCATCCTACACAGACTTAGAAAAAAATATAAAATAATAAATATAGTTTGTTGTACATGATACTTAAAATTTAAAAATGTTCTATCCTACCTCAATAGAGAAAAAGGATATAACTTACAAGTGAAATTATAATAAAAACTAGAGAAATGAAAATAACCAAATAAGAGAGATATATGTGGAGAAACCCTTGTGGGAAAAAACCTTCACACCTAAGGAAATGCAAAGCATGTATCAATCCTTTAATAGAGTTACACCAATACAACTTCTCTCTCTAAATTTCTACAACGCTTTGTTACTTATTTAACTTGTAAAACATCTTCTTTTCCTCCTACTCCAAGATTTAATATGCAACAAAAATTTATACGAGAAACTATAAATTGCTCCCAAAATCGTGGACTAAAACCATGAATCAAGTGGTTTACATGTATTTTATAGGTGTATAAACTTGCAATAATCTTGAATATATTTTATTGAAACTAAAAGTATTACTTCCATTAAATAGGGCTTGAATACAAATGAAATTATCCTATTCTTTGATTTTACCCTGGGTAAAGAGACTTCTTGTTGCTAACAATAAAATATACAAAGCCCTTTATAGAGAAATTCAAGAAATAATAGTTGTCTTGGTGGTCATATAGTATCTCTGTGATAATAGAATCTATAGTTGAGAAATATGGCCCTCTCCACAAATATCCTTAGGACCACAATGTGTCTAACAATAACTTGTTTAAGAAACACTATTGTTGTAATGCCCCGCCAAAGAACCCCAGAGGACAACACATCTAACTACAATAATGACAATTTTTTTTTAAGTACAATAACAAGAAATGTAAATCATATCTAAACATAACACATAATCTAAGCTTTTTCCTCTAAGGTTCAATGACTGCATTATGAACAAACCTACTTAACAAGATCTAATCATACATCATGGATTAATTAACTACAAGAGTTAATTTTAAATCCATAGCATTAAATAATAACAATATACATTCCATACGTAACATCAAATACTTAATCAATAAGATCATATAATAAGAACCATTGAGTACACATATAATTTCCCTTTCATGAGGGTACATCATTACATTGTCTCAAGCTTACATCACTGCTTCCCTAAATACAACGGGAAGATTACATTAATTTTACATTACATGATACAAATGAGATACAAGTAAATACATAGCATAAACAACTGTCTCTTGAACTAGTATAATATCCAGAATTTGCCACATAGGGTACACCCTCCATGCACATGAGCAACAACTGGGAAACCCAATGGAGGGAAAAGCACAATCCACCCAACCATGTGGAACCCTAAGGTCCACCCCCCAGCTAGGAGATAACAATAAGGTGCCACTACATCAAGCAGTCAAGAAGATAGTAACACAACACAAAAGGGATAACAAGACTCCAACATACAAAGTACAACAAAACATCACATAATAGTGACACCTCTTCTAGAAGCACACAAAATCAACAAAGGGGAACACAAGACTAGGAAATGCTAGTTTGCAAGAGGGAGGAGTGTCATCACATAGCTTGATATGGGTTACCCTAACAAACCTTCCTAGGCTACCAGCCCCCATCCTAAGTTACCCTGGCAACCTCTACCGATTGTCGAACCCCATACAAACTCATGCAGGATCAACATACCTTTCAAGAGGACAAGGCAGTTGATCTTTCCATTCCAGACCTTCCCACTCATCTCAAGCCTAAATGGGCACTTGAGCCATGAGTGAGGCATACCATTATCTTGATTCATGTGAATTACCCAACCCCCTAATTCATTTTAAGTTATCACTGGATTAAAGAAACTCTCAATGAGTTACCCTAGACACCACTTTGGGTGTAGATCCCCATTGAAAGCCACTCCCCCTACTAGCAACTAGAGACCCAACATGTCAATAGGGTAAAGCCATCTTGCACACTAAAATGAAGCCACAAGAATCACTTATCTAGAGTATGGCATGAACCATCTCACTCACAAATCACAACCATAATAACAAGTAAAGAGTGCAAGGCTAAAAACCCTCATGAACACATCCAAATATACAATCAACCACCTTCAAAATGGCATAATCATGAAACCAAAACTCGAGCTAATTTCCCCAAGCCTCTAGAAACAAACCTTGACAACTTACACATAGACCCCCCATTTACAACCAATAATCCAAACCCACTTAGATTTCCCCATACATAATGCAATTCAACTCACAATAAACCAATGTAATCAAAATATCCTCTCATCTACACTTTCTAGTCACCATAATTTGGTCCATCGAACATAGCGATTGCCAACTTATGCGCCATTGGATCTAAATTAAGTGATTAAGCTCAACAACAAGGAACCAAAGCTCTGATACCAATTGTTAAAAGGCATAGGACAACTAAGAGGGGGGTGAATTAGTTGTCACCAAATTCCAACACAAAACTTCAAACTGTATACACTCAAATTTGGTCTGGACGATTAATTAAATACAATTTATTTAATTAATAAATCTTTAATTCTTCTACTTATAAATAAATTGAAAAATTTATTTATATAGTTCACTTTCTCTAATTCTTTCCATTCTAAATCATTTTCTTCATATCTTAATTAAATGAACAAATTTAATTAGTTTGTTTTATTTAATTAACCTCCTCTCATTAAATTTGAATTTTTAATTCGAATTTGAGCACATTTCTACTAACTTCTTTCCACCTTCCACCTCATCATGTGTCTCATGGAATTAAATATTTCTAATATTTAATTTGGCATTTATCCTCAACAAATTCTAACCAATTTGGGACACTTGGCCTTCATCTCCATTTGATTCCTCTTCACACTTGGCAGATTGTTCTTCTAAAGGGAACACACTCCCCTTTTCTCTCTACCTCTTCATCTTCAACCATCCATTCTCCATATTAAATCCAGACCATTGATTTCTACCACCTAAGCTCATGCCTTGGAAAATCTATAAATAGGCCCTCATTTATAGCAAAAGGATATAGAGATTTGAGCATAATTACACTCTATAGAATTTTAATTGGCATTATCATTTTAGTATTTGAATTTTAGCATACAGTAGTTTCATCATGACATTTCCATTAGCAACATCTTAATTACAGTTGTTTAATCATATCATTTTCATCCAACACATCATAACATCATCATTATCTTTGCACATCATCTACAACTAGTTTAGCAATCATATAATGTAGGAAAAATCTCTTGCATTTCCAACATCTCTCATTTTTCAGGTTGTCATTTGGAAAGTCATGTGTACAAACAATTTGAGAGCAAATTGACTTAAAGAATCCTTGGAGATAGAGGACAATGAGACGCCATTGGGGAATTGTTTGTTTCAATTTGATTATTGTTTGAATTCCTTGATATAATGTTTCATTGGTGTGTTGTATAGCTTTTAATTTCTTATTCACGATACATTTTATATAGCACACATAAATTGGTTCCCACTGTGGGGCCTAGCCCTGTTTTTAACATTTTCTAGCAAGTTTTCATGAATAGGTTCATTCATGAATTTTGATGTAGCACACTCAAAGCCTCTTTCAGCACATAGGTGGTGACTTTCAACACATCCAAACTCTATTATAGCACATCTACCTGCTCTTTTAGCACATATACCTGCTCTTTCAGTGCATATACAGGATTTTGGTTTCCTTTTCTACTTTTGAGAATAGAGCATTGACTGTGTTTAATAATACTAAATATTTTAGCGCATATGCTCTATGTTTTAGCACATATACCTTTATTTGTAGAAACTTAAAGTTTTGAAGACTGATCTATATCTTTCTATTTTTCAGGTGCTTTTTACGCTGTCAAAGACATATATCTGAGACTACTAATGATGTTTGCAAGGGCTAGAGTTATTTTCCTTTAATTAAATTAGGCATCTAGTTTAATTACAAGGTTAATGAACACCATGTATTTTGTGTTTGTAAAGTGATAGGCCTATGCTCTCCCCTTTACTGGGTGACCAAAATGCCAGACTCACTCTTTCATTTTATTGCAATGGCACCTATAGAAGGCCTATCGTAGTGGGAAAAAGTACTCACCCTACAAGAACGACCTAAGTGGGAACAACTAAAGACAAGTATTCCAACCCACTATAATCAAATGTGATTGTTATGAAAGCCACATTCAATAGTAGTGTGCATTGATAACCATCCCCAAATCCTTTGTTTGAAAGGTTGGGAGGTCTCCTAAGGGATTTTATCATTTGTCACACTAAACGAAAACCCTTACTAAGAACTTTAAGTGTAGTAGCTAGCTAAGTTAGTTCCCGAACATTATAATATTCATAGTGCAAGGGGAGGGAAGAATCTTACCCCAAGATACTCACCATAAAACTACCAGGGATTTCTAGCCAAAAGTGGAGGATTCGGCTTTGGTTAAGACCCAAAAAAGGAAAAAACACGGGTGCTCTCTAGGGGGTGACAGGGTTGTGTGAGCTGATGTAGTTCTATGATGTAGGATGTGATGTTATTAATGACCCTTGACATTAGAAGAGTCTGATTGATCTATTTGTTATTGTTCAATACTAGTGGAAATCAAAGGGATCGGACCAGATCCTAGAACATACACTTGATGTTTAGATTGTAGGATGAAACAATTGTTTTACTACTTGCATCTGTGTTTGAAATCATTGATCAAAAGATCATCCACCAAAAACACTCAATTCACTAATTCAAAAACAAGAAAACCAGAAAAAAATTTAAAAACGGTAACATTTCTAGTTTAGCGCATAAGATTTCTATTCTGGCACATTTATCCCATCTTTCAACACATAAGCTTCCTATTGTAGTGCATTTGCCACATATTTTAGCGCATAAACTTTCAGTTGTGGGGCATTTGCCTCATCTTTCAACACATCAGCTCCCTATTCTAGTGCATCCAAGCTTTGTTCTAGTGCATTTACCCCATCTTTTAGCGCATATACTCCATGTTCTAGTGCATTCACCCGATACCTAAACAGAGAGCTAAATTGAACATCTATCAAACAACTGGAACCATATTTAGGGACCATTTTTAGAGCATAGATCATTCCTCATTAAAGCATTGGTTTAAACTTGAAGAAATTGGCCTTTGCAAGTTTAATCCCTTTAACTAAACTTGGATCAAACAACTTAAAGTGCCCAAATCATCAATCTTATCTTTGATTGTCAGTTGAGTTTCACTATCAGGATCTATCATCCTTCATCACAAAACAAATGCTCTACATCATATTTAACCATAGTCTCATCAATACGATCTATAATCCTATTTGACTTAGGTATCTCATTGGCACTCCCAAAACAAAGATAAAAGTATAGCAAACCTTTATTACTTGCATGCTCGTTTTAACAAGAGACCAAAAACAAAAACTCAAAGAAAAAGAAGCAGAGACCCAAACCATCATTGCAGAAGGAGAAGAAAATCCTTTTCACAAATTTCACCAACCTGAAACAGGTGAGATAACTGATGAGGACACTCAACAAGCTCAACAAGACCCTAAATTTCACAAGTTCATGGAGAAAATTTTAGAAAAAGATGGAGAGAAATACTTCTTGATGCTGGAAAATCAAGGTGTAAAACTGCCCAATGACTTTGATGTAAACCAATTGAAGGGAGCTCCCAAGAAAACAAAATTTGAGATCCAATGAATGCTTTAAATAAACAAATGCAAAATCTTCAACAACAAATCCAATAAATGCAAAGAGGAACAACAAAGAGATATTTGTTCCAAGACATCTATCCTTATTCCTTTGATAGAAATCTGAATATGATACCTTTTCCACCAAACTGTGATCTTCCAAAATATGACAAATACAATGGAAAAACTAATCCTCAAGATCATGTAAGAGAATTTTGCACCATGATTTTGTAACTTGCACATTAAGAGATCTATCTAATGAGATTATTTCCACGGAGTTTGGGTGGTCAATGCATGGAATGGTTTTCAAAACTCCCACCAGGTATTAGATCATTTGAATAATTGGTAAACAAATTTATTACCCAATATTCATACAACAGTCAACATGAAATAACCATGATCTTTGAAATACAAAATAGAAAAATGGTGAACCATTTCTCACATTTTTACAAAGATGGAGATGATTATTTGCTAGATATGCCTGTCCTATACCTGAGAAATAAAAAATGGAAATATTTATTGACAATCTCAATAGTGAGATGAGTTATAGACTCCATGCAGTGTCCACCCAGCTTTGAAAAGATGATTGAAAATGGACTTAAGATTGAGGAAGCCTTGGTTAAAAGAGGAGTATTAAAAATCTATAACGAAAGACCAAATGCTACAAACTCTTCTAATCATCATAACAGTAGTGAAAAATCCAAATTCTGGACAAGAAATAAAAATGTTGGTAATGATGACACAGTTGATACACATAACACAAAACTAGTCTTCAATTTATTAGGTATTACACCCAAAACCAATCAAAACAGTAGTGAATCTAAACCAGCTCCACCACCACAACACAGAAAATTTACACCTTTGGGACAATCACTTGAATCAACATTGAAAGAACTTCTTGCAAATAAACTCATAACATTACCAAAGGCGTGAAATTTTGAACCAAGAGTTAAACCATTATGGCGGAATGATGCATATTATTGTGAATTTCATAGAAAACAAAGGTCATAAAACAAATGATTGTATGCAACTAAAACAATTGGTGCAAGACTTGATAGATAGACGTGAAATATCGATAGAAGGACCTTAAACAAATGTTGATCATGGAGCATTCAAAAACCCTCTACCCAATTATGAAAAAGGAGAATCCTCTTCAACAAGCAAAGGGAAGAATGTAAATTATGTTTATGGTACTACAATCCTTCACATTGTTGTAGCTAATAATCAAATCAATGACATGAAGATCAAAGATAAATAAGACATTGTCGTAGTTGATAATCAAATCAATGACACCAAAATTAAAGATAAACAAGACATTGATGCAGCTCATAATCAAATTAATGTCATCAAAATCAACAATAAACAAGACAACATGTCAGTAAATGTGACCACAAGAGCATAGTCCAAGTTTGTATTGAAAGGAAATGCATCTAAAACACATGTTTCCCCTTCAAATCAATACAATATTGTAGATCAATTGCAAAATATCCCAGTGCAGATATCCATACTGGAACTTCTTAAAATTTCACCAGCCCACAAGGATATTCTGGAAAAAGCTCTAGTGGACACCACAGTACCAACTAATTTGGAAGTTTGTCAATTCCAAGCCATGGTGGGACATTTGAATACACCACATTGTTTATCATTCTCATAAAATGATGATGCATCCCACACGCATCCACACAATGCTTTGCTCCATATTGAGGTTATAATCCATAAACATCGAGTCAAATATGTTTTAATGGATGGAGGAGCTGGTCTAAATATATGCACTTTAAAGCTTATTCATGCACTAGTATTTTCAGAAAATGCAATAGATTCCAAAAGAAAGATCACCATAAAAGCTTATGATGATGAAGAAAGATCCTCTCAAGGACTGATTGTATTGCCAATTCAAGTGGGACCAGTTCAAAAGGATATATTTTGCCAAGTTTTAGACAAGGATTTGACTTAGAACATACTCTTGGGTCGACTTGGATCCATAAAATGCAAGCAATGCCATGAACATACTATCAATTCTTGAAATCCCCTTATAATGGACAAGAGATCACAATTTCAACATATTCTAATAATCCCCACTATTGCAACACTCTCAAGACAGTCCAAGATTTTTTTGTACCACACAACAGAGAGGTTGGACCACTTCCATTTCCTCAAGAAATGAAAACCAACTTAATTATTTGTCAAATCAATTTGAGAAAAATGTTCAATTGAAGGATAAAGGCATCGGTGATTCTATTTCCTCGAGTAATGAAATCCAACTAAATTCTTTTTCAAAATAGTTTGAGAAAAAGGTCCAGTTGAAAGATAAAGGCATGGGTAAGTATTCTTTTGAGCAGTCCTTATGTCTCTCACAGCTACTACCTTCCCCAAAAACATATGGAAAACCATCAACATCTAGACAACAATCTTCACAACCCATCACGATCTTTGATGGTAAATTTGTAAAAGTGGGTACTCTAGTTGATGAATCTGAAGACAAATACTTTCTAAATTAGCTTTACAAAGATGAAGAATAATCCCAAGCAATGACTTCCACTATACAAACAAAGAAATATGGTAAAGGAATCACAATCTTAGAAAAGATGGGATATGAAGGAAAAGGTCCTCTTGGAAAAAGAAAATAAGGTATTGTGGAACCAATTCAGCCTATCACAATCAATGCAAAAGATAAGACAGGATTAGGATACAAAGAAGAGACAAAAGAAGAATTGTGAAACCAATTCAACCTATTACAATCAATGCAAAAGATAAGACAGGATTAGGATACAAAAAAGAGACAAAAGAAGAAGCCACTCAGCAGATTTGTGAGTGAATCCTCCAACTGTAAGCTAGTTCTGAAATAGACTCGAATGAATATGAATGGGATTCACTATCTAAAGAATCTAGTCAAGACAAATAAATTGATGTGATAAAAAAATATGCACCCATACGTATGGAGGGACAAAGTTTAGGGTCTAGACCACTTGAATTTGGATCACTACATATCGATGACTCTAGTGAGGACAATCAAACATCGAGTGAGATAGATCATTCGGAGGAGAGTAACATTATAGACCTTGACATTGCTATCGAACACCTCGAAAACATTTCCATCATGACACTTACCACCTTTGACCTTGACCAATTTGATGATTCCTTACCTTTGATACATCCTGAACTCATTGACTGGGAACAAACTAAGCTCTTGATATCCCTATCTTTTTAGATGATGATGCCATTGTCAATTTCCTCTGTTCTGACAAAATCCCAAAAAATGTTCCTCTAGTGAATTTCATAATGAAGCTTCCAATTAGGGGGAGTTCCAAATCTCTTAGCTGCAAAATGAAGAATATAAAAAATTGATCTAATGGTGAAACCATGCAATGGCAGTATTAGATCATGAAAAAGTAAAAAGAAAGAGTGCATCCAATAGTGAAAACCTATTCAAGGCACTGAAGGATGAGAGTTTGACACTCTTCCTGAGCATTATCAAGAAAGATCTTCAGTATTGGTTGAGCCTATGCAATCCATAAATATTGGTACTACAGAAATAGCAAAGACCATACACATAGCGACATCAATGAAAGAGCAAGAAAAGCCAAATTTCACCAAATTCTTTGAAGAAAGACAAATCAATTTTGCTTGGTCCTATGTTGACATGCCAAGAATAGATCCGGATCTAATAATGCATCATTTATCCATAGCACCTGGAGTGAAGCCAGTAAAGCAAAAATTGAGAAAAATGCATCCACACATCGCCCTTCTAGTGAAAGAATTTTTTTAAAAATTACTAGATTTAGGGTTCATCCGACCAATTGACTATGCAGAATGGATTTCAAACATTGTACTAGTCTCCAAACCTGACAATAGCATTAGAATATGCATAGATTTTAGAGATCTTAACAAGGCTTGTCCGAAGGATGATTTTCCTTTACCTAATATAGACATCATTGTGGATTTAATAGCAGGACATGCTATGCTATCACTCATGGAAGGTTTTTCAAACTATAATCAGATCAAAATTGCACCAGAGGATCAAGACAAAATAACTTTCACATGCCCATGGGGTACGTTTTGTTGGAATGTCATGACTTTTGGATTAAAGAATGGAGGAGCCACTTATCAGCGTGCAATGACAACAATCTTTCATGACATGATGCACACATTCATGGAGGACTATGTGGATGACCTACTAGCAAAATCATACACTAGGAAAGGACATCTAGGAATCTTGGATAAAATCTTTACTTGATTGGAAAAGTTTAATGTGCTCTTAAACCCAAAGAAGTGTGTATTTGGAGTAACATCAACAAAACTCTTAGGATACATAGTCTCAACTAAAGGCATCAAAGTAGATCTAACAAAAGTTCAAGCAATCATGGAAATGCCACCTCCTAAGAACATAGCCAACTAAGATCTCTACAAGGAAGATTCCAATCCATTAGAAGATTCATCGCGCAACTGGAAGACAAAAGTCATGCTTTTACTCATTTGTTACACAAGAATTTTTCTTTTAGATGGGATGAAAAATGTGAAGCTACCTTCAATCGATTGAAACAATATCTGATGAATCCACCTATATTGGTACCACCAATAGAGGGAAAACCACTTCTACTCTACATAAAAACTACTAAGGTATCTTTGGGAGCTCTAATAGCACAAGAAGACTCTACAAGAAAAGAAAGGGCCATCTACTACATCAGTAGGACACTGAATGGCTATTAACTTAACTATACATTCATTGAAAAAGCTTGTTTGGCAGTGGTGTTTGCTACTCAAAAATTGTGAAACTACATGCTAACACATACCGTCAAACTAATAGCCAAGATTGATCCATTAAAACATCTACTCAGCAAAGCCACTCTAATAGGAAGATTAGAAAACTGGGTGATGATATTGAGTGAATTTGGCATTCAATATGTGGATAAAAGAGCAATCAAGGGCCAAGTAATAGCAGATCAGTTAGTTGAAGCACCGTTGCAAGATGACCATCCTATGCACATTGAATTTCTAGATGAATATGTCCTCACAATGACAGGACAACATTGGATATTATACTTTGATGAGTCTTACACTCAACATGGATCGAGTGTTGGAATCCTATTTGTTACTCCTCAAGGACACACTATCCCAAAATCTTACAGGTTGATGTTTCCTTGCACAAACAACATGGAAAAATATAAAGCATTAATCATTGGTATCAAGGTCACAGTGGAATGGAAAATCACATAATTACAAGTTTATGGAGATTCTCAATTAGTCATCAATCAGGTTAATGATGACTATCAAACAAAAGATGACAAGTTGATGTCGTACAAGAGAATGGTAGATGACTTCAAGAAATACTTTGTTGAGATCAAGTTTGAATAAATTCCAAGAGTAGACAACAAAGTTGCAAATGCCATGGAAACCATTGCTTCTCTTTTACAAATACCAGAAAAATGAAGTCGTTATGAATTCATGATGGAACAATTGTTTACTCTCGCATATGACAATCTTGAATCCCAAGTCGTGTACCATCTAGTCGATGTTGATTCTTCAATCTATGGGAATATTTATACCTATTTGAGAGACAATACCCTTCCACTTGATCTATCCCAAAACAAAAAATGCAACTTTATTCGTCAAGCAACCTGATACACCCTAATAGTTGATACACTTTATCGATAAGGTCTTGATGGTACTCTCCTTTGATGTCTTGAAGATAACGAATCTGAAACTGCCTTACGAGAAGTTCATGAAGGTGTTTGCGGTACTCATTCAAGTGGTCTTACTCTAGCTAAGAAACTCCTACGCTTGGGATATTATTGGTCGAACATGGAGAAAGAATCTTTTCAATTTGTTAAGAAGTGCAAGAAATGTAAAGTCTGAAAATCTCATACATGCATCGGCGTAGGAGCTACAACTATTCACATCGACCTGGCCTTTCTGTTAATGGGGACTTGATCTTGTGGGTAAGATTCATCCATCTTCCTCTAATGGACATAAATTCACAATCACAGCCATGAAGTATTTCACAAAGTGGATTGAAGTTGTCACATTAACCATGATCACTGGTAAAAAAATTGCCTCTTTCATCCTGAACTACATTGTCTATCGATATGGCATCCCTAGCTCCATTGTCACTGATAATGGTAGACCCTTCAAAAATCATGATGTACTAGAACTTTGTGAAAAAATTCATATCAAGCGCCACTTTTCCACACCCTATTACCCTCAAGGGCATGGCCAAGCAGAAGCCTTAAATAAGACCATTTTGAAAATCTTGAAGAAAATTGTCAATGATGTTGGACGTGACTGGCATGTTCAACTAAACCCTACTTTGTGGACATGCCATACTAGCATCCACACCCCTATAGGAGCCACACCATATGCCCTTGTGTATGGATCAAAATTCATCTTACCTATTGAGGTTGAGTTACCTTCACTATGGGTATCATTGAAAGGAATCATTTAAGAGGAAGACTATTGAGTATCCAGACTACATGAGTTGGAATTGTTAGATGAATGTCGTCAGCATGTTGTTGATCATCTGAAATCCTATCAACAAATATTTTCAAGGAGCTATAACCACAAGGTAAGACCAAGAAAATTTTAGGTTGGTGACTTGGTACTAAAAGAAAATCCTCACAATCAACAAGATTGGGAAAATAAGGGAATAATTGAACCTAATTGGCTAGGTCCTTTTGTTATTGTATCGGTATATCGATCTGGAGCATATCAGTTATCAACACCCGAAGGGGACCTATTTTAAGAACCTATCAACAATCTTCATCTCAAGAATTTTTATACATAACTCATCTAGTGCACAGTTAAAAAGAGAAAAATGCAAAAAAAGCAAAAAAAATGAGAAAAATACAAAAAAAGCAAAAAAGCAGAAAAATCCAAAAAAAAGTAAAAAAAGGGAAAAATACAAAAAAAGTGAAAAATCAAAAAAATCATAAAATAAAAAAAAGTGCAATAAAAACAAGTAGTGAAAACCTGGCAACAAGCGCTATTTGTGATAGATTATCTTTTCCATCTATTGGAACGTGTGTCAGTCGTCCACTTTTCGCCATTGTTATGCATGTCCATCATACAAACCTCATGTATATATCAAGGCATCATGGTTATGTTTCATCTTGGCTTGGTGATCATTATATGCTTTCACAATAAATGGTTGGTTTCTAACTGGGGGAAAAATCTTAAACTCACTAGGGGCAATCTACTTTGAGCTTAAAACAACAGGCAAGCAATAGTAAGACAACACAACAAACATAACGATCACAACGAAACTCAACATTGAACATCAATCACAATCTTTCAAAAAACCAACCATCCAAATCAACGACCAGATCGATCAAAACAAATCTAACTGGATGATGTTCTTCTGAATCATGGTTTAATCATTTTAGCATGAATGTTCAACTGTTGTATCTTGATTTTTGTTATCATTTCTCTGGAGCAACTCAAGGATGTCATGGACTAGAGAAGCTATGATCGAGTATGATATTTTTATTTGTCTATTGTCTGTGAGTTGATCATTACTACTATGTAAAATTTTCGTTAGACATGCTCTATAAAGTATCATTGATGGTATTTCAGATTTGCATAGGAAAAGGATTAACTCTTGTTTGTTTTACACAAGCAATACTCAGGTCATCTCGGTTAAATTATGCCTAGATGCTTGTATTACCTTGCAATATCAAAAATCAATGGAAGTTGTACTCAAGTCTTCACGGTTTAATTATACCATTGATGTTTGTACTAACTTTCAACATATCAAAAGCTGAATGATGATAACAAGCACAACAAATCGGTTGACAAGATGACAACATTGCATAACTGGATTGGAATGGTTAAGATAGATTACATCCATATTAGTTTTTGCATGTGCATTTTAGGTTTTCCAAGGTTGGAAAATTTCAAAATGATTTCTCTCTCATTAAAGGATTGAGTACATTTGGCATTAACAAAAAAATATCATTCACATGTAGTTGCATAATCATTATTATATCATACATACATTAGAAAGCATTATTATATCATACATACATTAGAAAGCGTTATCATAACATACATTCATCCACGCATTAGATCATGTATTTGCATTAGGAAAATACAAAATATAATAATAATAATAATAAAGTGCATCACATCTTATTTACATGATCCAATCCATCTCATATATCATAAAGCATCATCCATAAAACATATAGAATCATAATCCATGCATCATCATTTCATTATTATATCCATTCACAACCATGGCTTAATCATATAAACATCACATAGCATATAGAGCAGAAATCAAATGAATTCATCATAAGCATTCGGCATAAGAGCATGTAGACAACATATAAATCAATAGTCTCCACTGCATCTCATATAATCTCAAAATAATCAATGTCAAGTGTACAATGATATCACAAAATGTGGAGAGATACATCAACAAAGTGGCAAAAATCATAAAGTCCCCAACTGAACAAGTGAATACATCAAGTGTCAATACATCAAATATGAACACAAAAGCTATGTGTTGCTCCCCCCAGACAATGTAGGCCTTGTTGTGCCTATTGTTGCACCACCAGATGGACCTACACCTGGATCTCTGCCTGATATATCTTTGGGAGGTGGCCTAATCACACCCCTGCTCATGGTCCATGATTGACTCCGACCTAACCTAGCACTGATAGTTTTTTGTAACTAGGGGCACGCCGCTCTACAAGAACCACCTGGCAATATTGTAATCTGTAGTACTCTACCTCTCGGGCCAAATGTCAAACCTTTCTAAGCATATACCCTATAGTAGTACCCTTAGACACTCTCTATAATCTCTCGACTAAAGCCTCTGCATGCTAACATCTTTGTCTAGCCTCATCTTTCTCTGTTGTCAAAGTGGCAATTTGTGCCTATGCCTGTACTAATTGTCCTTGTAAGCTCTCCACCTGTAACTAAAGAGCATCAATATGTGCATGTTGTTGATGGGAAGGCACATGAATCTGAACATGGGATGGTCCTACATGTTGTTCTCTCGAGGGAACCATAGATCTCCTCCGAGGTACTCTGAAATCTAGTATCTCTCTACCACCTACATCTCCACCATCTCCTCCATCACCATCATCCCCTCCATCCCCACCATCTCGCTCATCCTCATCACCATCTCCCCTATCCCTCCTCCATCTTGGTGCATGTGGTGGTGTTCTATCATCATCATCAAAGGTTGGTATTGGCTCATCAAGACTCGATATACTCAGTACGACATGTGTGAAGAAATACTGAGCATACTCATATGTCATCACACCAGCTGAGATCTCTAGATAATAATTCCATACATGTGCCTGTAATCCAAAATACTCCTCACAAGTTGTATCATATGAAATGGTGGGTCCCCACTCTGTAATATCCTGCTATCTTCGAGCGTATAATGCAACTCCCTGGGGCATTC
Organism: Sequoia sempervirens; assembly: GCA_007258455.2. NCBI lineage: Eukaryota > Viridiplantae > Streptophyta > Pinopsida > Cupressales > Cupressaceae > Sequoia > Sequoia sempervirens. Next base: position 291,395,070 of record VDFB02353493.1, read on the forward strand.
CTTGAAATCATCCATACTGATGTAGCACCCTCATGAGCATAAATCTCTCAATAAAAAATTGGGTCCATCCAATCAAATATCTCGATGTGAAAACATATGGAATCTCCATATCATCCTTGGGCCACTGCTCACAATCCAAGTATGGCCGCCATGTAACAATCTCCAAATCATTGAGAACTTACCGCCAATACTCTAATTTTCCCATCTTTTGCTAGACAATACCACCTGCGTACCCGAAGACATATGTTCTGCCAACTAGATGATCTCTCTTTGCTACAGGACAAGTCACAACTATATGCTTCCAAGCCCAAATCTGAAGCAATGTCACTCCAGCTGATAAACTCACCACTCCAAGATACACTACCTAATGCAGATCATGATACAAATGTGCTAACATATAGGACCCCCATGCATATTGGATCCCCTAAGTGATCATACTCTCCAATATCCTACCCCAGCCAATAGACAGTCCCTTTGACCTATGGTTGAGACATAAGAAACCTTCGACGAATCCAACTAGAACAGATGGTAATGGATAATATGAACCAACCATATCTTGCCATGAGATCTCGTAACCACTAATCTCGTCATCAGTAAAGATCCTCCTTAGCGCCTCAATACCTCCCTGCTTTGTATGATCATAAATGATTAACTCTCCAACAACGGGAATCCCCAATATCTGGCACACATCCTCCAGAGTAACTGTCATCTCACTGGTTGGCAGATGGAACGTGTAGTGGTCACTATGCCATCTCTCAGCTAAGGCAGTCAATAGTCCCTTGTTTATCCTATATTGGGGCATATCAAGCAAAGAGGACAAACCACATCATCCAATAACATCCAAATCTACCTACACTAGATGTGGAATCATATCCCAAGTCTTCGGGTAGCGCTCTCGAGACTGAAGAACTCGTAAGTCCTCCTATCATCATAACGTATCACAAATCAACATTTTATCAATCAACCTATTAGTCAATCTAATCATCTCTAATGAGATTATGATCAAATCTTGTTGAGCGTCTATCATTGACTCTCGTTCATCATGAGGTCAATCATCATCTATCTTATCATTAACTCTCACCTATCATGAGATCAATCATCATTTATCCTATCAAACATCATCAAAACAATGACTGACACGATCATCAAGCATTAAAAGTAAGGAGAACAATCAAAAAAATTAAATCCTGGTGTCAATGCGCATAAATAGTGCATCTATGCATTGAAACAAAGGATACACTAAAGAATTTCATTGATGCACCACTTTGTAACCTATATGTGCTAAAACCTTGTATGTGCTAAAACATATAACATATGCACTAAATTTGGGTCTAAAATGCACTAAAACGCACTTAACAAAATTTAAAACATTAAAAACACACCAAAACAAATTCAAATTTCAAAATGAGGTTTATCAGGGTACGTATCGAAGGTCCATACATAGCAGGGTGGTTGTGTAGTAGAACTCGCTCGAATCGGTGGGTGTGGTATGGGATCACCATCTTGCTCAATCACTCAATTAGCTCAATCTCCAATTGCAAATGAACTCAAGTGAGCTCCTTTTTCACCTTTTTACCATTTAAAGGAGTAAATGGAAGGTATTTAAGTGGGATTATTTTTATTTTTCAAACAAGGCATCAATTAATTACTTGGCATGGTTCATTTTTCTTTATTGGGAGATAAATTGTGGTAAAATCATAGAACTTGAAAATCATTAGACAATCATTAAAAATTCAAAAATTCAAACAATCCTAAAAATTCAAAAATTTCTTGATTTATCTCCCGAGGGGGCATACTTGCATCATCATTCAAAAATTAGCATCTGGGGCATATCAAAATTTTAATTAGCACTATCAACAATTTTTTCTTTGAAGCAATGTGTCGTAAACACATCACTTCAAAGAGGGGAAAAATGTATACACTCAAATTTGGTTTGGACGATTAATTAAATACAAATTATTTAATTAATAAATCTTTAATTCTTCTACTTATAAATAAATTGTAAATTTTATTTATATAGTTCACTTTCTCTAATTCTTTCTATTCTAAATCATTTTCTTCATATCTTAATTAAATGAACAAATTTAATTAGTTTGTTTTATTTAATTAACCTTCTCTCATTAAATTTGAATTTTTACTTCAAATTTGAGCACATTTCTACTAACTTCTTTCCACCTTCCACCTCATCATGTGTCTCATGAAATTAAATATTTCTAATATTTAATTTGGCATTTATCCTCAACAAATTCTAACCAATTTGGGACACTTGGCCTTCATCTCCATTTGATTCCTCTTCACACTTGGCAATTTGTTCTTCTAAAGGGAACACACTCCCCTTTTCTCTCTAACCTCTTCGTCTTCAACCATCCATTCTCCAGATTAAATCTAGACCGTTGATTTCTGCCACCTAGGCTCATGCCTTGGAAAATCTATAAATAGGCCCTCATTTACAGCAAAAGGATATAGAGAGTTAAGCATAATTACACTCTGTAGAATTTTCATTAGCAATATCTTAGCATTATCATTCTAGCATTATCATTTTAGTATTTGCATTTTAGCATACAGTAGTTTCATCATGACATTTCCATCAGCAACATCTTAATTACAGTAGTTTAATCATATCATTTTCATACAACATCATAGCATCATCATTATCTTTGCATGTCATTTACAACTAGTTTAGCAATCATGTAATGGAGGAAACATCTCTTGCATTTCCATCATCTCTTATGTTTCAGGTTGTCATTTGGAAAGTCATGTTCACAAACAACCTGAGAGAAAAATGAATTAAAGAATCTTTGGAGTTAGAGGACAATGATATTCCATTGGGGAATTGTTTGTTTTAATTTGATTATTGTTTGAATTCCTTGATATAATGTTTTTGAAAGAGGAAAAAACGGGTTTTACAGGGACCTGAAACCACAAAGTTTACTAACATAAGATAAGATCGTCAAAGACACCATAAGTAGAAAGGTTGTAAAGACAACAACAAAAAGACAAAGCCACAACCACCAAAAAAGCCAACGAGGGCCATAGAAAAGACCCAAAAAGACTAGACAAAATTCCAACAACAACTAAATTTGGGACTTTAATGTTTTCGCAGTCTCAGCTTCCAAATCATTTATTTCCTGAACCCCCCTCTTTAAGATTTAGACCATCTGGGTAGTAGGAGGCGCTCTCCTCTTAAGGTTGGCACGGGTCCTTTTTGATATACCTTGGTCCTCATTCTTGCTTTTATCCTTGTCCTCTTCCAGGTCAACAACTAGCGAGCCCTGTTGCAACTTTTCCAACTTTTCAGACATTGCATTGATGGTGATGACATTATGCCTAGCCATTTTATGGTTTTGTTCCACAACAGTTTTCATGTTATTTTTTATTTTGACAATTTTAGCTTCCAGAGTCTTATACTTGTCCTTGGTGTCATCTTCTCTTGTTCTAGTATTGTTCTTTTTTTGTTTTCCTTCTTCATTACTAAGAGTAGACAACTTCAATTCCAGTTCCTCCAACTTGCTATTTAGAACCCTATTTTTGTGATTAAGATCATTAATTTCTTGATAGGCCCATTTCAAAACCCTGAAAATGTCACCAATGCCATTTTTGGTAGAGGCAAGAATATCGCCAAACTGAACCCGGTCTAAAATGAGGTTAACATAATCCAGATTGGGGGAGCTAGGAAATTTGGTACCATGAACTCTGAAAGAGGCAGGAGGGGAAGACACAAAGTTTTTGCTAGCTTCAGGGTTCTTAGTTTTCTCCTCCAGAGAGTCTGCAAAGTAGGAAACCAACTTATTGGCAGGGGAACCCTTGAGTGCAGGGTTCTTTAAGGGGACCAGGCAATCGGGGTAGGTCTTAGGGTTAGCTTTAGCAAGCTGGGGTTTACTAGGCTGGGTTTTCTTACCAGACAACACAGGGGACAGGTGGGCTTCAACAATTCTCTCCTAGTTACGCTGGTTCTTTGAACCCCCACTGTCTGTTTCATAGTCCTCAAACACCGTGGAGGCAACCGGTTTGGATAAAGCCAGTAAGCTTTAATAGTGTTCATATATTAACCTAATAAGACTAGGATGAAGAATAGGGTATCTCTTGGGATTTTTCTGTGGTCCTCAAGGCTATTTCTCAACGAATAGAACAGATAATGAGGCAGAGAAATTTGTACCTTATGGTGGAAGTGGTTAAGGATAGAAAAATGATGACCATAAGCTCTGGTAAATCTCTTGTCCAGGGTAATATACTCCATTATGACATGAAGCACCTTTCTCCACAGTGCCTTGATGGTGTCTATTTCAAAATAGCTATTGGAAATTTTGACTAGTTTCAATTTCTCCTTTTCCTTCTTAGGGAATTTGATTATTGCCTCGTCAAAAAACCTTCTGTGGTGATAAAACTTCACACCCTTAATGGACATTCCAGTCACCTCTCCTATAATTTTCTCATCCAATTTCACCTTTCTCCCAAAAAGGATTATTTGTCCATTGTTCCAGTTCTTCTCAAAATAGTTTGTAGCCATAGTATCAGGCCCATGAAGTTTTTCCAGAAATGGAACCAAACCACCTCTTACAACCTGCTTTCAAAACTTAGCATTCCTCGTGTGCATCTCGTAGCTATTTGGCTCAACTCTTTTCTTGTACCCCCATTTTTGTTTGCACCTTGCTACAGACTCTACCAATGCTGAGCACCTATTGCAATTTTACGTAGCCATTCCAATGAACCCACAAAGCGTGTTGATTCTTCTTCCCAGCTAAGTAATATGACATAGCCCCATCAAATCTCTTGATTTCAATGTACTTATCCCTTTTCCCTTTAATCATTAAATATATTTTCCTCTTTCCCATGCATAACATCATACTCTAATAAGGCCCTCACTTCAACTCCCAAATCCCTAAAATTCTACCACGTGTTCAATCCTTGCCTCTTTACCCCCTCATTCACAAAGTAATTTGCCACGCTGTTAGCTTCTCTGTAGAATTCCTTGATATAATGTTTCATTGGTGTGTTGTATAGCTTTTAATTGCTTATTCACGATACATTTTATATAGCACACACAAACACTTATCAACTTCACAACCACACTATTTTGTTATTAAGTATGAACATGAAAAGCAATTAATAGAAAAAAAAATCAACACAATGAACACCATATTTTACATGGAAAACCCAATAAGCAAAAAACCACGGTGAGGATTAACTCACAATATAAAGTAAGAGCAAAATTGAATACAAGAGGCTCACTACCAAGGGCTCACTACCTGAATACAAAGGCTCACTGCCTACAGAAAGGACTCACTATCCAACAAGGAGGCTCACTACCTACAGATACAAAAGATAACAAAAATATCCACCATAGTAAATTACACACATTCATAGCCTTGATTAGAAGATTGCAAAAACCTTCAGCTCACTGCTTTCAAGAATCTAACATAATGAAGTATTGATGCCTCAACTTACTTTTGCACAACTCTACTCTTCACTTGTGGCTTAATTCAATACTTTGTATGTTTTAATCCTTCACAACTCGACTTGCATATATACCATCTTCAATCTTAGAAAATTTCTCCAAGGTCGGTCACATACACTTCATTTCATAAATTCAAATTAGGTCAGCAACTAAACATTCTCGCGGTGGAAAGGAATGAGATTGGCCAATTAAAAACTTAACCAAGACCAAAAGCAACATATTGGATCAACCACGTGCTTCCTTAATTAAATTTTTAATTCTTCATGTGAAGTGTAAACACCAAGTCGACCAAACCTAATGAAAACACAAATGAGTATTGAAGTACACATTTCCTAGCAAGAAGATAACATGTGAACAACATAACATGCTTTATCATGCTTGAGAACACATCTCAGATACCTTTAGATATATCTGTAGCAAGTTCAACAACCTTTAGACACATAACACCTTCCACCAGTCCATTCGAATTGTGCAAATGCATACAACAACTTTGAAACTCAACTTCTGAAGCACCAAACCACAAACATCCCTGCCAAAACCCAGAGAACGTTATTACAAGACATATTTCAGATCTACAGGGCCTAAAAAAAAATAGCAGAGGACTGTGAAGTAGAAACATTTCTCCCAGTCCACAAACAAGTAACTCTACCAAACTAGTTCACACACCAATGAACACAACTTTCACGATCCATCAAATTAGAAGCTATGAATCAAGAGATGACACCAATAGATCCCCAACAACAACCCTTCAGATCCGCACAAGCATAGGATCAACACAGAAGAAATGAGGAGCACAAAGCGGAGCACATTCTAAATACATACATATCTCTAACTTCACTCTTTATTAATTTTCTCAAAAACACTTGGTAACTCATCATTTCAACACATCTACAACATCATAAGGATAACTCCATGTACTCACAATATCTTAAATATACATGCATAATCTGCAACATTCTGAACTGTGTTGACATCAATGACAACATTAATGACAACACCACCAAACTTGCTCATACTTGCAACAAGAATGATGTTTATTCATTTTAAATTACTCATATAATTACTAAATAATATTAATAAAAGAATCTATCGAATCTTGAAAACTCTAATGCTAAGAACAACAGGTATAGAAAAACCATAATACATAAATAAAGTCAGAGTGCCTAACAAATCGGTGGCAAATAACCAATGGAAGCGACACAGCAAGCTTAAAAGAATAAGATCGAAGTTATCCATGTTGATACAATATGCAGAGGAACTAAAACTGAATATCGACTACAGAGACTATACATCAGATTTCATAAATTGGAACCATTGATATAAAGTGAACCCTTCAATAAAGAACATGGAACATAGGAAATAAAGTGCTACCCGCAAAGATATGCAAAGGTTTGCAACACACAAAATGTAGGACGCCATCGACAACAACTAAATCTATCTCCAACATTGTACAAGAGAAATTGTTCTAAGAGATGGGACCCTTTTTATCATTTAGAACAACGTCAATGTTCTTGTGGAGATTATTGGTGATGCTAAATGAAACAATCTGAAAATTAGGCTTACACTAATGATTTCAAGCAAAGGCAATTGGCAGGTGTAAATTATGTACTTCCATTAAACAACATGAAATTAATAAAATGCAATACAATATCACAAAGGAGATATTTCAAATGATTTCACAGCATGAGTCTATGCTTACCTATCAAGCTAACACTCCACATGATATTGAGTTTATTCAAATCGAGGATGAAATCACTAGGAAATTTCTTTTGGCGAACAACAATCATAGCGAAAGCAACGATTGAACATACAACAATAAAAAGACATCCAAAGCCAAGGGGAAAAATTGGCAATTAACAAACATAGAACATAACTCAGTGATTTCAAGATACATCGATATATGTAGATTCACTTTAAAAAAAAAACTGAGAAAGAATAATCACCACAGCCAGTAAACAGAGAAGAGCGCAATTGTAGAGTCTTGATTATCTTTTCCAATGCTCTTAAATCGAATCTCCAACAACGTGATGTGCATCAAATTTAAGTATGGTATGTATCAAATGTGGACCATAAATTAATTGGCAAGCATGGGATATTCATTGTTTTAGCAAGGACACCAATGTAAGATTCTTTGCGCCAAATGAAATGCAATAATTTTTGGACCAACATGCAACGCATAAGCAACGCCATTATGGAAAATAGTTTGCAGGGTATGCACAAGTTGGAATTTTGGAAAGAGGCGCTCGTACTCATGGAGATATTAAGCACTCAAAACACATGCAGACTATAATGAATACACAACCATAAGAAAAGTTTACCAACATAAAGTTGATTCAGTCAATGTCTAAACAAATCACCTATCATATAAGAAATCAATCGAAGGCATGTGCATGAGAGGTACGCCCAATTCAAATACATTGAATTCATGCATAGGTTGTTGAAAAGAAAGAGAACTCAAATATATTGAATAGGCTTCAGAAAACTTCCAAACAAATTGATTGATTGATTTCAGAAAACACACTGAACAGGTTGCTACCGATAAGATTTGAAAACCTTCATAAAATTCAATATTCTAATTGTTTCAATTCCAAAACAAACAAGCAAGAATTGTATTACACCAAATAGTATAAACATACACAAATTTGTCACAAGAACAGAGGCAAATTCAGAAAAAGAAGGAACCTTGATTCAATTGATTGAGACGGGTGAAGATTTGATGCCAAGATCTGGATTTCCAAATTGCAACTCCAATCACCTCCAAGAAACCCCAATCCAAAATTTTGAAAATAATGTCCAAGATCCTCAACAATCGAAAGCCCACTTTTTTTTAACGTAAATTTTCTTGTAGAGAAGAATTCTCTCTTTTCAAAAACCCCAAAATCAATATTAATCCATAATCTCCCAAAATGATAATTATTAACCAAGGAAAGCTTAAATGTTTTTTGAAAAAAAAATGGATAAAAATCTCATAAAACAAGTTTCCAAACAATAACGAGTTCAAAGTCACACATGTGTTTCGAAATTACTTTTTCTATCCTTTTAATTGTTTTATCCCATTATCGATTATCCTCATCTGATTTAATGTTTTATTTTAATATTTTATTTCATATTAATATATTTTTACATTTTAATTTATTATTAAAAACTCAACATTAAATAATAATTATCTTTATATTTAATTATAAAAACACTTTATAATTTAATAATTCAATTTAATAAATTAACTACCCAAGAACAACATACAAATCAATTTATCAATATGATTTATCTAATAATTTATTTAATTCATCACTAAACAAACAACATTATTAAACCAATTTAATTCAACAACAAAATATCAATAATAATCACCCAACATAAATAAGGTCAAAATGAGGACAACTGACCACGAACGTAAACAAGACTGATAGGGTGACCAACTAGATACTCATCCTCGTCAAGGATGATGGGAAGGGTAGGGGGACCTTTCGTTATCTCCATTTTCAACAATTTTCCATTGGGTTTAAGTCACACTTAGACTTGACAATTCAGGTGGAGTCGATGCCTGGTACCTGCATCTTGCATCAAACAAAACAGTCAAACAACATATATATGTTCCAACAGTCAGACACACCGTGAGAAAAAGTCATAGTGTAGCAGGGTACTCACGAATGAGTAATGCAACATTGTTCCTCTCACCAAGGCACGTTAAAACAGTGACCACATCAATGTACAACAATCAATTACATAATAGACAACATCGAATAATCACCAGATGAACATATAGTAACCATGATCTGATAACCACATAATACTCACAATTAAATTAATCCACATAAACCATTAAGTCCATAATTTGTCATAACATATGCATAAATTCAAAGAGTAGCAAGAACATCAAAGTGTCTTCTAGTATCATCAAAGTAGTAAATCTAACACAAACAAGGTGTCATAATGTCTGTCCTAACAGAACAATCATCAGTCTAATGGAGGATAGCATGAGGGGGACTAGTTGTGGTTTACATCAAATAAAGCCACACTCACATTCACAAGCCAAACATAAGCCATGCCCACATTCATAAATCAAATATAAGGTGTATTCCCACAATCACAAATCAAATACAAGCCATACCCACATTCATAAACAAGATAAATCCAACATAAATACCTAGCAAAAATAAAGAAAAATTAAATATATCTTAATTTAAAATTCCTCACAAGGGTAAAGACTATGCTATTGAATCTCCTCATGAAACCAATATCCTTCATGATGATCCATTTCCCAAAGAATGTTAGTGTCAGTATATCTATGGAATGACAAGTAATAAGTTGCAATTTCAACCCATCCTACACAAACTTAGAAAACAAAATATATAAAATAATAAATACAATTTGTTGTACATGATCCTTAAAATCTAGAAATTTTCTACCCTACCTCACTATAAAAAGAGGATCTATAACTTACAAGTGAAAGTATATTGCAAACTCAAAACATCCAAGTACATAATAGTGATAAATCATTGATGAAAATGGAAATAACCAAACAAGATATGCAAATCATTACACAAGATATACATGAAGAAACACTTGCAAGAAAAAACTCCACACCTAAAGAAATCCAAAGTTAAATCCCTTTTCTGGTCCATTATAACATTTTTGGAAACTCCAACTTTCTTGAAGATCATTAGCTATATTGGGAAGGTAGTCTAACAATTGTAAGATGGTTCTAGGAGCCAAGATGAGTACAATGGTATTTTTGTGTGTAGATCTGAATTTTGGAAGCACTCTACACTTCTTGAAAAATTCTATCATCTTGGGAGAGAACCAATCTTTATTGAGATTGACTTGCTATTCACTAAATGTTTGGAGGGTCTAATTGAAATTCATATTTGTGTCTCTTAATATTTTTTATAACTATGGTGGTTGTGTAGAAAAATTTTAAACTATTAATGAATAAATATTTAAGTTGTCAAAATGTAGAAAATTAAAAGATAACTTATATTTAATTATTTAGAAAACAATTTATTAAGTTTGGAAAGAAAAAATGAATATTTAATTAAAAGTAGTTTTAATTACTTTTAAGGTTGGATGGAAAATAATAAAAAGGAGGAATTACTAGAAAATTATTCATGCTATCATTATCAATTTCCAAAATCCCTTGTTGCGGAACTTTAGTTTAGCTACCTTCTCTCATAATGAAAACTCTCTCAAATCATCTAGAAATTGGAAGACGAAAACCTTCCTATCCTCTTTGTTAGCCTCATCTAAAAGTCAAATTTAGACTTACATAAAATCATAGATTATTGCAAAATCAATTGGTAAAAAATCCAAAAAATATACTATTAATTTTTTACATGTAGTGATATTCTAGAATAATCCACAAATATTTATGATATTTGCTAGAATAAAAAAAAAAGGAAATAAACCAACCGCCACTATCAAAAGGAAAATTATTTCCCCTACCAAAGAGGGGAAAAAATAACCATGGCCATGTGACATTTGAAAAAGACAAAAAGAGATATTCACATTGGGGGAAGGTGACATGGAGTTCACGAGATTTGTTGGATGATTTCAAATATTGAGTGTGTGAATTAAAGTGGTCACACCTTTTATATTATTCAAATTCAAATAAGAAAAGGAAATCACAAGGAATTTAGAGAGTGAAGGGGTCATAGCATGAGATGGTGTTGGACATTTGAAAATAAATTTCAAATAATGTTCGTTTATTTAAAAATTATATAAAAAATCAAAAAACAAAAAAATTATAAAAAAAAAAATTAAAAGAAAATTTTAATGAAAATTTATCGAAAATTATTTAAAAAATATACTTCACAAAGCATGTATTAATTTTTTAATAGAATTAAATATATACAATTTTTCTCTTAGAATTTCTACAACACTTGATTACTTCTTCACTTTACAAAACATCAAATTTTACTCCTACTCCAAGCTTTAATATATAGCCAAAAATAATATAAGACCCCAAAGAAGCCAACCTTTTTTCCTTAAATCTTGCAGGGAATAGAGTACAGGAAGGAATGACCGGAATGAAGGATTTGGTCGGAATGGTGCAGAAGACAAGGGATGGTTGGGAATGAAAGTCTTAACAGGTTAAAATGAACGGGCTTTGATCAAGCAAGTAGTCGTTGTAGTATAGTGGTAAGTATTCCCGCCTGTCACGCGGGTGACCCGGGTTCGATCCCCGGCAACGGCGCCCTAACAGTTTTGTAGACGTTAAATGTTTTAAGAGATTTCTTTTTATTTTCTCTTCGTCAAGATGATTTCTATTGATATTGCAAAATGCATTACATTGTCACAGCCCTCCAGGCTTCCATACTACCTTGCAAAATGGCCAAAACTTCTGGAGCACAGATCAGGTTTTACAACAAATTCATCCCCCATTGCCACGCAGGGCATTACATTCACAAAATCCCAGTATCCACATTCCGTGTATACTGCCCATAGGTCCACAGATCAAGAAGAATACGTTCAAAAATCTTCATCGGAAGAAGGAAGTACAAACTGTCGTTGACACGCCTTCTCCCCCGTGTGGAATAGAAAAGGCAGTATTTTCCACAGCCTGTCAAATTGTGATATTGCTATCAGATTCAACTCTGTAGTTTTACAAATCAAATTCATTGACCCACAGATTCGTAAAACTACACGATTGATAGCAGTATAACAGGCTGATTGATGTCTTCGAAAGCAATTAAATGATTTCAAACAGGAAGCCACATTGACAAGAGACTGTTTTAAGAGACTTTTAACTATAGTAGAGTATAAGTAGAGTATAATATTTCTAAAAAACATAGAATTTTTTTTTAAAAATGTTTACTGTTCACTATAATTATAATAGATTACTAATATTTTCTATATTTTAAGCCTTCTTATTCAATAAGGGAAATGTAATGAATATTTAAACGCCTATTTAAATAATGTTTATTATCATAAGCATTTGTCATTTCAAATGAGCAAGGAAATTAGGTACATAATTCATTGGGTTATAGACATTTTTCATATGACTTCTTATTTTGGGATATATGAAACACAAATTACAGTATATTTTCATCATCCATGAAGCAATAAACAAAGATTATTGTATGTGTCTCAAGATCTTGAGAAAACACCATTTAGTGAATCTCTTCATATTCAAGGAGTGACCCTTTGTCAAAAGCAAGGTGATTAAATTTTATGTAACCAAAAGATGTTATATCAAGGCAATGATGCGCTAGCTTAGGTTGGATAATGTGAGAAAGGAAAAAAAATTAATGCATGCATGCTCACCATGCTATAAAGCAAAGCAAAGCCATTAAATATGTAGATGATATACTTACTAAACTTATTTTCATTCTAATATATTTTTTTCTTCTCACAATAATATTGTTTTCATTGCCCAAATTGCCACTTCTATTAGGTAATTAATTATTTCTTAATGGTTGGGCATTGTTCTATGCAACCTTTATGAAGCTTGGACTATTGTTTGTGATGGATTGATCTCTCTTGAGGAGTTCCACCATGCAATTAAACAAATGGTTTACAATAAAGTTTTGGGGTTTTAGATTGTTTCATAAGCATCAAGTCTTTTGGGAAGCTATTTGTTTAGACATACATAAAGTACATTTGGAAGCAATTTAGTTCAACATTTGATTAGAGTTTTATAATAAAAGAAACATTATGTTTGCATCCAATTTCAAATACCATGAACTTAATCCAAATTGGAGAGACAAATGTACCCTCCTAAAGGTTTCACACAAAATTATTGTTAAAGCATTAACTCTTTGTGTTAGGTATCTCTTGCATTTGATTATGTGCATTGAGCACACTAGATTCATTTAGATATAGTCTAGACAACATTATTGAAGTTAGGGAGGGCAAGAAATAAGATAGATCTTTAAATAAAATCTATAACCATTTTAATTAATTTTGAAAAAGAATATGACTGCATTTAGTGACCTCTAATTTAGCATGCTTAAGGTTCATATTTCCAGTTGCAAGTTTGTTCACATAGTTCAAACATAATTTTATCTCTTTAGATCTCTTTGGCAAGGCTATCTTCTTACTCCTTTTTTATATTCTACTTGGAAGGATTTGGGTACATCATTGATGATTACATTTTCAAGGGTCTAGTTACAAGTATTTTTCTTCATAGAGAATTCGATTCCCAATTGTTCAATGCTCATTTTGCAAATGATTATTTTCTTACTCTTTTATAAGAATATTTTTTATTTCCAGGGCTATAGAATCTCAATATATTTTTTCTTACTTCTAGCTCCAATATTTAGTAGGGAAAACATATAGTTATCAACAAAGTTGCTCACATTATCAATTTGGCTTTCTCATCTTAATTAAAAAGGGATTTAGCGTAAGAGGATTTTACCTTCAAATAGATGTTTAGATTCCTTGATGTCTTATTTGAATTTTAGGACATGCCTTATGAATCATGGAATGGTGTTGTTTAGAGGGTTGATAAGTTTATTATTGGGTGAGAAAATTTTAGCTAGTAAAGTGCTTCCATGGATCCACACATTTTGTTGGGCATCTAAAGCTCCATACAACACATGTTAAAGAGACTTGTTATTGATTTTCTTTGGGCCAATTCTACAAGAATTCATGGATTCCACATAATTGTCTAGGTCTTTTCTTGTGGACCCAAGTAACCTAGAAGGGTTGAGGCTAACAAACATAAGAATTTAGAACATGGTATTAGAGACTTATTGAAAATTATGTTCCTAATTATCATTGCTACCACAAGATATAGCTAAAGGTTGATCATGTCTTTAATCTCTTATTGGACATTAGGGAAATTCCCCAAGTTTTGTTATAATTTAAATATATCTATAGTATCCAACTAGCATGATTCTCCTACGAGCAATAGTTGTAACTTTGAGAACCATGGGTGTAGGCATTATTAAGGGGTTCGACCAATATTCTCCCTGCCTTCCTAATTATCATTGCTGCCACATGATAGAAAATTATGTACCTCCTTCCCATCAAAAAAGTTTCCTCATAGAGCTCTTACCATCTCCTAAGATCAAATAAAGGAAGTAAGAGGAAAATGAAAATAATTCCTAACTAGGAAAGGATCTCATAATGATGTAGGCCACTCTTTGTGGGACTTGAGTAGACTGAACTATATGCATTTAGAAGTACTTAATGATTTTCCTATTAATAAAAAATATTAAGATGTGAAATTATTATCTGTATATCTACCATAGTGGGTTGTTGAAGAAGTACTTTTATAGGCATGGCCCCCTTGATAAATATATATTATATTAAAAATAGGATGTCAGTTTAAAAAGATTGGATGAAAAGGAGATATTCTAGAGATTTCTTTGTAAGGAAAAAAATTACACATGTGAGGACTATTATGAAGCTACTATAGAAGAAAAGTGTTGACAAACATACGAGAATTTTTTTGGCATGCCTACTATATTTGAAAATGTATCCCTAATTTAATGAATTCCTAGATATAGATATTATTCCTTTAATATGAATGTGTATTTTCTAATTTCCTCTCTTGTTTTATAATATTGACAAAGTGTATTTGCCTAGTTTTGTGCTTCTTTCTTATGTAGATTGCTACAAAAAGTACAAATCTAACCGTATTTAAAAGTCTTATAAAATTTCCCACATTTTTGTGTTAGAGTAGTATCAGAGTATCTCAAATGTGAGGTAGATGAACAAAATAAGGGCAAGTGCACAAAGATGAGGGACCAAAAAGGGGTCTTAATTGGCCACTTTTTTTCTTAAATCAGGAATATCGACCTTGGATGAGAAGTTGAGGATAGTTACACTCAAAATTTTAAGATGCAATGAAAACAAGGGTCGTAGTGCTCTGAATCTATTTTCTAAACTATTTTTTTTTAAAATGGTAGATATTATGGGGTTCAAAAAGGGAGCCACAAAAATTGGTGTTGTTTTTGTCAAAAAACATAACATGGCATTTATTGTGGCTCCCTCAAAAGGTTAACTTTTTTTTGGTATTTTTAAAATTGCTTCGGTGAGAAATTAGCTAACAACATGTAGTTTATGCCTGATTTTTTGATAATTTTTTAGTGAATATATGATTGTTTACTAATTTTCAAAGTGGACAAATGTGAAAAACATAAATTTGGTCATGTTACCCCTATAATTTTTGAAAACTAATAAAAAATAATTTTTATTTTTTTTGAATATGTGTAGAATGGAGTCTAGTTTATAAAAATGTAATTTATTTGAAATTTCAATGAATGGTTAAAAATAAAGGAAAAAAATACCAAACATTGGTTTTGACAAAAAGCAAACACACAAACAAAAGAAACTAAAGACATGAAAGCCTTAACATAGTCAAAATGTGAAAAAAATTACATCATTAAAAGAGAGAGCCTAAGATTACCTAGGTGTTCGATTTATTTGACCTTGAAACAGATGTAAAACTATCGGTTAGCACGAACAAGATTATGTGAAATTTTGTAGAATATGCAAAAACACGTCTTTGGATGTTGGTAAGGCACTCCAAGCCTTTGGGTTGGAAATCCAAAGAAAATTCAAGCCAAAGGCTTGGGGATTCCCAAAGCAAGACATAATGTGAGTTCATTATAATGTGTTCATGATATGTCTTGCCTTACATTTTGCTTGTTTTTGCTTTATCTTGCTTTATGTTTCCCAACGCAAGACATAATGCGAGTGTGTTATAACATGCTTGCATTATGTCTCGCTTGAATTTATTTTTGTGCAAATTTATTAAATATATGTTTATATATATTTGTATGTATGTATGTATTCTTGTATGTATGTATGTATGTATGAATGTATGCTTGTATATATTTATGTATGCATGCATGCATGCTTGTATGTATGTATGTGTGTATGCATGCATGCTTGCATGTATGTAAGGATTTTGGGTTTAGGGTATATAAGGGTGAGGGTATAAGGTATAGGGATGAGGGTTGAGGTTGTAGGTTTTAGGGTTTAAGGTATAAGGTTGAGGGTTGAGGGATTAGGGCTTAAGTAATAGGCTGAGGGTATAGGGTCAAGGGTTGAGGGTTTATAGTTGAGGGACAATATTCAATTTGTTGAGTGTATAAGATTAAGTGTGTAACATATATGGATTAGGGTTTAGGGTTTATGGTATGGATTGAGGGTATAAGGCATAGGGTGAAGGGCTGAGAGTGTATGGTTTAGGGTTTAAGTATAGGGTTGAGGGACAATATTTAGGTTTTAGGGTATAAGGGTGAGGTTATAGGGTATAGGGATGAGGGTTGAGGTTGCAAGGTCCAAGGTTTAAGGTATATGGTTGAGAATTGAGGGATTAGGGCTTAAGTATAGGGTTGAGGGTTTACAATTGAGGGATAATGTTCAAGGTTGAGAGTCTAAGGTATAGGGTTCAAGGTTTAAAGTTGAGGGTATAATGCATAGGGATGAGGTTTGAGGGTTTAGGGCATAAGTATAGGGTATAGGGTATATAGGTTTGAGGGTTGAGGGATAATGTTCAGGTTTGAGTGTCTAAGGTTAAGTGTATAGGGTATAGGTCCATTAGGGTTTAAAGTATTGGGTAACTGACGTATTAGGGATTAAGTATAAGGTTGAGGGTTGAGGTTGTAGGGTCTAGGGTTTAGGGTTTAAGGGTTGAGGGTTTAGGGTTTAACGATTGAGGGTTTAAGGTTTGAGGGTTGAGGGCTAAGGGTTTAGGGTTGAGGGTTTAAGGGATAAGGTTTTACGGGTTTAGGGTTTAAGGGTTCAAGGTTGAGGGTTTAGGGTTTAAGGTTTAAGGGATTGAGGGATTAGGGTTTAAGGGTTGAGGGTTGAGGGATTAGGGTTTAAGGTATAGATTTGAGGGTTAAGGGTTTAGGGTTTAAGATTTAAGGGTTGAGGGTTAAGGGTTTAAAGATAGGGTTTAGGGTTGAGAGTTAAGGGATTATGATTTAAGGGTTGAGGGTCTAAGGGTTTAAGGTTTAAGGGTTAAGGGTTGATGTTTTAAGGGATTAGGGTTTAAGGGTTGATGGTTAAGATATTAGGGTCAAGGGTTGAGGGTTTAGGGTTTAACATATAGGGTTGAGGGTATAATATATAGGATAGAGGGTTTATAGTTGAGGGTTGAGGTTTGAGGGTTGAGGGTTGAGGGTTTAAGGGTTGAGGGTTTAGGGACAGGGACTAGGGTTGAGCGTTGAGGTATTAGGGTTTAATGGTTGAGGGTTGAGGGATTAGGGTTTAAGGTATAGGGTTGAGGGTTTAGGTTTTAAGGGTTGAGGATAGAGTAATTAGGGTTAAGGGTTAAGGATTTAAATGTTGAGTGTTTATGGGGTTAGGATTTATAGGTTGAGGGTTAAAGGGTTGAGGGTTAAGATATTAGGGTTTAAGTTATAGGGTTGAGGGATTAGAGTTGAGGGTTTAATGTATAGGGTAGAGGGTTTAGGGTCATGGTTTAGGGTTCAGATATTAAGGTTAAGGGTTTAGGGTATAGGGTTAGGGTTTAGGGTTGAGGGTTTATGGTTTAAGGGTTAAGGGTTTAGGCATTATGGTTTAAGGGTTGAGGGTTTAGGGTTTAGGGTTTAAGGTATAAGGTTGAGGGATTAGGGTTGAGGGTCTAATGTATAAGGTATAGGGTTTATAGTTGAGGGTTGAGGGATTAAGGATTTAAGGTATAGGGTTGACGGTTTAATGTATAGGGTAGAGGGTTTAAGGGTTGAGGGTATAGGATTGAGGGATTAGGGTTAGGGGTTTAATGTATAGGGTAGAGGGTTGAGAGTTGAAGATTGAGGGTTGATGGATTAAGGTTTAGGGTTTACAACTAAGGGCCGAGGGTTGAAGGATTAAGGGTTTAAGGGTTGAGAGTCGAGGTATTAAGGGTTTAAAGTATAGTGTTGAGGAATTAGGGTTGAGGGTTTAATGTATAGAGTAGAGGGTTGAGGGTATGGGGTTGAGGGATTAGGGTTGAGGGTTGAGGGTTGAGGGATTAAGGGTTTAAGGTATAGGGTT
Organism: Sequoia sempervirens; assembly: GCA_007258455.2. Lineage (NCBI taxonomy): Eukaryota > Viridiplantae > Streptophyta > Pinopsida > Cupressales > Cupressaceae > Sequoia > Sequoia sempervirens. The sequence goes on from VDFB02353493.1 coordinate 291,413,461, forward strand.
GACCTAGATTAGGGTTGAGAGTTTAATGTATAGGGTAGAGGTTAGAGGGTTGAGGGTTGAGGGATTAGGGTTTAAGGGTTGACTATTGAGGGATTAGGGTGAGGGTTGAGGGTTTAGAGTTTAAGATATAGGGTTGAGGGTATAATGTATAGGGTAGAGGGTTTACAGTTGAGGGTTGAGGGATTAGGGTTGAGGATATAATGTATAGGGTAGAGGGTTTATAGTTGAGGGTTGAGGGATTAAGGGTTTAAGGTTTGACTATTGAGAGATTAGGGTTGAGGGTTGAGGGTTTAGAGTTTAAGGTATAGGGTTGAGGGTATAATGTATAGGGTAGAGGGTTTACATTTGAGAGTTGAGGGATTAGGGTTGAGGATATAATATATAGGGTAGAGGGTTTATAGTTGAGGGTTGAGGGATTAAGGGTTTAAGGTTTGAGGGTTTAAGGGTTGAGGGTTGAGGAATTAGGGTTTTAAGGATTGAGGGATTACGGGTTTAAGGTATAGGGTCAAGGGATTAATGTTGAGGGTTTAAGGGTTGATGGTATAGGGTTGAGGGATTAGGGTTGATGGTTTAATGTATAGGGTAGAGGGTTGAGGGATTAGGGTTTAGGGTCTAATGTATAGGGTAGAGGGTTTATAGTTGATGGTTGAGGGTTGAGGGATTAAGGGTTTAAGGTAGAGGGTCAAAGGATTAGGTTTGAGGGTTTAATGTATAGGGTAGAGGGTTGAGGGTGGAGGATTGCAATTTTAATGGTTTAGGGTTTACAAGTTTAAGGGTTGAGGGATTAGGGTTGAGGGTTTAAGGGTTAACTATTGAGGGATTAAAGTCGAGGGTTGAGGGTTTAGAGTTTAAGTTATAGGGTTGATGGTATAATGTATAGAGTAGAGGGTTTACAATTGAGGGTTGAGGGATTAAGGGTTTAAGGGATTAGTCTAACTAATAAGGTGTGTCTCAAAATATGTTTATATTCTTTTAAAGTGAAGGGTGGTGTTCTTTTTGTTGAATAATTAATATTTTTTATATTATTCTGATTCATTTAGATTCGTTAGATGTTAAGATTGAGGAAGAATATAACTTTATCTTACGATTTTTTCTTTAACCAAATCTTGGGAAAATTTAATTATTGCTATTGTAGTGGTAGTGCTAAAATGCAAAATATAGATGATCTTATTATTACCATACTTTTATATGAAATGCGAAGGAAATTCATTGATCATAGCTCAAAGGATTGCTTGAATATTTTGGGAAGTCCCAAGGATAAAGGTGGATCTAAAGGGGAAATGAAGAAATCAAAATCTTAAGGACCATGAAATAAATTACTCTACCCATTATTTAGAGTTGGTAGTTTTCAACCTCACAATTATGCAATGAAAGAGACATATATGTTTGATTTGAGTACTTCTTCCATCATATTGTAAGCATTACATAGTGAGCATACTTAGTAATCCAAACTAGATTGCATAAACCCATATATAATACACATATAACTATTACAAAGCTTGTAATACATTAGAATATTATCACATTATCATTTATTCATTACATTCATGTTAGAAAATATGACAAGGGGAATCATGCACAATAGGGAAGATTTTCAGGTAGAGAAATATAAACAACTTGGAGACATTCACTATACGATACAAATACATAAACTTTATCATTCACATGCCTCATTGATTCACTACACTTTTACAATTGGACATTACATGGTTGAAACCTTAAACAAACCCCTACACTTGCATAGCCTCCAATTGTCAATAATAAAACCAATCTCTTTAAAAAATGATTCAAATTTTCCTTTAACAATAACAGAGAATTAACCATAGTCGACTGCATTTTTGCAACTAGACGTGGCATGGTTGAAACCCTAGAAAAATCCTTATACCAGAATAGCCTCCAATTGCCAACAACAAAACTAATCTCTTTAAAAAATGGTTCAAATTTGCCTTTAACATTAGTAGGGCATTAACCATAGTCACTACATTATTCATCCATTCAAACTTCATAGCTCATATAATCTCCTGACTAGAATGGACACCTCAAATTGATGGAAAATATTTGCAATAACTTTTGCTAATTCGGAAAAATGATTTAATAGTTATGAGTAGGTGGAAAAGAAGTGCACAATTATCTGGCCACTTACACTCAACAAACAATTCTTGAGGGCCTTGTTGTTTCCTTTGTCAATACTTTCAACCCCATGTAAAAGTCTCCACCATATTTTTGCACACCCAACTCTTCGTTGACAATTTCATGTTGATTGAGAACCAACACCACTCATGCACAACCCCTCCTCTTCTGCCTACAATAGCTTGAGGTTTGTTAAATTCATATTACTTAAGTATCTTTCTTCAATTGTATTTCTTTTTATAGATGGTTGTGCTTTGGAGGTTTGTGTTGACCTTAATTATTGCCTTTATGTATAATGTCAAATAAGAAGCCTTTAGGTTTCTTATGTCTGTAGCTCAATGCGTCATTTAAAGTATGTCTTTAAATATTTTTTATTACAAACAATGTATTTAAATTTGTAATTGAAATAAAGATAAATTGACTAAAATAAATGTTTCTACCTAAATTCCAAATATGTGACTTTTTTGATTATGATAGAGATTTGATACCTAAAATTTGAGACTGTGATTAAAAGACCACTACTCATGTTCTTTATAAAATTTGGTACTATGTGGAGACTTAAATCAATATTGTAGGGGTGGCCCTAAGCCTTTCGACCTTTATGAGAAACCCTAATCCCATAAATCATGACTTTGAGCTTAGTATTTTTGGTCTTTATAAATCTATTCACATGTGTCTATACTCGTTTAAATAGAAAACTTGGTGGTGCTAATAAGCACTAATGTAACTTGGCATGACAAAGATGAATCCTTGAGTCATCCTCAATTGCAATCCAACCTTGTTATATAGTTAGAAGACACATTGAGCAACATATGCAATTTATGAGTAAGTATTTGACAACAATGTAGTATAACGGTCTAATGATTGATTGGAAGTCGATATAATGAATGGCAAAGTACTAGATAGAGTCTCAAGAGTTAGGGTTTGATGATCTCAATGCAAGAAATTAATGCAAAGACAAATTTGTGATTGTTGGTCGATCCCTTTTTTGAGTGATAATGGATGTTGATGGATTGTCATGATTGAAATGAACATTTGAAAATGACCTAGGGGTAATGTCCTCTATAAAATTCCTAGACACACAATTGAACTTTTTGGCATCTAAGTTTGCACGTAATGATAATATTAGGTTGAGATGGCTTGAGGCCACAATAAAATTTGAATTTAGATAGAGGGGGTCGAGTTTAACTTGCAACTTTGAACTAGGTCAAGGTTTTTTGAGTGCTCTAGGCTTGGATAAAGAAAACATTGATTTGAGAATGTAAATTGGTATTCTCAAGCAATAAACTAAATTTGTAGCCAATGAGTGTGTCCAACCAAACAAAATCAGTTATTAAGACTATATCTAAGACACCCACATAAAATAATTTAAAATTAAAAAAAAATATAAAAGATGTAATTTTCATCTTTACAACATTTTGTACCTAAAAAAATCATGTTTAAATTTTATACATTATAATTATTTTTTTATTTTACCTTCGTATATTATCCTGGGCGGGAAGGGAAGGGTTTGAAAATAGAGCCGTTGTCGCTTATGCCTATTTACGCTCATCTGTAACGAGCGTCCCAAACGCAGGAAGAATAATGTATGAGAAAGCGTGTATATACGAGAATAGCGAAATGACAGAGCCGTCGTCGCCTAAGGCCGCCGCTCTACAAGCAATGGACATAGTAATCAACGTGGTGCGCAGGATTGAGTCCCCGCAAGACCTGGTCTCTGATTCTGCCGTCTGCAAAACATGGCGAACAGCAGCGGAGGACCCATCGCAGTTACGCTCGTGGGTTCTTGACGACACGCCGTCATGCTCAGCCATGGGCGTCAAGGTCTCCGTCACTTCCCTGCTGCCCAAGACGCCTCAGCCCCGTCACTGGATCAACCCCGCCACGGACTCTCCTTTCGCGTCGTTCAAGACGCCCAGAAGTATCATGCGTCTGAAAACACCGTCAAAATTCGTGGCTGTGGAGAGCGGCGTGGGGCGTCGAGATGAGGGAGAGTCTTTAGGCGTCAGTATCGGTGACGAGGGGGGCCCGTCGCCGAAGACGCCGTCACCCCTGCAGCAGCCCATGGCGGAGGTTGCAAGTTTGAAGCGCGTCATCTGCCGTAAAATGGTAATGGGAAGGTTGGATTTTAATACCTTTTCCTCCTTAAATTCTTTAATTTTGGCTGTAGTGAATTTTTAATTCTGTTTGGAAAATTAATTCGTTCTTGTAAAATTATGGGTTCTTCGAATATGAGGGGAATTCTCATTTTTTAGGGCAAAAAATTCATTATATTTTGGGATTTAGACTTACAATTTTTTTCCTACTATTTTCTTTGATTTTCTTTCTTCAAAATTTCTATTATTTTTTATCCTTCAGTGAAGCAATCTATTGGGCTCTTTTCCATACCAGAAAAACTACAGTACATTCATCAAGACATCCATTTGAAGATTCCAATAAGAAAATCACAGGAAAAGACATCAATTATCTCATAAACATAACAGAAACAGAACTTTGAAGGCCAAAATGCTCATTTTATTGATAGAAGATGCTCTTGCAACCATACATAGTCTGAAAATCTGTATTTCTTGTTTCATAATGTGTTACAAAGAGTTTATTTTCCGTCTGAAAACTGAAAATGTGAGTTACAATACACTATAAAAGACAGAAAAGAAACCTTTTCAGTTTACAATGCTGTTTTTGAAAAGTGAAAGAACTAAGGAAAAATGAAACAAGGCTTCTTTTTGTCCATCCTACGCTGGAGAGGATGTAGGACAGCATCCAATGATAATGAAAACTCATTAAAATCTCCTTTATGAGTAGTGCTGACTGTTTCCTTTCATCTGGATGCTTGTACCGCTTGAAACTGCCTTCATCATGCTTTTGATAACTGAAAACTCCTTGGTGGCGTTGAAGGAAGGAAAGTGTTGACCTTTCAAATGACTTTTGTCTCATATTGCTGCCATAAGACCCCTATATCTGCTCTTTGACCCAGCCAGATGCTTGCAACTGTCCATTCTTGTTCAAACTGCCTTCTAGATACTCTCAACTGCCCAAAAACACCTTCCTAGATGCCTGCAACTAACTCTTAGCCAACCAATAAATCAGCAAACTGCTGCCACCTCCACACCTTAAGCCTTTTAAACATGAGCAAAAGTGGTTTGAAAAGGTCAAAAGCTTTAAGGAGGTGTAGAAGAACTTCAAGGGTTGAAATATAACATAGATGCCATATATTTGCAGCTTCTTTTTCCTAACTTCTATCAAAACTTTCATAAGTCATTTCCATCCACAATCAGCAAAACTGACATGTTGGTTCATTAATGCTCATATCCCTGCATTCCTCAATAGATTATAAGGTGATCTATTGTTGTCACTTGGTGTCTCCAATGACTTGGTGCATTTGTCATGTGACTGAAATTTATTCATCAAAACTCTGATGACTGTCCTCTCAACTCATGCAGTCATTGAGAACATTAAAATGCATCATATTCTAGATATTTCTGTTGGCTTGGTATGACTGTCATAATCTTTCATTGGCTGCTTTGTTCATGACTGTGACTTCTCTTATCCATCTGCTCTGTCTTCTTAAGCTACTCACTGTCAACTCTTGATAACACGGTATGATCTCCCCTAATCTCTTGGCATTAGCCATCTCAAGTTTGTACTCTTGTGATGATTGCATGATCACTATCCTTTGCATCTGTAGGGACTGCCATTGGTGTATGTCTTCTATCTTTACCTGGGTAAAATAATCATTACTTACTTTAACTTCTTTTGTATCTCTCATACTTGACAACCTTTGATAAAACCTTTTGACTGCTGTCTTCCAGGTTTGTCCACTTTTCTTCTCTCTAGTGAATATGTGTACTCAAGAGGAAGACTGCACCCTTTATGAACTGCCATTCTCATATCACTGTGGACTGGTTTTTCATGGACTGTTATACCAGCTGTCTTTCCCTCTTTAATGCTATCATATCTTAGCCCATCAAACAATGCATTGTCATCCCTGTCATGGCTCTGTTCACCTTGAAACAGAATAAACATTTGATAGTTTAATCAAGACTTAGGCTAAAAATTCACCATCTCATAATGGCAGTGGCTTTTGATGATTGAGTTTATTATCCTGTAGAAAACTCTTACTTGTTATCTTGGCAAAACAAGTTTATAGATCATCAACATCCTGCTATTTCCTCTTATAGCACTTATTCTAAAACTTATTCTTGAAAGGATGTCCTTTAAAAAAAAAAATGCATTCTCTCTACATGACCCCTCCATGGAAGTGGGGATTTCATTCTCAAACCTGCAAACTTCCCTTATTGGTGATTCTGTATCTCTGCTAGGTCTGCTGTCACTAAAAGGGCAATAGGGGCAGTGGTTTCATCGAAGGACAAAGCAGTGGCAGTCCTTAAAGATCTTTTATGACTGCATATGACTGAAAACTAAGACTGCACTCTTAATGGTTTTGACTTCACCAAGCTATGAGAGACATGATTGTCTTCTTTATCTCACTGTTCTTCACTTTGTGAGACTACTCTTGAACTACCATCACTGCCCCTTTTAGCTGCTCACTTTTGGTCCATTTGGGATTGTCACTCAGATTTTTAGTTTCATTAATGCATGAAGACCTTAAAAATGTAAACTGTCCTCTTCATCAAACATCGATGCAAAATTTATAGCTTGGTGGCCATCCTTCATTGCAACCCTAAGGAAATCCATCATTCACTCTGTCACTTAATGACTTAAAATGAGTTCCCTTTATGACTGTGCAAATATTCTTTCTCATGTTTGATCTGCCAGCTATCATGTCATTCACCTGTCAATACGATTGTCTTCAAGACTGCCCTGATCACACCACCGTGGATAGACTTTTAGTTGTCCTCTTGTAAGCACTGAGATTGAATGACTGTCTTGCTTTGTTATGGCAGTCTCATGACTCTCATAAAAACACTCACTGGACTGCCTCCTCATTTTTGCAATGAACTGTCAAGAGACTTTATGAACAGGACTGTGTCATTGACAACTTCATAATGACTCTCCTTTGTTTGACTGTACCCATATTGTTTTGTCATCTTGGGCAGGAGGCTCTTGTAACTTAATACACAGTCCCTTCTAGCATTAGATCTTTTTGTAAACTATGTCCACAGTTTAAAGTATGTTGTCTTGAAGAATTATACTCATCTAGCTATGATGGCTGAGAGGAACAAAAGCCCATCTCTTTTACCTACAGAAATCTAGGCGCGTATATATCTTGACATATCCTTAGGCAGGAGGAATCTCTTGGATGAGATTCGAATTTTACCGAATTTCAACCCAACAAAAAAATTCGTTTAAATTCGCGAATTTATTCGTACGGTTTAGTAGTGTTTTTTTTTTTACTAAAATATATTGTTTTTAAATATTTTTTTAGGGTTTTCCAGCGCCGTCAAATTCCCCAAAAGTTGCAGAGTTTATTTCTATGTCTGCTTAACTCCATATCCACGATTGGCAGCCAGCATTCGCGACTTGCATTTTCTTTGACTCCCGTCCGCGACTTGCTTGGCATTCACGGCAACTTCACTCACGGCATCGCATTCACGCGGCTTCACTCCGTGCTTTTATTTTTCCGTACGGCTTCGCACTATGCACTCCGTGCTTTTATTTTTCGTATGTTTGTTTTAGATTTTATTTGTTTTTACTGGGCTGTATGCATTTTAAACTTTTAGCGTTGATTTTTCTATATTAAAAGTTTAAATCTATGAATGCATTTTATTTTTATTTTTATAGATTTATATTTATTAATATAATTTATTATATTATAATAACAATTTATTATAAATTTTATATTTATGAATCTATATATTTAAATTTTTAATAATATAATCTTTAACATGTTAAAAATTAACTAAATAAATAAACTGTAATATTTAATTAATTTAAATATAACTAAATTTTTTTAAATTAAATTATTTTATAATAATATAACTTTATACTATTTATTCTATGATTTATTTTTTAATGTTTACAAATCCCATATTTTATTTTGCTTAGTTACTAAAAAATTAAACATTTATTAATTATTATAATAAATTTAATATTATTATTTTTTTTTTAGTTTTCATTTTTTAATATTATCATTTAATACATTATATATAAAATTCAAGAAATGTAAAATAAAATATTTAAATTAAATTCAACAAATATAGTAAAATCTAACATAAATTAATATATTTAAATATTTATATATTGTGATTTCACATGTTTCTTAGGGTTTATATTTTATAAATGTTAGACAATTTTGTGGATATATTATTTATATTTATAAAAAAAATAAAATTACATAGGGCGAATTTAATCCGAATTTTTTGCTTTTCGAATTTTTTCCTTGTCGAACTTCATCCGAATATCAATGTTGCCGAACTCGAATTCGAATTCGAACCTTGTGACTTAGCTTATAGTATTCAAACCAATTGTGATACAAAATATTCTCACTAATCTTCAAATTCCTAGAGATTTTCTGACATATTATGCTGATCCAAAGAAAGGAGCTCAGTCTGTTTGTTTTAAAGGCTCTTCAAGGCAACTTAGTAGCATATGGGGAGCAACAGGCATTTTAGTTGTTCTCCATATAGATATAAAGGCAAACTCCTGGAATACTACACTACTATGCTGCAATGCCTGAGCAAGGAGCTCTGCTTTAATAAGCTCGAAATCAAAGATTGATGATAGAGGAAACAAACAAAATACTATACTGCAGTGGCTTTCTCCAAGCTTTCTAGGTGATGCTGCTCTCCTGCATCTTCTGGTGACCAATCATAAGATACACATGACTGTTATATAAGACTTGACAGGGTTTCATTGCTTTCTAAAGGGTCATTGTCTTGTTTCAGACCTGCTCAAGGTCTCTCCTATTGAATGTCAACTATGTTAGCTCCGTCCTTGCTGTCCTAACTTCACTGACACTACATGACCAGCATACCCCACTTCATGATTCACAGTCCCTTATAGACTGTTGGTATTTTCCAGAACAGTTTATGTGCCTTTCCTTATTGATACTTAAACATGACACTCCCTATCATGAAGACAATACTAGGGTGACCCTCACAAGACCTAATGAAGGCATAAGAGCATTTGACAGCTCAGAAAATGCTACCAAACATTACTCATCATTTTGCATAAATACAGAGAGAGGGTTTATGAAACAGTAACCTCAATCAATATATGCATAAGAAGATAAGAGCAAAACAAATGTTCTAGATAGATGAAAGGGATGCTATTCTTCAGGAATGCAAGGATTTAATGAAGGAAAAATGACAGACCTGGCTTGTGCCTCTCTCTCCACATCCCTATCTATGCTCCTTCAGTTATGCAACGTGCCCATGAACTGCCCCAAGTCTTTGCAACATGCCCTTCTTCTTTGTTCCCCCTGCAACGTGGTGTAAAATCTTCATGGACTGCTTCAACGTGCCAGGAAACCCTAGAGTTTCTCTCTTCCAATGTGGGTTAAGCAAAAATGAACAATCTTCCTTCTTGGTGCCCAAAAGACTTAGTCTTTTATTTCTTTTACTTTTCATTTTGCCTCTTTTTCCACTATGTGAACTTTCACATTGTCGTTCTCCCTTTGTTTTCATGAAACATTAACAATATGTTTTTTTTTTAAAAAAAAAAAACATGTTTTAAAACAAATTGTCAACAGGAAGCTTGTTTAACAGTGGCATCAGGGACACTAAGCCGCACATTGTTACCCTCAATAACAGGATCCAAAGAAAAAGATTAAGAGAGGAGCAGCCCAAACCTTTGACAATTACTGACCAAGACTTCTTTCAGCGCACACAGTAGTTATCAGAAGCATTCCCCAGAACACGCAGTGCCCCTAAAGACAATGATGTCCTCAGCCTCCACATCGAGAGTGCACATTGAGTACCCGCTAGGGAACTAACAAAGCAATCAGGAGAATAGCGAAGGCACAAAGGGTTATCCTGTCCTGCTACCTCAACATCCAGGTCAAGAGCAGATGGGGATCTAATGTCTTCTAGAGCATCGCACTCAGCACTAGCACCACCCTGGCCTCCGACAATGCACAGGGGGAAGGAAATGCCTCAACCTCGACGATCTGCTATTGCCTGCTCTCTTGTAATCTTTGAAGATAAGGGGAGAAGAGAAGCCCTTGAGGGAAAGAGGGAGAAGAGAAACACTCTATGCAACCCTTTACCTACAAAAACAGAGCCACTTAGATTCTTCCCCATGATAGGAACAAAGCCATCCTCTACAGCAGGACTAGAAAGGTTAGGAGATGAAACAACCTGAACAAGCTTTGAGTCCGAGCCAATGGACCGACATGCCTCCCACCAATTGTCAATAAGGCGTTCATCAATCTCTTCATCATTAAGGTTCATTCCATTCATCTTCTGGATCATCAATGACACCGCCCTCTCCATCATCCTCCCCATCCTCTTCTTTGCCTTTATCGTTTGCAGCACCCCAGCAGTTCCTGTTCCCGCCTAATGCCTGTTCAAAATTTTTCTTCCTGCCAAGAGCTCCATAAAGTTTGTAAATATTAATATAATGATATCAATTAGCAAAGTTTCAAAACATGTCTGGCTGTTTTAGTATTATGTAGCTTAACTTGAAAGCTATTTAATAAATTCCCAATTTCATATGATTGGATTTAGCTACACTATAATAACTATAGTTGTCAGGAAATTCTATTATATTTTGTCTTTAAATGTGCCATCCTAAGTTGGTATATTATTGTTTTCTGGTAATCAAATTGGTTAATAAAATTAGAAGAGAAATATATTTTATTTAAAAAGTTTATTGATAAAAGATAAATCAGTCAGTTTGTCTCTTTAAATTGAAGTTAAGAATAGAATCTGAAGGCAAATATTGAGACAAAGAATGAATTCAAGACTAATTTTTAATTTTTTTATAATACATCCAATCTGGTCTACCATCAGTTGGAACTACAGTCAAATTCCAAATAGCCTCTGCGGTGTTTGGCATTTGTATTTTTGGTAGATTATGACGGTGACATCCCGAGTCAGTATACAGAACCTAAAATTTTGCAGGATTTTCTGGGTCAATGTTCCAGTCTCTCTGTTTATCCATATACATGAGAATTTCCTGCAAAGGATATGTCTAATATACTAACGGACATATCAAATCAGGTTTTAATTTTGGGTCTCAGAACACAAATTGAGTACATAAACTCAATGTTTCACCGGTATGTTAGAATGTTTTGTGTTTAGCAAAATCTCAATGTGATGAGCATACATCAGGCTTTAGTTTTGTGTCTTAATGTGATGAACATACATCAGGCTTTAGTTTTGCGTCTTAATGTGATGAACATACATCAGGTTTGAGTACATATACTCAATGTGTTTCTCCTGTATGTTAGAATGTTTTGTTTAGCCGAATCTCAATGTGATGAACATCATCAGGTTTGAGTACATAAACTCAATGTTTCTCCTGTATGTTAGAATGTTTTGTGTTTAGCTAAATCTCAATATTATGAACATACATCAGGTTTTAGTTTTGTGTCTCAGAACAACAAATTTGAGTACATTAACTCACGTTTCTCCTGCATGTCAGAATGTTTTCTGCTCATCTAGAAGTCCTTTTAAACGACACTTTTTATAAATATTGACCCGTTAGTGTGGTACCAGACTTATTGGGAAGTCGCATAGTATGACTCAAAGTCTCAGACTTGTCAATAGTGATCTCCAGGCCTTGAGTCTAAACCTAAACGTTACAAAATTCGAACTATCAGCATGGTAAAGTAAGAAAATAGCTTAATTCCCACAATTGCCACCTTTAAAAACATGTTTTCCTATACACATATTCGTGCAGAGAAAATTGTAAACTTCGAATAATTAGATCAGCTTGCACCACTCTAGTAATTGCTTTGTGCTGGGGAAATCTTGACGTGACTACTTACAAATTAGAAATGAAATGTTCCATGAGTTGCTGTGACAATAATCTCATTGGATGACCCATGGCTAGATATAGCCTTCCCAATAGATGAAATGAATTTCTAGCTGCTAATATCCAAACCAGATTTAAAAAAAAAGTTTGTATACGGATCTGTGCCAAGTAATTGACACAAAAGAGTACTCTTTATCTAATGTTTGGTATGGTACAGGTCTGGCCTTGGTTTAGTTTGCATGCTTGACAAGCTTTATCTGTCCTGTAGTTCCTGTTGACCTTCATTTACTACTCCATATTGGAATTAATGATGTTAAATTGTTTTTATTGAAGGTTGCTTGAAAAGCTTTAGAGAGCAGGGATTTCTGTAGACTTTTGTGCTAATCAAGATGCCAAGTTTCATATTTTTCCGTTTACGTGGTATGGATCTATAATTGTATTCTAAAAAGATTTGAGATGCAAGACAGATCTGACCTCAAGCCCCTTTGTATTGGGTTCTCTTTTCAGGCTGGAAAATAGCATAATGAGAAGAAATTATTATATAAATGGAAGGAATGTTTGTCTAATTCTTATCACTTGCACAAGTAATTCGTCTTTTAACTTTTCGGTATCCTATTCTTTGTTTCTTGTCTTGTTTGCAGATACTTGGGTGACATTGATATCTGCTCCTCCCGGCTTACTGATGAATGCTTACAGTAAGTATTTCTTTTTAAATCCGGTGTGAGGGGACAAGTAAGGTTCTCTGTAAAATTAACTATTTTCTTTTAGAATCACTGTTATATTGTCTTAAATCTTTGCATGCTTTTAATACATGACCTGCCATTGCAGAATCATCACAAAAAGTTGTCCACGACTTCATACACTCAGACTGCTGCACATTTGTGATGCCAAACAGACAGCAGCTCCTGATGCTCTTTTCTTTCCAAATAGAAAAGAGGTAGTTCCTGATAGAAATGGAAGCCATCTTCTAACATCATGCGGATGTGGCCATTTATCTGAAAAAGGATTTCTGAATATAAGCCAGCACTGTCCAAATCTTATGTCTGTTACACTTGTCCTCCAGGTTTGCTTGCACTATCTTTTCTGGGAGTTGAAAGGTTTGAGTTAGTAGGGATTGGGCATTTTCTCACCGACATGTTCCGGTTGGATGCAGTCATTCACATTTTCTCTCCATCCTCTCATTTTCGTCAGTATATGTTAAAATTTCACGTTTCTTAACCACTCTGTAACATATTTTCTTTGTGATTGATTTACAGCATATTCTCTTGAGAAGAGTGCTGCAAGATATCTTTATGGAGCTGGGAAAACTTATCAAACTCAATACTCTTTCTATTGACCTCCGCATACCGTAAGGCTCTCTTCCCATTACTCAGGATACTTGCCTTAATTACCATTTTTCTGTAAAAATTTGTTAGAAGGAATGAGTGATTCTCTACGTTGTCTCTAATGCAGCTCATTTGGACAGTCTCTGAAGTCGGAGGTCATTTGCGAAACTCATCTTCGTTGCACAGATAAAGTAAATTTCTAAGCCATGAATAGTTTGCAATTTTCTTTACGTTCTAGTTAAAATACTAAAATTTGGATCAGGGTACAGACACAAGTTTGTCTGATAATGGAGCTAATCTATTTTTCACTTCATAACATGTGGGAATAAACATAGAGATGAGCGTTCCCCAGGAGAGCTCTTATACCTTAGTGATACTTCCATTCCTGTTATATTAATTTGTTGTGCATACCAGTTCCTCTTTTTACCCTGAAAGTCTAAATGTTCTCTGTGATTTGGTCTATTGTGGCTATTTTATCATTTAAATTTGCTTGGTCTAGTTTATTGGAACAGGCTGAAGGACTTGTATATGTTGATTTTCTAGGATAAATATTTTAGACTGTAGGACAAGTTTACAACGATGGTAGCATTCTACTTCATGACATTGGCACGGTCAACTGAAGGCGTAGATGGAATTAATTGCTCGGGTTTAAACATATAGGAAATAAAATTGTTCTTGTCAATCACTCCGAAATAATAAATTGAGTGCGTTGAAATTGAAACAAACATTAGTCTCAAGACAATAAAATAGAATTTGTTCGATGTTCCCAATTTGTAACTTTGCGGGAAATCATGAAGGTTGGAAGGAATGTGGAAAATTAAGAAGAGAAATGATGTGCCCTAGTGTTTGCCCTTAATCTCTGATGCTGACAGTCCTTTATATTCTTGCTCTGAAAATTCTAGTTCACTTGCGCTCTGAAAAATTCAGAATTTGGAGAGAACAACAAAAATGAAGCAAAAATTAAAAAACCCGTATTTGTAAGTGAGTTGAGGCAATTTTTTGGAAATAGCTGGAAATTGGAATTAAGTTTTTGTGCTGTTACCTGGTGTGTTTTTTCAAACACCATGGCTGTTTCATGCAAAAATCCGGGCTTTTGTTAAAAAGCTGGCTTAGCCGTTTGATTGGACGCCAGTTTTTGCTTCTATTTTTATAACTGGACAGTTGGTGTGGTGAGCTTCCGATAAGACTAGTAACTGATATGGGCACTTTTCAGTAGCAGAATAGCAAACCAATTATATGAAAGATTTATTACAGAGGTACTTTGCAGAGAATGTTGTTAAACTTAAACTGTTGTCTAGCAGTAAGATCTGCATTTTGAAAGACTGGGGTAAACATATCGTGCTGTCTCATGTAATCTAAGGTGGTTTGTCTTGAAGCATATTGGCTCTTTATTTAATTAAAACGCAAAAGGTAAAGGTGTCTTTTTAGGTCACAGCTTAACTAGAATTCCTTGTGAGAAAAAGAGAACTATATATTTATATAGTCAAATTTTGCACCTCATGACCTCTTTAATTTTGTGGAATACAGGAAGTTCTTGCACTGCTTACTGCTGGACAACCACCATTAAATGCACTGGCTCTTAACCGGTGTGATCTTACTGAAGTGTCCTTAGATGCGTTGACAAAAGCATGCCCCAATATTGAGGTAGTCTGTTAACATGTGTTTACAGTACAAAAATACAAACTTATTTTTTTGGGTTTGTAATTTATCTAAAATGTTTGCTACGTGTGGCTTGGAGCAGGCAATTGATTTACATAGTCATTTTCAGATACCCAAAGAACATGGGCTTAATTCGCTTGTTCCCCTGAGATTGAAGGTTAGACGGATTTAATTTGTTTGCCAAGGCTGTCTGCTCATGAGCTCATCTTTTATATTCATTCTCATTGGTTTTTGCCTTGTCAATGTAGGGATTGACCTCTCTTTCAGCTGCAGCACTTGGTGTTGTACATGATCTCGAGGGATGCGAATTTGGGGCTTGGCAATTGCATTCTTTGAAACGATTGCGCTTGGAATCCAGGGAACCTCTTACTATTAAGCATCTGGAGGATCTGCAACAATCTTGCCCTCAGCTAGAAAGCCTTCACCTAATTTGGCATAGCTACAATGGACCAAGAGAAGCACATATTTATCCCTTTACTCAGGAGGGCTTAATGGATTATGTTAAATCCGTCTTTATATAGACGTACATTTCAATGGGTCGCAGTGCTAGACTGCAACATATGTTCATACATTGCAAATGTTTTTATATTCAGAAAAGCTTCCTTTCCTGCTTCATTGTCTCATACTTCATGTATGAGACAACTGTATGTAGTGGGGAGTATTTGCTTATTAGTATTGTAGTAATTCTGTTGAGAGGCTTTTCCTCAACATTAGCTAAAATATTAAAAAAAAAAAACTCAAAATTAAATCTCCAATTCATAACAAATCATCACCCTGTTTTTTTCATTAAATGTTTAAATAAAGTGATATTTGCTGCTGAATAAAATAAATTATTGTGAAATAAATAATATTTTTTATTTTCTTCATATATTCAAGAAGTTGTAGTTATTCAATTTATAAAAAATGATCAACATGTTCCTGAAAATTATACGTAAATGAAAAATAATAATAATGTATTTTCTTTGTTTTCAATATGGTATTAGGCAATAATATAAATGTGAATTCAATATCTCAATTTAAACAAAAGTTTTACTTATGCTATGAAAAGAAAAATAACATGAGGTTTTAACTAGATTTACTAAAATCATAAGATTTTATGTAAATTCTTAATAAATATATTATATAATAGTTATTATTTATATTATTCATATTAATATAGAATATTTTACTATTAATTATGAAAAAAACTAAAAAAGATATATCTTGGTGTTATTTATATTAATAAGATAGATAAGCTAGTATTAGTATTGTAGTAATTTAATTATATTTGTTGGTCAGTGAATAAGTTATTTGTGAAATATCAACATAGAGGTAAGTTAGATAATTGTTTAAAATAATAGATTTTTGAAAGCACATATTTTTTACAATTGTAATACAAGTATTTATTGTGTGGTTGATGGATTAGACACAACAACAATTTAAAGGTTGGTTACATAATAGTTTGAGATCAACAAATCATTGGAAGATAATGTATTATGATTTTAGAATATTATAATTGTTAAGGTTAATTTTTTTCATGTGATCATGACAACAATTTAAAGGTTGGTTACATAATAGTTTGAGATCAACAAATCATTGTAAGTTAATGTATTATGATTTTATTAGGTTCTAGAATATTATAATAGTTAAGGTTAATTTTTTTTTGGGTGTTGGCCTAACACATTGCCTACAACAAGATGCTTTAGCCAATCGAGCTAGCTAGGCCCCTCGCCCCTTATAATTGTATATTTTAAATATATAAAATAATATTATTTAAATATATTATATAACATTTAATAAATGATTTGATTTTTTAATTAATTATTAAAATAATTTTAATACATTTAAAAAAAAATTTAATTAAAAATATAAATTGAATTCAAATAAATAAATTCAATTTAAATAAATAAATAATATGTATGCTTTAAGTTTTTAATTTTGCTATTAATAATATTATTAAAAATATAAATAGTTTTCTAAAATATTTTTTATAAAGTAAAATATTAGTAATATTTTAAAAAAGCAAATTACAAATTAAAAATTAAACATATTAAAATTTTTACATAATCATATATGATATATTACAATTAATCATTAAAATCATGTAAATGTCAATGTATTGATTTTATAAGTGTACATTTTAGATTTATAAAATAATATTATATAAATATATTGTTAGACATCTCATTAACAAAATTTTTTAAAAATAATTTTATTTTAATACAAAAATATTAATTTTCAATTAATTAGACATTAAATTTGATCAAATTAAATTTTAATTTATTAAATAAAACAATAGAAAATAAATATTTATATTGTAGGATATTGCATGCCTATATTCTTATATTTTAAGATATTGCATGACTAATATATTGATAAAAAAATATACAATCATTTAAAATTAAATTTTAAAATAATGCATGCTATAGCTTAGTAGGACAAAATGATAGTTACATGCATTTATTAATGTTTGATATAGTATAATTAGATACCTTAGGAGGACGTTTATCAGATACATGCATTTATTAATGCTCGATAAAGTATAATTATGATATTGTTATAGAGGTGAACCATTCAATGAGTGCTAAGTGGACCATTCATTATCATGAGAGATGGCTTCTTGTGAACCACTAGTGACTCATGAAACATGGGTCAATGAGTTTGACTCGAGTCAATAACACAGTTGAATCTTGATAACAATATCACAATTTGAATGTTGTAGAAATACCTCCTACTTATCAAAGTATTATTGGATAAAGTATAATTAGACATACATTGGATACCTTCCATAGGTTGAGTATTAGTCCAAAAGGAGGACCTTAGGAATCTATAGACTATTGTGTTTGTATTTTCATACCAATTCTGAACATTCTAGGTATAAAACCAAGCCTTATAATGAGTCTCCAATGCAAGTCCTTGTGTTTAATATATTCCTTATAAAGAGTCTCTTTCCTAGTTATAGAACCAAGCCTGGGACAAGAGCTAGCTTTTATGGCAACAAAAGATGGTTGGAGTAAAGGATTTTATGAGGGCATAAGTAGAGGATTGTATACCCCCTAAGACAACCTATTCCTCTCCTTTTGAGGTGATTGATTGGTAAATCCTATGACTTGTATAAGATAAGCTTATTGCTACTCCAACTTGACTATAGTTAGGGAGTGTACTTTGCTTGTAGATTTTTTTAGTCGTACTCTAAAGTTAGATTTTGCTAGTGGCATGCATGCCATAGAGCCAATGACATGTACACGAGGGATGCCAGGTGCTTCTTGTGAGGCTTAAATGGATTTTCCTAATGACATGCATGCCATAAAGCTAGTGCCCTGCGAGTGATGGCTTCCATTTTCTATCACTTGGAATAGAGAGTTCTTAAAGAAGAGTAAGAAATTAAGAGATTGGGTTAATACTTGTGGACAAACCATACCATCTCCTATTTTGAAAAGGTGTAATCCAGACTAGTAGAGAAAAGAAATCTTCGTTGGGTCAAGGATGAGTAGGTTATCGTTGGGTCAAGGATGAGTAGGTTATACCATGTGCAATATAGGATTAGATTCAATAATATCTCTCAACAAACAACATATTCCACTTGGTTGGGATCATATTGCACCCTATCCAAAACTTTGGAAAACTAAGGTTAAGGAGTTGACTTGTCTACAAGGAGAACAAATAAAAGGTATGATTTCTTTTAGTAATGACATTTATCCTTCAATGAAGAAATATACTCATTAATGTTAATCTAGCATATCATTATATCTTACATAATTTAAATTTTATAAGATTTGGATTGTATTGCTTGTACCATCAAGTGGATACATGGGGAATATGCATTATTTTAATGGGTTCTCATCATATTGGTTATGTGTGCACAATTGTCACATGACTTCCTCTAAGTTTCTTAGTTTCTTTCCCTCCAATGTTTATTGAGATAAAATGTTACATTGTATTGAAACAAATTATGTTCTAATTCAAGCAAGTTATTACACTTTCATTTCGATTGCTCATTTCTCAAGAACATTTGCTTCTTCATTTATTTCTATTGGTGTGAGCGTGATTTTTTGCCTATCTGGTTTTCCCTTTGTAGCGTTAACGAGGTAGATTATCTAACTAGATCCTAGTTAGGCTCTATTCACACATGTTCACATGTTAGGTTTACTTAGTTAGTTAGGAATCTTTCTAGAAGTCTAAGTTGTAATGTGATCTTATCTTATCTTATCCCCCAGTTGTCACATGACATAAGATTAAGACACTTGTCATCGCCTAGTTTGGCCTACCTCTCAACCTTGCCTACATAAGCAAGGTCTCAAATGTATTTTGTATTGCATAAATATACAAATCACTGATCACATTTGATCTAATATTTTCATCCATTGTTGGTAAATTTATGCTATTGCTTTTCTGTCTTGTAAAAGGTTATTTTAGTTTTGTAAGTGATCTTGGGAGCTTGAGTCCTTGAGTGACTCTAACATGTATCAAAGTTATATTTGCAAATCCCATTCTTAAATTTGAGAGTGATTTAGGCTTGATATTTTGTTGGGTGTACTTTGGGGAAAAAATACCTCACCATTAAGTCTAGAGGGCCCCAAAACACCCATTTCTTAAACTGCCATTTCTTATAAAATACTTGATATTTGGGTGATTGGAAATTTTTGGCCATTTTAAGGGTTTGAAGGAATCTTGTTTGTATAATCCTACAAAATAAGTACAATATAGATCTCTATCAACCGTACCTTTTCGTACCATTTGCAGGTGTCATAAGATCGATCTATATCATATTCGACAACATATTCATCTCTGCGTAACATTCATCTTTGTGTAGTATAGGTACAAATACAATTTTGAGAAAGCTAATTCAATGCAAGTCCTAATTGCTCAGGGGCCAAAACCTTGCAAGTTGTGCAACTTACCCACCATCATGAGCATCCACCATCACCTAGTATCATAATTTTTAAAAAAGGATTAAGTACCCTCAACATAGCGACCAATCACATGGGTGCTCACATTAGCCTAGGGGCCAAAATTTCCCCCCTAATGCCTTGATAGGGCATTTTTTTCAAAACAACATAACTCTATATAAAGTTGTCAAAATTTTGCAAATGAGATATTGTCAAAACACTGGTTCTGAGCACTTTTGTAATGGTGCAAGCGCATTTTCTAGATTTTTCAAGTGAATTTTATCACTGATTGAAGTCAAATCTTCCCTTTTGGACCTCCAAGCTCTTATTTTTTTTGCATTTTAATTCAATTTTCATGGTTTTTGCAATGTTGAAAAGGAAGTGAGAAGCTTTATAGTTTTATCCATGAAAATTTACCAGATTCAACCTCACATGTCTTTTATTTAGATTTGAGTGTATTTGCATTTTGGCTGATAACTTGGACATATTGACACCTAGAGAAGTTTTATGTTTTAGAAGGATTCATTTTCAATCTAGATCACATTAAGAAATTATAATTTCAGTTTGAGGATCTCACTCTAAGATATTATTGTATTTTTCATATTTGATCCATCTTGGCATTGTAAACTTTGAAAACCAACTTTGACATTGTGATCACACTACATAAAAAGTACCAAATCATACTCTTGGGGAGATTCTTGATTGAGTGATTTGAGGGGGGGGAATCTTGATGCATTGTTTTGATCTGTTTGCTTGTGCTCTTATTTTCCATGGATCATTCTAAGGTTCCTTTGCTAACACGTTATAACTATTCAACTTGGCATTAACATGCATGGAATGCCTTAATGAATCTAAGTGACTCTCTATATGTTGAGAAAAAGGTACTTGAACCTACAAATGATGATTAAAAAAAAATTGGGGTGATCCCACAATAGTGGTTTACACTTTTTGGGACATCTTGATTTTTATTGAAATCATATATTTTTAAAAAATATAATGATTTAAGCCTTGAAAAGTTCCATTTAAGGATTTCTATTGAAGAGGGTTTGATCAAACCATCTTAGCTCAAACCCCCTTGGATAAAATCTCGCTAGTTTTAAGCCATACCTATAATGAAGTCTCCTTTACACCTATCAAAATGCTGATAAAAAACCATTACCTTTTGGGGGATCAAATGAATTCCTTTAAATTTTATTTTTTGTATGTAATCCTTATTATAAGCTTTCCAAAAAGCATACTTTTAAATATATTTAATTTGATTATTATATTTATTTTAATTTCTTATGAATGTAGGTTTTTGACTAAAAATCAAGCTCTCTATTCTGCACATGTGGAAAAATAGTAGATTACCAAAAAAAATTCCAAAAAATATGTATACACTTGATATTGATGTCCTTGATCCAACAAAAAAATAAATTGAATCTTGATACATACAAAAAAAGTTGTGTTAGCAAGTAAACCTATGTCTAAATTGTAATTGGTTTGACTTCAAAACTTAATTAAGA
Organism: Sequoia sempervirens; assembly: GCA_007258455.2. Lineage (NCBI taxonomy): Eukaryota > Viridiplantae > Streptophyta > Pinopsida > Cupressales > Cupressaceae > Sequoia > Sequoia sempervirens. The sequence continues at coordinate 291,434,827 of VDFB02353493.1, forward strand.
AAAAAAATATTCAATAAAACACTATGAAACCAAATGCATGCACTAGATATCATAGTTACAAATCTAAATTCAAAAAAATTAGAATTTTATCCTTCATAAAAAAAAAGTTATGTGTTAGCAAGTACACATCACTCTCTGAAAATGGCGTTTACTATTAAAAACTAGTTATTGAAGGAGGTGGAAAAAGAAATGCAATTTGATTCCATTTTTTAAAAATATATTTAGAATCTACAAAAAAAATGTCACAAATCACTAGTTTGCATCATCTTCAAATTCCTCATGGTTTAGTAAGTATAGGTATTCGAAAGTGAAGAAAAAAGTTCAAAATGTTCATTTCAATGTCAAGTTTGGCCAAAAAGTGTAAACCTACAAAAGCTATTGAATGTATTTGTAGCTTTGTTTCACAAGATTTATTGTTTCAAATTGACTCATGTATAGACTCCCATGAAGCTTGGAACAAATTGAAAACATTGTATGACACGAAAAATAAAGTCAAAGGCTCTCAAATTGATAATGAATTGATGCGCCTTGATCCAAAGAATTTTGACAACATCCAAGATTACATCATTGTTAGAAATTAGGATCTTAGGATACTAATCATCATACACAAAACATAAAATAAAGGAAATAAGAATCATACAAGCATAAATTTTACACATTACACAAAATATATGGGGAAAACCCTTTTAGGTAAAAAACCCATAAAGCATCATTTTATTAAAACACTTACAAAATACTCTCTTAAATAAATAGATTGAATCTAGGAACACTCCTCTACATACTTCCACATTACCTCTCAAAATACCTTTTATGCATAGTGATATAATTCACTATAAATCTCCAAATTTTATATCTCTCAAATGAGAGAACCTCCTTAAATATATGAGAGAAGGTGGCCTAATACCTGAATGGGTATTAGTCACACCTATTTAACAACCACCATTCATAAATAATTAATAATCTAATAGTTATTAGACTATAACTATTTCAAATGGGATACGCTTAATAAGCATATAATATATAAGGTTTTATAACCTTATATTAAAACAATATATAAATGTTATAAGGGTACGATCCCTAATAACATTATGTTTTAACACTCCCCCTTAATGTTAATAGGGGGCATCACATGTCAATTTCCATAAAAGAAAAAGTGAAGTACCCCAATAATGCAAGTCTTCTATTGATAGTGATAAATAGGGATCACATGTCAATCCATATGCCAAAATGATAGACCATGTATTTTGAGCTATAGAAAGTCATTTTGTCAAAATTTATAATCCTAATGTTTTAAAAATGATGCTATGAAGTCTAATAAAGATTTTATTGGAGCTCGAGTCTCCTCAAATTAGCCTCACCCCAAGTTCATTATATGATGCCCGTAGGACTTAATACAAAGTTTCCTTAGGACTTAATACAATACTTATATAAGTGGAAGATTTGCAGAGAGAACTTTAATATATGCTCGTAGGACTTATACATCTAGAATTTAGCCACTAGGTAGTGATATTGACATGCACACTCCCCCTCAATGGCATCACTTAAGGCCAATAATTTATTTGAATTTGAAGCATACAATGCCAAGAGGTCTTATATTATGCCTGTTAGGTCTTACATCTAGGATCCATGAGGTGGCATCATGCACACTCCCCCTCAATGCAATTACCTAAGGACAATCATTGCACAAAGGTTTTGATAAGTGATGGCTAATACTCCAATCTATTTCTTCTTGATTATAATACACACACTAGATATTTAAATGAGTAGAATTGGAGATAACTTTTTCTTTTTTATCATGACATGCTTTCACTTGAACAAAATTGAAGAGAACTTTTATGATGGAATAATTTCACTTGAGTGAGGTGCTCGTGATCTTTAATGTGGTTTCTGTCTTTCAAAATAAGATTCTTTGGTAAGAGTAAAATAGCTCCAAGTATCATATAATAAGGTGGTATTTTTACAAGTATCCAATTGAAACTCTTCCATAAATCTTCAAGGACACATTGATTTTTCAAGAGATGCTTTTGTATTTTGGTCTTTGATTAAAAATCATTGAAGATGATTTTGTAAAATTATTACACCATCCATGTAATAACAACCACACCAGTTATTTTGAAGACATAACCTATGCCAGATTTCCTATAAATGGAATTGCCATCATAGTTAGTAACACAATAATCAATAAAAGTTGATTCTTTAGTACAAGAATAGTAATAATATTTTTAATGGAGATTTGTGATTTTCTAGTAAGCATATAGTATTCCTTATAAAAAATAGTCTAATGATCATTATAAAGGAGATCATAAGAGATAAAATTATGAATATAAGTATGAATAATTTTTCATTTTTATTTCAAGGAAAAAATACTCATGCTACTAATCATATAGTAATGATCCATAAAATAATTAAGCAGTGAGTGAGCTATCCTTTCCGGGCTTGCTCCCTAGATAGTGTATTAGGGTGATAGCCACCCATTACAGGTAAGTTCTTTTTCAAAGAATTTATAAAAAAATGAAGCTCATAAAATTTAATGTATGCTAAGTAACCCATTTTTCAGAGTTACCATTAAGATTTATTTCATTCCTTAAGATTTGCATGGATGAAAAGATTTAATTATTTCATAATGAAAATAAAAGCTACATAAATATAAGTGTGGTTTGAATCCCAATTAGTTTCATAATCATTGTATGTGTTAGGAAATAATGCATTCAACCCACAATCTTAATCCATTGCATACATAACCCCATGAGAGATAAACATGCATACAAGTAACCATAATGCATAGATCAAATAAACAAGCTACAAAATAATAGAAGATATAGTCCCTGGGAAAACCTTCAAGAGGGAAAAATCCAGCCTCCAAAAACATCCATACTCCATCTATTATTCAACAATAAAGCATACAAGAGTTATAATGAATACCTCTGAAGCATCAAGCCTCTCCAATGCATCCTCATGTGTCCAAGCATGAATCCACACATCCCATGCCATGCTTCACATATGCACTCCTCATAATGACTCAATAATGACAACCCACTCACTCTTGACCAACCTTAACCACTAAACATGTGCTTTATTTTATAGATTTGAGCTCACACAAATAAAACTAAGTGGTAAGATAAAACCATGTGCCACAAAACCACTAATCCTTTATTTAATATTTGGGACTAAGTTTTCACTTTATTATTATTTCCCCAATATTAAATTATTATCACATGTCTCCCACACATTAAATAATAATACAATGTTACAACACAACATAAAGTGGTCCCCAAATAATTAACTAGTGTGATTAACCACACCACCTAGGTGCATCATAACTAAATAATTATTTAATTACAACATTATAATTAAACATTTTATGCAATGGTGTACAACACCATATCCCAACATTCTCCCACTTGTTGTATACATTGCATAAGGGATCAATCAACGAAATACAACATCATAACCATACATGTAATCACATGAATCTCTAGCATGCTTTCGTGCTCCATCAAGATACCTGCAATAAAACCAAAGTGACCACCATCTCAAGCAAGAAATCCTCTCATCCTCCAACGTGCCACTTATGGAAGAAAAGGAACATGCTAAGGTGAAGATGCACCGATCCAAGAACACAAGCATCAAATCCAAGTGATAACAAAGGCTCTAACAAAGTTGCTGTCAACTGTAAAAACCCATATGATCAAAAATAATAGCCACAATACATGCTAATACATCCAACCATCCATAGCTCCTAGGTATCAACAACATCAATAAAATCATGCCAACAACATATGCAACTCATAAACCACAATCACAAGCTCCCTGTATCAAACTTGTTAATGAAAAATGTATACATATATGGGAACTCCCACTGCATGGTTAATGTCAAAGAATATCAATTCTACTAATCAATACTATATTAAAGTGTGATAAATAATCAAAAATGAAGTACCAATAACAATAACAATGATCTACACATGCAACTCAAATAGCTACATAATCTCTCACAACATGTTGCCACCATCCTCCCAAATCATATGAACATGAACCTCCAAGAAGGAACCATGAAGAGAGAAAACCTATAAACCATAACATGTCCTTCTACCAACACCTCAAAGTGTAATGCCATGTCAAGTATGATCTCCTAACAACCCCAAATGAGAGGCCTCATTAACACCCAAAACAACGTCCAATCT